>OY776250.1:7511790-8143338 GCA_963675405.1 Cosmorhoe ocellata | reverse complement strand
CCACATTATTTTATAACAGTCATATAAAGCACAGCAAAATCAGGTCATTGCTCCAATATAGGATAAGTACATTTTTGCATGAATAGAATCTGATAAAAAATATTTTCCTTAGAAAAGAACCGCATAAAAAGTAGATGACTGTTACTCCGACGGGTAGGTACCTAGTACATTATTGTATCTACTGCAAGTCAAAGTTTTTAAAGGAATATGAAAGCATATCAATCATAATTCTGTAAATTTGAATTTTTTGATTTCGATGTAACGTGTATTTATAAATTCATATTGCAATCAAATCGCGCTATGAAAGCTTGTAATAAATCAGTTATGTTATGTTGTACAACATCGATAATAGCAAGCATTAGCAATCTCGTAGTAAACACGTCATGCAACTACAGAATGGGGTCACTCCTGTATGTTCTACGGGAATTTCGAAACGTAAACCAAACCAGTAGCGACTGGAGCAGTGCCAACTGCAACCACCATGACTATGGTGACACCTGGTAGGTGTCCAACTGAAATGCAACTTTGTGAAGAAAAACATGAGTTGATAGCAAGTTATTGTTCATTTAGATTTCGATACTTCATCTACATATACTAATATTATAAAGAGGAAAGATTTGATTGTTTGCTTTGAATAGGTTCAAAAACTACAATCGATTTGAAAAATACTTTCACCAATGTGTAGAATGAACTTTCAGGATGAACATAAGCTATATTTTATGTAAGTCGCGAGCGACCTAAGCGGAAGCTAGTGTTTTATAATTTTGTAGTGCGATGCTGTCTATAACTTACCTTGTAACTATCTATTGTAACTACATACATAGCTACTGTATTTTAATTTGATTACCAAAATATTCTCAGATCATTTTGTAAGTACGTTAGAAATAAATCAATATTATCTACGTTTTTATCAACATCTCATAAAAGAGGCGCCTATAGACATAATCTCGTAGCTACAGGCGGCATAGTGTCCAATACAGGATCGGCGAGATAAAATCACAGCGAGGACACATGTATATTAGCATCCGGTGTCTGATTGACTCGTTCGTCGAGTGTTGTGTTGGGCTACGATACGTTAATCAACGCCAGTTATTTTATAAGTCACAAAATTATTTGATTCAATTAAAACTACCGACCTGTACAGGTTATTACCAGACTACCTTCGAAAACTTCAGGGAGCTAAAGTACCCATCAATATAAACAACTTCTTCTAAGAAACCAACACTGTGAGAGCGAAAAAAAAGCAGCTCTTACTTGCAGAATACTTGGCCTACCTACTTGGCTGAAATGTATGAAAAACCCCTAGAAGTTTCCGGAAGTATTCTGGTAACTCTCTGCATTAATGGAAAATAATTTCCGATGGATAATGTATGTGCTAGCAAACAATTACTTTTATATCTTCCTGTACGTCATTTTATGAGTATGTTGTAAGCCTCAATCGACTAACGAATGAAACCGATTATAAAAATCACGTTACGTTATAAATAATTATAAAGTCGTTTCGCATTCGGTACGCGAGCTCGTTGCTAGCATGCAATGAAGAGTTTCCTTGTCTTTCTATACATGTTAGTTTGCTGGAAGAAACTTTTGTATTTATGTTCCTTTGTACCTTTCTCGGATAAATATAAAAGGCAATCCATATAACGTTATGTTGTATGTAATTTAATTTCCTAGTTCTAATTATGTGCACAACATTGATATGAAAATATATTTCTTATTTATTGCTCTAAAATTTTATTTTGCTTGAACCACATAAATAAATATTTATAATGGGAAAAATACAAGTAATTTCTACATCAAAAATTTTACACATTAAAGAATCTATAATATACAACTTAACTATCTATGCCCAAACGTGTTTATTGCAATCCTACATGTAAGCATAAAGTTTAGTACCTGGTTGGCCGAGCTTTGCTCGGTTTTTTTTCTCGTAAATCTTGTTTTTTGGAAAATGAAACCTAGCTAGATCGATTTATCGCCCCCGAAACCCCCTGCATACTAAATTTCATGAAAATCGCTGAAGCTGTTTCCGAGATTTGAAGAATTGCTCATTTAAAGGTATAAGATTACCAAAAAAAAACAGTGGGTATTTTGCCAATACTTTGTTAATTTATCAAGCAAGATGATGATATCATAGTGACATTCAAAAACCTTGTCAGTGTTTGCATATTGTATTATACGTACTCACTTATAACGTTTGCGTGAAGTTATAAAACGTGAATTTGAAGAATACTTGCATAGAATATATCTATGTGATTTGGACATTTTGTACAGGCGCCACATCAATTTCGCATCAAACATTATCTTCAATTCCGATGTAATATTTGCGTCTACTGATAAGGCACTGACTGCTATTACGAGTAGGTACATGGTCAATCGTCACTTGACAGACGTAAAGATTGGCAATGACTGATTCATTGGAATTTCTCAATTCGTTGGATTGCAAGTGCTTTCATACTACGTATAAAGAAATTTAAACACCGTACTGAGTCAAAACTTGAAAACGTTATTGACAAACGCACAAACTAGAACTCTACTGGTTGCACTGAATCCATTCGCCATATTCTCAAGGTCTTTTCAGTGCCACTTTGTCATTTACACACAGATTGAGACACAGAAGAAATGGGCGAAATGTGGTTTGAAAAAAATAAATTGACACTCGCAAAATAATTGTTAAGAATTTACATACATTGTATACCTATTCGAACAGTTTTTTTAGATATATCTCTGTAAATGAGAAAATCATGGAGCAGTTTTGCCATCAAATAGCGAAAACATGACAGCACAATTAGATGTTGTGGCGCTCTTATCCACACAACGTACTTTAGACACTATTGTGTAAAAAGTAAAGTGGAAAATCCAATCTTCTGAAAATAGCATTGTTTAACAATCTATATAAGTATGTGAACGTGTGGGTAAAGTGACGTGCAAAAACATGAAGGTAGCAATTACTTTACTTTCAAAGCCACGCTAATAAACAGATACTTTCTTCTATTAAATCTCACGACAAACCATAAGTGGATTCTGGATACTATTGCTACTGTTGATACCGTTAGTTTGGTGTCTAAGATATACAAAATCTCGAAGTAGAAAAGTTATTAGTACTTATAAGTAATATTATAGAAGCAGGTAAGTAATGTGAATTTCATCCGATAATTTGATAATAGGTAGATACATACTCTTCTACTTCGGTAGGTAGGTTACGAGCTTCATAGACATTTTTTTATACTCGTACTAGGTAGGTAGGTACTATTGGATGCTTGCATCACACAGCATGAAAAATATATTGTTTATATATATAATTTATTGACCGTACAAAAAGTAGATAAGACTTCGTTTTTATAAGAGAGTACCTACTCGTACATAATGGTTTTGGTGTCACTGGGAATACCCCAATTCAAAATAGTGTAATGGTTAAACTCAAAATAAGCAAACAGTTATTTACAGCCAACAGCTTGACATCTATAAAAAGTTGCAAAACAGCAGCCCTTTCGAAAAGTTGCTCTACAGCCCTCTGTGGTAAAAGTAGTCCAGACGATATCAATGTCCCATACAAAGACATACAAAGAGTCGATATCACAATACAAAGGAACCTGTTTTATACTGCTGTCACCTGTAGGTATACAACTATCTCTGCGCCAGCGCCGACGTGTCACTTTATAATGGCTTTCAGATAAAAATGAACTTTGTAGCGTTTAATTTAGATAATATTCTCCTAGGCAGCCTCATGATTTCAATAATAAAGTTCTATTAGGTGTCCTTTGATGAATTAGTTTCAGAATTATTATTATTATTATGTAGTAAAAAATAAATAATCTAATAATCTAACCTACACAGCAAGGTATCCAATAATAATAATCTGCGAAGTCACCGTGTGGCGTTGGGCAATGTCCAGTCCCCATAGGTAAATGGCCACAACCCTAAGGAAATGGAATCCATCCGTCTAATTCACCAGTCAATATCGCACATGGAAGTACAGAAATGAAGTAAGGAAGTAGTAGGTACTATTACTTCTTCTGTGCTCTGGGGCTTGCTGCGGTCGCAAAACCACAAAAAGGTGCTCGTCACACTTTCAAACAGCTAGTAAATGTTAAGCTATTCGGTATCATCCGCCTTTGTGCTTGTTACCTTGCGAAAGGTACGTAGTAATACCGCGAAAACATATTTATCTCTTTTCGATTCTGACGCTCAGCGCACGACCTAAACTGTAAGACGTAGAATCGCCATCTAGACTCACTAGAGGTTTTGTATTCTGGAGCTAAAATATGAAAAAAAAATAAGAAGAGAAGAGGAGAAAATCGAAGGCACAAGGCGGCACTACCTACCTCGACGCGAAGGTGTAAAAGTTAGTCTTTAGTTTATGCCTTCCTACTTCGATGTTTAGTACTTATTTAACGAGAATCTAGACACTGCACTGCGCCAAATATACGTAGATACGCAAAAACTGATCAGTTGGTTTATAACCACACTATGGCAAAATATTTTGATTCTTATCATTGCAAATAAAAATAAATAGTATGTTAAATGACCTACTTAGGTAATTTAAATAGCTTCTATATTTTATGTAAATTCTAAGAATGTTTAAATGCGCTAGAGAACTGTAGTAAATTCAGTATTATATAGGTTTATTTCGATCTCAAACCACAGAGTCTATCATAAACCTATTACTAAGCATTATGCATAACCAGTTTACGTACTACGGTGCTTGGTAGAGTTGGTAGAAATATTTCGGCCCTATAACTCTACCACAGGTTATTCAAATACAAAGTATTCATAAACCTACATCGTAAGAACGGTAATTCTGAGAATGGAGAGTTTATTATTGAAATAAACAAAACAAGCACAGATGCCAGAGCCTGGAACATAGTTTACAACAAAAGTACCGAAAGCTCATAGACATTTTTTTATTCACACTCGGTATTGTTTATGGTCACTTCAAGAACAATGAGTTTGAAGACATTGATCTATAATAGTTACCAATATTTGAAGACCAGTGAATTGTAATAGTTACTTTGAAGACGTCTACAAATCTCATACTAGTGTCATTAAAATAGTAACCATTTTGGACGAAAGCTGCTAGTTGCATTGAACAATTTAGATAGATATCTAGTTACAAGAGAAAATATCGGCAACATACCTATCAGATAACAAGTCATTGGATAATAATATTCGATAGTCGAAGCTCTACTTCAATTTGTAACTAACGGAAATTCGAAACTATGAAATTAATCCGTCCATTCACTCACTGTATTAACTTTTACTTATAAAACATTCAATTATATTTGTTATCAACAAAGTCGTCAAACAGTTAGGCAAAAAAAAAGCTCACGCTGCATTATTGGTGGGCGATTATTAATTATTGTTTGCTTCACAACAAAGCCATAACAAATGTGTATTACGTAAGTAGTTACTTTGTCTCGTCACGTAGGCTTTTAAGCCATGAACTGCTGATCGGAATGTGGGTCAGACAATGTTCCACACGTTGGCCCTAAACTAAGGTTCACTAACCATTACAGCTAAATGCCTGAGAAACTAGGTTAGTAAACGTTACGACCTAAGCATTTAGGTAGTACTTATTTTGTTGAGTCCTACATGCGATGTATAAACCTGATAGTTTTATTGGACATTTCAAGATATTTATTGTTTCGTGTTTAATCGATTCGACGTTCACCGAGACCCGAGACATCAACGTTTGCGTTTATCTGCAGAAGCTCCGTTTGGTTAACCTTTTACTCACCGCATAGAAGCTAACATTACAGTTAGTTCTTGGGGTGTATAAAACCCCTGAATGGATTTAGGGACCTCATGATAACATAAAACTTTAAACGACTAGTTTAGAGAGATTATACTATATTTTCGTCTGTGTATTCGTTTAATTAAATTATACAACTTTGCAAATCAAGTATATTCTTTGCTTTTTATAAACTCGCAATGAATTGTGACAGTATTGAAGTTCGTTCCATTATCTTATAATTAATGCAACTGCTTCCATCTGACAAAAATGGCCTTTGTTCAGTTGCTAACACCCATCTCTCCATTGGACGGAACGCGGTGTAAAATACGAAATGATCATGTTATGTGATCATTTCAAATTTTTCATCGAAGTAAAGATAATAACAACTTGGGGTAAGAGTCACCCCGCGCGATCAGTTTAGGGTTAAAATTAGCAGGCGGTTAGTTCGCACTAGAGTTTCGCCTTTACCGTCGGGGTCAACGCTTCTCGGCTCGTCAACAAATCCATCGACGAGAATAACCCGTTACACTGCATCGGCTTCCACCAGGTTTCACTCACCTAGATCATTTTTATAATGTCTCCATATTTTAAAGTAAACAGGAAGAAAATGTCACAGCACATGCACCTTATTGCTTATTTTTATCCATTCCTTTCTGTGAAGTTATCTTCCAAGTTTGATTTTGCAACTGAAGATATTATTGCTAAAGGCCCCGAATGTCTTTCACTGTTGTTAGTGAACTTTGAGGATTTTTTTTAAACTGCCACTAATACTCATCATCTCAAGTCAATCCCAATCAATCAATCAATCAAGTCCCAATCAATCGCTAGATAATTATTATGTCTAAATTGTCTTATGTAGCTTCATAATTTTATGTTTTTTTTTTAAATACTGCAAGAGACGAGTGTTTTTCACAATCTTGATGCATATTATTTGATGGAAAGATAAATCGCGTGCAAATGCTAGTGCTTTAGATTACGTTGAATGGAACTAATAGAAAACTGTGTAACATAATGTGCTAGGTAGGTATCATGAATGCCCAATTTCATGCTTTCCAATCGAGTTATCTCTATCAATTAGCAATTTTTGTTCAATTACTTTTTGCATGCACTGCGCTGATAATTGTAAGATAAATTTTACACCTTGATACGAAAGCACTCTTGCAAACTTTGATAGCGGCCATAATGAATAAACGATGCTTTTTTAAATTTCAAGCACTGCCATTTGAGTATCCACAAAAGGATGCGGTTTGAGTATCCACAAAAGGAAATTATTGTACGCAATTAGCAAGGTTTAAGGTTTTTATTATAATTTTTAGTCAGTTTCAGTAAGAGCTCCCAAAAATAATAAAAAACTCAAGCTGGTTTAGTGAACCTAAATATATTTCATGCATTCATGATTAGCTTCATCGCATGTAGAGTTGCACTAAAACTTTCTACAGAGGCCATTACTTTAAAGTCGGCTGATAAAACCAGTAATGATTTATGTAATGCTAACAATGTATTGGATAATAGATTTCTAATTAATTGAGCTAATGGTTTTGGGTAATGTAGAGTACAGTCAACTCCAAAAACTACTAAATTCTACTCACTGGTATGGTCATCCCCATTAGTTTCTCATTTTTAATTATCTTACATACCTAATTGCTATTTAATAAGATCTACCATTCATTCGTAATATCTAATAGGTACATCTATTACCTACCTACCTAGCACTCATTTTTGACAGCATAGGGTTGTTTTCAGTAATCACTCAGGCTAGAAAATCATTTTGGTTCTAGTGCTTTTTCGTATGATCCCTAAAATGATGAAGTTCCAGTGAGTATGGTGCCATTTTCTTTAAATCTCTATTTAATTTTTTAATGGCTTGTAATGTTAAGATTTTTTACTCTTATTAGACCCCAGAGCGTCATTGCTACTTTATCTTGATGTTGACATTCCCGAGAAAAGAACACGCATAATTGTTATTGTTTTTCTGAGTGCATTGTCTGTTTTGCTTATAAGAACTCTGTTAATGCATAATAAATTCTCCAGCAAAAAAAACAAAACGATTTGTTTACTTTTGAAGATACGTCTACTAGAGTCAACTTGTTTAACCAGTTGTCGATACCGGAGCTATAACCGAATGAAATGGAGGAATGTTAAACATTCTTAAAATGTGGGTTGAATTTGAAGCTTACTTAGCTAGAGTCCCCTAAAGCAAGGGTTAAGTATCTAATTATGCACCGATTAAAAATTTTACGTCATCTGGAGTCGCAACTTCTGGAAACCACGAATAAAAAATATTGGCCTAAAGTTGGAAAAAGTATAGATACGTATAATTTGGAAACTGATTCAAATAAACATGTCCAGAATTCGTTGCGGTCTTTAACTATGCTCGTGACGTGAAGTGTTACTTAAACTTTACCGATGGGTAAGCACAAATTAAAAATACATTCGTAATAATTTGTAACTTTGTTAGACTTAAATTGTGACACCACACAAACTTGAAAGTGTATTCACGTGATGGGTTGCACTTTACATCGTGGTAATGTCACAATCAACATGGTCAAATCGGTTATCACTTCACTGGCATACAGTGTATTTTCTTTAAGAAAATGCGGTATACGGTAAACCTAATAAAATCGGGAATCCATTGATTTTTCACGTTGCAAGTTTTGACGTCACGGTCGCGACAGTATGGCGGCGCGCGCCGGCTCGCGTCTCGGCAACGACTGAGCTGAGCCCGCTGAGAGGAAGTAGACTGGTTGCTATGCGGTCCTGTGCTCCCTGTGCTACTAAAATGACCTTCCGTGCTTTTCGCATCGATTTTCAGAGCACAGCTGATTTTGGCTGTCTGGAAAACTTGACTTAGCTCGGAAGGTTGAAGGATTTCTGATCTACCCACTGCGGCAACATTGAATAGAAGTCAACCTCATTATAAAGTTGCTAGGTGCTAGGTCCTACCTAACGCTTGCTAGTCAAAACTAGGCCTTCTTATTGCTTTCTTAATTGAATCATTTTTAGTTAAAAAATACCTTCAATCTAATCTCACTTGAATAGGTAGGTGAGGTACTTATGTATATACATCGAAAAGAAAAAAATGTAAGTACACATACTTTTAGAGTAATTTTTGCCCCTATGTGATTCGATAAAGCAACATGCGTTCAACAGCAATGCGGAAACACAAACTCGACCATGCTCTACGAGTGAAAAAAAAAATACTCGTAAGTATCCAGTTAATATAGGATCTACACCTACATCTTGTGATTGTTAATGATATTTTAGCTTACATTGATATAGAAAACTTTATTGTAGGATACAGTAACTTTAATTCAACCCTCTATGGCGCACAATATTGTGGTTTATACTGAGGCGATTGCTTTCAAAATGTACAAGGCGCACTAACCAAGTACTTATAAAGCTATGAACTTTACACAATCAAAAAAAAATGCACTTTATTCTCAAAGCGAATAGGCGAGTGCTTCTCCGTTCGACCCAAGATTGTTCTACCCAATAGGTATTTTTCTCCTTTCTACCAAAAACCTTTAATATATTATGCTCGTTTCTACCCACACCTACTTATTCCTAATTTCTAATGTGTAAATTTAAAGAAATGACACAGTGTAAACACAGAAGCAGCAGGGTCAGCAGATCAAAAACAAGCATGTAGATATTCAAATCAACTCAAGAACATTTTTATTAAAAAAAAAAACTCAAATCAGACTTATCTAGGTAGTGCTCAGTCAAATTTGTCTACTGGTCAAACAACAATATACTAATCAACTTAATAATCATATGTAAGAATATACACAACAAAGTTTAGATTCGAAACATAGGTAAATACAGAGTTAAAATAAAAAAACTTATCTAGTTAATGTCAGTCATACAAAATTACGTTTTTTACGAAATAATTTGTATAAAAAAAAGCAAACTCACTTTCGCATTTAAATTAGTTAAGAAATCTACAAATAAACCAAGTAAGTGACTCATTGTGAATCTACTATTAAATACCTCTCCATCGTTTCTGCTATCCTGGTATCTGAACTTTTTGGAATGAGCCCACTACTACTTTTAATAAAACAACGATTTTAAAACCTATAAGTACTTACTAGAATTTTTAACTTCTGATAGTATAATATAATTAAGTGTTACTGACTGTACACCAATTCGACAGTTTCATTCAAGACATTCATGAACAAAGACATAAGAAAATAAGTCATTTTGGGAAAAGGCGATTATGGGATTTGAACAAAACGAGATTGTATCTACTATATGAATTTCAGTCTAAACAGACCGGAAACGAAACGAAAGTATGTATGTACCTACTTAAATCGTATAATATTTACCTTTAGTAAAAACTTTTGGATTTAATGTTAGTAATCATTTCATTATTACATAGATACCTATAGTGTCTGTACCTACTGCTTAAAATTCACTGTGACTCACATTTATGGATTGGGTAGAAAGGAGAATATGTTTTTGGTTGAAAGGAGATAAATACCTATTGGGTAGAACAATCTTGGGTCGAACGAAGAAGATTGAAAATAAAACCATAAAATTATAAGTGTTTTAATTCAACACATGCTGCAAACCAAATGCCTTTATAAAAAAATAGCAAAGTCTACGTTTAATTGCTAGTTGTAACTAGTACGAGCACTGTGTTGACAAACGTTTGTAGTTCAAAAGTCTTCGGTCTTGATTATTATAAAAATAAAACGGATTAAAGTTTTTTTTGACACTTATTGTCTTTATTAAATCACTAACTCACAGTAACTGCATTGAATTACAATCGCTACAAGACGGAAAATGCTCTGCTAAAAAAGACAGGGGCCATAGTGATGATAAAATTAACAAAACAGGATATCGCCAACAGCTTATTGTGTCACTATTTACATGATGTCTTGTGCTTTTGGGTGTACGAATGTAAACCTTTGGTAAAAATGTTACAAATTACCTTGATTGCCTCCAAAAAGTAGGTAGATAGGTACCAATTATGGGTGTATGAGCGGGATATACCTAAGTAACTATTTTAATATTTCAAGGAATTACTACGTGTATAATTTTAACCTAAGCAGGTAGATTAGTAAAAACTTCTCCGACTCTCAATTTAGACTAAAAGTAGGTAATTATTGAACCGGACCTGTCAAACTAGTATTTTTTTAAAACCCCATCGTGAGAAAACACTAACTACTGTAGGTATTGTATTTAAATTCAGCACGTCACACAACAAACAAACATTATTTTGGCATTCAAATAGATAAGTAGATAATCATACCTACTCTATAGCTCAACGAGCTGAACAATGTAGGTACCTACTTACTTATTTTCGGTCAAAAACATTTTCTATGGCATAGTATCGTTAACCTTGGCGTACCTTTGCCACACTATTGTGACGTTATCACTATCACACTATGGAAGCCAGACACGTGATATTTTGAGAGGGTACCGTACCACCATACCGATAATATTTTATACCCACTTTACTTGCTCTAGGTACTTTAAAAATATGCGGTAATTTAAATCAGGCGTATTCTATTAATGAAGAAAATTAGTTAATATTGCTTGAAAATAACATTCTAACAATATGTACCGAAATGGATTTCGAATTGATTAGATAAAAGTTGACATGCTCGATAAATCTAGCTAGAGATGCTTATCTCGAATTCCATTGCGTGATTGAATAACAAACTATAGATAGATCATAGGTAGCTGTCATATTATAGTCATTGATGTGTTGCAGTTACTCTTCGTTCACCTATTGGCACCTACATTATAATAAAACAAATAATCGAATAGTTGCTACGTCGTAGGCATCTGCTACGATCACAACTACGATGCTTTCTCTATACCACTTTGAACCCACTTAACAGAGGTATTGTGAGCCGTGCCACGAGCTGATCAAGGCCTAGTGGTCATTTTCTTTAGGTAACGTACGTAATACCTGTGTAAAATGTGAGCATATGCCAAAAATCATGTTTGTACGTGCCTCTGACTACCCTCTCTGGAGATCTGAGAAGAAGTCTAGCAAGGCTGATGATTCTAATAAATGAAAATATACTTTCTTCGATGCATTACATTAATATACATAATACTGGTAATTGGCAAATCGTAACATTATAATCCCATTACAATAAATGGCGACAAAGCTAGTTTCTGTCAGTCAGGTGGTTCCAAAAAGGCTTCATAGAGGATGAAACATCACGAAAAAAGAAGAAAACTCCGCTAAGCCATAAAGTTGAAAAAACTAAATTGGTACTCACTCATTAAAGGGAAGCGGCTAGCTGTGTGCTTTGAGAGCGGCGTGCTGATGGCACTGATGTCACTCTGAGAGCTGTGGAGGCTGCTCTTGCCGCTGCCGTTCGCCGAGCCCAACTCCATGCGCATACGCATGTGACGACTAGAAAAAAAATTACATATATAACCTATGTTTATAATGCTCTCATTAATTGCCCCTGACTATTTACTATCCTCAATTTACCTTTTAGGTTTCACGTTCGTGTTCGTGGACTTAGAACTCAGCATTCTACTGACGCTGCACGAGGTTTGCGATCGTTGCAACGAGAAAGAGCAGTCCACCTTGGATTTTATGTCTTTGTACGACTTTATTTTGTAATCGCTCTTAAGTTCGAGAGAGTTTTTCTTGCTCAAAGTATCTCGTCTATCGGTTTTTTTGGTGGCCTTTGGACTATTCTGCACACTGTCAGCATCAGTTTTTTTATTCGCGAGCATGCTCTTAAGCTTACTCGGCACATCACGTTTAGGCATTTTGTACTTTTTCAGTGTAAAACTTCGTTTCTCATCCTTCTTGTCGGATGATCTAGAATCTTTTTCGCTATTTAAAGAGTTTCTCTTGCTTGTGTTCTTGGGTGTTTCATCATCGTCGACAATAGTTGCGCTCAATTTATTGTCCTCTAGCATGTCTTGTAATGGTGAAAAGTAAGCGTTGATATTACCAGTACTATTTTTCTGGCTACATTCCGAACGCGTTGAAGGCGTAGAACCTTCTGGTGACATATCATCGATAACATTCAAAAACACCGGCGATGCACGGTGATTTTCAAAGTCAGTGTACACACCACTTGACTCCATGCATGAATCTTCGTTTCTATTTACAATTAATGGAGGATTTCCATTGCCATTCTTTCCACCATATAAGGCACCATCGATGACTTGGGCTTTTCTGTCGCCTCTCTGCATGTGATCATCCAAACCATCTGCATCACTTTCGGTGAAAAAATCGGAATCCGTCATTGGGTCGGCCCTTCTTGTCACGGGAACATTTTGCCAATCCATTTCGATGGCGTCTTCTTGGTTACTAGAATGATCTGCTCCTCTGCTTACGGGCCTTGACATCTCTCCGTCGCCTTGATATCCATCCAAACTTGTAATGCTAGTAATACTTGTTATAAAACTATTCGAGACTTTCGACGTCTCCATGGATTTAGTGTAATCGTTTTTACTATCAGAATAAGTTTGGGATTCGTGCAATGTTGATGCAGAAAATTGAGAATAAGTACTAATTTCACCGTGTATATCAGAACTATCGAGAGGTAAATCTTCTGGTGAAGGAGTTTGTTCTATTCTATTCGCCATCATAATGTTTTCATGCTTGCAATCTAGAGGTATCTCCATATTGGCAATATTATCAGCAATAGAACTTATTGGTTCTAGTATGCTACTATGGATTGAAGGCATGAACTCCTCCTCCAAGTTGGATATATATTGTTCTTTTTCCGTACAATTATCTTTTGGAGGCGAATTGACAAATACGGAAAAATCTTGAGCTTGAACTGTGTCATTCGGTTTTGGACCAGCTAAATTAGTTAGAGACGATTTCATAACATCTTCATTTTCATCGTATGATTTTATGATGGCTTCCATACTTACAATGGGAGCGCGAGGCTTTTCAAACTCACAGATCTTACCATTACTAGTTTCAAATCCATCATTCTGTATTGTCGATGCCGCAGAATTGCTTTCAGTCTTATCCGTCGATGGGGTATCGCCATTATCTGGAGATATTTTACATTCATTATTATCACAGAAAATTGGTAGTCCTTCAACCGTTGGCGAAAATGCATTTTCCAAGTAGCAAATATCATCCATCTGGTCTGGAGTCAAAATGCCTAGACTATCATCTAACGAATTTTCTTCGTTAGCTCTGCTCACTGAGTTATCGTTTGGGCTTATATTTGATTCAAATGCACGAGCAGCGTTAAGCGAATGCGATTTCAGCTGCAAGCAAAGATCAGATCTGGAATGTGTATTGAATGTCTTTTTCACTGGAATGCTAAACTCGCTTCCACACGAATACTCAAATTCCTTCAACGGAAATCCTTTTTCATCAAAGTTGATGACATTTGGTAATCTTTCAGCACTCTTATTGATCATACTTATGGGTTTTTTACAGTCTTCCGAAATCCCAAACTCTGTTTCCTCTACTTTTGATTTACTCCAAATGTCCGTATCCATATTATGAGTCAGTGATGTGGAAGGGTTTGATTGGAGATCGAATAATAGGCTGTAGGGCCCGGATTCATCTTCTTCTCTCTTATCGACTAATTGTGTAATATCATTGATAAGAGCTTTGGTTTTTTTATCTACATTATGGTCTTTCTTTCTCGTGATTTCATTCAACTTCTCACGCAAATCTAAAATTCTTGGGTTTTTTTCCACTACTTTTTCTAGACTTAAGCTCATTTTAGGTATCAACGAAGCGTAAGTTTTACAAAATATTGATTCATTTTTCGTTTTTGTTTCGGAATGCGATTTATCAGCAGCATCAGCTCTCGTGTTTTCTCCGCAACTTGGTACATCCACTAAGTTTTTTAGTTTTGTATGGCTGCCGGAGTAAATTCCTCGCAGTTCCAATGTTCTTATCTTGCCATTTTTATCCACTGGAATCTGAAAACAAATAAGCCGCATTAATAACAAAATAACTCTACAGGATTTAAAACTGTAATGATGATAAATCTCCTAAGCACAACGTTTTGCTATCTGCTGCACTCGCTCAAAACTTGTTCAATTATGGGCCAACTGCTCCGTTGTACTTATGTTTATCACGGTTCAGAGCACGGTCACGGATGGTGCTCCTAATGCATACATCATACTATTGTTGTACCTCATACAGCTGGGTGTTGCAAAATGCTTTTGGGGTTCAACATTAAGCTACTCCAAACTCGTCTCTATTATCTTTTTATAGTTTTATAACTTCGTCTGTTGGTCACTTTTTGTCCTCTCTACTGGATCTGTCTAGCATATCTTGACTAAGTGAAATAATAAATGCAATTAAATTATTTGTTACTATCACGGAACCCTTTGCAAATGCGTATGCACTGGCATATGCTTGACTGGAGTTTTATTGTAAGGCCATTATTTTTGGTTACTACCATACATTATAGTCGAAAATAAGTAAGACAGTCGATGGAATGCCCCTAATACTTTTCAGATAGTGGATCAGAAAACTTTCTTTAGAAGAATATATGAGTTATAGCTTAGATAAGTAGGTGCCATCTTTGAAACAGTGTGCCAAGAAATTCAAAAAGAAAAAAGATAATTCTATCTCAACCGACAGAGGCTTGAATTCGGTTCATTTACACCATTTCCACCTCTGATAGCTAGCGGTATCAGAGCAAAAAATCACGAACGAGCACTGCTACCGAGAATACTAGAAATCAAATGAGTCATCCTCATTGTCCCGGCGAGAAGCTTCTCAGCCTGATTCCGGAGTAGATTCACAACATTATCATTCCTTTAAGTTAAATATTTTTGAACAATAACATATTTTCTTATTATGGAAAGGTTCGCTGCAGTAACAAAGCTGTGTAAGTTTCTTTTATGAAACAAAGGTGACGTAGATCGCATTTTCTTTCATGACAAGGTACTTACATAGCAGGTACTTTAGTCTACTGCTCCAAAAAAATTATTTAGAATGAAACCTACAGTCTCACAAGCCTTCACTTATCTTGCACTTTAGCAACAAAACGTTAACTCTATTGCAGCGTTATCGTTTAACTGAGTTGAGTTAACACAAACGTCCTCAAGATTAGATACATTTTTACTAGACAGCTTTACTTATCTACTAATCCACAACATCGGTTGGTCCCTCTGGTATCTAACTATGTTAGAGTAAATGACCTATATTAAAGAAGTCGATCAAAATGTGGTAGCTATCAACCGGATTATCCGGATATTATGTAATCGGGTACAGAACAGTGCTAAAATCGAGACGTCTTTCTTGCCTGTTTTTCTCAGACTTGGGTTTGGCTGGCACTTAAATTCACCTAGCATGATAGATGTTCCAAAGTGATCCTTACGATGTTATTGAATAAGTATATTTTGATTTGATTTAATTACCCTACCCCTGCATATATAATTTTATAAACTCGTATGTTTTTGTTAATGTTTGTTTGTGGTTTGATTTGCAATAAGTCTGCCTAAAAATATGATAATAGGTTTTAATACCCATACCTTAGTACCAATACTTTAGTCCCTGGAATGTAACTTTTGTCTTAATCGTTTCGTCATTTCCTTACCTATTTGTACTAAAACTTTTTACTAATTTTTATACTAAAGTATGCACTATCAGTCAGTAATTTGCAGTGATCTGTTATTGTTACTAAAGTTATATTTTCTCTATGGTAATTTGTGAATAATGACAAAAACGATTTACGTCTACGATAACAATAAGAATTTGGTTGAACCAATGACTTCAAATCTGGTACCCAGAAGATTTGAGTTTAAATCATAAAATAAAAACCAAAAAATGCCTATTTTATTAGTTTGGATTATATTGAGAAACGGCTTGAGTTAAACACCTTTATGACGACCTCAGTGGAGCAGCGGGCGAGAGTCCAGACGCAAGAGGTTGCGGGTTCGATTCCCGCCGCGGAAAAAAATTGTGTATGATCTGCAGAAATTTGTTCCGTCTGGGTGTTTTCTATGTATAATAAAAATTATCTATCTATGTATATAATGTATTAAATATATCAGTTATCTAGTACCCATAACACAAGCTTTGAGTAGCTTACTTTAGGACTAGATGATGCTGTGTGGATTGTCCAGCTTTATTTATTTATTTATTTATGAATTACTACAACGAACTACAATTAAGAACGGTAGGATGTAGTCATCTCGAACAAGGGTGAGTAAATTGACCACAGATAAATAAGCATTATAGTTAGACTTAGAGGTATGACCTTAGGCGATGATCTAATAACGTCGGATGCCGCTAATGAATCTAATTCAATCAACCAAACTCTGCAGTGAGGCACAGCTGTATCAAATTAGCGAAGAAACTGTTCTGTTAAGACCAAATGCTATGAAAATAACGTATACTTAAACAGTATTTTATTTTAGATGTCTTCTTATCGTATCAGCAGTAATTCTTTTGAACCAGTGTGGTGAAAGGATTACCTAAAGTGCGCCTCAGAGCATCTTTTATTTCATGCACTCCTAGAGATATCCTGCTTCCTATGAATATTATAAACGCGAAAACTTGTAAGAATGTATGGAAGTGTGGCTGTGGATTTATGTTTGTTACTCTTTCACGCTGAAAAGGCTGAATGAATTTGGATTAAATTTGGCACAGATATAGATTATAATTTACTGTCTGGAATAACACATAAGCTACTTTTTATTCCGGAAAAATGTACGGTTCCCGTGGGATAGATTTTTTATTTGTTTTTCAAGGTACTACGCGAGCGAAGCCGTGGGTCGAAGCTAGTAATAAATATAAATAATATTAGTGGACACATCACACAGCGCCATCCAGACGTAAACTAAGCAATTTAAAACTAAGCAAGAACCCTTCAAATGAAAATACTTAATAGCATTTCGTTATTATGGTATAGACTGGATGCATTGTTACGTATAGTTGTGGCCAGTTTTGTAATAAAATTTCTGAATTCGACATGGTACGAAAGAAAAGCAATAAGGAAGAAAAATGGTCTGAAATAAAAAACAAAATTACAGACAGTCTTTCCTTTTGCTTTCGTGAGAATATTCAATTACTTAGCATGTTCTGAAAAAAATCTGTTCATCTACCCGTTAGATGACATATAAGATAGGTGGGTATCTAGAGTTTAAGATCGTGCGAAAATGTTTCGAGTACGTAGATAGTACAACAATAGGCAATCTTTCAAGCTAAAAACACCATTTAGATCTTTCTACTGTTGAGTGAATTTAATCTAGACAAAGAGATATGGTGTATTTTGGAACAATAGAAAGTTTGCCAGAAAGAGAGAGCTATTATTATTACTACTGGCTTCTTATCGGGTCACTTGACCTTTTGAACCAGTGCGGTGAAAAGATTAAAGGTCTAATAAATAATCACTAGCTGACCCGACAAATGTGTCCTGTCAATTTGAATTATGAAAAATGCATTTTCAGGTTTTTGCCACCTACGTATTTATTATTTTCGGGCAATTTTTTCAAATTTTCTTTTTTTATTAAGTACCTTATTCGGGCTATTACGGATTTTTTTAAAAATACTCTTACAATCGTGTAGCATTTTTTTTTATTTATAAAAGTAGTTCCAAAAGCACTAGTTACGTACATACCTACTGTCCAAAAATAAAAACCCACAAGCTCAAAGTAGTCAGTGGTGTTATCGTTTGCATATAATCGCTGGCTCATCACCACACTTACATAAGTTAGAAATTGTTTACCTATCTCCGCGCGTCTGCACACGTCCGTGAACTTTTTGCCTCATTAGCTGCGATAGAGATCTTGGTAGATCTTGGATTTATAAAGGTCGGCTCACATATGACCGAACATCCGTCGCGTAATATCGGTCACGTAACGCCAAAACAAACAAATATCTAAACAACATTCAACCTTTGACACTCAACGGATGATGCGTTAGTGCGACCGTTGATACGCTCGTCGCATTTTCCGATAATAATGTATCAAATGGTAAAGCTTTCGCCCGTAACTTGCATATACAGATAAAATGTAAGTTTGTGTTCTGTTCCCGAACATGTGGTCAAGGACTATGTCGATTGCTATTTAAATCGGATAAGCTGCGATCGAACGTAAATCTTATATCTTTTCAAAAAAATCTCCAACTAAGAATGTACCTGCTACCTAAAATCAGGTGAACTCAATGTCTCAATAAGTTGGTAATGTACTTATGTACTTCTTTTATCCAACCGCTCCAAAGTTAAGGAAACTTGTATTGGAACTAAATGTTACCATATAAGTCCAACAATTTTTACCTTGACCGCGACACTTTATCTATTTAAAGGCAGAAAGTAAGCTCTGATTGATAATGATATTGAAATACGTAAGTAGGTAGGTATGTATTACGTTATCAAATTTTTCTTTTTTTAGTCACTAGTTCCAATTCCAGTTTCTGATGCGGTGAAAGGGTTAAATTGCGCCTAGGAGGTTCCTTTCGAACTCTACACCAACTCACACAATAGTATACTTTGTCTCAATTTCGAAACTAACTGACTGACTGACCTATTGACAGACATCGCAGAGTAGAGACCTAGAGACTTGAAATTTAGAGGGTGCATTTCTTATAGCTCGTACGCGTAAACTAAGAATTGTTGGATTATTGGAAATTCTACCTGAATGTGGTGAGTTGAGTCGATTTAAATTTGCTAGTGTTGGCAACCCTGATGGATGGCGAAATAACATTGCAGCTAGATCGTAGCTAGATAGTTACTTATGCAATAGTAATCGATTATAGCACGCAATATATTTTTCGGGTGCTAAAAATTTTTGTTAAAACAATATAAAGTAGTTAGCTATGTTCTATTTTATCTAACTTTGAATCAAACATGACTAGTTAATTGAACTATTCTGACCTTAGTCCCTAGTAGGAAGTATCATACTTTTAGTAGCATTCGTTTGTTTAATTGAATTCATTTACTAAGTATATTTCCGTATTTGTAATCTCTATACCCGTATACAATTAAATTGTTCATAAATTGTTTCCGAGGTTCAGTTACTTACATATGAGTGTGAAATATTAATGCGAAGGAGAAAATTAAAAAACACTCAATCGTGGAACAAAACAGTGTTGCCGTGAAACTTTCATTTCATTACTAGCAATTTATCGTAAAGGTAAAAGCCTTTTTATGACAGTCGTTCATGACGGCTTCGACTTGGTCTCGGCTATTTTACGGTTGCTAGGTATTTCTAAAGCTTAAAAGTTGGGACTTTTAGTATTTTATGGGGCTTCTTTACCAATTTTATGGCTAAAGTTGAAGTGTAAGTATAAGAAAACACAATCACGCAAACGAAGACTTGGAAGTTTCACTACATAGTTAATATTTAGCAAGAATTATTTTTAATTGAAAGCTTTTTTTCTCACACATTTTAGTATAAGTTGGTCACCAGTCAGGACATTACATAAGTATACAATTCTCATGATAAATAAGAAGGAATTTTCTTTTATTTTGCTTAATAGCGTACTATTAAGCAAATATGTGGATAGTTAATTAGCTCAATAAAAATACCTTCCTAACAACAGACCGTTACATAAAATAAACTTCCGTATCTTCTCTTTTTATTTACTTTTTTACTAACAAATAAAAAATATAAGGTTAGCTCCGTTCACTCAAGGATCATACAATAAACCTATACCTACTCTTTTAATATAAAAGACATACTAAACCAAGTCTAACAAACGAGTTTTGAATTACAAAGCAACTCGACAAGAGGGGCTAGAACGACTAGAATTTCAAGTCTGAACTAATTTAAATTTTACAGGTACAATGAGCAAATAAGATAAGTATAGGTATCCATTATCGGCAGCCACACACAACGTATCAAAACATAACAGTAGGTGTGTCTTAGCAGAGAGTTGAAACGATTTTTGCTTTGTTTTTTTTGTTTGACCATTAATTCTTCATAATCACTGATTCTGTCGTTGACTTCTATTTATGCTCCAAGAGGTAGTGTAAAATGCAGAGTCGCGATGTGAATATCATGGGCAAACATAAATAAATTAACTTATCGATTATGCAGTTTAACTTCTTGGAAAAAATAAATTAAAGGAAAACTACTAGCGCGTAGCTAAGTAACCTACCCATGGAAACCAAAACAAAAACAAGCTACTCAGAAAACTTAAAACCTACAGGCCTAAGAATTATGCCACTAGTTCACAGCGGCGGGGGCTAAAATTTCATAGATTTAAGAACTGATTAAACAGAGGAGCTAAATAAAATACTAATAAGGATTATTGACCTCTGAATTATTAAAAACTAGCTTCCGCCGACGGCTTCGCCCGCGTGGTTGAAAACAAAAACAAATCTATCCCACCTATGTGCTATTCAGCCGTACAGCCGTTTCAGCGTGAAAGAGTAACAAACATACATCCATACATCCATACATTCTTACAAACTTTTGCGTTTATAATATTAGTAGGATTAAGCTATCACGTGGCACCTAACCAAAGATTTTATACATAGTCGGTTTTAAAAAGAAAACTAAATGTTTCCATCATTTCCTATTCACTTCACAATAGTACAGTGTAGCTTACCTCCATATTAACGATAATATAATCACAGTTTCGCTTCACTAAAAAATGCGTTGCGCGATCCGTGCAAAATACAAAATGAACGTTGGCAAGAGGCAAGACTTTCCCTAGTTATCACTGGTAGGTTACTAGGTTCTATAATACATTATTGATGATTGCCCACATCGCTACGCAACGTTAAACACCGTTGAACAGTGCAAATGATACCGATGCAAATCTAAAACTGTTGGATGACTTGCTCGGGTGCTGAACGACTAGATTGCAATAATTGAGCTAGATCTATGAGAAAAAAACTAAACCTAAGAAGTACTAATAGTGAGTAGTTACGTAGAATAATGTTCAAGTCTCAAATAGACGAGATCACAAATGACTCGACGCGAAACGGTTACATCAAAAAATATATTTCCACGAACATCCGTAATAAAAATATCATTTACAGACTTACAGTAGGTTAGTACCGATCTACGGAAAGGATAGTCCCATTTCTTGTCATACCCCATAAAAAAGTAAAATAAATATCTAGAGGTTTTAGACCAACTTGATATAAGGGAAAAAATCCTTTCAACAGTAGGACTTCCTTGTCTGTTCGTTTGTTTTACATACAAAAGACTTCAACGCGTTCGTAGTGCTACAAACATGCTACAACAATTATAATTTACCTATCTATAAATTGCACAACTTTTCATAAAAAGGTCTATTTGCTATCTAATTATATATAAACAAAAATACATACGGTCTACCTAATGTAGGGTGGTCATCGTTGCCCAATAGGCACCAAGCTACGTCAAGTTTATACAACTACGAGTATTGCACGTACCTAAAGAGTCTCTATAATCCTTTCACCACACAAAAAAGAACTAGAGACAAGATAGATTAACTAACAACCGTGGCAGAGTACTGGAACCCTGTCATAATAAGTATAGGTTTCAACAACGGTCTCCAAGACTGGCGCCTGGCCACTCTCAATTAAATACCAGTCGCTATTTCTGGTTATCGGTTCTCACATGTATTTTCAAGGATATTGCGATGCTTGCACGCCTTGCTGATCCAAACCAGTTTTAAAAACCATTTTTTAATATTTGTTATTTTTATCGATAAGTATTCAACAAGTTGTATGTATTCTACGTACAAGAGTGCCGACAAACCAACAAAAAACTTTCGGTAATTTTTTTACGCGTCTTATTGCAATAGAAACGGATCATAAATAAATTTAACATCCGATTCTCATGCATATTTATATGGTCTGTTATTAGTATTAGCCTATCATTGTACACAAAAGGTCATCATACACATTAAATTCACGCGGTAGACAAAACTAATGCAAATTAAAACATCATTGTAACTCTGATGGAAACCGATAGCGAGGTTCCGTTCTTTAGCACAAACAAGGTGTAATATCTAGCTACTCTGGTGAGCTCACCTTTCATGCCTGATATACATATACCTACTAAGAGGTATAACCTACTTGAGTGGGGCAGAGGAGATTTAACGATCTAAGAAGGGCAGAAGTGTAACAGCGTAGCTAGTTCATGAAAATACTCAAACTCTTATTCGATTGTAATTGGCTTTCATTATCTTTGATATAAGTCTATAAATGGTTTATAAGCATGAATAAAGTCAAATGAACCTAGTCTCCAGTAATCTAATATTCTAATACTTTGTGCAATTTCATATCTAGGTTAAATTAAACTATACTTGTTTCTCTCGAGCGTCGTGTATAGATAGAAACTACTTATTGCAAGTTCAGAACTACAAAAACTACGGTACCAAATAGAGAACGTCTCATTAGCCTCGTTAGATCATCATAATCATCCCTGCACGTTTCTCTTGAATCTCACGGGCAAAAAAGATGCGAGACCGGTGTCAATAACCTGAGTTGTTGAAGGCATGACGTAAGTTCCAATCTGAAGCTCCTGGCCTGTATCTTTATAATGTGAAGTGTGTACCTACTTAGAAGTTACAGTATTAGATAAAAAAAATTATACATTCCAGTCAGCCATAGTTAGTAAGTTGATGCCGTAACCTATGGGTGCCTTTTATACTAGATAGGATTCATACCGCACGAGCGTTGTAAACATAAGATCATTTTGTCTTTTTGTCTACCTAGTGATTTCAATTGCGCCAGTGCCCGTCAAACCTAAATACAAATGCTTGGAGACATACAATCTGTCAATGTCTCGTACCGTACCAAACAACAAACACTAGCTGAGAAGTTCCCACCTGGTATTTTACTGAGTATTATTTGATATAAATTATTATTAATTGTATACCAGCGTTCAAGTTTAATTATTGTATGATTGATTTTACTAAACAGTATGCGACGGTTAGCAGCTTACTTCAAGACGAAATCGTCTGTAGTGTACTAACTAGATACAATGAGAAAATTGTCATGCTTCATAAACCTCATTCAATCTCAATTGCATCGCAATCGTTAAGAAATAAGATGATTCGATTCTCTGTAACAATGTTGAATGAATTACATTTTGAATGCGTCTGTGTGGGCACTCTACGATTTCGTAGACGCTCTGTAGACCTTCTACGATAACATGGCCCGCCCTGCTTTATACACCATTATCGACTGTAGTGCCAACTAACCTATGTAGTACTAAATTGAAACTACGACGTAATACTTATACAAAGTGATGACTTTTCATAAAGTAAATTGCTCGATGTTTAGCTTCGTTAAAAGTCAGTTGTTTATCAATTTGCAAACAATTGGATTTAATTAAAGTGTTAGTTTCAATTGTATGAAAGGGGCCGGTAAACCTTTGCTATGATGACGTCTTGATACCTACCTACCTACACTCTGATAAAATACTATTATTACCTCCCTATCTTCTAAATCTAAGTACATAAATGTACGTGCTACGGGTTCGAACAAGACCATAAATTACCGTCGGCTGACCGACGTAAAATTGTAGGTAACAGATTTTTCCCAACAAAATCAACAGCCAAATTCATATCCGATGCCTCAACTCAAATCCACTAATCCTGTAAGCAATCCTCGGTGGTATCGACTAGCTAAAGTTCTGCGTTTTCCATTACATTTACTTTAGGTAGATTTGTAAATAATGTTACACATTTTAAACAAACATTATCTATGTTGAAAAGTTGAAAACACACAGATTATATTGCAAAGAGCCTTGACTACAGAAA
Organism: Cosmorhoe ocellata; assembly: GCA_963675405.1. Taxonomy (NCBI): domain Eukaryota; kingdom Metazoa; phylum Arthropoda; class Insecta; order Lepidoptera; family Geometridae; genus Cosmorhoe; species Cosmorhoe ocellata. Next base: position 8,118,979 of record OY776250.1, on the reverse strand, counting down.
TTGAATAGCCGAATGGACAAATCCAATTAAATATAGATACTGTTCAATACAGCAGTTGTGAAAATACTTACCAAGCCATTTAGGAAGCTTACCCATTCATAATACCCGTCCGATTAGTTCCTTCAGTAGGACTAATTTAGTAGGTAAGCAATTATCTACTTGTGTAACTGCTTGCCAACCTAACTGTTCAAAGGCACCAATACTTTTTCAGTGTATTTTTTTATAAGTAGGTACCTTACCATTAACTTACCTAATTACGTTTTTTACAGTGATGTAGGCAGCTAGCAAGGTGGTTTAAAGTAAAACGTTATATTTTTCTGTAGGTATATTTATAGTACCTACTTACAGGGTACCTTCATAAAAGAATCACATTATAAAAATTATGCATTGGTTTTCTTCAGGCTGTATTATCAACTAAAACACTATTTTCAATGCGCTAATGGAAGTCCAGAACGGTGAGTTGAGTGAGGACAAGCTGTAACTTCAGTTCTAGAATAACTTGGGCAGGTAGTAGGTAGGTACTTAACTATCCAAGTAATTGCAAATTAGGTATTCCATTTCTGACCATACAGGTACTATATCTACGCTATGATTGTCAAAGCAAGAAAAATCGATATTCTAACTAGGTATAATCTTCACAGCAACAAAGCCCGACTGACCTACCTAACATGGAGAGTGATAGAGTTAACTTACGTGACTGAAATCAGATCAAAACCTTATCCAGCAGTTCATTTTCGCCATTACGAAATTACCAAGCGCTAACGTCCTTGGCAATGATTTTCGCAACTACCTACAAACCTAGAACTGTAGGGTTTCGATAAACTTACCTTCGACATGTCGCCAATCTCGGTAATTTACTTCCCAATGTTCCAAACAACTCACTTTTCCATCGTTTCCCCGAAGAACAACAGGCGTAGAAGATCAGGGTGTTATTTAGTGGGAGAATAAAGAGAGGTTCACGGATAATTTAATGTCGCATTTTTCAGACGCCGTTCCGTGGCGGAGACGCGATCAATACTGTCGGGTTTGTCGCTCGGGTAGTGTGTCGCCGGCGGATAAGGTAAAAAATACAACGTTAAACGCGTGCGCGCGCATTCTGTTGTTGATTGATAATATGGCGCATGTTAGTCGGCCTCCGGTGGATGTAGAGAGGTAGGTATGTATTCAATCGTTAGCGGACGCGCTCCAATGTTCAGTTTATTCTCTGGCGGGAGGCTTGCACATTCTACTTAGATAGAGATACACCTACATCTACAGTAGCAAAGTATGTAGGTACCTACTAAACTAACTACAAGGTCTAAGTAAACATCTAAGCGATGCCATGCAGCTTGCTTAGTCGTTTTCTAACATAAAATTTTATGCAACGTTACAGGCGCAATTATCAATATGAATGACCATTTTGTGGCATTTACTTACCTACCCTACATAGGAATTTAGTATCAACCTTCCAATTACCTATCAATTAAGTAAGTCGTTTCGTGCTTGAGTTGTCGGTTTTCTTGCGATGTTTTCCATTGCCCTTGTGAATCATCTGGGACTCTTACTGGGACTATTATTATTCAAATTTCTTACCTATGTAGGTGCCTAACTACCTACCTACCTACTTACTTATGTGCTATTTTAAGGTGATAATGGTTTTAGTTTTAGGTATGTAGGGAACCTAAAGTCTTTATTGTTCTACAGCTGTGGGACATTGGCCAGGCCAGACCTGGGCCAGACTTTATCTTTACTCTGAGGGCCAGACTGATTGAATAATTTATGCCAATATGATAGTAGACCTACCTACTTACCTATTTGATTACTTCTCTAAAATAACTAGACTCTTACTAATAAGACTACGAATAAGACGGAGTTCCAAAAGGAATTAATGGTATTAATTAAATCCTCAGTTAAAGAAAGATGATAGAATGAAAAAAAAAATAAGTTAATTGTAAAAAACGTCAGAGTGACACTATTTTTGTTTTGTCACTGTCAATAATTATAAACATCGCTTGGTAATGTCAATATAGCCCCATAAAAGCTAAATCTAGCTTATTTGTTTGGCGTCTAACTAGATACATGATTAAATTAATATTGATAATTCTGAAATCTAGCAACAAATAGGTAAATTATATATTACGAGTATTTAAGAATAACTTTATAATTATGTATACTGTTTTTTGCTTTTTTTCTATTAAAAAAAATATCTAAGACAGGTGGGACCTAAGTCTTAGGTAGGTATATTTATCTGGAAATTTGTTGGAACAAGATACTAATTTGGCCTAAACCTTAGGTACGAGCTGGCAGCACTAGCTAGTGACTGACGTGACGTATGACGTTCACAAAGCAATCATTTTCTGTCATTAGCCAACAACACATCATCATCATCATTCATTCATCACACTCACAGTCATCACTCAATAAATCGAGTTTGTTTTGATTTGTATTTTCGAAATATTTATTTTAAGTTAAAAACTTGTTACTTGTGAAAAGTGCATGATTTACTTTTGTATTAGAACTTTCCAAAATGGTGACTACCACGCTAATTATACAGGATATCTGGCCTTATGGATCAAATAGGCCTACTGCAAAGAAAGTCGACATGGATGCTATTTTGCCCTACATAATTCTACCAGTTTTACTTATAATTGCTTCTATTTCGTCGACGGTCACTCTAACAATAATGATTTTTATTGGGATGGCTGCTCTCTACGTACACTCCAGGCCTAGAGCGAAAAATAGGTAGGTAAAAAACCCCTTAATAAACGCTATGCCTACCTATATAGTCCATTATAGTACATGGTACCTACCTTTACCTAGATAACACTAAAATTGTATGGAGGTATTAAAATTTATAAGTACCTACCTACCTACTTACATAGGTAGGTACATAAAATTGTTTGGTAGAAATTTATACCTACCATTTCAAAGATAATTGTTGGCTTAAGTTTTACATGACCTAAAGAACATTTTGAAACCAATTTAAAATATTCTCACTGTCTTGCAGGTCACCATTTTTCTTCTCGTGGACCATTGCTTCAGGAGTTACAATGTTCATCGTGTTTGAATTTGAAATACTGCCACTTTTGGAAATAACTCAATTGGAGAACTTTATCTTTCTAATGCTACTGGCATGTACATGTTATTTCTTCTACAAAATGAAAGCTGTTGCTGATTTTGAACTGGCTACTGGTACTTCGAAAGGCAAGGAATACAGGTAAATGCTAAATAAATAGAAGCTAAGTAGATACCTACATCTGATAGTCCTTATTCCCCCAGATACTACCCATTGGTTTCTATAATTATGTCATTGTAATTAAAAAGCTATGAGTAGGTAGCTTCTAAATATTCTGCATAGGTACCTAATTGTTTGGGTAAACATTTGTGAAGTAACATTATTCACATTAAGCTGTTGACCTAGGCTATTCAAATATTATTAGGCATAATGGGAACCTTCGGTCTTTTGCTATCAACTTTGTTACCACAGCTAGCACAGCCACATCTTCTTAAAAAGAAGAAGTCAGCTTCCACAAAAGTACAGTATAGTGGTATCCTCATTACATCTATCATTCTTCTATAATATAAAAAATAATCTCTATTTCCATTAGTCACGGCATTACACATAAGCGGCTGGACCAATTTCGCTTATTATTTTGTTTGTTGTGTTTGTTATTAGAGGTTTTAAGACAGGAAAACGTCTGTCAGCCCAGCTAGTTAGTGATAAAAAGATTACTTGTATTATACTAATTTAATTACATGTTGTTTTCAGCCCTGTATTGACAGCCGATTCACAATATTGCCAGATATGCCAAATAGAAGTAAATGACAAATATTTCCATTCAATATGGTATGTAAGTAAATTATCAAAAGATGTACTTATTATTCATTGTGTTAATGGCAAACCGAGATTTCTTTTTCATTAAAATGACATCTAATGCCTTATCCAAGGCTTTATTGAGCTCTTCTTGAATGCAGATGCTCACTGATCTGGCACAAGGGGCAGTAGGTCTACCATAAGTTTTCACAATCTACACTCGCTAGCGACTGTAGTAAAAATAATGTATGAAAATTTGTACAGCGCCTCTAGCGGATAGTTGTGTACTAAAACGTCACATAGTTAAGTATCCTACGTCACAGCGTACTACAGCGACTGTGGTTTTCGCTTCATTAATTTGCCTAGAATTTGGTACCATGAGTAACAATTTTAACAAATGTCATAGTAACATACTATTACTACTGTAGTAACGTCAGCCGATCTAAATGTGACAACTCATGGTAGACATACAGGACAGCAAGTGTTCTATGTCTAATATGGGGGCTCTGTAACTGCATTAAACATTAAAACAAATAAGTCGGTACTTACTGACTAAAGCCTACAAGTTGCATTGTTCTGAAATAATAATATAAAAAATAAATAAATGGCTTTGTCAAAATCATCTGCTCTGCTGTCTGTTAGTGTGTTTTGGCCCCAAGAGTCATACATTTAATACCTGCTGGCTTTATAAAAATATGTATGACTAGCTGTCCCGGCAAACTTCGTACCGCCTTCTACATTGCTTAGACAACAGTGAGTGATTATAATTTAATATGAACTTTATTAAATAGTGATAAAGTTCAAATTGACTCTACATTTTATTTAGAAAACGTTTGTATGTGAAATAGAAAAGAGCTATTTTTAGGGTTTTCCCGGCAGTTATTCGAATTTTTCTTAGCTTTTAAACCTTCCCTAGACCTCCACAAACATTTCAAGACCAAGATAAGATAAATCCGTATAGCAGTTCTCGAGTTTTAGCGAGACTAACGAACAGCAATTCATTTTTATATATATAGATAGATATATTTTTCAGGTGGGATTGTTGTATATTGAGGCCAAATTACATTCTCTACCTGGTTGGCCATAGTCTTGCACTGGCGACACTCATCTTTGGCACCAATCTGGGCATGACCACACTGTGTCAGCCAATGATTTTCTATGGCGTCTTGTTGCCACAGAGCTGTGACGATGTCTACTATGATTTCAGGTGAGTCATGCAGCTGTTTATTTTCAGCTGTTGTCAGTTAAATTACCAAATTATTCCGAATATCAGTTTACAATTTTACACACTCATGTCAAGCACCTGCAGAGAAGTGTTAGGCTTTTAGAATCTCTATAGGTATTGTATATTCGAAGAAGATAAGTCGTTAAGATAAGGACTCAGAGTAGCTATTACGGAACTCTGATTACAATCAATTACAATTAAAGTCTATCAGCAACTGTACTGTGATTACGTTATTCTGATATTTACATCAATATAAGTAGGTAAGTACTAATTTTTCTATGACAATAAACTTTCCATAATACAATTCACCGCTAGTAACTAGAAGCTGTAAGTTTAATAGTATCAGAGTTACGTAATCGCAGCGCAGATATCCACCAAAAGCATGGTGGATGATACTATAATATAAGATTTTTTTCAGCGGCGCTCTTGGCTTTGTAACCTGCGTTTATGGAGTTGGATATGCGATTGTCATTTTCGTAATACTGATTCACCAATTACTATGCAATTTCATTCCTAGATACAGTGGTGAGTATAGAAAAAAAACTAAGTAGGTTACCTACTTTAGTAGTCACCTCTTTATACCTGTAAGGGAACAATCATAGCGCATGTCCATAATTATTATAAACTAGCTTCCGCTCGCGGCGTCGCCCGCGAAGTACCTACATAAAATATAGCCTATGTTCATCCTGAAAGTATATTCTACACATTGGTGAAAGAATTTTTCAAATCGGATCAGTAGTTTCGGAGCCTATTCGTTTCAAACAAACAAACAAACAATCAAAGTTTTCCTCTTTATAATATTAGTATAGACTAGCTGACCCGCGCGCGACTTCGTCTGCGCGTTTTAAGTAAGTAATATACGTTTTCTTACCTTTTAAACCTTCCCTAGACCTCCACGAACATTTCAAGACCAAGATAAGATAAATCCGTTTAGCCGTTCTCGAGTTTTGGCGAGACTAACGAACAGCAATTCATTTTTATGTATAAGATAAGAAGAGAAGAAGAAGATAATTATTTGTCATTATTACAAAATAATTTAATTAGGGTATTTCTCGTTGCAAGTTACGATATTATAGTACCTATTCATGCTTAGGCCTCTATACAAATCAAAAAATGTGACAGCGGGATGAGTCGACCGATTCAAAAATGCATTAGGTCAACTCATCCCGCGGGATAAGTTGCAGCGGCCTCAGTTGACTAAAAAGCTCAATGCACTAGGTATTTCTGAAATTGCGAAGCTACTTAGTTTGACCCTAATAATTCGTTTTTATTTTCCAGAACCATCATGGAGACGCCTAGTGAATGTTTTGAACGTCTGAACTAAAATATCTAGACTGAGTAATGGAGAACAACCACGTGTTTAGTCTATATAATATTAATGCATAATGTAGATATTAATGTCTGTTTTATGTATCTACATCAAAATCACTCCTCGCGGCTAGGTAGTTGGTTAAATATTTGCAAGATTTGTAGAATATACACCTAGGTACCTACATACCTCATTATTTGTTCTATGGGTTATATATCTGCTGGCTCTTAAAACAGATTTAATTGGGGTATAAGACTTTGCATTCCATGAGGTTTTTGAGATTATTTTGTAAAGTGCTTAGGTGAGTATTTGAAAGTATAATATAATAATATTGTCCGAGAATTGAATTTAAATTGCCGTTCTTATTTCTCTCTTTACAATAACAAACTATTGAGTTGTACACCTTACATTTAACTTACGTCAAGTAGTAACAGTAGGTACCTATCTTACAGTATTTTTTGGTGCCAAACGAAACCCCATCAATAAATTGCCAAATTATTCTCGTAGGTTTAATAAGTATTTAGTACTTATTAAACCTGTGAAAAAAGTTTACCACCATTAAGTAAGTACCTGTAGTATCTACTTTCATAGAAGTTACATACCTAATTTTATTAAAATCAATGTAGGTAGGTACATAGGTCTAACTACTACAGTAAGGTGTTTCGAAGTTGTGATTTTGTTATGTATTTTTAATAAGATTTGATGTTATGCTGGGTGTTTTACACTTAAGTACCTATGTTAAAATAAAAGTAGGTAGATAAGTACATACACATATCACATTCACATAAGTTTATTATCGAGTGAAGTTTTAACAGTATTGCACGTTATAATTAAAATACAATGTACTTAATAATATTAAAAAACAGGTATAAGTAAGAAATGGTAAATTGTACCCGACTTAATTATTACTTACACAAATTTTACGAGTGAAATTCAATAGCCAAAGAGCGAATTGCGAGTTGAAATTAAACTGCCTCAATAATAGCTGTTACCTACATTCCCACTCAGTGATGCAAAAGTGGCCTTTTGAGCATAAGCACAGAAAGCCAATTTTACCTATTATGTAAAAAATATGTTTAGTATTAGTTTTCGCCACCCTATTTATAGCTCATCGACGTGGGCCAAGTGCAAACAAATTCTCAATCCGCCCAAAAACAAATGCATTCAACATTCAATCCATAATCGTAGGTAGCTATATTTGTAAATCTGTATTGCCTAGATCATTTTATATTACCCACTTTATTATAACACTTACGCTTTGTTTTCGTTTATTTAGTTCTTAATATCTATAAGCATTAAATTATATTTTATTACGAAAGTTAACTGTTGCTTTTGAATTATTCACTTGTAAATTATATTGTAGGTACCTACATACAATTTATTTTAACAATATTTATACATTATTGGAACACAATATTTGGGGACATTTAGATACAACTGAAATGTATTGAGTAGGTATATTAAAACTTATTTCTATAATAGGTGTAGCTACTTTCAGACTATTAATGAAATACCTAGTTAAGTTAACACCGATAATTACCTACTTACATACTAATAGTTTCTAATGTGCGCCTTAACCTACCTAGGTACAAAGAATATAAACATTGTAAGTTGAGACAGATACTCCCACTTACGGTAGGTACCTACCTACTCGTATTATGCACGGACGCGCAATAACGTCACCCCGGTCATTGAACCACTAAACTAATCGTCAGGCGGCGTGTAGTCTGGCACCACTTGCAATACTTTGTCTCGCCATCTGGCTTTCCTCGCGTCTTGTTCCCGTTTCAATGCGTTCAGTGCTGGTAAAGTTCTCCAGCATGTCACGGCTTTGTATAACAAATTACTGCAAAAAAACGTTTAAAACTGATAAATTGATAATAAATTGCCACTCATACTGTAGGTATAAAAGGACATCGATCAAGCATCACCCTATATTGTGGTTCGACATCTAAAGACGTTTACCAATGCGTGCGTAGACTTACCATTGTTTCTTAATGTGCAATCATGTTCAAGGCCACGTAACTAGTACCTACCTAATAGTACGAGATCCGGCTGCAAAATTATGCACTCATCGACTATTTGCTAAAACCAAATTTTTACGCATACCTATAATATGACTAGGAGAATATAAATCTACCAGGTTGCTTATTTAAATGTAGCCGCTAATATATATATTTTTATTTTTGTTCATTGATTTTTCGTAAAAAAAAAAATCACTAAATAAGTATCGTCCAATTCACGGCAATATAGACCAAGGCTCTGAAATATCAGTTGCCGTGGCGCATTTGGCCGCACCTCTTTGCCGTGCATTGGACGATATTTTATTTAAAAACAAGTGATTTTTATTTTTGTTCATTGATTTTTCGTAAAAAAAATCACTAAATAAGTATCGTCCAATTCACGGCAATATAGACCAAGGCTCTGAAAAATCAGTTGCCGTGGCGCATTTGGCCGCACCTCTTTGCCGTGCATTGGACGATATTTTATTTAAAAACAAGTGATTTTTTTTGAGAATAATCAAATCAATGAACTAAAAATTTTATAAAAAGTATTAGCGGCCACATTTAAATAGGCAACCTGGTAGATATCATAATCTCCTGGTCATAAATATGCGTAAAAATGTTGATTTTACCAAATACTCGATGACTGAGTGCATAATTTTGCAGCCGGATCTTAGACTATAAATAAATATACATATTATTGTTCATACTCAGTTCGTACCTGTTATGATAAGCGATAGCTCTCTTCCACTTCATCTCCTGTTCCGCTCTAATAATTTGGATCCCTTCGCGAAACTTCCTAAACACAAGCTGAGTCACGTAGAGGTCGTAATAATCATCTGCGACTTGCTTCTTCTGGACATATTGGTAACAGTTCTGGAATTTCCAAAAATCTTAGTCGCAAGCTTTTGGTAAACAAATTAACAAGATCCCCAGATTGAAGGCATGAAATACAAGGCGACCGACACGGGTAGGTTATATACCTAGGGCGGTAAATGGTTAATATACCTAGGTACATAAATCATAATATCATCGCCATCACTGACCTGTCTGAACCCTTCGATTCCTTTCTTCAAGGATTTCTTCCGATAAAATTCATCAGCATTAAAATTCCTCTCAAACCACATGTCTTCGGTATACCACATCCAGTTCAAAAATACATTATTCTTTAACTGGAAAATGTAATGTGCTTTGGCTTTCTCCATGTTATCACGCCTTATTGCTAATAGTATTTTAAATGGGGCTATGCCGTATTTGGCCTTTAAAGTCTTTTCGTAATGTAGATCCGCCATGACTATCAGTGCACGTAGCCTGGCGGCAAATTGTTTCTTTCTAATACTCTCCACTTTTTCCTTCTTCCTCTTTTCTCTGAGTTCATTCAACTGCTGCATTTTTTCTTCTTTGTCCATTTCTGCTTTGGCGATTTCAGCCTGCAATATCGAGGTTGTGAAAATGATTAATGTCAACTAATTTTGTACCTAAAGGAATTCTGTATCTTTTATTTAAGCAACCATTGCTTCAGGCATGCATAACGCTTTATCATACCTCCTTAATTTTCATGAAATTTACGATTCCTACCTGCTGCTTTAACCTTATCCGTTCCTCTTCCATCTGTCTTCTTCTCTCTCGTATCATGGCATGTTTTTCTTCACGCTCTCTTGCTCGCTTCTCCATTCTTTTTAAAAACTGGGGCACTTTTAGACAGTGGAGAACAAGAGATGTCTCTGAAACCAAATTAATCATCCCCAATTAAATAAGTATATAAATTATATAATGACTCTTTGAACTAAAGATTGTTGACTATACTCTCAGTTCATCAGGCACATACCTACTTAACATGTATTTATGTTTGTATGTAGATCGCTATTTACCTTCAATGTCATTTAATTTCAACTCGTTTGTTAGGCACTTTATTTTGGGCCTCAACTGCCTATCTACTTCATGGTAAGCTTTCCGGACTTCCTCTCTCATATTTTCGACGGAGTTGCGAGAAGCTGCGACTATTTTGTTGTACTTCAACTCTTCTATCATACGGTTTTGTTCTTCTAACTTCGCTCTCTGAAGTGCAATTATGTGTTTCTGCCATTTGTACCTAGAAAATGTTGTACAATATTAGTTATAAGGTTATTTAGGAGTCGGAGCTTATGTAAAGTTTTTAATAGGTACAAATACCTACTTGCGTTGATATGAGTTATAATCCTGAGCTTGATGCTTCGCTTTTTTACTTGCTTCGTGAGACTGATCAATGTTCATTTTCTTCTTAGTTAGTTTGTCAAAAAAGGTATCAAGTGTAGCTTGCCTCTGATGATTTAAATATTGTTTCTTACTATTCACGAACTGTTTCCATTTCTCGACGTATTTTTTAAGCACTGTTTCTTGGTGGTGACTGATCTTTATTTTGATTGGGTTTATACACAAAAAGTTGCCCATGCTCATGACACTGTCGTCATTATGGGGCTTTGTAATAGGAATTGTAGTTGTATTGTTATCCGTCGTTTCTTCAACTGGATGTTGAATATTTTCATTTGATCTGAAGGTATCGTGTGCTTGACTATCGTTGCTACGATTCGATTTAGGAGTTAAAGCCATCATGATTAACAAAGACTGCAAATCCTCTTCTACAGTTAATTTATTTTCCTGCGTCTTAGAATGGTTTACAACGGTATCACAGCCGTTTTCAATTCCTATTTCATCTAAATTTGGAGGTTCAATAACATAAGAACACTTGCATTCCACTCTCAGAATTTCTTCATTTGCTTCTTCGTCCGAATCAGGTGAGTGTATTGGATTGAGAGGGTCTTGAACCTTTTTAAAATTTTCAGGGTTATGGTATTTGATAACTTTACTTGGCTTGTTGCTTATTTTAAAATCAGTATCGCAATTTATGACCAAGTTGTTCAGTTCGTCTGTGATTTCTTGCAATAAATACTTTTTTTCCTCTTCTATATCTCGTTTGTTGCCTTTTATCAGTGACTTTTCGGTGTTTGCTATAGATTTTGGTTTTGCTGAATCGATGTATTTTAACATAATCCTATTTTTCAGGTCTATATTATGAAAGCTGTTGCGGATCTTAACTATTTCTTTGTTGAACTTACATGTATCTTTTGGCCTTCTTATAGATTTCCTGAAAAAATATAGTTTTCTAACACTTAATTAGCTTAGCAAATAAATAAAATAAAATAAAAATAAAATTAGGTAAACCGTCTTATGTAGTAGGTACTTACTTTAAAGTTCCTCTAAATAAAAATAAACCTCTATATCTAACATTGCCTACCTTTGCCAAATATTGGTTTTTAGAACTCCACCACCGATGGTAACGCTGGCGTGTGTGTCCTTAATCTGAAAAGAACATCTAAGATTTTTTTCCAGGAACCCATGAAATAGTCTTCCATCTCAATTTCAAAATAGGTTGGTAAGGTAGCCATTATGGCTTGGATAGCTTTTCACCAAATCTCCTTAGCGGGTATGTTACCACCGTCATACCTAGTGTTTAATATCTACATAACGCACCGTGAGAATAGAAGTGACTCAATTAAGAAAACATGATTTTTGGGAAATGCGATTTAAAGATTTTACGATTGCGTGTTTTTTACGACTTATCTATATTTTTTTACAAATTATGGGATAATTTAGGGTTTTATCTAAATTTTAAACTTATCACTGATTTTAAATAAATTTAATTAATTACTCTATTTAACACTTCAAAGAAACCTTCCAAAATTTAAGTCGGTTTTGTACTATAGCAATAATTTATAAGTATTTACTAATGACTTACACCTTAAACGGTCATTAAAATAAGCCTAAATTTAGTAATAAACTGATATAACTCGATTTAAGTCACAATAATTTACTCAGCTTAATGCAATAAAATGACACAAAACAAACATCGGTCACTTTATTACTCTAAATTTTAAAAAAATCTTACCTAATTATTGCGTAAAACTGTAATATTGAGGTTTAGGTCAGATTATTACTAAACACTTGACGTCTCACGGCATTCCTGGCTGACGCAATCTATACTAATATTATAAAGAGGAAAACTTTGATTGTTTGTTTGTTTGAAATGAATAGGCTCCGAAACTACTGAACCGATTTGAAAAATTCTTTCACCAATGTGTAGAATGAACTTTCAGGATGAACATAGGCTATATTTTATGTAGGTACTTCGCGGGCGACGCCGCGTGCAGAAGCTAGTACTGAATAATACTAATATTATAAAGAGGAAAACTTTGATTGTTTGTTTGTTTGTTTGAAATGAATAGGCTCCGAAACTACTGAACCGATTTGAAAAATTCTTTCACCAATGTGTAGAATGAACTTTCAGGATGAACATAGGCTATATTTTATGTAGGTACTTCGCGGGCGACGCCGCGTGCAGAAGCTAGTACTGAATATAATCACTTTGTCACGGGGTGACGGACGAGGACTCTCCGAAATGAAAGAGACGCACCTATTATGTTTTGACGCATTCTAACCAAAAAGCGGCAGTTTTTTAATCACTAGGCGATGCAGTTTTTTCTTCTGAGTCTTTCTACATATTTAACTCATTTTACCTGTTTTTTGAGATGAGTCACTTCTATTCTCAAGGTGCGATAAGTAGGTAGGTAGTAAGTATTTTAGGAAGCGTTCCCCTTGAATCATAAAATTCTGTTGTTATCCGGTTGTCGCATTAAGGTCACAAACATTTTCGTATTTCGGTAGTAGTAGGTACGTATCTATGTAGATATCTATTACGAGTAGGTATAAGTAAAATAATACGTAGGTTCCTTCCATAGTCGTAAAAAATAAAGGTAATACCTGCCAATACCTATTTGTTATCGGGATACCTGTCTTGTTTTCGTTTTTATTATATAGGGGTTGAGCTACTGCACCTACCTACGAGCATTTACCTACGTGTAGGTTGGTACTGGTACCCGAGTAAGTATGACTACGAACGCGTGTTTATAAATAAAGCAGATAAGTAAGTAGGTACCTACTAAGGAATAGGTACTAACGCCAGTTTTTAATCTTTCCAAAAATATCATCAACTTAGTTTAGTGACGTCAACGCAGCCATCATTAGGATGGGTGACCGTTAGTGGTATTTACTTACCTACATAGATAGGTACATCTAACTAAATGCTTGCTGTCCTGGCCGGCTATGCGGAAAACGGACTTTATGTACTTAATTATGTTATAAGTAGGTACAAACTACTTAAATACTAGGAGCACGTACATCGGACGAGACTTCACTTACAGGTTAAAAATAGCGTGACTATATCCGGTGACTATAGTGTAGGTATTATGTAGGTACCTATATTAGTGTTGGTTTAAAAAAATGTGCAAAATAGGTGCTTAATATCTAATATACCTAAGGCAGGCAAAGCTACCTGCAAGCGTGTTCATCTATTTATTTGTTAACGTTGAATGGAAGCGAAACTTACAGAGTTTCTTCTCATTTCCATCCTTAGAGGTATTGCTGGTACATAATCGGGGTAAAGCTTTTTGAGTTCGTTCTCGTCAAATATATTTTTACTCAGTAAATCTTCCATAACTTTTAAAAATCACCGTTGCCAAGAAAATTTGTCTAATCGATTTTAAACGAAACAGCAGGGGGCGCGCTGTTTACTTCACGTCATGACGTCATGTTTACAGAACAATAATACTCCTGTCAAGTCCAAAATGTGACTTTGACATTTTTGACTCTGTGACGCTTATATAAAAATACACTTGACATTGGCAAAATTGTTCTATAGGGAGACAGATGCCATAAATTTGTTTCAATATGAAGTGTCAAAAACATGTGTTTTTGTTTTGGCAATATTTACATATTTTTTCAATTTATGATTTCAAGCAGGCCGCGGTTGACTTCAGGCTTTTTGCTTTGATTTAAGACTCAAAAGTTTAGGCAATACCTGTCTAGTCTTTTTATCCAGTTACTAGTTCTTTCGGACGAATGTGTAGTGAACGGATTTAGGTGCGCTTCAGAAGCTCGTTTTGTGCATTCTCGATGTATCTTCCTCTCCACAATGTGCCTCATAAAAAATATTACATTAAAATCTCTGGAAACTTATGTTTCTTTACAGTGGCAGCTCCACTGTACGCATTTATAACTTGTGTGATGCTGACAATCTACAAAGATTTCGAAAATGCAAATAAAACTCACTGCAAAGTCCCAAATATATTTCCATCAATATCAGCATCAATTGGAAACTATGAGCCTCAAAGTACCATTTGGAAAACTGCTATTTATTGTCATGCTCCTTTAAGGTTTTATATGGTGTATCTCCGATGGAAATACTACAGGAGGGTTGTAAGAGAACATTTTGATATAATAGTTAACTTAGCAGTATTTTTAAATTTTATAGAAAATCTAGCTCTTATAGGATTAACTTACTGGACATCATCAGAAAACTATCGTAAGTAAAAGTTACTCCCAATGAAGTTAATAAAAATTATATTTCTTATAAAACTATGGTTTGTTCTTTGTCCATAGCTTATCATGAAAAATGTTTCAAAACATTTATTGGCACATCAGTATTCTACATGCTGTTAATTTGTATACTGCTAACCAAATACAGGCAGAGGTCTATGGTAATGCAGATGGAAAAGAATTCTTTGAAGTATAAATGGAGATTTTTTGTGATAAATACCACTGCTTTTGCATTCGCTGCTTATTTCTTTGTAAGGCACAATATGCACTGCGAACCTTACGGTAAGTCTAAACTAATCTTACTTAGGTCTTTTATATATACTCAAATGCAAAAGTTAGTTTGTTATTTTTGACATTAAAAAAAACAGTATAGGTACATGAGGATGAAATGGGTAGAATTAAAAACAATTACTACAAGAGGAACTGAGGGGTGCAGCTAGCTGAATAATAATCTACTAAGTCACAGGACATGTCTGGCCTACCCCTGAATGATACCATTTAAATGTAATTATAAAGAACTAGCTTCCGCCCACGGCTTCACCTGCGTGATACCTTGAAAACTAAAACATCGCTATCCCACGGGAACCGTACATTTTTTCGGGATAAAATGTAGCCTATGTGTTATTCCAGACCATAATCTATATCTGTGCCAAATTTCATTCAGATCCGTTCAGCCGTTTTAGTATGAAAGAGTAACAAACATACGTCCAGACATCCAGACATCCAAACAAACTTTCGCGTTTATAATATTAGTAGGATACTTGTTTTCTTAAATGTAATTTGTAATGTTTGTTTCAGTTTATTCAATGTTTGGCTTAGCAGAGTACATAGTGGTTATAAGCAACATTGCATTCCACTTGACCACAGTTTATGATCTTCAGATAAACTTCATATATCTCACAAAACAAGGTATAACAACAGATTTCTTTTAAATGGGTTCATATTAATTACTAGTGCGATTTTTTGACACCAGTATATGAACAATAATTAGACTGATCACTCCCCAATAATGACTAGGACTATTTCCGATGTAGGTACCAATACCTCTTGAGTTTCTTTGTTGATGTTTAAAAAAATAAACTATATTTACATAATAAAATGATTTTAATAAAATTTTGTACTTTTAAAAAATAAATTTAACAAAGTTTTTATTATTACTTATTTTAGTTTATAATGACTATTATTAGCACCTTTGATCATTATGACACAGATCTCAGTAGATATAAATGTTATAATTGCATTCTATCAATCAATATTTGTGTACTTACTCATAAAATATAACAAACTTCATGACTTGATAGCGCCATACATTACATGCTTATGTACTTACATAACTGATGGAATGGCATTGAATATTATGCTAATGATGATTTATGACTAATTAAATTAATTAATCAAAATAATTTGAATAAAATGTGATACAACAAAGCAATATTTAACATTTATAACAATTAATAGCTACTTATGTAATAAGAAAATGATTGTTATAAAATACTTCAAATTCTACAACATCATAATGATTAAATAAGTTTATTATAATGTGCATAAATATGATTAAAACATAGGTACTACCGCACTGTCATTAGATTTATACAATTAAGATGGTCATCACTTAAAAAAGGGCCGCCAGCTGCCTTGTTATGGAGACTAGAGAATACAAGAAACCTTCCAATGATGATGTTAGCTAAGTAGAAATATAGGTACCTACACTTAAAGTTGAGTGTACTTTGTTACCAATTCATAATAGGTATGCTATCCTACAACACAATAAAACATATTTATCAAAATATGCTTTTTAATGGACAAAAGTATTAAGTATTTCCAAATCTGACACCTGTATCTTCAGTTTGAAATACACAAAACTACACCAAGATTATCTCCCAGACTTACAACTTAAAGTGGTCTTTCATTTTATCAGCAATCATTTTTGCAATAGCAAGTGAAGATGTAGCACCAGGTGATGGTGCATTTCTGCAATGAAGTACTCTACTCCCGATAGCTCCAGAGCCCGCATGGGAATCAAACACAAAATCCTCGATGAGAGTGCCTGTAAAGTTAATTTATACGTTACCTACATTCCTATATCAATCAATAGAACTATGAGGATTGAAAGACCGCGACTTGGTCCGCGTAGAAGTCGAAAATGGTTCTAAAAGTATTTTTAATTGGTTTTTTAACTCCATTTGGATGAATTTCAATAAAGTACGCAACATGTCGATAAACAATTCTGTTGAAAAAGGTTAATTCAAAATTTGAAGTAGATTAGACCAAGGAATTACGTTGGCCCTAAGTAACTTCACCCCCTTTGGGGCAAAATTTCGGTAAATCCTTTCTAATCCGATGCCAAACACTTTCCAAGTTTCAGGTCTCTACGTTCAGCGGTTTAGGCTGTGCATTGATGTGTCAGTCAGTCAATCAGGACAGAGCATTTTATACATATAGATAGATTGAAAATTTACCATCTTTCGCCATTGCCTGAGCTCGTACTCCAGCAGGGCCCTTCTCACAATCGCTAGTTGTGAGATTCTGTACATACTTCTGAACCTGTTTTACTTGAAGGGACATGATTGCTGATCGCAACATCTCTTTCATTCCAAATCCAGCATACTTGAAAGCCATTTTACGGAAACCAGAGAATGCCAGTATATCTTTCAGTTCACTTAAGTTTACATCAGTCCATCTAGAAAACCACATGATATATTATTATTACATCTTATCAGATGAACGTGTTGTTTACAATAATTACTATCTTTTAAACAAACAATGACCTTTAATATTCAAAATGCTTTATGTATTATGAAAATTCATATGCATAAAATGAATTCTGTTGTATAGTTTAGTTTACAAAATGTTGTGGTGTAGTGTTACAAATGTTACAGAATAAAGATACTCACTTGTATCCTTCTTTACAGAATGCCATAATTGCATTTGGTCCGACAATAATTCGTCCATCTATCCTTGGTGTTAAATGCACTCCCAGGAATGGAAATCTAGAGTCTGGCACTGGATAAATATTAGCTTTTACCAAGCTACTTTTGTTTGGAACTAAATATAGGTATTCACCTCTGAAAGGTATGATCTTTGGTTCCTCTGGACATCCAGTCAACAAAGCTACAGTGTCTGAATGCAAGCCACAGCATGTAAGAACATACTTTGCCTGGATTGTGTTGCACTTGTTGTCTGTTATTTGCACAGGATAGTCTGCATTTCCAGTCTCAATAAACTTCTTTACCTCAAAATTGAGGTAGGTTTTTCCACCTTGTTCTTCAAAATCTTTAACATAATATTGTGTCACTAATCCCCAACTCACAATGCCAGTGTTTGGTGACCACAAAGCTTGTACGCCTCTACAATTAGGCTCTATCTCGCGCATTTCTTTTGCATCCATTAACCTCATATCTTTTACATTGTTCTTTTTCCCTCGCTCGTATAATTCCAGAAGCATTGGAACCTCCCTTCTCTCCACTGCTACTATTAGTTTACCGCATTTGGAATACTTTATACCTTTTTCATCTAAATATTTGTATGCGAGGTTAAGACCTTCCACACACAGCTTAGCTTTCAATGAACCAGGTTTATAGTAAATACCTGCGTGTATCACTCCACTGTTATTTCCACTCTGGTGGCAAGCAAAGCCATTTTCTTTCTCAATAAGAGCTATTTTGATCCCAGGGTGTCTGATGACTAATTCTCTGGCTGACGCTGACCCAACAATACCTCCTCCGATGACTACTATGTCAAAGTTTCCTTGTTTCTCTGTGCTATATCTGAAGATGACATAAAGCTTAGTAATAGAGGGTAATAGGTATAGATTGTGTTATAAGGAAAATTTAAGTTTTATTCTTTATATCAGCTCTTAATTTAGTAAGACCATTATGTACCTTCTTACTTGAATATCAATAAAATCAAGGGTATTTCCATCTATACTAATATCATAAAGAGGAAAGTTTTGTATTTTTGTTTGTAATGAATGAACTCAAAAACTAATAAGCCAATTTCAAAAATTCTTTCAAGTTTAGAATGCGTTATCCCTGAATAACATACGCTATATGTTATGCTTTATTGACATTGAGATGGTATATTGACTAATTTTTGCGGACGAAGTCGCGAGTAACAGCTAGTCAAAAATAAAGGTGAAAGTTAGTGTAGATAAGTAAACTTTACGTAAGTACTTACTTTTTTGCGTTGTTGTATATCACAGAACTATGGGACGATGCAGCCCGGTACGTAATGCACGAAAGTTTTACAGTTTTAATAATAGTCGACATCTTTACGTTATTTATAATTTGTCACACACAATAATTGCAACCATTCATTGTAAGAGCACTTCACTATTATTTATTTTTATAATTTATATTTTGTAGTTGTACAAATAGATAACCGGTTTGATAAACAGCGCTGCGAGTTCTGTAACAACAATACAATCAAAGAGAATATACCTAATCACTACGTATAAATACAATAATATTATAAACAAAGAGACTATAAATAATCACTACGTGTTTAAAGAAATTGACTTTCCGATATACTAAAGTACTCTGTGAAATAGACAGACAGCAGAGCAGTCATACAGAAAAAAGGGTGCTACCACAGAATATATTTACTCTGACGAGGGTGCAACTGAGGTGAGGAGTAAAGATCTCTGAGGTAAAGAGAGGGAAAAGATCTAAGGTTTTATAGTCTAAGAGCCGCTGAAGACGGACCTTCACCGATCAGATAACCAGACGAGACCTATTTTATATAAAATATAATTTATAAACAAATATGCCTATGGTAGCTTGCCTATTCAAAAGTGTTCATAGCTATGTTTAATTTATATGGTAAGATCTTTATTAATTCTCTCAAGATTACAAATCACTTACGAGAACTAAAAACTATTCTAAAAGTTATATCAGAAAAATATTGGGTAGGCATAACATCACAAACGTGGGTACTTATAAAAACTATTATAGAAACACGCGGACGGTGAGCGTGTGTCTGTTCACACTGGGTGTTTTCTCCTTCCTTTACTCTTGACAAACACTCATCGATATAACATTTCAAAATGTGGCGTTTAAGGAATCTTTTGAATTGGGGTAATGTTGTTAATTCTTTTATTGTTTTAGGTAAGGCGTTATACAATTGTGCTCCCTCGAACGTAATATTTCTCTTTCCATAGTTGGTTCTAACTTTTTGTAGGTGGATATTATTGGCACTTCTTAAGTTGCGTTTATGGACGTTTTTATTTTTTTTTAAATATATTTGTGAGTGTATATCATTATTAAGTATTTTTCGTATAAGTATGCACGTGCTGTAATAATATATTTGCGATATTTTCATATTTTTTGTGTCTCATAAATAATTTTAATCAATTTTTTTTCATCACCTTCACTGTTTTGTTAACCGAATTAAAACTATCTCAACTGATAGTTTTTAACACACAGAATATGTCTCGGAAGGCTTGCCTGCAAAATTCTGTTCATGGCTACCTGGCAAGCTGATGTGAATAGGTAAGTTATTATAGGTAAATACACCGATCTGTTAACCAATCGAAATTGATATCAAAGGTTAGATATTTTAATTACAAAACCAACTACATAGGCTTGCCTGGAAAATTTCGTTCATAAAATATGATTGCCAAAGTATAAACTTTTAGAGGTTTAGCTATTTCATAGGTACGAGAGAGAAAGTAGAGCGTCCGAGGTCCGTGTGGTAGAACAGGACACAACATAGCAGCTGCACGCTACCTGACCGTTGACTTTTTGTAAAAAAGTAAAAAGTAAAAGTAAAAGTATTTATTCAAAATTACAAGTATTACATTATTATGTTGTGGGATCTCCTCTTTTAAGTCTCCAAGACCTGTATTAGAGAAGTCCCCTCTTTTCTGTGGTCCAACTTAAATGAGAACACTTGTAGTAGGTAGGTAGATAATTTAAAGTAAGTAATATAATTTATAATGCTAAGTGTAAAACTAGGTACTAACTTAATTAGGTAGGTAAATTTGTGATTTTTTACAAGCAGAAAAAGTAGGTAAACGCACTAAGTGATGTTAGGTGTGTCAAAGGTCCTTTTATCTCGTGTTAAAAGTGGGTAGGTATAAAATATGTAAGTGAGCGGAGTTTATTTTGTTTATATTATTTTTGCAAATAGCTCCTCAGTTTGATGATAATTTAGTGTTTTTAGCCATATTGTTACCTTTTTTTTACATTCTGTATAGGGTAGTATGTAGATGTTGAGTTTGTTATTTACCTGTTTATATAAGTGTGTAGATTGAGCAGTGAATTGCTTTGATGCCATTTTTGTTCTTGTTAGGATTGATTTAATGATTGATTTTTTGTTACGTTTTTTTGCATTATCTGGATCAAATTTTAAGTTTTTATGAATTTTAAGTATGCATTGCAATATATATAATTGTCTGACTGTTAGGACATCAGCGTCATTGTATAGTTTGGCTGTACTATGTCTTCTTTTCTTATGTAGCATTACTTTTAAAATGGTTCTTTGAGCACGTTCAATACTGATGAAATTAGTTTTATAGGTTCCACCCCAGATTGGAATGCAGTATAGCAAAATAGATTGAACTAACGTTATATAGATGTATGTGACTAAGTTTTTATCGGCAATGTTACGTAGATACTTAAAGATCCATATCAGTTTTCTAGCACGGTTTGCAACCAGTTCTAATTGAGGGTACCAAGAAAGATTTTTATCTAACATAATTCCTAAATACCTGGTTGTGTTAACACGGTTTATTTTTTGACAATTACAGTTATTTGATTCGCTATTATCACAGTAGTGTGCTGTGATTGATAAGCTATTGTCGGGTTGAGAATCATCTCTAATCGAAAAAGTTATGAAGTTGGTTTTAGTGGTGTTGAGCGATAAAATGTTAGTATTTAGCCATTGAATAACCTTACTTAGTCCCAGTTCGGCCAGTTTGTAGACTTCACTCCAAGTATTGCCATGAAAAAGAATGGCGGTGTCATCCGCATAAGAGAAAACTTTTCCGTTCGTTAATTGTATGTTTGTCAAGTCATTAATATAGGCTAAAAATAATGTCGGTCCTAGGACGCTTCCTTGGGGCACACCGTATTGGGACGCAGGTTCGTTAGTGCTGAAGTAATCTTTTCCAAGTTTAACTTTTTGGGATCTATTTAATAAGTAGTTAGAGAGTAGAGAGAGGAAACTACCACGAATGCCAAGCTTCTCAAGTTTTCGCAAAAGGATAGGGACAGAACACGTATTATTTACATTTTGTAAATAATACGCGACACTTTTTGTAAATAATGATGTGTTCTACAAAGTCGTAGTACATTATTTTATTCTATCATCAATAGTTTTCGCAACGCACGCGATCGGAAGAATATTTTAGGTATTTTTTTAACACCTTGGGATACATTTTTGGAGTTTTGGTAAGGATCCCTAATTTTTGAAAATAAAATATAGCCTATGTCACTTCCCATCAATGAAAGAATTTTTCAAATCGGTTCAGTAGTTTCGGAGCCTATTCGATACAAACCAACAAACAAATAATACATATTATATTATTACTATTATACTAGCAGTCCGCCCCGGCTTCGCACGGGTATTTACAGTCGTGGTCAACTAATTAGGGACATGCAAGATAGTGAAGAACAATAACCGGTTATGTACATACAAATATAAAACCCTATTGATTTCTCAGTAACTATTATTTGCATAATTTGGTCCGATTATTATGCTTTAAATGGCTGTAAATAAAAGAATAAATAAATAGAAAAAAGTATTTAATATCAAAGGTTGAACATGTATTCAATTTTAAGGTATAATTCTGTAGCTGGACATTTGATTAAGGACAGTAAACTATAATGAAAAATAGAGTTAAACAAAACTAATAATCTGCAGTATTATAATATCTTTAACAGCTCCATTTTATTACGTGTAAAATCAGTACCCAGTAGCAAAACCTTTGTTAGTAATTACCGCTTGACACCGATGTGGCATAGACATTATCAGTTTCTGGCATGTTTCGACAGGAATGTTTGCCCATGCCTCACAAAAAGCTTCATTAAGTTCATCTAAAGTTGTGGTACGATAAGTGGCTACTTTTTTCTTGATTTCGTGCCAAAGGTGCTCGATTGGGTTAAGGTCCGGGCTATTTGCTGGCCAATCTAGCACCGATACTGACTGACTGGTAAGAAACGACTTGACTGAACGGGCGGTATGTTTTGGGTCGTTATCATGCTGAAACGTCCATATAATAGGGAGATGCTCCTCAGCATAGTGAAGCATCGTTTCCTCCAATATTGCCTTGTATTGATGTTGGTCTAAGTTACCCTGAACTTTCCTCACAGGTCCCACTCCACGTCCAGAAAATGAACCCCACATTTTAATGTTTCCACCGCCATGATTCACCTGCTTTTTTGTGAATCTTGGATTCATTTCCGCTTTTACTGGACGCCGTACGTATTGCCTTCCATCTGAAGAAATCAAATTAACCTTGGTCTCGTCAGAAAATAATACATGTTGCCATTGGGCGTAGGTCCAATGTCCATATTTACGTGCAAACGCCAAACGAGCATTTCTATGTTCTTTCTTCAACAACGGTACTTTGCGAGCCACTCTTCCGAACAACCCTGCTTCTACCAGACGTCGTCGAACGGTCCTAGCTGAGACACCAGCTCTTTCGTCTGTCCCAAACACTTCGTGTTTAATTAAAATAGAGCCTAGAAACGGATCTTTCTTAGCTAACCTGGCTATCATTCTATCTTCTTGCGGAGTTGTTTTTCTCGATCTTTTTGTTCTGGGCACATTTAAATCTGTGTTATTGCGTCTGACATGTTGCACTGCATTGTATACCATAGTTTTTGAACAATTTAAATGTTCTGCTATCCTTCGGTATGGCCAACCATGCTCGACAACAAACTTCATGATAATTTTTCGTAGTGTTGGATCGCAGCTTTTATTTTTACCCATTTTTCTTCAAAATATTTTTCAAAACTTAAAATAAATATCGGGATTGCCGCCAAAACTACCACGAAACAATAAGAGAAGAAGTAAAAAAGTATTGAGATTCAAATTTTGAAAATAGAACGCAATATCTCAGTGTCCCTAATTAAATGGCCAGCCAGCATTATTTGAACAAATAGCACTACGATAATCTATCAGCTATACTGTAAAGAGGTTTAATGTTTAAGAAGTTGTTATTGTTTGTATAATCGGGCACATAAATGACTAATTATACTTACATGTAAGAGATATGGAATATGGTTTAGACTCGTTGGAAAATAAAAAATAAATTCACAATTCGGTTTAACCAAAGAGTGTCCCTAATTAGTTGACCACGACTGTATATATATACCTATACATGGTCACGACTGTAATCCCCAGGCTCAGTAGATATCTCCTCAGATCTCTAGTTTCTTAGATCTTTTAAGATAGGAAAGGAAAGGAAAAGAGGTTAAATAATATAATATAATACTTCAATTTTTTTTTTTGCGAAATTTTCAAATTCTTCTTTGTATTTTTTTTTTTAAACTGTAACTTTGCTGTAGCACGTGGAGTGATATCTAACAACATCCAATGATTCCTTGCTTAGTTGAATATCTCCATACTTAAGGTTTTAGCGCGCAGCTGCTATCTTGTGTCCTGTTCTACCACACGGACCTCGGACGCTCTACTTTCTCTTTCGTACCTATGAAATAGCTAAACCTCTAAAAGTTTATACCTTGGCAATCATATTTTATGAACGAAATTTTGCTGGCAAGCCTATGTAGTTGGTTTTGTAATTAAAATATCTAACCTTTGATATCAATTTCGATTGGTTAACAGATCGGTTTATTTACCTATAATAACTAAATTCACATCGGCTTGCCAGGTAGCCATGAACAGAATTTTGCAGGCAAGCCTTCCGAGACATATTCTGTGTGTTAAAAACTATAAGTTGAGATAGTTTTAATTAGGTTAACAAAACAGTGAAGGTGATGAAAAAAAATTGATTAAAATTATTTAAATTAAACATAGCTATGAACACTTTTGAATAGGCAAGCTACCATAGGCATATTTGTTTAAAAATTATATTTTATAAAAAATAGGTCTCGTCTGGTTATCTGATCGGCGAAGGTCCTTCTTCCACGTCTCCCCTACTATTAGATAGAGGTTTTTGTTTGTTCCCGTCTCAGAGTTATTAAGAGCTGTGTGTGGTGTGGGTACCTATCTCAAAGTAAAGATAATGTGCCTGTGCAACACAGAATGAATGAATTTATTTTACTCTGTCTGACCCTCAGAGTAAAGATGTCTGACCCCAGCCAGATTAAAAAGTCTGACTGACGGACGAGACGATTTCAGGCAGTGTGTGTAGGTAGTGATTATATCTCTTTGCATGCAGTAAAGTAAGCAAAGCGCACAACAAATTGAAGCAAATAGAATTTTAAATATAAATTAGTACTAAAATGACTGGACTGACCCACTATTCTTTGAGTAGTAATTTATACAAAAGTAAAATTTTTACTGGATTCTCTCAATTACTTAAGGTACGTTTCCTCAATCGGCCGTTTTTTAATAATGAACACATTACTACAGGAGAAACAATTCTTTCACTACATTTTTCTAGGCAAGGCGAACTTAATCAAAGTTGTGGTTTAGTCCAGTAGACCCAGTATGTTGGGAAAAAATAACCCATTTGAAATCCCTTTAAATATTTTGTAATTGTACCTACATCAATTTCATTTTCTCACATTTCAGCATGAAGAGTTTGTTGACTTAACATTGGCTGCAGATGGGTATATGGTAAAAGTTCACAAAAGTGTAATAGCTCTAGCCAGTCCATATCTCAGGGAAGTGCTGAAATCCATGCCAAACAACTCCCCCGCTATATTTCTAAATGTATGTGATATTGTTGTATGCTTTAGTAATTTTTATTTAAGAGATGCTTGATAACTATGTTCCACAAAAGAGTTTTAAGGTGCGCTTTAATATTTTTATCACATTAGTATGAAAGATCTCTGCGTCATGCCTCAATAAGAAGAACTATAATTTATATTGCAGCAATAAAATATAATGTCCACAACCCCTTCACCAAATAAAATCGCCTATGCACTTATTATCTCAATTTTCAGAATGTAAGCCATGAAATTCTAACATACTTGCTGGAGTACATTTATCAAGGAGAAGTGAAGATACCAGCAGATTCAATTGATGCATTTATTGAAGTATCCAAGTCCTTGTATATAGCTGGAATTGAAGATCTTAAACCACCAAAGGTCTGTTATATATAATCAAGGCCATCTTAAACTATGCTGGGGCCCTTGGGCACACAAGAATTTAGGGCCCTTTCGGAAAGTAAAGATGTGAATTATACTGACATTGTTCTATTATGATTTTCTATCTGTTATGGGTAATCAAATAAACAATATAATATGACAATAATGATATTTTGACGGTGGCGGTGTTAGGTACTGTGCTCGACAAAAATGTTTTGAGAATAAATGTGAGAGAAGTTGTCGGTCCTTCGGAGCCCCCTGAGATGGGGGGCCCTGGGCCCGGACCCCGTGTGCCCTTATGGTAAAGACGGTATTGTATATAATACTAGCTTCCGCCTACATAAAATATAGCCTATGTTACTTAGGGATAACGTAGCATTTTAATGGTGAATTTTTGAATTCGGACCAGTAGTTTTTGAGTTTATTCGTTACAAACAAAAATACAAAACTTTCCTCTTTATAATATTGGTATAGATTATTATAGATGATAAATAGAAATTGCATTCTGCGCATGTTTGTCACATTGTTTGCCAGCAGACAACTTATTTCTTGCCTAGTATTTAAGTCAAAACAATATGGAATTCATACATCTTATTTGTCTTAATTTTGCACTCATGTTTTTTAAATTATAGGGAATACAGCCTTCAAATAAGAAACCTCCAGAAAAAAGGTATGTCTAACATAAATCCCTACCTACTCTAACTGTATTAAATGTAATTAAGTTTTGTGAAATTGTTATTACCTACCTAAAATGTATTTCACCACTCACTAGCACTAGGTAAGGTAGTCTAGCTAGATATTTGTAATATAACATTTTTAGTGATAAAAATAACTAAGTACCTACAGCTTTTAACACTAATTGTATTGGATGAGTTAGATGACCATTGGAAAAAAGCTTTAATATGATTTTGTTTTTGTTTCAGAAATCATAGCAATACTTTAAACATCATGAAAAACAATGACAACTTAATGGAAGTCCAAGAGTATCCCATTAGTAATATTTTAAAAGATGCTCATTATGAAACTGACAACAGTGTGGAAAATCAATATCAACCAGAAGATATAATAAACATTGCCAAATTCATAATTCTGCAGAATGAAAACAGTGACAATATTGAGCAGCAAAATAAAACATCAAATGACCCACATTTGTTAGCTAATGTACCAAAGATTGATATCAGTGACTACAGACAAGCTAAAATACAAACACAATTAAATAGAAATATTCAAAATAATAAAAATCTCCTTCAAAGCCAGGAAATACCAGACCAGCTGGCCCAAGCCAATCAAAATAATCCCACCATTGAAATAAATGGGGAAAATATCACAACAGGGCAACAAAATCAAGAAGCAAATCCAAAACATTGCTCAGACTACAAAATCATAGTAAAAAGACAGATAGATGCAGAACAAGATTCTGATAATATAGAGCCTTTGCAGAACATTCCAGTGATAGAAATTCAACACTTTGGGTTACCTGATCAACAGGAACAAGAGATGACTGCTCAAAATTACATACTGCCACATACAGACATTTCACATGCTTTTCAAGAAAATCCAACTTTGCCAACACAAACATGTTTATCACAAAATCAAAATGATAAAACAAATATACCTGTTATAAAAATACTGGATGACCAAGTTATAAAAACAACTATAAACATACCATTTGACTGTAAAATGAATGCTTTGAGTAAGTTTATGTGATAAATCATGAAAATAAATTATGTATGTTTGAACCCCATTATATAGGGTGCATAAATTATATATTTTATCTTTTTATTACAGAAAATATGTCACAATTCTCAATAACAGAAAGAGGACAAATACATCTGATACTCAATCGCTATATGTACTACTGCCATCACATGACGCATGTAAAGCGGCGATGGCGGTGCATCAATTATCGTAGAGAAAGGTGCCCTGCTTTTGTAGATACAATGAGAGGTGTCATCGTAGCAAGGTAATGGTAGTCGAAATATTCTATGAAAATCTGATACCTATTAAGACAGAGTGGAAGGTGTAGTAATATAGATTACAGATTATTGTTATCCACACCGACAGGGCATCGAGCACATAGCCAGAGGCGTAATACAGGCCATCCAATCCCGAAGCACATAAATAGTTGATAAAATTAAATATCAATTCCTGCTTGCACTGAATCAGTAAGCTGTGCATTGTGCTGTGTTGTCTGTCCTTAACTAAAAAATCAATTAGTACAGTTGGCCTAACGAGTCTAGGCATTCGTGAAGTTAGTCGCAGGCGCTGCGCAGTATCGTTTTTCGGGAGCAATTGGAGGTATGGCGAGGGGGCGGTGGGACTGGCCATGCGCAAACTCGCACCTGTGGCAAACTTCACGAATGCCTAGATCCGTTGGAAGAACTGTAGGTACCTAATGTAAGTAATGTCATACTGTTCTATACAATGGTATAGAAAATATCAAAATATACAACTATAAAATAGACGGACGGAATCATATTAATTTCATGGGAACCGAATATTTTACATTATAATTTCCAATTTGCATAAATTCTAACATGGGTCAAGTTAGAATGGTCAAGCAAGTGAAACGAAATAGAGCCTCATACTATGGGTCTCAATCTCACATTGGGTCGGCCAATCGGAAAACAGCGTTCGCCGCATTGACTTGACGGAATCGTATAGTAGCCTGTTAAAAATAAATGACAGACAATAAATGAAACCTTTCCTGTGAATGAATGGCTATGTACTTGATACTACAAAACGTAATGATTATATTCTCTTTGGATACTACTACTGAGTATTTTTAACTAATGAAGTAGAAAAAAAGCCGTAATGCGCCTTCTATTGATCAAAATACTTGTAAAGTGTGATTCTCTTTTGCAGGAAAGGAGTGCATTCACATTCATTTCATGATAATAAAATATATAAAAAGCATAAAAAAGGGTTAATTTATCAAACCATGGAACTGGCCCTAGCTGCCAGAGAAAAGGTGAAAAATCAATATCTGACAACAGTATCAATCAATACAACTGATGATGAAGCTTGAAGACTCTTGATAAAAAATCAATACAGTGCAAGTTGCGCAAATTAAAATGATATTTTTTTTTCATCCCATCTATTCGAAAAGGACGACTTAGTTCGCCTTAAAGTGCACCCAAAGTTGGTGTATTCTATAAGAAACATATAAGTGCGCCGCAATCTTCTTTTCCGCACTTTTTGAATAAGTGCGCCGCACGCAATTAACTTTGCCGCGCACTTTTTGGATTTGGAACATCTCAGTGTTCAGCGCCAAAGAAATCGAACCCAAATATTGTTTGAATAAAGACTGGCTGGTACGACGGCCCACAGTTGCGCCGCCCCGGCAAACACACGGCAACACGCCTTTTATTTTTTCATAGAGGGTGATGAAAAGTAGAGTGAATCGCTCGGGCGCAAAATATTTATGGCTCAGGCGGCGTACTTTGAATCCCTCGCTACGTTCAGGATTCTACTATAGAATCCCTCGCTATGCTCGGGATTCAAAAAAGCGCCCTCGCCGTAAAAATATTATTTTGCTCCCTCATGATACAATCTACTATTCTTAACCCTATTAAAGGACAATGGGCAGATTGGGACCACCCTCCAATAGCAATAAAATATATGTCGTTGGATAGGTCTGTTCAATTGGAACAACTATTGCTATAACAGCAAAGCTGTCACAAGTCTTATATCTTTGAACGGACAGTTGTGACTCACAACTGTCCGTTCAAAGATATAAGACATTTAAGTTTTGATAAAATGTTAAAATAAATAAAATATTACTATTATAATAATGATTTATTACACAGTAACATAAAAAAGGGCTTCCTTTTATCAGTTTTAGTAGTTTTTTTTATTTATTCTGGTATTTACGGTATTCGTACCCGACCGACGACGTATTTTATGGGTTATCCATAATGACATTGCTTAAAAACATTGCTGGTGCATTAAACCCTTCATGAATTGCATATCCTAAATACCATATTATTGATATAAAGTGTGCACATGTGCCCATCGTTCGCCTTCCTGATAAGCATGTACAATAATGGTCTATAATGTTGCCTTCATTCACAGCAGACATTTATGTACCTACGTAGTAAAATTATCTTCGAGCAGGTGCATTGAAAAGAAATTTACGAACGTGCAAGATACACACAAAAAAATACCCTTCTCGGCAGCCGGTTAAAAATAAGTGACATACAACAAATTTTAAAAGCTGTGGTTGTGTTTTAGTTGGTATTTGTAAATAACTTTAAGCATCTGAGAAATCATAGTTATTTTGAAATCACAGAAAGTCATTTCAATTTTATTCATAATAATTATTGATAAATTTTATTACTTTTAATAATAAATGTAAATAGATTAAATGCAAGTAGATCTTTTATTTTAAAAGTACCTTAATGAAATCTTACTAGCTAATATTATATTAGAAAAGCTTATGTTTGTGAGGATGGATGAATCGCTATTTGTTACTTTAACAAGATAAATGTGTGGAGTGGAGTAGTGGTTATAAAGTTATATTATTGATATTCCAAGCTACGATCTAGGTACGTAGGTATCTACATCTATCCAAGTTTCATCCAAATCGGTCCGAAGGTGTGATTTTACAAACATTAACATCTAAACAATAATGATGTAGGTACATAATTATATAGATATCTACTTAAAAACTTGCAGTCCATTTTAAAATAATTACGTGGTCAAGGTAGGTGATTAAATTACTGAATAATGGCTGAACTCTTTTCTATCCGTACAATACTTTTTTAATTCGACAAAAACATTCTTATGCTATTCAAAGTCAGCCCAATTGCATATTATTATAATATGCAGCAGCCCGCTAGCTAGCTACCAAGCCCGCTAATCATTGTAATTATCGACATCAAACTATCGATATGACCCCCACTAGCTTTTCACTCCAAATTCATGTACAGTGTACGTGCATGTGTGTGTAAAATTGAACGTTCTCACAAATCTGTGATTATTCTTCTATTTCTAACACACCAAACACGCCATTTGCCAAACAAAGATGACTAAATGGTGAATTTTATACTTCCAC
This sequence comes from Cosmorhoe ocellata, assembly GCA_963675405.1. Lineage (NCBI taxonomy): Eukaryota > Metazoa > Arthropoda > Insecta > Lepidoptera > Geometridae > Cosmorhoe > Cosmorhoe ocellata. The sequence goes on along the minus strand of OY776250.1, from coordinate 8,087,963 downwards.
CCTTGGACCTACCACACACACTAGGTAATTTTCCGTACGGATTTTTTTTAGATTTGTATGGACTTGAATACCAGTTGAATACCGTTTCAAAATTCCGAGTCTATGTGGCCGGCCTAATACTGCATAACACCCTGAGATTACACCCATGCAATACATTTTTTGGCATGCGTACTGATTATTTTTCCACTCCAAATGGCGAATACGACGCTTTATATTTATTAAAAATTGTTTTATTCCCGATTTCTTCGCATGCATGGAGCATTGCCTCAGAGTAAAGAAGCATTGCTTGCCACATCGGTCATACATAGATTATCTTCACTCTGAGGTCATAGAGAAATAATTTGCTAAATCAAGCAAGAAGATTTTATCACTCAGCCGTATCAGGTCAAAAATGTGGCGTAGGTAAATAACAACCGCCAAAGCCGAAAATACTGGAATTTGTGTTTTTTTTTCAGTTCAGTCAGATAAACTCTCGATGTATGTAAACAGAGGGTATTTATTTTCTCTCTCGTTATATTAAAACCATTACTGGTTTTAGCTTAAAATATTAAAATATAGCGCAAGTCAAGGCAGTTGACATGACCCAACCTCAGTTTTCATTAGCTTGGGATTCCTATAAATCCAATTTATGCAACGGTTTTAGCGTTCTACAACAGGTATGTGCCACTATCTATTCAATATTATGTTTATACTAGCTTCTGCACGCAGCTTCGCCCGCGTGGTACCTTGAAAGACAAAAACAAATCTATCCCAAGGGAACTGTACATTTTTCCGGGATTAAAAGTAGCCTATGTGCTATTCCAGACTATAATCTATATCTATGCCGAATTTCATTCAGATCCGCTCAGCCGTTTCAGCGTGAAAGAGTAGCAAACATACATCCAGATATCCACACAAACTTTCGCTTGTATAATATTAGTAGGATAGTATTAGGATTTACATAAGTTCTTACCTACTTTCCTCCGTTTACAGATTTTACCATGTAGTAGGTAGGTACCTGTAGGAGCCTATCCAGGTTTCTAGTAAATACGTAGGTGTGTAGGTACCGCTAATATTGGGGCTATAATTATGAATACATAAGTTTGTCTAACAGAATGGGGAGTTTGTGGACATGACACTGGCTGCTGACGGACACTTGGTAAAGGTTCACCAAGTCCTCATTGCATTGGCTAGTTCATACCTGAAAGATATGATAACTACTGCACCATGTCCGCATCCTGTCATCTATCTCAATGTAAGTATCATTTCCAACTATTTATTTACCTAAATAGGTACCTACATACTTCTACATATATAAATTGGTTGCATGCTAAGCTTACTACTACTACCCAACCCAGATTCGATGGGGGTAACCTAAGGTAATAGAGAGTAGAACTGCATGTCTTAATTGTATGACCACACTGTTTTAAAAAAAGTAGTGGTTCTTTTGAACCAGCGTAGTGAAAGGATTAAAATACACCTCGGAGATTTCTATCATGCATTTGACACATCTTTAAACATTTTAGGTTCTATGACACAATGAATGTACATAGATGTCATGTTGTGAAAAGGAAAACATTGTAAGGAATCTGGCATTCTGCATTTAGCCTACAGTTTGGTAATGAGTATATACACAACTTTAGGGCAACTGAGAATAATACAATACATAGGTAATTGATTTAAGTATGTTCTAATATTTTATTGATTTTATTAATGTGTATTATTTCAATAGCTTAGATAGTAAATATAAGGGGTTATTTTTGACAAGTTTTTCAAACTATTTTTCAGAACATATCTCACAAAGTACTGTGTTATCTAGTGGAGTACATTTATACTGGTGAAGTAATAGTACCTTGTGAAGATCTGACATCCTTCGGAGAAGCTGCTAGATCGCTGCATATCAAAGGCTTAGAAAACATTGTGAGTTCTAACACATAATATGTCTAAGCATTCACAGTTGAATTTTTCAAGTACAAACCATTTATTCAAATTGTAAATAATTACCTACTCTTAGCCAAAGTGTGAAAAGCATGCAAAGTAGTTTGATGACACTTAATACATACATAATATTATGTATAAAAATCATGCACAAGTCCTGGCAAATCTAAAGCCATATGCACACATAATTTTGTATCAGCATAAATCCTAAAAGAACCAAATTAGATTAATTTTTAAGGTTGTAATACAACACAAGAATTTCAGACCAGTTCAACCGACTACACAGAAACCACTTCAAGAGTATCAGCAGCACCAAAAAGTATGCATACTAATGAAAGCTCTACCTATACTAATTCTCAAAAAAGGAAAAAATCTGATTCTTTTCAGGAACAGGTAAGACATTTTCATGAGATAGTACTTAATGCCAAATAATACTTCAAACATTCTTTACGCACATATCTAAACAAAAAAGATATATCTACCACATTTTTTTTCAATTTTAGCAAGTGTCCTTACCATCCACTGCAAGGAAAATCTTCATAAAAGCTGAAGGGCCTTTGTAAGTATATACTATTCGAATAAAATGACATATTTGATACTAATATATCTTTTGAACCTACGATGGTACCTGTCTACGTTGTAACTAGGTGGAACAAAACAGTCTCATTAGTTATGTTAAAGTTAAATTTTTAAATAATGTAACTACTTGGAATAAAAATGTCCAGCTGATTACATCAATGTAACTACAATGTAACTAGGTGGAACGGACGTAAACCAACACTCATTAGTTATATTGAGTACATAATATTTTTGCACCAACATAGTTATGTGTAGTGTTATACCCTAGATAAATTCATTATATAGATTATTATTATGAAGACTTTTATATTAGAGTATATAATTACAAAAAGTGCAAAAATACTCAACTTATCGTTTTGCTTGCAAACAACACAACTGAAAGAAGTATAACAAAATGATACATTGTTGTATTTTACAGACCAGTCCAGCACATAGAACCAGTGAACGACGACGCACACGACACCCATGACTACTCGGAGACTTTGGACACGGCGAATGACTCAGATGACGCCTATAAAATAGATCCAGTGCACAGCAGCATAGGATCAGAGAAACTAAAAGGTAATATTTATCTCCTACTATGATCCACTTATGAACAAATAAATATTGAAGACTCAGTCTACCTACACGACTTTAGGTACCTATACCCAATCAAGGGCGGATCCAGCTTTGGTGCCAGGGTGGGGTCACATAGTCGTGGTCAAGTCACAAAAGTTATAATTCTATTATATACTAGCTGACCCGGCAGACTTCGTACTTATTTAGAAAACGTTTGTATGGGAAATAGAAAAGGGCTATTTTTAGGGTTTTCCCGGTAGTTATTCGAATTTTTCTTACCTTTTAAACCTTCCCTAGACCTCCACGAACATTTCAAAACCAAGATAAGATAAATCCGTATAGCCGTTCTCGAGTTTTAGCGAGACTAACGAACAGCAATTCATTTTTATATATATATAGATAGATAGTTATAATTTGTGGTCCACCTAGGTCCTAGACCCAGCCCAGGGGGGGTCATGACCCCCATGACCCCCCCTGGATCCGCCCTTGTACCCAATGCAAATACACAAAGTAATTAATACTTAACTGTGTAAAATAGACATGGCCTCACAGCTCAATTGGTAGTAGCTCTGCCTTCTGCGCTGCAGGTTGAGGGTTCAATCCCCCACCCAGGATAAACATTTGTGTGATGAATGCAGATGTTTGTTCTGTGTCTAGGAGTATTTACTAGAAAAGGATATAATTTCTCCATCAGCTATTTGGTCCCCATAGTACAAGCTTTGCTTAGTTTGGGGCTAGTTGGCATTGTGAGAATTGTTCACAATTTTTTTTTAACCTATATCGTCCCTCTGCTGGGCTAAGGTCTCCCCCAACCATCTCTATCCTTCGAGGTCTACCACCAGCCCTCGATTTATAATATTTCTTTATTTATTCCAGAAATGTCGTCGAATCTTCTATTCACTGTGTCCATACGAGGCTCTCTACAAGTAATCCTGAACCGGTACATCTACAATCTGAACTCCACGACATCTCGAACGGGGCTTCGGAGATGGCGCTGTGTCGACTATAGGAACGATAAGTGCTCGGCCTTCATTGTCACCAAGGGAAACGTTGTTGTCAACAGGTACCTACTCTATTTAAAAAACCTTGCGGTTTCCTTTGACTGGTGTTTCATTTGAATTTCTACTTCCCGTTGCATTCAAATAAAGTACTTTGAATTTAAGAATTGATTAAGAAAACAATCAATCTAATAGAAAATGTAAATTTAATACAATGTGTGCTGTATTTGATGTTCATGTAGAGATGTGGTAAAAAATAAGTTATCAAACTAGCCTGAATGACTATTAATAATTACTCTTATTTTCAGAGCAAATGTCCACTGTCATCCTTTCCACGATAAAAAGATTCTGGCCAAACTAGAAAAGAAATCGGTGTTCTCAGCTCTAGATGAAGTTGAAGCTTACAAGGAAAAGGAAAAAGAAGCTGACCAAGCAATTCAAATAACTGTAGACGAAGACATGATTGGATGTTTATAGAGTTGATAAAACCAAATGTTGAATAAATGTCTAAATATAGAGTTAATACAACAACAAATTGATGCATGTGAAATTGATTTTGCGACCCATCAAACTGGTGTTATGCTACGAACACGCGCGCCGGTTCAAAGTTATAGCACTGTACATGTAAGTACCCTTTAAAGCCAGTTATGTAATATCCAAAGTCTTACATTGAACCACCTTTAGTTTAAGGTATCTTCAAAAGCCTCTGTTTGTTTGCCAATTGGAGTCATTATGCATTCAGCTTAAACAAGTTCTCAATGCTACTTTGATGGGTCACAATTCCAAAGATATTAAATAGTAGCAGGACAGAGTTTATGTAAATCCATACATAGATAGGAGAATTTCAAATGAAAAGTTACAAAAAAATCGATGAATTTATAAATATATGATACATATTGTTGAATGACAGAAGTTAATAAAGTTATAAATGTTCTAAATCGCCAGTTTTTCAAGTAACTCATTAGGTATTATGTAAATATTTAAAAAATTGCTACTTCTTAAATAAAAGAGTACCTACTTTGTTAGTATTACCATATTTTATTACTTTAGAAAGAAACTTTAATAATCTTTCATAGCGATAAATGCATGCATAGAAAAAAATATATTTTCATATGTACTTATTCAATAAAATAGGTAAAAATATGTTCAATTCAAGGTTGAATAAGTGTTATTGTATTTTCGTATAAAGGACGTGATTCTGCTTGAAATAATCCAGTTAATTATTCAATGTAACTGACAATGAATATCCTGAAGCGTAAGACGCACGGCACTTTTGTTAATATTTATGTAGGTAGGTACTTATATTATTATGTAAGTATGAATTTTACAGTATATCTCTGTTATTTGCGTGCTTATTATAATCATTAGGTACCTTTAGCTCATACCAACAGACTAAAATAATGTTATAAAACAAAATGAAGAAGATTTGTTTGTGTGGGCATCTATAGGTACCTAATGTTACTTGATTATGTCATGGACTAAAATATTGCGATGTTTCAAGACCTAACTTGGTTTGATTGTGTAGGACGAGAATCTAATATATTTAGCGTAAACAAGCCGCCTCCCTCTGCACTCAGGCAAACTCTGATCGGCCTCTAGTAATTCGTGTGCTATAAAATCTAGGAACTATTGTTTGGATATTTAAGTACACAGGTACTCATTGCTATTTGTAATTCAGTCAGGGTTCAAGTAGTAAATTACCCTACTAAGAGTATATTGTTGCCATTGTTGTGTAGGTAATCACCGTAACGGGACGACTGTGCTTCAATAATTAATTAATCTGGAGTCTATATAGGGTGAGTACCTACCTAAGTATGGCTAAAATGTATTTAGTGCAATTGCTAAACTACTTATGTACTCGCCTTTTTCAGAAAAATGACGATCGCCGTTTTTGCGGGTTCGATTTCTGTACTGCGGTTATACTCGTATATGTTTAGAAAAATGAGATAAAATGTATTCGGGAGACTGACATCGAATTTGCGTCTCAATATTGGTTGGTTTTGGCTTTATTGAGATTGAAATATCGTCTCTTGCGACTGCATTTAATTGTCCGCGATTGATCGGTAGATAGATACCTATAGATACAAGTACTTATACAGTACCTAGTTATAATGTTCATTATGAATTCTTAAGCGCTATCGCAAACACTAATTAATGTATTTGGAATTAATTATTCCAGTTTTTCGTAAACTAGCTTCTGCCCTTGGTTTCGAATGTATTGCACATAAAAAGTGATCTTAAGGGTATCCCAGATTAGAGATTATTATCTATTCCACATCAGAACTCGTAAAGCCGTTACGACGTAATTAAACCACAAACAAATTTAACAAACATAGGTAAGTACAAATCTTTAAACATACACACCAACTTTCGCATTTATAATTAGTATTAGTAGTAAGTATTATCGGGGTGTCTTACTTCATAATTAGTGTGCAATGTGCATGAATGTATTGTAATTTAAAATTTTATTTAGGTAGGTATATTGACTCTGAAACATCCACGTGTTTTATCAAGTGACACTGTAAGTAGGTCAATAAGTAATAAATATTTTCTATTATCAACTCGTGCTCTAAGGTTTATTTACATTGAAAAATGAAATGTTTTCTTTGACCTATAGCGACGTTAACCAAGACGACAGACAAACAACCGACCGAACAACGAGACGATACCTTCTTTCGTTTTGTTCATTAAGGCACATTAATATTAGCAAAAAGCTTAACAAAAAATAGGAAGGATGTTATGAGGACTAGAGTAGGTACTTTGCAAATACGAGTTAAACATTTAAATGAGGTATAGTTACCTACGTTTATTTTACCCTTTCAAAGTAGGTATACTAAAAATACCTGCCTGCCTTACGTTAATCGTGTGATTATTGGGGCTCCGTACGTGTATTCCCGTTGTCCCCGAATTCCGTGTCCCCGACTATCGGGGACAGCGGTACTTTAATTAAATATTTAAAATGACTTCCCGTTGTCCCCGAGTCCTGTCCCCGATAATAAAGTTGAATAAAATATGCAAAAATTATGCCCGCTGTCCCCGTTTTTTCATTTTTCATTAGTATTATGACGGCATCTTCTTTTTTACCCAACAAAGTGGATTAGTCTTGGTACCCGGTAGATCAATAAAAAAGAAATTTGACTTTGTTATATTGGATTTTTATATACTACTGTATTTGATCGAAATAGTAAACGTAACCGACAAGCCAATTTCTTGGAGCTAGAAAAAAAAACAAGATAAACCTCATAAAAAACATACATGCATATTTTAACATTGCTTTGCTTTATTAACAAAGAATTAAGTGTTTATTGTGCAGTAATACGGCGCTAGTGACAATACCAAACCAAGTGACACTGGATACAAACAGCTAAGAAATGGATCCAATAGCATTGCTATATCTACTGCTCGCATTGATAGCGGTAACCGGAAGTCCGCTGAGGAGCTGTCCTGGTGAATACTTGCTCGACCCTGCAGTCTCCAGGTTCAGAAGATACGTGCAGATCGATACAAGCAAAGAGCATAACTTGCGTAAGTTTTGGTTTACCTACTCATCGTTTTCATAAGTGTCTTGTTGATTTTTTATTTCAAGATGAAATTTACATCAGGCGCGCTTGGTACCTAAGCTGTAATTACTTTCCGCCTGTCTGGATGAAAAGTAATAAATGCCTATGACTTATTTGAACCTATATTTATATATTTGTGCTAAAACCGTTATCATTAGGCACTTATTTTACAAGAAAATGCAAAGCTATCGGCTACTTTCTAGTTCAAGAAACGGACGATAGATATTATATACGATTTCGTGTCCCCAATACAGTTGGGATATAAATCACTATCGGGGTAGTTTGCAGATAACTCAAAGCAGAGCTGTAAAACTATTACAATCTCACAACCTGCGTGAAATAACTACGTAGACACTCAAAATATTTGGTATTAGAAATGTACATTATTATGCCTTTGCTTCGCTGGGGTCTTACCACGAAGTCTTCCAGAACGATTCCGTAACGATTGCCTTTTAATGTAACATTACTATCTTATACCTTTAAACGAGCAATTATTGTATATATATATATATATATATAATCTGAATCTCGGAAACGGCTCGACCGATTTTCATGAAATTTAGTATGCAGAGGGTTTCGTTGGTGATAAATCGATCTAGCTAGGTTTCATTTTTATAAAAAGTCGTTTACCCCAAAAAAACGAGCAAAGCTCGGTCACCCAGGTACTAATTATTTATAAGCATAAGCCATGGTAGGTACGAAATAACAATGCAATACTAATTCGGTAATGTGTTATGAATTCGTGGTGAGGCCCCTGGTCGCACTCTATCAAAAAGGCTGCTGGTTTGTTGGCATTAATTCTGTGTCGTATTAAAGCCAAGTATGTACCAACAGGTAGTATTGGGTAATTATTTTTATTCGCAGATAGAGCTGTTGAATTCTGGAGGCAGCAAGCCTTGGAGTTAGGGTTGGTGATCCACGTGTACCACCCCGACGGTCTGCCAGTTGGTGTGATCACGGTGGTGGGGCGCGATCCCTCACTCCCTTCTATACTTTGCAACTCACATATGGACGTCGTACCTGCTATAGAGGTGAATTCACTCCACTACAAAAAAACGCCTGATTTATTTAACCCGTTGCATACTGCCTCTACAAATCGAGAACTCAAGTACAGAAACGCAAAATAACAAGTTAAAAGATAACTATCTACACTTGCCTGCAAAGAAATCAAGCCACCCCTACAGTATTTAAAATCAGTTTCTATCAACTCAAGTTTTTGATTTATTATGTTTCAAATCTAAAATCTTGGGGTGGGCCGATTTTTTTGCACGCAAGTATATTTACTTAAGTACACTTTTTTCAGAATATTTACGAGATTTATAACTTGACTAGCTTCCGCCCGCGGCTTCGCCCGCTTTATATCTTGAAAAACAAAAACACATATCCCACGGGAACCATTCATTTTTCCGGGATAAAAAGTAGCCTATGTGTTATTCCAGACCACAATCTATATCTGTGCCAAATTTCATTCAGATCCGTTCAGCCGTTTTAGCGTGAAAGAGTAACAAACATACATACATCCATCCATCCATGCATTATTAAAAACTTTCGCGTTTATAATATTAGTACGATAATCTTCAGCAAGCCCTTTTAATGTTACATTTCAGGAAGAATGGAAATACCCGCCATTCTCAGCGTTCATGGAAGAAAACGGTGACATCTATGGCCGAGGAACCCAAGACGACAAGGATGTAGCGATCCAATATATTGAAGCTGTGCGGCGACTGAAACAGAATAACATAATTTTGAATAGGACGCTACATATTACTTTGATGCCTGGTAGATAATAATTTATTTTTGAAGCCTGGTAGATAATATTTTTGGGGAAATAACAAGTTACCTACCTAACTGCGAGAAATCTATGAAATGATCTGTGGACATTATCTGATAGTTTGGGTATCTTTTCAGAGTTTAAAAAGTGTTCAATATTGTAACTTGTAACCTAAGTTACGTAGCATTCAGTTAGCTAAAGATAGGACATAATGCATATTCAGTTCATGAAACAAAAAATAATAAAGCAACAAAAAATTGCTATACGTAATTACAAAGGATTGGCCTGAAATGAACTAGAGGACCCTTCAAGGACTTTTCCTTTCATCACATTGGTTCGAAAGATAAACAAAAATCATACAGATGTATATATTACAAAGATTACTGAGGTAAAGAAAATAATCAATAAACGATTTATTTTTGTTTATGTAGACGAAGAGACGGGCGGATTCAAAGGCATAAAACCATTTGTAAAGACTGACACGTTCAAGGCGATGAACGTGGGCTTTGCCCTCGACGAAGGACTGCCGTCGTCTGACGACACGTTGCTGGTGACCTACGAGGACAGGCGACCTTGGCGTGAGTATATTGTACAGGTCATCCAACGGATCTAGGCATTCGTGAAGTTAGCCACAGGTGCGAGTTTGCGTATGTACAGTTCCGTCCTCCCCTCCTCATACCTCCAATTGCTCCCGAAAAACGATATTGCGCAGCTCTTGCGGCTAACTTCAGGAATGCCTAGATTCGTTGAGCCAACTATACACTAGTACAAGTACAGCGACTTCGTTCGTTATCATTTATCAATCTCAATTTATAAAACTTAGTCAGATTAGGTTAGTTTAGCACTGAGTTAATAGTCAATGACGTTCGGATTATCTTACTGTATAGTGAACACTAGAAGAACACATCTAGAATTCGTTTTTGTAACATTAGGTATATAAAATCCCATAGAAAAAGTACTTAAAATTTTCTCGTATTTTTCCATTTCCTGTGTAATTTTTTTTGTTCTAAAACCTTATCAGGAAAATTTAGACAAAATGCCAAATCAGTTCATCCGTTCTCAAGTAATGTGCGCTTACCGACAAACAACATTAATTTAATGGCCGCGTTAAAGACACAGATCGATGCGTCTAAGAATATTATTATTAGTATTAGACGGGTATTTATCGCGTTTAAATTACCTTATATTTTCCCGACGTTTCGACAGGTTTGCACGCTGTCAATGTCGCGATAAATACCCGTCTAATACTAATAATAATGTGTTCAGATCGCGTAAGTTTAAAAGTACATGCGTCTAAGAATATCCTACAACAAACGGCAATATAAAAAAACTAAATATGTTTCATTGACCCTAATGTTACCTACAGAAATAGATACATATTTAAAAAGTTGTGTGCCTATTCACCTACAGAGTTGCGAGTCACTTTTCACGGCGAGGGTGGACACGGGTTCAGTATGCCGGAAGAAAGTGCAATGGAAAAGGTAAGTTTTATCAATTCTTCTTCTTTCAAGTTTACGGCTGAATTAAAATCTTTTTCTCCCAATATTCGGTGATTCTTACGCCCCTCCGTTGTCTGGTAAAGGTCTAATACTACTACTAATCTAGTGACTTGATGGAGTTCTAACAAGTCACACGACTTTTTTCTTACCACAGCGAGTTGTATGTTCAATCATCTATGGCTCCAAAATGCCAGTAAAGTGATTTGTTTCAGGCAGCAAAGTTTATAAGCGTAGTAAACGCGCAACGGAACGAACTGAAGAAACTAACGCGATCAGCTGATACTTTGGACTTTGGAAGATATACCAGTATGAATATAAACATGGTTAATGTAAGTGTGCATAGAGACAGCGCATACCGGTAGGTACATAACATATGTTATACCACGCGCCGGTGTGCGTTTGGTCTGAAATTTTAAATATAAATTTAGGTTTCAATTACATAATAAGCAGGGGGCTTAGTACGGGTTTTGATAGTTTATAGTATTTTGTTTCGTTTTTTTTCATATAGTTACCTGCCGCGCCCCTAGCGGTAACATTCAAGAACTAAAATTATCAATACGGCAGTTTAGGAGTGAATTAAAAAAAAAAAAGTTTCGCTCTATCAAAACCTGTACTAAGCCCCCTGGTGAGTAGGTACTTATAAAGAGGAACAATTTGTAAGTTTGGATGTAGGAAATAATCTCCAAAACTACTTATACGATTTAAAATGCTTTCGCTTATTCCTGGGTACTAACTAAATATAGGCTATGTTTTAGAGATATATTAAGTACTCCACGCGAGTGAAGTCGCAAAGCGTGCAGCTAGTTAATACCAATAGCACAAATGGGAATGTAAGAATTTATTTTTTCAGGGCGGTTACAGACCCAATATAATTCCTACGCAGTTTGTGTTGGTTGTCGACATCCGATTAGCGTCTACGTGCAATATCACAGAAATGGAGCAAATGGTAAGATTTATTTATATATTATTACCCAGAAAATATAAATCCAGCTCGTTATTTTAATTTCAATGTGTTTTTTACTAAATTTCATCGAAATGGATTCAGTACGTTCAGTACCATACTGGCGATTTTAGTTTTTCATAGTTTTCACTAAGGACGCTCTAGGTAGTTGGAAGGAAACTAAACGAAATAAAGTTTTCGTTAAAGTAACAAAACCCGTATACATTCTGCTATTGCAACGAGATTTAGTGTACCTACGAGTTGGCAGCGGGCGACATGAGGCGGCGGCCGACGTGTCGCGGCGACACTGCTGGTTTCTATGAATTTCTATGAAATGCGTCGCTAGCTTCGTGTCGCTAACAGAGGGAATTTCATAGAAATACATAGAAACCAGTAGTGTCGCCGCGACACGTCGTCCGCCGCTGCATCACGTCGCCCGCTGCCAACTCATACCTTAAGAAGAGTGTGAAATTGATGTGGGTTATGTGCAGATAAAGTCTTGGGTGGCGCTAGCCGGCAATGGAACTGAGCTCTCCTACATCCGCCGTGACGATGTATCTAAGAAAACCACGCTCAATGACTCCAATCCGTACTGGGTCGCGATGCGAGACGTCCTGAGAGAAATGTAAGTAATTCTTATACTTTTCCCAGTCGCTTTCTCATCGGCGACGAAACTAATGCTTAGAAAGAACTAACTACAGCTCGTATGCTGCATTTTTCATTCACGACCTTTGTGGATAAATTACACGATAATCTTCTTGCTGTGCCCGTGCTTAAAGCGTGTGTTCCCAGTGTCCCCACCAGCTGGCAGCCACGTCCCGTCTGGTGGGGATAATGAGAATTGGTCCAGTAATAGGTAAACCTTCAGACATAATGTCCTCGCAAGTTCATCTAAGTTGAATTTAAATGTTATACAGTTGAAGTAAAGGAACTTACCCATACTACATGACCGATTTTTTAATTTTTTTAACCGACTCCACGCGTGGGATAAGGGGACTGATGATGAAAGTTAAAAAAATGTTTTGGCTCACTTTTGTTTTTCACATAACACTTTTTGCGCTTACCGCGTGACGCCCAGAATGCGTGCACACCAAGTGAAAAAAATAAAAAAGCGTGAGATTTTTCTACACCGTGAAATTTTAATGGTTGTTTTCCCGTAGCGAAATGGTTTGGTCATGGTAATACAATCATTGTATAAACAAATTAAATATTAGAAACAAAAAAAAATATTTGAAAATTCAATTCGAAAGCGACCACGAACCAATAGTTGTTCTGCCGCGGGAAAACAACCATTAAAATTTCACGGTGTATAGACTACGTGACGAAAACCTGTGTGTGTCCCCCACGCCTCTGTGACCAAGCGTGGTATTTTCAAAGACCCTCCCCCCCTAAACGGATCACGTAGTATGGGTACGTTCCCTAAGGAGTGAATATTTTTCAGGGGCTTGCAAGTAATCCCAGTCGTATGTCCAGCCACCACAGACATGCTGGTGCTAAGGAACCTGGGCATCCCAGCTGTGGGATTCTCTCCCAAATTCCGAACCCCTACAATGGCACATAAAAAAGACGAATACCTGAACGCTAAGACATTCTTGAGGGGTATTGACGTGTACTATGAACTGTTTAAGAAGTTAGGGTGTGCCTGATTTTGACGCGCCTCCCTTTGAATACAAATGAGAAACATCAAATAAATATTTAAATGTAGGGATCTACCCAAAAAAGATCATTTTTATTTAAGTATATATACATATCTACCATAGATATCTATTAATTTTTACTAGTTTGCATGCAATCGTAGGTATTTATCAGGTGGTGAAACCATAATGTGGGCAATATAAATTATTTAGATCTTGTTCTTTAAATTACAAAGAAAGTAAGTTTTTTTTCCGTTGATACTAAACGAATTAATTACCTACGTGTAGGTTTTGTACTCTAATTAGTGCACAAAATGTGCCTTTGTGGCGCATTTTGGTCTTTTCACAACATTTGGTTCAAGGAAACTTGATGCTAAAGAAATGCGCAGACGAAGCTGCGAGCGAGCAGCTATTATTAGCTATTTTATAAAGCACTAGCTTCCGCTCACGGCGTCGCCCGCTAAGTACCTACATAAAATATAGCCTTATAGCCTATGTTCATCCTGAAAGATCATTCTACACATTGGTGAAATAATTTTTCAAATCGGTTCAGTAGTTTCGGAGCCTATTCAATGCAAACAAACAATCAAATCTTTCCTCTTTATAATATTAGTATAGACAAGAAACGGCGCAGAACTACTTATATTTACGAGTATAAGATGAGGAAAAAAAAACTGGTCAATTTAATATTTTAATCAGTTCGTTTTTTGTTATTTTTTTGAAAATAATCACATTTCTCTTAGGAATTTATTAAAAGTTGTAAACAAGTTTTAAAAGGTCGTATGTAGTCCGTCTAAAATAGAGATAGGTTTGAGTGACCGACTTGGATAGAGAACACTGCAGACTGCCAGTTAGTTATTATAGGTAGGTAGGTACTAGTGCCTATTATAAGTTAATAGCTCTCCTGCTCGTAAATTCGCATTCTTATTTGAAGTAAAATATTTTTTAGAATCGCAGTTTTAAAGATTCTAAACAAACTTCGTTGCTATGTAGACTACCACAGCATAGATAAATTATTATTATTTTTCTCCCACTTGCTCTAAAATCGCTTAATTATTAAATAAGTACCTTGTGGTAGTAAGCTCATTCCAGAAATCTATACTAGATACCAGGATAGCAGAAACGATGGAGAGGTTCACTGTAGATGGAAAAGTCACTGTAGATTCACAAAGAGTCAAAAGACCACGGGTCGCGAAAACCTCTCATGTTTTATGCATTCCTGGTAGGTACTTGGACTTCTATACGTTTCTCTCTCAGACACATACCTATTTCTTTCCGACCTATTGTTTAGGTTACAAAAAATAATAGTTTAAGTTGTGTGTTAAACAGTGGCCAGTTTTAAATTATCAATAAAGATTGTCATGATAAATGTTCAGTTGTACCAATGCCGCATTATGGTCACTAGTACTACTGGTAGTACTAGTACCTACTAGAGATACAAGTTTGTATCATTTGTACTACCAGTTGAACTTCTTAGTAGAACTATTGTCACGGAGGCGTTACAACGTTCGGCAATATTAAATTACGAGTATGCACTTGAATTGTGCTTTAGATGCTACCTACCTATGGAATAACGGTTTTCGAAGAAAGCGTTCGCTCGAATGAATTGAAAATCAGATAAAATATTGGATTTAAATCTCCTCGTAAAAAGAAAAGTACCTACCTACCTAGTTACTATACAAGACTCGCCGAAATAGCAATTAACGCCTTCGTTTAGCTAAACAATACTGGCACTCGCCACGTTAATATCTATTGGGATGGTATATTATATTATCTTCTCGGGTTTGGGTTTCGGCAGTTTTAAAAGAGGTTTGTTTTTTTCGACATAATGCCTATGGAACAAGTTTCTCGAAGGATCAAGTCTCATACATAATGTGGGTAGTAGGTATATCGTCTTGACCACAGGAAATGACAAAAACAAATATTTTTTATTGGGTTGCTGTCCTGTCGATTCAAACAAAATTTATTGGGACTCAGTATCCCTTGACACTTTTGATTTTAACATTTTTGTAACTGTCGATTCGGACACCATTAAAAATAAAACTGCATTGTATAGTCAGATAAAAAAATGTTTTTATTTTATTTCGTTGATTAGGTGAAATATTGTGCCAAATGTTGTGTAAAATACTGTGATTGTTGTAGGTTAGCTTTGCTTATGATAATCTTTGAGATATTTTTAAGTGATCTTATTTGTATATAGATACCTAAGTACCTATACAAGAGGTTGATTTATAACAATATACGCTATAAATGAGACTTGTTTTTTTTACAACAATTTAATTAGCTTTATCACGTCATATTCAGTATATTTTTCTTAAAATTGTTTTACTTGAATGTACTCAACAACTTCAATAATTTGATGCTGTCCGAATCTACAATAAAAAAAAAACAAATCAAAAGTGTCAATTTTAAAAGGACACTGAGTCCCAATAAATTTTGTTCGAATCGACAGAAACCTTTTTTATTCATTGAAAGCATTTTGTATACTTAATTATGTTTCACGGCTTCATTCTTAGCGATTTATTTTTTACGTATTGTAGAATGCTCCCACACACCAGCCTTACACACGGATTTTTTAAATATTTTTAATTTATTTTTAAAACTAGAAACCCTTTTTAGTTCTTAAACGACTAAGTACTACACCACCCTGACGTTGTTGCGCTATCTTCACTCAACGGGTGTTTACCTGCGGCGCGCCTGTTCGAATCTTGTCATTCCGTGTTTCCGTGCTCTAGCCTTCGCACGTCAATCACAGAGCCCTTCAGGAAAAATTGTAATATTACAATTTATAGTTGTGTTATCTATAAACATGGGAAGAAAAAGAAGTTATAGCAGCAGCAGCAGTACCGACGATGAAGGTATAAAGAAAAGGATCGCGAAACTGCAGAAGAAGCTGTGTAGGAAACGTCGCCGGGTGTTAGTCGCTTCATCGTCTTCGGAAAACGAAAATAACCGTAAGTGCATACTACCTACATTTGTTAATTATTTAAAATAAAAATGTTAAGCTCAATTTTGTGATGCGTGCTGCTGATTATGGGCTACCACTGTCACTATGTAAATTGAAGCTTACTTTTGACCACGATGCGAGCAACTATCCTGGGTTGACTCTGTCGTTTTAACGGTCATCATATTTTTATTTTTTCACCTCGTTCAAGATGTGATGCGTATCTACTGTCATAATCGGGTTGATACTGTCACGTGCTTGCGTATTAACGCATTTTATTTTAACGATCATCTATTTATAACCTTGATGAAAATGTGATGCGTACTGCCATTATTCGGGTTGATACTGTCACGTCTTTGCGTATTAACGCGTTTTATTTGTTTCGGCAGTTGTCGAGCAAGAAACTGCGGCTGACGTTCACGAGTCATTCTTGGAGAACGATCCCGTTCCCCCCACTGACTGCGCAGACGCCGCCTATCACAGTCCAGGTGGCACTGACGAGGCCACCGCCGAAGGCGCCGCCAGTGCATCCGTCCCCGAGGCCGCCGCTAATGTCGTCCCTTCCGTGACAGAGGCCCTCGACTCCGCTGTGCATCCCTCTGATGCTGCGGACAATGTTATGGAAAAGGAACTAGACGATGAAATCTTGCAATTGCTTGGTGACGCCCCAAAAACTGAAATAGCTTTAGGTCCAGCTGTCCATAAAGATATTGCCACAAGATGGCAAGAAATTCTTAAATGCGGCCTTCAAAAGGAGACTAAAGAAACAATTATAAACAATTATGCTATCCCTAATAATTGTGATTTGTTATTAGCTCCCGAGCTAAACGCTGAAGTAAAAGCCGCTTTACCCGACACATCGATAAAAAGAGATATCGCTTTACGCGCAAAACAAAAACAGATTGGATCGGCGCTGGCCGCGTTAGCTGTGTCGATGGACAGACTCTTAAAAGAAGATTCAAAACAAAGCATCATAAAACCGCTGAGCGATGCCTGTCGCATTTTATGCGACAATCACTATGGTGAGACAAGGATTCGCAGAAATTTCGTAGTATCTACGGTAAACCCTTCGCTTAAGGATACCTTAATCAACGCCCCCAGGGACAATTATTTATTCGGAGATAATATCACCGATAAGGTTAAGGCTGCACAGACGATCCAAAAATCTGGTGAGGCCTTAAAAGCGCCCGCGCCACAGAAAACGCCTTTTAACAATAACAATGCAAAAAGGAACAATTTAAACTACCAGCACCGCAAGAGCTACACGCGCGGTGCTCAGCAGGCAGCCCGCGGGACGCGCGCCCCGAGCCGAGGCGGTGCACGCCCGGCGCTGCAGGAGCGAGCCCCGCCACCAGCGCCGCGCCGCCGCGAGCGCTCTCCGCCGCCCAAGAGAGCGCCGCCGCCTCCGTCCCGGAGATAAACGAGGTACATATTCCTTCGCAGTATGCAGGTCGACTGCAATATTTTACTCACGCTTGGTCTCGAATCACGGATGATCCTGTAGTACTCTCATGGATCAAGGGTTACGAAATTCCTTTTACATCTATGCCTTACCGCAATGATGACCCTAGCGTTTACCCCAAATCTGAGGAAGAATCGAATAATTTTAATACAGCTATAAATAGGTTGTTAGAAATTAATGCTATTTCTCGATGTGAATCTGTTAGTTCACAATTTCTGTCCAGTATATTCCTTGTGCCCAAACCGAATGGTGAAAAAAGGTTTATTTTGAACCTCAAATATTTAAACAAGTTTGTTAAAACTAATCACTTTAAAATGGAGGACTATCGGACAGCCTCGAAGCTCATCACTCGCAATAGTTTTATGGCTTCTATTGATTTGAAAGATGCTTATTTTTTGGTTCCGATTCAAGATTGTCATAAGAAATACCTACGTTTTCGATATAATAATAACTTATATGAATTCAATTGTTTACCATTTGGTTTGTGCACATCTCCATATGTATTCACAAAATTGTTAAAGCCCGTTATGGAATACTTACGATTACAAGGTTTTATTTCAGTAATCTATTTGGACGACATATTTTGTATCGGTAGATCATTACAAGAATGCCTGGCTAACATAAATTCAACAAAGAAGTTACTAGATAGTCTTGGTTTTTTATTGAATAAGGAAAAAAGCTGTTTGATTCCAAACATTGAATGCAAATTCTTGGGTTTTATCTTTGACTCTAAAAATATGATTTTAAAATTACCTCAGGAAAAGAAACTTAAAATCAAAAATAAAGTCAACAATATTTTGAAAATTAATAAAATTAAATTAAGAGATTTCGCCAGTGTACTGGGTATGTTGATATCGGCATGTCCTGCAATCAAATATTCATGGTTGTACACAAAGGAGTTTGAGCATCACAAATATAGGTGTTTATTAAAAAACCCAAGTTATGATCAAATGATTAACATTCCTGATAGTTTGAAACCCGATTTATACTGGTGGTTGTCACACATTGATAACGGTTATTCCCAATTGAAACCCAATGACTATAAACTGGAAATATTCTCAGATGCGTCTACTACGGGGTGGGGAGTTTTTTGTGATAACAAGAAGTGTTTTGGCTATTGGAAAGAAACTGAAAAAAGTTTGCATATCAATGAGTTGGAACTAAAAGCTGCCTTCTTAGCAATAAAATGTTTTGCAAGAAGCCTAAAGAACTGTGAACTACTTCTAAGATTAGATAATATTACGGCAATAGCTAGTATAAATAGGATGGGCAGTGTCCAGTTTAGACATCTAAATACAATCGCTAGGGATATATGGATGTGGTGTGAAAATAGAAATATTTGGCTTTTTGCTTCATATATTAATACGAAAGAAAATTCTGACGCCGATTTACTGTCTCGTAGAAAGTTTGAAGACACAGAGTGGGAATTAGCTGATCACGCATTCAATAAAATAGTTGATAAGTTAGGTGAACCACATTTAGATTTGTTTGCCAGTCGTTGTAATGCAAAATGCGTTACTTTTGTAAGCTGGCGAAACGAGCCTGAAGCGTGGGCTGTTGATGCCTTTACTATCTCATGGAAAAACTATTTTTTCTACGCTTTTCCGCCTTTTGCAATTATTGTTAAGATAATTCATAAAATTATAAGCGATAAGGCAGAAGGTATTGTCGTGGTTCCTTACTGGCCAACACAACCGTGGTTCCCAGTATTTAAAAAGCTTGTGATATCCGAGATAATATATTTTGAACCTGATATTAATCTACTAAAATCTCCTTTCAGGAAGACTCACAAACTCTACCGATCGCTGACTCTAATGGCCGCGAGATTATCCGGCAAACATTACTTGGCAAGGGATTAACAGATAGAGCAATAGAGATAATGTTAAACTCTTTATCAGACAACACCTACAGGCAATATGACAGTAGTCTTAGAGCTTGGGTCAAGTTCTGCCACAAAAATAACTATAATCATATTAAAGCAACAGTGTCACAAGTCATTTCATTTTTAACTGAAGTTTTCGATAATGGTGTAGCTTACGGCACAGTTAACTCATATAAGTCTGCATTATCGCTCATAGTAGATGATCTGTCAAATAGTTCTGAAATAAGACGCTTTATGCGAGGAGTTTTTAGATTGAGACCTCCGGCTCCTAAATATGATGCGACCTGGGATCCTTGTGTTGTTTTAAATTATTTCTCTCAAAAATGGCCAAATGACAGTCTCAATTTAGAAACTCTTTCAAAGAAAACACTGACGCTTTTGGCTTTAGTGACCGCACATCGTGTCCAAACATTTTCACTAATAAAATTAAGTAACATTCAAATAACAGAATCTCGCACAGCCATTTTTATAAAAATACCTGATTTAATTAAAACATCTAGGCCTAATTGTGTACAACCTATTCTGAGACTCCCTTTCTTTAATCAGAAACCTGAAATTTGTCCCGCTAGATGTTTGGAAACGTATATAAATAAAACTAGTTTATTACGTTCTGTTGATAACGATTATTTATTTATCAGTTACAGAAAACCGCATGCAAGAATCTCATCACAAAGATTAAGTCACTGGATAAAAGACAGCCTCCAATCCAGTGGCATAGATACAAGTATCTTCAGTGGTCACAGTACACGGCATGCAGCCACTTCTACAGCCAACAGGGTCGGTGTTAGTCTAGATTTAATTCGTAGAACTGCTGGCTGGACTGATTCTTCAGCAGTTTTTGCTAGATTTTACAATAAAGAAATTATTAATGATAATTTACAATTTAGTAACTCAATACTGTCTGTTGATTCAATAAAATGATTGTGTTCTATGTAACACTTACGTTTTATTGCACCTACTTCCCTTAATCTATTTCACAACGTTGTAGGTACTTATAAAACTCTAAACATCCTACAATACGTAAAAAATAAATCGCTAAGAATGAAGCCGTGAAACATAATTAATGATCAAACGAACTTAAACAAGTGAAGTTCGATCACAATTATGTGAACGGCTTCATTCGATGCGATTTATACACACCCTCCCTAAATAAAAGTATTATACTTACCTTATTTAATGTAATACATCCCTACCCTAAAAATAACTTCCTACTTATGGTACCTACCTACTGTGAAATAGGTTAGCGCTAACTTACCTGACTTTCTTTAAACAAAATGACAAGATTCGAACAGGCGCGCCGCAGGTAAACACCCGTTGAGTGAAGATAGCGCAACAACGTCAGGGTGGTGTAGTACTTAGTCGTTTAAGAACTAAAAAGGGTTTCTAGTTTTAAAAATAAATTAAAAATATTTAAAAAATCCGTGTGTAAGGCTGGTGTGTGGGAGCATTCTACAATACGTAAAAAATAAATCGCATCGAATGAAGCCGTTCACATAATTGTGATCGAACTTCACTTGTTTAAGTTCGTTTGATCATTAATTATATTAGGTTAAGGTTTGCGTGCTTACTCACTTGACCGTATTACAAACAATGCTTCAGCCAAGATGTTTTCATGAATAAAAAATTGAGGCAATAAGTCAATATTTGCATAAGTACCTACCAAGGAAAGCCGGGCTTAAACATCCGGAACACAATTCATATCTACTAGACTAGAGTAATACGGAAGGGCTAAGTACTATTCGTGATATCAGTTACGCCTCAAAAGGTTACCTACTTCCGTGTATCTAAAACCTACAATACAATGTCTTATTAGGTTCTACAACGGTTTCTCTTGATGTTTTTCTTCACCGTTTGAGAGTGCGTTTGAGACATACATTTATTACTTACTCAAGTACCTACACATTTTTCGAACAGAAGAAATATTATGCTAATACCTAGGTACTTATTCAATAAATGACATAATATATCCAGACTATTGATGTTGGTGCTTCATTGGTCAACTCAGCCCGCACCTCACTCAGCCCCCGGGCCGAAATGTCCAACACGTGGGCGGTTTTATGTAAATTCCAATATTTCACGTTCTGCGTGTAGATTTCGTCGTTATCACCACAGAAGAAATAAAAAAAACTTCGCATATAAAGAGACGAAAAATATTTTGCATATTCATTTGAGGTGCGTCTGTTAGTAAACGTCGAAGTATGTTGACGATAGCGTTGGGCTTACTCGCTGTGTGTGCAACTGTGACTTCAGATATACACGCTAATGGCTATGACCGTCCAGCCGTGAGCAGGTTTCGGGAGTACATCAGAATAGACACTAGCAAAGATGAAAATATTGGTGAGTGTTCAATTATTATAGCAATTTAAATTGTGCGTTTACAATTCTTGAAGAAAGCCACCTAAAATGCAAAAGACCTTAGTGGCACGGCGCGGGCAAGAAGTGATAGTAGCGGGTTCGATTACCTACGTGGGAACTTTGACGGTTCCTAAGTATTCGTATTTTGAACTGTGTATACTAGTTAGAACAGAAAACTCTAATGTGGCAATTCTGTGCTGTGACCGTTGGGGGCTTGTTTTATTTATTCTTTAGTAGCCGAAAAAACAGACATTGTCCTGTCCAAATTTCAAAAAGTTGTGATCGGTTTACAATAATCCCATAGAAAAAAGCACTTTCAGTTTTCTCGTGAAAACCATTTATTAAAACAAATATTAAAAAAAACAATTAGCTGTAATTTGGTCCTGATTCATTAACCAACGAACAGCATTTTTTTACTTATGTAGAATAGAGAAGTCAAAATCTAGTTAAATTTATTTAGGTACACGACGTAGGTACCTACCTACCACCTTTTTAGCCTAGCCTAGACGACCGCCGCCACAAAATGGCGAATAACTTTTTTTTCACAACTCTCAATATAGGTATAAAATGAAAGGGCTTGAGTAGTAGAATACTATACACTATGACAAATTTCAAATCCAAGATGGACGACGCGGGCAAAGTTTGGGTCGGGGTTTTTTTAATTTTATAATCTATTGTAACTTGTTACCTTAAATGTTACATACAGAAAAAGCCGTTCAATTCTGGAAATCTCAGGCACTGGAACTAGACTTACCCGTTGCGGTGCACACCCCTGCTGGAAAGCCTGTAGTTGTCATCACCTGGAGCGGACAAGACCCCTCCCTGGCCAGCATCATGCTCAACTCTCATATGGACGTCGTGTCCGCTAACGAGGTCGGTCAGTGTTCTTTATGTCCGTATCTATTTGTTTATTTATTCAATTGCAAAGTATACCTACTTTATTAACAAAATATATAGATTAATGTATGTACCTACACACTAACAAGCCAATTATACCGCTGTTCCTATCCTGCTCAATAAATTTATTTTTCTGAAAAAAAATTGCCGTTTACATTAATATTTTAAATGTAAAAAGGTTAAACTATATCCATAGAAATATTTGGGAAATAGGTATTAAAATAATTACTCCATAGGTACTCTATTTTAACTCCATATAATTTCGGAGAGCTCATCAAACTAAGCTTCATTTCATCGTATCTATCCAATAATGAGTTCTATATTTTACACACATAAACATTAAATAATCAATTAAAAACAGAACCGGGAAAAGAAAAATAAAATCGGCCAAGTGCGAATCGTACTCGCCCATGAAGGGATCCGTAGCAGCTAGTAACATGATAAGGAGTTAGTTTATATTTATGAAATTAAATCTTTTTTATTATTTTTATAATATTTTTATTATAATAATTTTTTTTGGTTTTGTCATTCCCTTATTTTAGAAGTTACAGGGGGAGGGAGACACACATTTTATAACTTTGGAAGTTTAGAAAAAAATGAAATTAGAAACCTCAATATCATTTTTGAAGACCTATTCATAGAAGACCCATACATGGGTTTGATGAAAAAATTTTTTTGAATTTCAGTTCTAAGTATGGAGAACCCCCAAATTTATTGTTTTTTTTCTATTTTTGCGTGAAAATCTTAATGCGGTTCACAGAATACATCTACTTACCAAGTTTCAAGAGCATAGTTCTTATACTCGTAGTTTCGGAAAAAAGTGGCTGTGACATAGGTACGGACGGAACGACAGACATGACGAATCTATAAGGGTTCCGTTTTTTTTACGGAACCCTAATGATGTATATCATCTTTAGTAACTATTACAGATCACTGTATATCATAGTCAGTCATAAAACTCGATAGGTACCTACTCGCCGCTTTTTTCCACAGATATCCAGCCCAGATAAATCTGTCCTTGTCACTCAAAATATTAGTAGTGAATTATCTTGTGTGCACTGGATGTTCTTATGTAAAAATTATGCAAATATAGGTATTTTGAATCGAAATAAGATCATGTTGTTATTTGAACAGCGATCTAAGTCCTCTGATCCAAGGCCTTAGATACATATCCTGTTAGCGGCCGTTAAGTATTACCTAAGTTTATACATAAAAATTCTATTACTTATGCACAATATTTACCAAAAACTCGAAACGAAGAAGGAAAACTGATATGTCAAATATTTAAGCCACAACCGAAATAAAACTTATTTTTTACCCAACTCCTAATAATATTACCAAAACACACATATATTTTATTACAAAAAGCGGTTATTTTGAACACGTGTAGAATAGTGAGAAGGTTTCTGCAAGCTGAGCCTCCCGGAGAGGCCCGGCCCAACAACACTGGGGTGCACTTTACCTAGGCCCGTGCAATTCAGTTAATTCCAGTTTTTGCTTAAAACCGAGTAAAACAAAATGTTTAAAACAAATAATAATATAATGCTGGACAATCCACACAGCATCATCTAGCCCCAAAGTAAGCTACTCAAAGCTTGTGTTATGGATACTAGATAACTGATATATTTAATATATATACATAGATAGATATTTTTTATTATACATAGAAAACACCCAGACCAACGGAACAAATTTCTGCAGATCGTACACAAATTTGTTCCGCGGCGGGAATCAAACCCGTAACCTCTTGCGTCGCAGGCGGACTCTCGCCCGCTGCGCCACAGAGGTCGTCATATACTTCAAACACATAATACGCTAAGGAGAGTATTATGTGTTTGAAGTATATGTACATGTATGTATCCTTTGGCTGTCGCTGTAGCTCAAACGTCTGGCTGGACGAATTTTGACATAATAAAGAATCGTTGGAATCGTCTGCTGAATCACGTATGGCATATGGCGTCTGTAAAAAAGCTATTTCACATAACTTACAGCAGGGTTTTTTCTTTAAAAAAAACTTGTTTCTAGAATGACTGGACATACCCGCCGTTTGCAGCGCATATGGATGAGAATGGCAATATTTATGGTAGAGGCACTCAGGACACCAAGGACATTGGAATGCAATACTTAGAGGCTATACGGAGGCTGAAGGCAGACAACGTTACTCTTCTTAGGACAGTTCACATGACGTTGATGCCAGGTACGCAGTTATAGAATTATGTAAGTAAAGTATGTTTGTATGTAGGAGGTAATCTCCAAAACCACCCATCCGATTTTCGGTGAACATAGACTATATTTTATGTACCTAGGTACCTCGCGAGCGCTGGTGGTGTAGTGGTAGCACCCCTGCCTCACGATCCCAAGGTCGTGGGTTCAAACCTGGTCGTGCACCAATGAGTTTTTCTATTCGAAAAATTTATGTGCGCAATGCCAGTGCTCTTAAACGGTGAAGGAAAACATCGTGAGGAAACCGGCATAACCTAGAACCAAAAATTCCAAGGTAGGTATGTGTCATAGGATAGTATTCTTATAAGCGGCGATGGGCTTGCAACCTGTCACGTACGGAATACTAACTACTGTGCAAAATGTGGGCATGTACCAAATGTCATGTTTGGACTTGCCTCTGACTACCCCCTGTAGATATCCTCAAAGATCTAAGTAACTAAAAAATCTGAGGAGATATCTACCGAGCCTGGGGATTACAGACGTGATCATATTTTTTTTTTGTTACCTCGCGGGCAAAGTCGCGGGTGGAAGCTAGTTCACTATAACGTTCAGTATTAGTTGACCTAGCTAGCTTAGAGCAGTCACTGAAATGAGAATTATAATTAAACTTGCAAATCAAACAAAAAAGTGGTCTCAAGGTCTTACCTATTAATTTTTATTGTTATACTAGTACTTATATATTATGATATAAGGTATACTCTGTATGTTATACGTATTGCCGAAATACTTATGTAGAGGTAGATCAGTCTGAAAATGCACGCCCCTCCAATGTATTTGCTACTCTATTTCCTCTACATACAGTACAAGTACAAGTGGAGGTGCGAGCATTTTTAGATTGAATCATCACTACCTATTTATCGTTTTTCCCTATTTTTTTTTTCGAAAATTCTCTGAATTGTGACGATCAAGGAAGTAAAAAAATTAATATGTTTAGGAAACAGTTACTGTCGAATGCGTTTGACATTGATAAGTATTATGGCTAGGTAGGTACTTCAGGCAGTCTGTGTAGATAACGTACATAACAATTTTACATTATTTTATTCTACAATTTATGCGTAAGAGCGGTTACGCACTGTGTCCGATCCGAATCCTATCCGAACCCGTGAAAATACGGATCTAGAAAACTCGGACCGAATTCGGATATTGCTTACGCACTAGTCCGATCTCTGATACAAATCCAAGCAATTCAGGAGCCACCTTTTTTATTATTAATCATTTATTTCAAGAAAATATAATCCCATAATCATTACAATCATTATTACAAAATTAAATCATTTTAAAATAATTATAAAATTGCATTATAACAGAATTTAGAGAATTTAAAATTTCAGAAATTAGAATTTCAATTAAAATATAAATTACCTACAATAAAATATCATGTCATTAAAATAAAATGTTTTTTTTATGTTCTTTTGGCATACGTCATTTTACGTGACGGAAATAACGAATGAAAGAAAAAAATCGGATGACGAAAATCGAATGTAGTGCGTAAGTTACCATAGAAATAGTTCTACAACTACTCTGGACCATATTTTCACGGGTTCGGATCGGATTCGGATCGAACGCAGTGCGTAACCGCTCTAAGTGTAGTTAGTTACTATGCTATTCTTTGATAAGCAAGTAGTGATGGTTAATTTAAAGTAAGTAAGTAGATAGGTGCTTAGGTGTGCCTAATGCCATAGATAAAATAACATTTATAAGCAAGGGGGAAGATATTATGCTACCTAACAAAATATAGTTACCTACTACTATCTGTAAGTATCATGAACTAAGGTAGGTAGGTATCTGATTCTTATATCTGAAAAGTTGCATTGACCTTGTATGAGAAGTACCTAGCTACTTATATATTAGTAGCGATATGCTGATATGAAGAAAATCTTGTCTGTGATGATCATAGATAAAGTAGGTACTTGATAAGTCAGCTCTTATGAAGTATGAGGGTATCCTGTGACATGAGCGAGTCGCTAACTGGTAACCTATTGCATAGGTCACCGAAGGACCTCTAAACTCTTCGTGGGTTAAATCCCGGCGATGTGATAGGACGTCTGAATAACTATAAACGATCATTATATTTTACTAGCTTCCGCCCGCGGTTTCGCACGCTCGCGACTTCGTCCGCGTTCGAAAATGACGAACTACCATACAAACTTTCATCCCTTATACCAATCCTTTCAAGCATTTTTTCGCGATAAAAGGTAGCCTATGTCCTTTCTCAAGCTCTAGTCTAGTCTATCTTTGTTCCAAATTTATCAAAATCGGTTCAGCTGTTTAGGCGTGAAAGCGTGACAGACAGAGTTACTTATGCATTTATAATATTAGTATGGATATGTGCTATTCTAGAATATAATCTATATCTGTGTCAAATTTCATCCAGATTCGTTCAGCTGCTTCAGCGTGATTGAATATTAAACATCTACCTATACCTACATCCATTCAAACTTTCGCTATAATATTACTAGGATAAAAAGTAGGATAGTATTGGACGTTAAGTTGAGATTTTGTATTATGTTGCTTTCAGACGAAGAGACCGGTGGATACAAAGGAATGAAAACATTTATGAAGACAAAAGAATTTGAGGCGTTGAACATTGGATTCGCTCTGGATGAAGGCTATTCAACTAAAAATGATACGTTGTTCGTTATCACTCAAGATAAACGGCCATGGCGTAAGTTACACGGCTCCCTCGGGCACCCAATTCTAATTACTGCTGTTTTTAACATTTTTTAGTTCTGCGACAATGATAATTCATTTTCCACGACCTCGTGTTGATTTCTTGAACTTTGATTCTTATGATCAGTTTGATAATTTTATCGATTATCACGAAATTTGACCAAATCAACATTACCAAACTAATCACATGAATCAAAGCTAAACGCAAACGTGGAAAATGTTTAGAAATTGTCGCAAAACTACATATCCGCATATGATTTAGAAAGTTTATCTCTGAAAAACATTATCATGCATGATGATTTTGAATTAATCAGATCGTTTGCAATATTTTTTAAATTCACTCACATCATTATCACCATGTTACACATTATCATCATCCACAACCCGACTTCACCCACTGCTTTGTGTAAGGCTCTCTTTGCATATGCCATTGTCCATGGTCTACTGCTAGCCTCATCCAGTTCCGGCCCGCGATGGACAGTTATTGTAAATCAATTTTAATGTATCTCTATATTTCAGTAACATATTGCTCTGTTTAAAAATAGCCCTATGCGTATTTATTGAGCATGTATTTAATGAATTTCAGAAATGGAGTTTACAATATACGGCGACGGGGGTCATGGGTTTACAATGCCTGAAAATAATGCAGTAGAAAGAGTGAGTGTACTAAGAATATCTAAGTCGCTTTTTGTGCTCATGGCGCAACTTGCTAAGTCCTTTTATGTTGATTGACTGTAGTAAATCTATTAACGAAAATGTTAATGATTTATAGGTAGTAGCATTTATATATAACGGGCGGATTTGGTTGTCGGTCCATCTCGGCTATGCCGTTAAGTTATGACAAAGGCCATCGTAGCCGTTAGACAAAATATAGTTCTATACATCCTATGCCCTAATATGCACATGTGGGCAGATTTATGGAGTAAAAATCCGTGGTTACGACGTGAAAGAGTAACAATAATTCCAATTCAAACGACTTACTTAAAATAATTCGGATTTATTATGTACTAGCTTTGCACGCGTAGTAATAACTACATATAAAACTGAAACTTCATCTAAATCCTTCCAGCCTTGATTGAGTCACAAACAAACATCTATAATATTAAAATTATTAATCTCTTTTCTAGGCCAATAGATTCATTAGTCGAGTTCTGGAATTCAGAAGAAAAAATATGAAAATACAGAAGTTGCATGATCCTCTCGATTTTGGCAAGTACACAAGTGTCAATGTCAATATGATACAAGTAAGTACTCTAGAACACTGGTGGTGCAGTGGTAGCTTCCGCCTGCTGGTTCTTAGGTCGCGGGTTCGAATCGTAGGTATTGCGGTGAATTGGTCAAAGATCAAAACAATTGACAAAGAGACGAGACAAGAGACAAGTTGCTCCCGGACATAAGACAAAAATATTTTTTCAATTCAAACGAGTAGTTCCTGATATTAGCGCGTTCAACCAAACAAACTCTTCAACTTTATAATATTAGTATAGATTTTGCAATCGCGTAAGTTTTTTTGACAAAGATTTAACTATTGATTACTTACTGTAAGTTTAATACATCACTATGGTATCGGAATGACTTGAAACACTAAGTAATTCTCTTTCCAGGGTGGTTCCGCTGTGAATGTGATCCCGGCCAATGTCACCGTGAGAGTAGACATGAGGCTGACTCCTGAAAGTGATATCGTTGAAGTCTTCAAAATGGTATGCATGCACTAAGGATTATTATTATAGCCATAACCAAAATGCTATTTGGGACCCTTTAAACCGTATACTGTTTTTCTTCTAATTCTTTATTGTACACAGTAAAATATTTACAAAAAAGTCATTAAAAAAAAACATGTACAAAGGTTTTTAGTATTTGGGCGGCAGTTTTGTTAAAAAACTCATGAACTATGTCTATTAAGTCGAAATAGGGTTAATTAATCTATTGTATTAAAATAGTTACTCTGCTATTCATAGCAGAATAACTATTAAAACGTTTGAAAATAAATTGAATGCTGACAAAGTCGAGGGCAACAGCTAGTGTAAAATAAAATGTTATGGGTATCTTATGAGAAGAGATGAATACTGAAAAGGACGGAAATTTCTACTCTAGAGATGAATGTCATGTGGTCTATCCACATTCATACTTAACACTCTCCTCATCACATGGCATTCATCTCTTCTCATAACATGTCATCTTTCACACTGTCTATCCATCATCTTTCATTCATTATATCAGTGATCTTTTCTTTGGTCTAAGAAAGAAAGGCCAAAAAAAAGACGGAGGGACTGTGTGAAAGATGACAGGGGGTAAGAAAGGAGTGAGTACTGAGAAGACGAATTATAAAGGGAAATGGAAAAAGATCACTGTTGTGCCGACCCCATATAACGTGGGAAAAGAGTAGGAAGATGATGATTAGTGTTATGTAAAAAACACAAATACCCTTTTGTTCACGGTGCAAAGGGCACAGGCCGCAATCTCGCGCGACATGATATTTTTGGCGCAAAAAATAAGATTGGCCATCAGCGGCATCGGCTAAAAGGAGTTATCTTTTCAATAAAATGATTATCTCTTTAATAAGTTGAGTATAATGCTATTATTATAGCCACGAGTCAGTGCACTGATTTCTTTATCTCCATACGAAATACGCTCTTAATGACGTGCGCGGAATTTTATAGTGTCACAGAATACGATTAGTGTTTTTTGTAGTGCTGGCTAAACTTTTGTCTATAGATAACATTAATTTGTTTCTAACTAGCAACCGCGCGCGACACCGCTCGGTACCTATCTACCCGGAAAAAGTAGCCCATGTGTTATTACAGGTCATAAACTATGCGTATTCCAAGTTTCATCCAGATCCGTTCAGTGAAAGCGTAACAAACATCCATACATCCATACATCCTCACCTCACACACTTTCACGTTAAATATATCATACCTACTAGCTTTTCCACCCACGGCTTCGCCCGTGTGGTACCTTGAAAAAGAAAAAGAAATCTATCCCACGGGAATCGTATATTTTTCCGGGATAAAAAGTAGCCTATGTGCTATTCCAGGCTATAATCTATATTTGTGCCAAATTTCATCCAGATCCATTCAGCCGTTTCAGCGTGAAAGAGTAACAAACATACATCCATACATCCACACCTCCATACATTCTTACAAACTTTTGTTTTTATAATTTTAGTAGGATTAAGTAGGATTTTTTTTTCGGTTTTTCCCGTCTATAATAGAGGTTATGCCATGACGGAGTCCATTAGAAATTAAAACTATTTATGTACGCTTCTAGCTCATACGAATTACGAACTTATTGCACCACAGATAAAGTCGTGGATGGATGAAGCTGGCAATAGAACAAAGATATCATACATTCGTCGAGAGGACGTTTCGAAGAAGACTGTGCTCAGCGATTCTAACCTCTATTGGATGGCGATGAAAACTGCTATCAATATGTAAGTAAAGTCCTCAAAAAGTTATTATAGGTAATATATATTGCCTTGTGTCACAGACACCATTAGAAAATACTCGCAAACAGAAATGTCTTTCTAGCGGAGATAGAGCCAGCATTTCTCGCGTCTTAGTTATTCAACCCATACATTGTTTATATTCTTTCAGGAACTACGATTTCATAGAACTAGTGTGTCCTGCTACAAGTGACATAATGAATCTCCGAAACATTGGCATCCCAGCTGTGGGATTCGCCCCCAAAATTTTCACTACTTCGAGAATACATGACAAAGATGAATATCTCAATGCGGCCACCTTTCTCGATGGTATCAATACTTACTATGATATTATAAATGGTGTTGCAAATGTACCTGATCATTATTCAAATAATTATGTTGTATGATTAAAAGTAGTTTTTATAAATTCATTTGGATGTTTATTTGATTCACCTTTTAGAAGTCTAAACAAGTCCTTTGATAAGTTCATTGTCAAGAATTGATGGCGGCCGATCTGTGTAGTAGATATCACAAAACATACCTACATGTGTATGACTAAAAAATTTAATTACGTCATAGTGTAGATTTGTGAATTTACAGTTGTTTAAATGTTTACCTACTGAGGCTTATGTCATATAGTGAAGACGCCACAGTTCACAATAACAGTAGGATATTGTAACTAGTAACATGATATAAAGTATATAGGTATCTTACCTAACTACATCTTTTCAAATCTATTGTTTCATGTTGTTACTTTTAGTTGTGCAGATTATAGAAAAACTAGGTACGAGAAGGTACTGCTGGACGGATTTTGACAAATGAGGTGTCGTTGGATTCGTCTGGATCACAAGAGTGACATAGGCTATACAAAATGTCAAAAAACATAATATCGTGGCTGTAGACATCTATTTTCAGTTACATTCAGTCGGTTTTTTTTTTAATTTTTGCAATAAATATTAGTCTACCCACCCAATGATATACCAACATTACGGCCCGGTCCCAATAATGTTACAAATTATTGAGATTGCATGGTGTTTTTTTCTTCATCCCACTGTTTATTTGTCTCTCTCAATAACTTTTGTTGAAAAGTTAAAAAACTGTGTTGAAAAGAGGTCGTGTATCCTTTTATGGTCATCATTCTACAACAATTTCAGCTGTTCTACATAAATTGATCAGTGTTTTATTTATTCTGCAGTTTATTGACCAATTCGTTCCTGACAGTGAAACGAACCAAGGTTATACCTGGAACGAAAACTGTTTTGTTCTAGCGTTGCGGTCCTCCGAATATCTCTCGTATTAGGGTAGACTGGGTACGGTTGTGCCAATTTTCATTTGATCGTCCATAATTTCATAACTATTCCAGTTAGCTGGAGAAAAGGTGTATTTTATAGTAAAATGGACATTTGTCTACATATAAATACTTTTTTTTTTTCATAAAGGCAAAGGTTAACCCATAGCAGCCATTTAAAAAAAAAAGAAAAAAACGTCACAATCGTCCCCACCCCAAGGACGGTTGTGACAGTGCCTGAGGTCGAATGTGACAGGTTCAAAAACGCACATAAACGGTCGTAAACCAACTTTATTGCACGTATTGTATGTCATACAATCACCTATAACTGTTTTACAATAAATTTATGATAATATATAGAAAACAGTAACATTTGTATCATTTTATATAGTAAGGCTCTTTAGCATCTTTAATTATTAGGTAAAAGTCTTCATATTAATTCTAATCAGGTATATAACAGCTTAAATAAACATTTTTGTAGGTGCTTAAACATGCAACAACAAAATCAACAAAATCTAAGGAAGTTCTTACTTTTAAAAATTTAACCTACTGAAATCTAGTCAGATTTTTCACAGTTATGACAAGTTTCACTGCTTGATAAGCGTTTTCATATTCTTGCAGGTAACAATGACCTCTTTCCGTCTTCCTTACATGTCGTTGCGGCATCTAAAAGCAAAAAAAATTGTTTAATTATGTCACAACCGTACCCAAAAAACTTGGCACAAACGTACCCATGGTATCCATTCGCAAAAAAACAATTGCCATGAATATACCGACTAATCTACGTTCAAAGTAATCACTGCTATTTAACCACTAATGTTTAAGTTTTTACGACAATAAACACTTATCACTCTATCTGTACACATAAAACAACAATCACACAAAGAAATCGAACAAAAAAACTTACTTTCCATCGAAAAATAGTAATGTGGTACTCTGCAAGCCGCTACGTCGCGCGCCGGATGACGCAATACTGTGAAGCACATTCGGACAGGCACGCCGCTCCTTTCTTCCCTTGCACCCAACCCCGTATTCCTTATAGTTTCGCCAATATGACGACTGTCACTACCGTACCCTGGCACAAACGTACCCAGTCTACCCTATTTGGTGTGTTTGTTTGGGGGTACAAAAGATAATACTTACTTTTATTTGAGTAAACAGTGAATACCTATAATAACTGACGAAGCGAACTTCGTTTGCAGTTTCCAGACAACGGTGCCGTGGTAAAGTTGCTAGAAATCTTCTATGGAGAATTAAGCGATTCACGGAAAAAAGTAAGTCATTTTGGTGGTACCTATTGTCCTCATGTACTAATCATGTATACCATTATCCATACTTTCCATAATATGTCTCTCAAAAAATAATCTAGAAGGGGCTGAAATGGGGGTTGAAAGTTTTATGGGGAACGCATAGGGCGCAGTCAGTTTTTGATGGGTGACCGTCTCTTTTTCACTCCATAGAAATTTCCTAATAACCGATATAAATATTTCAGAACTAATACGTTACATTGATGAGTTTCTACGGAAAAAGTCACAACTAGACTTCAATATACCTACTATCATGATAGAAACCCACATACCTAGGTAATCCCGTACTTAGTAAGTACCTACCTATTATAGTTTTGCTGATGTTTCAACGCATTTCCCATGATATGGCAGAATCTCTTTGCTCCTTCTATATACCGTAGAAAATCTATGTTATAACGATGAAAGTGTTATACCTATTTAAGAGGAAAACTGTACCTACCTACATCCAGAAATTTTCTGCAGTTAATAAGTACTTCAGACATTAAACGAACCGCATTACAAATAGTGATACCAATCAATATTTTAATATGAACGATCAAAAATTTTGCAGGATAATACTGATTAATGACATCAGCACACGCGCCATGCAGTATAAGTTTAACGATCAATATTTATTGACCTAATTATTAGAACACGGAAAAAATATAATAATCTGGTGGGCGGACAAGCCTTCCCCAGAATTTGATTCTAAGCATCTTTATTTATGAAACCGCGTCACCCATTCAAATGTTGATGGCGATAAACGTTGCTTACATCTTTGAATGTTTCATGATAATTTCTAGCTATATTTCATGAAAGGTGAATAATTTAAATCAATATAGGTAGGTACATAATATGTGAATTGATCGTCTGGCCTTAAGTTGTGCCTATTCTCTGGGTATATTCAGCTAAACAAAGTTATCTTTAGATAAGATTAGATCTACGATACTTGTTGCAGATTTTATCATTCTTCTTAGTAAAAATGTTTCAAACAGAAGTTATATTTTTGTGATGTTACATCACCCGAAAATTCCTTGTAAGTTTTTGTTTTACTTAATAAAAAGTTTTTGTTTGTGAACCTATCTATAAATAATTTTTTTTTAACGATCTCGGGAATATATTTTATAATGTCTTTCATTGATGAAAAATGCAACAGCCGGATACATTAAGCGTTCTATTTACAGTCCTTGATAATTTTGGTCATTTTGATTTAGGCGCGTAATAACTTAGCAAAATCAGAGTTACAGACACTACCTAGTGTTGTAGTGCAGTCATAGTTATCACCATGACTATCATGCACATAAGAGGTGGGTATTACCTACATACGTAATATGTTCGAAAACGTTACTTTGTCTTCTCTTCCTTAGAGAAAAACGATGCGCCCGTGGATAATAAACTCGTCAAATTTTAATTGGGAATGTAGATTTATCATCACGTTTCAATCGATATCAATAAAACGATAAAGATCAGTTAGTTATTGTAGGTAAAGGTGCGAGCAAGTACCGGATTGTGTTAGGTAGGTAATTTTATCAAAAACGATTAGGTACTTGTCTGCTACCTAAGTAATTTCACTTGTTTGTCTAATCAATGTATTCATACCTACCTACTGTTCTGCATTTTCTGAAACTGAACCACTAAAAATATTGCCATCCTTTTCTAATGATTTTGCAATTAAAAGGATCACTATAAATTGAATACTACTTCTCTCAAAAGCTTATAAGAGATCTGCAACCAATTTACGCTATTGTCTGACTTAAGTAGCCAAACTTTGCAATCGTATTTAGACGTGATAATTATTTGAGTTGTGTTTTACTGTATCTTCATATCATTTACCGTGATAAAAGCTAATAAAATGGCAATTGAAACTTACCAAACTTATCTCAATCTAAGCTATTAATTTATAGAGTTGCACAAACTTTGAATACTAAGTAGTCATTCAGTAAGCCGACTATTTCAGAGAGAGTTACACTAAGGATACCCGAAGGTAGGTCCAATATTTGTCATATGGCCAAGACGTGAAAGGTTTTAGTTTTTTTTATTTAGAATCTTTAGAAGGTAACTTATATAAACTGAACACCCAGTTTTTTAATTTCCAATGTTGTGTTCGTCTGTACCTAGTACCTAATTGTAGGTCTCCGAAGATCAGTGCTTAGCTCAAACTGAGTAATTTTTTGAACATAATATTTCTGTCTGTTTATATTATAGGTATGTTAGGTAGGTAGGTACCTACTGCGCTAAGGCTTAGCCGCTACCTTCCTCAATGAGCTTAGCTTATCCGTTTTTTCGGCTTTACATACTATTCGGCCTCTAGTCGATACATCCCTATAAATTCTCAATAAATTGCACTGATAATAAAAACTTATAAAAGGCAGTGCAAATTAAATAATCAACTGGTGAGTGTGAGTGTATAATACAATTTATCTAGGTTCATTAGGACTCTACCTCCATTGTTTTGTTACTTTACCTAGATTTTTTTTTAATTAAGCTGAAAGAAACGATGGCGGCGCTCAGTGAAAAGTTGTGTATCTATGCAATGGTACCTACTTACGTATATAATTTAGCATTCCTGCGGTTAGCTTCCTCTAGGCACTGTCGACGGCAGAAAAGTTTTACTGGAGCATTTTAATGAAATTTTTACCATGGGAATACCGTTGTGAGCTTATATTTTTTTATAATGTACCTACCTACACAACATCCACCTCAGCCGTTTTCAGCCAGTGTGTGGCTATATGTTCTTAGAGAGGATGTTTTATTATCTACTTGCGAACAGTAGTAATGGTAGTTTCTTCATCTTCATCATTATCTGTTGCCCGATTTCACCTACTATTGGGTATAGACCCTTTCAAAGTAGGTACTTAGATATAAATTCTTTTTTTATGTAAGTAGGTATATAACTAATTTTAAGGCTTTCGTAATGCTGTTTACTTAGCTGACTCGTGTCAGTGGAAAAAATAGATCGACCTACCTACCTACTGTTCATGCCGGAAAAAAACCCCAAAGTTTAAAGGGGGTAGTACCTACTAATGTTAACTTTATTTTATTTAGATTACAATCATGGGCGGCGTGTTTATCGTGTTGGTCACTTTGTTGACGGTGAACCTGGCGCGCTCTGCAGAATATTTGACAGCTGTTCCATTACTGCAAGAATATGTGCGCATCAACACCACAACACACAATGATCTGAGTAAGTATCAAATTAGTTTCTCTAACAAATGTAGACGGTCAAGGATTCAAGACGTCTCGACACCTCTTGCAGTCTTAGGTACCTAGTTTCAACTCATGCATGGATGTTTCCTTATTTTTTTCATATCCAATCCATCCACTTGTTTAGACACTTATAAGTATAACACCAAATACTTTCAGCTAAAACTATAATATAATAGGTTTGAATTATTTTAACCTGCAACAAGTTTAGCGGGTCTAATTGCGACGCTATATAAAGTGTTTCAAATTATTTAGGATTTCAGGAAGCAATTTTTTTCTGAAAAATTGCTTTAAGCAACCGGTTTAGGTAGACTAAGTATTTTAAGTTAGTAACTATAAGTTTAAATATTCTCTTTTAGCACCAGCCGTTCAATTCTGGACTAACTTAGCTGCACAAGAAAATTTGCCCATAAGTGTACATTACATGGTTCAAGGCTATCCAGTTATAGTCATCAAATGGGAAGGCACCAATTCTACCACGAGCAGTATCATGCTTAACTCTCATATGGATGTCGTACCCGCTTCGGAGGAGGTAAGAGTTAAAATCAGAACAAATCCTACGGTGGAATGATGTTTGTTCACATTAAAAAAATTTAATGATCAGACCTCCTTGGAATATTCCCCTCAGCTTTCCAGTTTTTGACCTGGAATAGTATAAAGAAAAATTTTTCGCAATACAAGTGTAATCGCAGGCATAAGCTAGTCTATAGGTCGCCCATGTCCCATCAATGTGTAACTGTTCGCGGATCCAACAAGAAGATAATGCTATCTGATGCTTCATAAATACCAAATGCCCCCATAAAATGTAACATTTTCTTGTGTCGTAGCAAATTTTTATTGAAGTTATAAATGAGTGGTAAAATGATAAGTTAGGTCGCAATATCAAATGCAATAAAAGTTCAATTTATTCTAATAATGTGTACCAATAGTTGTTTAACCATTTTATACAATACTAGCTGTCCCGCTCGCGACTTTGTTCACTTAAAGTATGTATATAAACCGAATTTCAAACAAATTGCACCACCCGTTAAAAAGTTCTCATATAAACATTGACCCCAAATTTGACCCCTTTTTGAAGGTTATATTGAAAAATCCTGAAACACGTGTCCACTCATTTTGCATTTACAGTACACAAACAAAGTTTCAGACCAATCGCACCACCCGTTAAAAAGTTCCCATACAAAAGTTGACCCCACATTTGACCCCATTTTGAAGGTTATATTGAAAAATCCTGAAACACGTGTTTGTTCATTTTTTATTTACAGTGCACAAATCGCTCCACGCGTTAAAAAGTTTCATACAAACGTTTTAACCCTTTTTCACCCTCTTAGAGGTGGAATTTCCAAAAATCCCGCCTTAGTGGGTGGTTTTGTTATAAAAGGAAACCACCTTCCAAATTTCAGCTTTCTAGCTTCAGCGGTTTCGGCTGGGCGATGATAAATCAGTCAGTCAGTCAGTCAGTCAGTCAGTCAGTCAGTCAGTCAGGTTAAGCTCTTATATAGATATAGATTATTTCAATAGCTGTAATATAATAGCCGTTTCCTCCGCTGAAAGAAGCATTTATACTAAAATGTCCCTAATTAATTATACAGTACCTGAATGACCGATATGATACCGAATGATACATTTTTTTTTGGTAAATCTTGTTTTTTGGAAAAAGAAACTTAGATAAATCGATTTATCGTCCCCGAAACCCCTATACTAAATTTCATGAAAATCATTGGAGCCGTTTCCAAGATTCGGATTATTTATATACTCGTACATATCTACAAATTTGCTCGTATAAAAGTATAAAATATAACGTTTATGTAATACTTTCAGGATGGCTGGTTATACCCACCGTTTTCAGCTACGCTCACAGACGAAGGCAGGATCTACGGAAGAGGCACGCAAGACATGAAGTCTGTCTCTATTCAGTACTTCGAGGCACTAAGACGACTTAAGGCGGACGGCGTGGTTTTGCTGAGAGACGTTTACATGACTCTTATGCCAGGTACGTTCAAGGTTCATTTTCAAATAAGCTCGTGGGTAATGCCAGTATCTACGGGTGCGGCGGTTATAGGTACCTACTATTCCGTCAATCTATATCTATGTAGATCTTAGCTGGATGACTCAAAGCGGACAAGCTTACCTACACGACTCATATATACGTAGTTCATGTAGTACAGGTGCGCTGGAAATGGTTCTGTAACCAGTTGAAAATAATAAGTATCTACCTACCTATAACGCAAACGAAATCACGGGGAAACCCACTGGTATACTATAAAGTAGAGTGCCCAGTTTTTCGTTAACTTAACAGTTTCGTTAACAGTGAAGACGCTGCATAGACAGATACGTCACTACACAGTATGATAATGATTAGGTAATAATATTTTTTCTTACAGATGAAGAAATTGGATCTATAAACGGAATGAATCCATTCCTACAGAGCGAGGAGTTCGCCGCGCTGAACGTTGGATTTGCGATGGACGAAGGCAGCTCTTTCCCGTTGCCAATGATAGGGCTCTTCATTCAAGATAAAGTAGTGTGGCGTGAGTGACAGTGATTCTTTACCTATTAGTATACACAGTGAAATTTTAATGGTTGTTTTCCCGCGGCAGAACAACTTGCCATAAGGAGTACTTTCGAAACATAGAGTAAAATTAAAAAAATAAAGATGTTTTTGTTTTAAAATAATTTTAAAATATTCATAAACTCGAAAATGTGAGGAACAGTAGTAACATTAGACGTAACTTGTAGAAACTATCCCAATCGCACGCGCCGCCGGCCGCCTTCGCGTAGGTATCGGGATGAATTACTATTGCCGCGCGAATATTCGCGCGGCAATAATTTTATCTAGTTTGCACTTCACCATGACGGTGGCGACTGGCAAGCCTGCTTCTATATTTATGTAGGGAATTGCAATTATTCTGCTACTAAATGCGATAGCGAATGGCAATTTTGCTACTATACTCGGTAGTGAATGGCAATTTTGCTACTATACTCGGTAGTGAATGGCAATTTTGCTACTATACTCGGTAGTGAATGGCAATTTTGCTACTATACTCGGTAGTGAATGGCAATTTTGCTACTATGCACGGTAGTGACTGGTAATTTTGCTAGTATACTCGGTAGTTGGTAGTGAATGGCATTTCTGCTACAATTCATGAAAGCGACTGAATTTCTGAGGTGTACCGTCACCAATATAAAGTTAGGCGCGTTCAAGTTTAATCTGAGAGGTGAGCCGTTGTAAAAAAAAATTTCAACGGTTCACCTAGGTGGTCTCTTGAGGTGTACGGTGGATAACAACCAAAATAGACGGCCCTACTATCTACTCGTAGGTACTATACGCAGGAGCGACTCGTGACACTGCTACTGAACGCGGTACCAACTATCCAGTGCTCTGCCACTTAATTTTATACCATTTACTTGCAGAAATACAAGTGGATTGTTACGGCCTAGCCACTCACGGGTCCACATTCACGGAAAGCAACGCAACTGCCACCGGCAAGGTAGGTATACAAATAAATAGGGACTTAGATACTTTTAAATTCTATTGTTTTAATAATACCTAATGAGTTAATTCTGTGAAGAGCAATCTTGGTGTAGGTAGTGGAAGCCCCCTACGTGTCGTGCACCAATGAGATTTTCCATTCCAAAAAAAAACGCTGAAAGAAAACGTCGTGAGAAAACCGGCATATCCTAGAACCAAAAAATCGGAGATATGTGTCATCGGTTAGTATTTTTACAAGCGGCGTTGGGCTTGCAACTTGTCACTTACGGAATACTAACTACTGTGCAAAATGTAGGTCAAATACCATGTTTGGACAGAGGCTACCCTCTTTAGATATTATCAAAGATATAAGTGACTAGAGATCTGAGGAGATATCTACCGAGTCTGGGGATTAGAGTCGTGATCATGTTTAATTCTGTTATTCATAAAAGTATATGAAAACTTGTCTTAGCGCATTTACAGATAACATTTTTACAAGATAAATATTTTATATTTCAGTGTCGCAATGTCATCGACCGCATGTTCCAGTTCAGAGATGAGCAGTATGAGATATATTTGATTGCGACCCTATTTAACGCAGGAGCCTACACGTCTGTGAATCTCAACAGAATGAACGTTAGCTATATACTTCACTGTAACTTTTATATTATCCATTTAATGGTCGCGATAAATATTCAGATCGATGCGTCTTAGAATATCATACACAAATTGCAGTAAAAAAAAAACGAAATATGTTACTTTGACCCTAATGCTTCTTGACCTACAGAATCGCTTTACGTATTTAATGTCTCACGTTGCTATTCTGGCAGTAACATAGAGGCTTTACTATCATACGCTGCTCTTCTGATAGCAGCTATGGTATTCTGATATCAATATTAGGATTTTTATAGTAACGTACAGGCTTTTACTATCACGCTGCTATTCTGATAGAAGCTACGATATTCTAATAACATTATTACTATTATATTACATACAGGCTTTGTTCGTTGAGCCACAAACAAACCATTAGATACTTAATTTTATGAATTTCACTCTATTTTGGGAACGAATCTTACCTAGTAGCTTTCATGTTAATATCTGAGCTGGACCAAAAATTTGTCTTGGGAAGTACCTACATTAAAGTAATAAAATATCGTTGGTTTCAGGCTGGAACAGCAAATAATATCGTGCCGCAGCAGGTGACCCTAGTGTTCGACATGCGACTGGGTACCACCGTTGTCGAAGATGAACTCGATGCCCAGGTGAGTGCAGCAAAGATTAATATAAGTAGTAATAAATAGACAGCTAAATGTTTGTGATATATTTAGCTGATTATGACTTTTAGTATAAACAAGGTCTAAC
Organism: Cosmorhoe ocellata; assembly: GCA_963675405.1. Lineage (NCBI taxonomy): Eukaryota > Metazoa > Arthropoda > Insecta > Lepidoptera > Geometridae > Cosmorhoe > Cosmorhoe ocellata. The sequence goes on along the minus strand of OY776250.1, from coordinate 8,046,038 downwards.
TTTATTGTGGCCGCGCCGGCACTTTTGAGTAAACTACCTCAAAAGACTATCTATAAGTATGTAGATCTATCTTTCAATGTGCAGTGTTAGTTAAGGCGATAGGAGTGGCCGAGACGTGTTTTCATGCAAGTTTTCTGAAAAAATATAGCATGTGGAGCTTTGAAATAAAATATATCCTGTAACACATTATGTTGAACTAATATCTAATGAATCCAAATGCTTGCTGTTAGGCATTCAAAACTATTTTTAGGTATGAGACGTTTTGTAAAAGAGTGTAAAAGAGACGTTTATGTTCGGTATGTCCAAATTGTTTCCCATCAAACTCTGCACAGTAATTCTTATAGTTTTTATCTAACCATTGAAGATCCATTTATTTCACCAAAAATACCTTTTCATGATTACACGATAATACTAAGCGTCACATATATAATTTTTTTCTACTCTTTCATATCATGACGTTTCATCTAGGTACTTATTCATCAAAGAGGAAGAGTAGAAGGTAATTTTTCCTCATGACCGTTCGCCTACTCTTGGTTTTATTGTCCACCCCGTGTGTAATGGACCTAGTTAGTGTTGTAATGAACTTGTCATTAAAGAGTATCTGCTCACAGCTGCATACCTGATCCCTAGCTCATACAAACTCACTTGCTTATACAGTTAAAGCAATGGATCGCTGAAGCCGGTACCGACATAGAGTTGACCTACATAGGCAAGGATCCACAGTCTCCAGCCACACTCACTTCTCAAGACAACCCCTATTACGTCGCCATCGTAAACGCAGCAAACGAGATGTAAGTATCTAAGCTCTAAAATTTCTGCGTGGTATCCACGTAAAAAGTAGCTTACATGCTATTCCCGTTCACAACTTATTTCTATATGAATTATTATAAAACTATCCAGCCGTTTAGGTTTGATTGAGTCACAAACAACATAGTTGTAAACAAATTTTCGCAATATAAAATTTTAATGGTTGTTTTCCCGCTGCAGAACAACTTGCCATAAGGAGTACTTTCGAAACATAGAGTAAAAGTAAAAAAATAAAGATGTTTTTGTTTTAAAATAATTAAAAAAATATTCATGAACTCGAAAACGTGAGGAAAGATAATAACATTAGACGTAACTTGTAGGTACTATTCGAATCGCACGCACCGCCAGCTGCTTTCGCGTAGGTATCGGGAAGAATATTACTATTGGTTCGTGGTCGCTTTCGAATTAAATTTTCACAATGGTATATCTGTATTTTTTGTTTCTAATATTTAATTTGTTTATACAACTATTGTATTACCAAGACAAAACCATTTCGCTGCGGGAAAACAACCATTAAAATTTCTCGGTGTATAAATACTAGTTTCCGCACAGTAGGTACGTACTGGGATCATAGAGAAAATATTTAGTCTATTTGTTATTTCAGGTCATAGACTATGTGTATTTCAAATTTCATCCAGATCCGTTCTGCCGTTTAAGCGTGATTGAGTCCAAAACATCCATCGTTCCATCCACACTTTACCATTTATAAAATTAGTCAGAAAGATTACTTAGTAGAATTAATAAGTTGTTATCTGGTTCCCGTAATTGAATATTGTTACGTTTGGGCCTGTGTAACCTTAGGCCCTAGTAGAGTTTTTGATAGTTGACTAAAAATTTTTTCGAATTTTTCTTTTTTCCTTTTATACATTCACATCCATCGGAAATGATAAGGAACTAAAATAAGGTCGATAATATCGAAAATATCTAATCGGCAGTCCCAGCAATGATTTTCAAACCAAGTTTTCACGATATCGACCTTATTTTAGTTCCTTAACATTTCATACTGACTTCTATTGACTATTTTCTATCATTACCGTAATTCCAGGAACGTTACATTATTTCCGTTGGTCCCGCCCGGGTCTACCGACGCTCGACACATACGAAACGCAGGCATTCCGGCCTTCGGCTTCTCACCTATGCCAAACACTGAACTGTTACTTCATGCTGTGAACGAGTATATCGATGTAGATATATTCTTACACGGGATAGACATCTACAAGCAAATCATACAGAATCTAGCGAACATACCAATAGGGCACGTTTCGTACGACTCAAGTGTGTATTTAAATCACACGGCTGTATAAAAATCTCAGTTAAAATTTTAATTGTGCCATGTATGTACTATGTATCAAAATTATTTTTTTTTTATTTGATGCAAAATGTAATCAATTCTTAATATTATAGTTATTTACTTCCTAAAATATACTTTTATTAATATATAATTTATTGGAAAATTATATAAAAACATAATATACTTAAGTAGGAAAATATTTTAAACTATAAAAGTTGAAAAGAGTAGGTACCTATGTTGAAAATGAATAAAAAAAAATTTTCGCACTTTACAACTCTTTTTATTTAAACCTATGTTGAGCTGAACTGTAGGTAGGTAAGTATGTTGTGAACGAACGTAAGAACCTACCTACATCTACCTACACTTTCTAGAAAGGAATTGTAATAGATTAATATTGTAAGATAATGAACTCATACACGATTCATTGTATACCTACAGATTCGCTGTCTAAACATTAATTTGGCCACGTGCCCTCGGACGGCTAATGTTGTTAGATCGCAAACGAACAATTAGGTACAAAGGCGTTACACTGATGTCGACTTCTACTGGAAACGACAATGTGGATATTTATAACAATATTTTACGAAAATGACACTCGCAGATAACAACGATAAGTCACGTGATCTTTCACATTCACTAATTTTGAAATTTATATTTTTCTTTTTCGGTTTATATGCCATTTAATTTTACATGATCATGAGTGTAATCCCCAGGCTCGGTTGATAATCTTCACAGATCTCTAGCTCTACTTAGATCTTTGAGAATTTCTAAAGGAGGTTATCAGAGGCACGTCCCAACATGATATTTGGCACATGATCATATTTTGCACAGTGATTAGTGTTTTTGATGCCATTTACTTCATGAAAATATTTTTTTCCAGTTTCAAGTGTTACTACGTCACAATATAATTTACAATTACTTATTGCAGTTTAGTACTTTAAAACTTTCTCTTGAATCATTTTATATAAATCAGATTGTATGTATGTAAAGATGGCTAAAAATAATTCCCTTGCTAGCGATTAGGTACTTAAACATTTATTATGTAGGTAAACTTTGCTAAGGGGCTAAGGCAATCATTGAAGTTGAAAATTTTCTACGAGTAAAGCTTTTAGCAAAATGAACTCTTTTATTGGGCTAGCATTCCTTTAGTTTACACAGGAGCAGGGCAATAAAACGATGAAGCTCCGAAGTAAGCTAGATAGAGTCAGCGCATAGTCTCTTCCATAATATTGTCTATACCATCCCATTTCCATCAGACACGGCGTTCTCGTCTCGTTGCGGCTAAATCTTTAAACCAACAATCGCCACTTGGCAGTAATGGGTGCCTTCCCACCCGTACGTGCCGCAACATTTTTAAAAGGACTTTTTCGCAAACGCCGCGCAATGTTTGCGCTTGGCGACGGATTGAGGGTAGTCACGCTTTTACAGAGCAAATGAATTCTTCCGAATGATTGGGATCCGCTGAGTAAACCGTTTAGTGAGCGATTCATTGGAAAAATGTTTGCGATATTTTAGGAAGCATTTTTAGAAGAAAAGTCTTTTTTAATGTAGGTACTTAAGTGTTTGCCTACTGAGAGTTAATGGCTTTTTTAAAACATTTAGATAATAAATGCCCGAATATTACTGTTTGTTTTCCGAATATAATAAAATAAAATAAATCAAAATTGAAACGTTATCTTCTTATCTATTTGAGATCATCTCAGATAAAGCCCCCCCCCCTTGTTTCGAAATTGTTTAAGTACTGAAAGGTCTTGGTACCTAAGTAGTCTTGTTTCAGGTGTCTCGTAGTTCAGTACCTACGTACCATAATACAGTAAATATAATTGTATTATCACATCACACACTCAGATTTAATGACAGATACTCGTATTTATGAGAGGTTTTGTATGTACTGCAACAGTTTTATTTGTTATCTGTAGGGTGGTGCTTAGTGTATAAGAGAATAAGACAGCAATTTAAAACTAGCTACTCATCATAAAGACGTGACCTAAATAACTCGCTAAAATATAAATTAAATCCATCAGTCCAACACAGACTGCGAGTGGTCGCTGGAGGCGTAGCAAGCGTTAATTGAAATAAATTGTCACCGCTCAACGTGGCCCGGGCATAAATCAGCGCGCCGCAGGCGAAACAGCTAAGTGCCTGCTATGAGGTCCACAGACCTCCCTCTTCGTAGAAATGGCTACGACATTTACAAGGCACTGTACCCACCTAAGCAATTAATATCAAATAACCACGTGTCATGTTTCTTAGGCGAGTACAGCGCTTAATGTATTGTGCGGCGTTTTAAGTTGTCTGTTTCTGTTGACCTTGCTTCATTTTGTACATCTTCATTTTTATTATTCGAAGGTATGTGTCATAGGTTAGTATTTTTATAAGCGGCGATGGGCTTGCAACCTGTCACGTACGGAATACTAACTATTGTGCAAAATGTGGGCATGTACCAATTGTCATGTTTGGACTTGCCTCTGACTACCCTCTTTAGATATCCTCAAAGATCTAAGTAACTAAAGATCTAAGGATTTCTTATTTTGTTTGACGTAGGTAACTTTTATTAGAGGTGTATAGGTAACTATAACATTAAATTACTTAACAGTGCTGTAAGTAAACAGACCTGTAGGTACTTATATGTTATTTCGAAGCCTTTATTTTTACTTTTAAATACTTATAGATTATTAATTTTTTTTTAGTTACAAAACGATGTATTCTATTCTATACGATTCTTATTTCTACATCCCAGTATGACGCTTCTAAGAGACATCGCGAAACGAATTAATTCGCCAAGTGAGGCGCGCAGATTTTTGCCTCTAGTGCCCATTTGTCACCAACCTACCAACCTTACCTACCTACCCCCGTAACAGTACAGGTGCGAATCATCGCACCGCTAAAAGCTACAAGAAATTACTATGGTATTTGGATGCGGTATAACGAACGGAGTATATAAGCTGAGATTACCATGGAGTTATCGGTAGGTATAGATAATATTTAAAAAAATATACAGTTGTAATCACACGTCCTCAGATATCTAGTTACTTAGATCTTTGAGGATATTTAAACGGTAGTACGTCTAAACGTAGTCAAGAGGTATCTTAGGTAATTACTAAATTAAGGTCCATCCAAACCATTACCTATAAGTATTTGGCCCCCATGTTGCACAGTAGTTAGTAATTCTTATAAAAAAAAATCCCCCAAAATCCCCTGCATACTAAATTTCATGAAAATCGTTGCAGCCGTTTCCGAGATTCAGATTATATAAATACAAGAATTGCTCGTTTAAAGGTATAAGATAAGATAAGATACGTTAAAAAATACTGGGTATTTTTATAATTTTCCACTATTTTCCTGAGTTTTATTTCAACGACATTGCTTTACAGTATTTTAGTCACGAACTGTGGATTTAGTTTAAGGTATGTACTTAAATATGATCATCTCTGCTGCTCTGTATAGCTCAAAATAAAATACTAGTACCTAATGGTTTATCGTCACTTTTTAGCTGACAATTACAATAGGTAGATATCTCCTCAGATCTTTAGTTACTTAGATCTTTGAGGATACCTAAAGAGGGTAGTCAGAGGCACCTCCAAACATGACATTTGGTACATGCCCACATTTTGCACAGTAGTTAGTATTCCGTACGTGACAGGTTGCAAGCCCATCGCCGCTTATAAGAATACTAACCTATGACACACACCTTCGAATTTTTGAATACAAACCGAGCCCGGGGATTACAGTCGTGATCATATACAATACAATACAATACAAACAATAGGTACACAATTATATTAAGGAAAATACGATTAATCGTTAACTAAATACTGTTATAGTAACACTGTTTTGTTAGTACCTATCGGAATTTCGTAATCTCAGCTCAGGATTTTCACTGATGCTCATTTCAAATATTATCCTCTCCAAAGATCGCTCTATATTATTCCTTGTTTCCCTAATGATGTATCTCGAAAGATAAGTTGTCTTGTGATATCGAATGAGATGTCGTTTCACATCATAAGTGTTAGGTAAGTAGGTACCTTTACTTAGATACATGAGACAGGGGTGCATGATGTTTCAAAATAGTTATCTAAAATGTATATTTGGTTAAATTCTTTGTTTTTTATTAAACGTTTTTTAATTTTCAAACAAAAGATCCACCAATCACGTGCCGGTCTTAATACGATTTTAAATAATCTGTTGTTATCAAGTGTTTTTTTAAATGACCAAAAGGGTTTCCCCTTGTCATGCCTATAATAATATGTGTCAAACAAACATGCACAATCGCAGCATCAATTGAGGCTTTGGTTGGAATATTTTCTTAAAATTTCAAGTGTTTTGAAGTTAAATTTTAACTGTGGGATTGTTTTTTTAATTGTTTCGTAAAAAAATCCCACGGTTTTTAAATGTTCTTAACTTCTAGATTTTTGTAGTAAAATTGCACAAAACGAGCCTCTCAAGCGCATTTGAATACTTTCACCACACTGACTGGTTCGAAACAACTGGTAACACGACAAGAAGAAGAAGAAGAAGAAAAATAACGTTCATCCGTCCCAGTGAACATCACTAGGGCTGATGAAGACACTAATTCTAAATTAGTCTAGATTTAATATCATAAAATATCACACGTACCTACGGAATACCTACTAACTGGTGCAAAATGTGGGCATGTGCCAAATATCATTTTTGGACGTGCCTTTCACTACCCTCTTTAAATATCCTCAAAAACATCTATGTATGTAACTAGAGACCCGAGGAGATATCTATCGGGCCTGGGGATTACAGTCGTGAATTTTTTTTAATAATTTAGTGAAGGAATCGAATATTTATGATTGACGTGTATCTTCTCTATCTAAACTGGTATACGGCCTAAATAAAATCACATTCTCTATACAAACACAAAGCTCAGGCCGGTCACGTGTCAAGCCAGCCACTCAAACTACACAGCACCTATTATAGAATCTGTGCTTGCGATAGTAACTAGCGCGCACACTGTGGCCGGTACAGTGGCCGGGATTAGCGACCCCCGATGCGGCGGGCACCGTAAAACAACATGCTTGTGATTATCGCACGGATTATACGCAGGCCGATGGGATTTGCACAATAGATGTTTTGACAAGTTCTAAAGGCTCCTAGGGACGTGGCCGACACGGGAATTGATAAGTCCATACTTATATTGTCATACATATACACCGTGAAATTTTAATGGTTGTTTTCCCGTAGCGAAATGGTTTTGTCTTGGTAATACACTCGTTGTATAAACAAATTAAATATTAGAAACAAAAAATCAGATATACCATTCATCATCATCATACATACCATTGTGAAAATTTAATTCAAAAGCGACCGCGAACCCATAGTAGGTAATTCATCCCGATACCTACGCGAAGGCGGCCGGCGGCGCGTGCAATTCGAATAGTACCTACAAGTTACGTCTAATGTTACTATCGTTCCTCACGTTTTCGAGTTGATGAATATTTTTAAATTATTTTAAAACAAAAACATCTTTATTTTTTTATTTTTACTCTGTTTCGAAAGTACTCCTTATGGCAAGTTGTTCTGCCGCGGGAAAACAACCATTGAAATTTCACGGTGTATAGTATATATTCATAGTCATACAATATAATTATCCTACTAATATTATAACCCCTTGTCCGTGGAGTATGACGCGCAAAAAATGGCGGATATGCAGGTAGATTGATGATTGTCTCCTATTTTACTATTGTAACTATGTATTCATCTCTTTAAAATCAGGTTGAAATATTCTAACTTAATCTATATATATATAAATGAATTGCTGTTCGTTAGTCTCGCTAAAACTCGAGAACGGCTAAACGGATTTATCTTATTTTGGTCTTGAAATGTTCGTGGAGGTCTAGGGAAGGTTTAAAAGGTAAGAAAAATTCGAATAACTGCCGGGAAACCCTAAAAATAGCCCTTTTCTATTTCCCATACAAACGTTTTCTAAATAAGTACGAAGTCTCCCGGGTCAGCTAGTGAACAATAATTATAACTTGTTTACTTAGTACGCTTCACTATTCGAGGACAAAGATTTATAAACCGATAGATTACAGTTTTATCTGCGAATACCCTTAGATTTTAAAAATAAAATGGTTATTTAATCATATAAATATTATTTGCAAATATAAACCCCATCTTAAGTTTTAAATTCAAAACCAAAACTCCTATACATTTTTTTTTAGAAAAAAACGATCACAAAAAAAATGTTCGATATCGGTGACCATAGCGCACAGCTGTAAAGAGTATCAACTTCTAAGTTTATTTATAAATTCAGCAAAAGTCAAATGGCCTATTATGGCAAATGCATAAATAATGCGACGCCAAAAAAAAAAAAAAAGTGGCCTATACATGGCTTAAGTCACAAGAGTAGTTCTTAAACTCTGTTCAGACAAGGGCTCTCACATTCCAAGCATTTTATTTACGATATGTGAAATAAAATCCAGACCTCTTGAAAATCGCCACCAAATACACATTTTGAATTTATGTGATGTACAAAGTAGTAATAAAGTACAAGTAGGTTTAATGAGTTAGCCAAAAACAAAAAGTAATATACAGGGTGTCCCAAAAAGAAGTGTCAAGCGAAAGTCCAGAGATAGAACACCCCTTGGGGTACCCGAATCACCCCCATGTATGTTCCGCTATTTTCTATAGTTTTCGAGTTATGAATTTTTTTCCGAATTTTTGGAAATTTACGACTTGAACAACTTAAAACATTCTTACAAAAAAAGTAGAAAACTTTCTTGAGATTTTTTTTTGCTACTGAATTGTTATGAGTTGTTCTTTTATGCATAAAATAATCAGCTACGTGACTTTGATGAAAACTATGAAAATGTTGGTGTAAAGTCAAATAATTTACATTCGGTGAACTATGACTAAAATTTTCAACTTCAAATTAAAAATCTTAAAAAGTAATTTCATGGTTCCTAAATAATATATATCCAGACTCTCAGCTTTCATAATCATTAAAAAAAAGTAGTACTTAATAGGCTACTTTTGCTAAAATCGACCTTCAAAGACGGTGAGGTGGAAAATTCTTAAAATTAGCAACCTGATTAAAAAATATATTTTGGCCATTTTATCATTCCTAAGCTTAATTTGTTTGTTAACTAATCAAAAACGACTACAAAGAATTAGTTTATGCCAAAGAAATCAGCAACATGGCCGAATTAAGAACAAAATTGAGACAGGCCGAAGAAAAAATTAAGGAACCTAAAATAGCTTTCATACGATTTAAGGAAACCTTTTTAAGACGATGTAGGATTTGTATCGACCTAGAAGGTTGACATTTTGAAAACTTTTTGTAAAAAATTAATAAATTTTACTTGTTGTTTTATTTCATAAATTAAGCTAAACTAAATAAATAAATCTTACTTTCCTGCAGTCATTTTTGGTTAATTCACAAACTAATTAAGCTTAAGAATGATAAAATGGCCAAAATCTATTTTTTAATCAGGTTGCTAATTTTAAGAATTTTCCACCTCACCGTCTTTGAAGGTCGATTTTAGCAAAAGTAGCCTATTAAGTACTACTTTTTTTTTAATGATTATGAAAGCTGAGAGTCTGGAGAATTCTTTACACTTATTAAGGAACCATGAAATCACTTTTTAAGATTTTTAATTTGAAGTTGAAAATTTTAGTCATAGTTCACCGAATGTAAATTATTTGACTTTACACCAACATTTTCATAGTTTTCATCAAAGTCACGTAGCTGATTATTTTATGCATAAAAGAACAACTCATAACAAAACAGTAGCAAAAAAAAAATCTCAAGAAAGTTTTCTACTTTTTTGTAAGAATGTTTTAAGTTGTTCAAGTCGTAAATTTCCAAAAATTCGGAAAAAAATTAATAACTCAAAAACTATAGAAAATCGCGGAACATACATGGGGGTGATTCGGGTACCCCAAGGGGTGTTCTATCTCTGGACTTTCGCTTGACACTACTTTTTGGGACATCCTGTATATTTACAATAGATTCGTGGTAAAATAATCACCAATAGAAAAAAATCTTAAAAATCTTGTATAGATCAGTCAGAAAATATCAAGAAATACAAATTACATTCAAATCAATTCAGCCGTTACGACGTGATTACGTAAGCAAGTGCTTCTATTCTTTTATTCTCATTCTTACTTTCTAGTCAAGATCTGATTCTTCATCATGCCTACGACTTTTTCAATAAAAAGAGCCATATTATTAAAAAAAATCTGCAGTAAATATTTTGATAGTTCAGCATTCCTATAATTTCTAATTTAGTTCAAAAAGGTTAGTGCTACGGTGAAGCTCGTAGACCCTGCTACGGCATGTCACCACAGCTGCTACACACCGCCTCGCTACGCCGCCGGTCGCCACACGCTGGCGTCTACACGCGACGGCTGACTTCGCCTCGTAGCTCGCTTCGGAAAGCTACGCGCCGCCCCCTTATGGCCGCAAGGCGCGCCCCTATTGGCTCTCGACGACGCCCCAGCAATTAGCTCCCTTTCTCACACCCGCACAATTTGACATTTTAATGTTTACTGACTGGTACACTTGCTATAATTATTTGACCTCAAATAAATTTACAAACTTTTGTTTATGCAAAAGTCAACATGAAAATATTTGGTGATAAACAAACTAAACCTTTGGTAAACCATGGTATTATTAATTTAATCTCGAAGTGAAATCAAACTACATATTAATCCAAAAAAACATGTTATTATATAATTTGTAAAATAGTTTAAAAAATCAAAAATGACAAACAGTTCAAGAAGTGTCTACGGTGAGTGTAAGTACAGCCTTATAAAGTACTTACTCTACTATGTTTGCACGTAACTCGGCCAGATACCGCCGCTGAAGCCCTGACAATGTAGCCTGTAGACTGGGATACAAGATGGGATCACAGCTATCACGCTTGCACTTGTAGCTGCAAGCATATATCCGTCCCTCTCAGGGGGTGGTTCTCGTTGTAATCAGGGGATGATGTGACTCGCGATGTCCGCAACGGCTTCAAAGATCACAAATTATCAGAGCAGTCTGTTGAAAGCCGCGCGTGGGACTACAAGTCACATTTAATCGCATACATAAATTCACGCCTGTTTCCCGACGGGGTAGGCAGAGGCAACGGATCTGCCTAACATCCTGACATACTATTTATACTTTTTACATGCACTTTGGAAAAAACATTAAGACCAAACTTTTGCATCAAACTATTTTTAGTTAATGGTAATCAGTGTTTTTGAAAGTAACCTGTAAAATAAATGTTGGTTAGTTTGTTGATAGGGTCAAAAATGACTTTTGAAAAGTTATAGTGTGATAGTTAAGTGTTGGGATGACATCGGTGGAACTGTCTCCATTTTGGGAGAAGCAGCGAGGGCCGGCGGTGCCAGTGCGGAGGATGGGGACAGGTTAGAAACATCCCTTTGTTCCTAAAGCACTCTGTATGTAACCTATACTAGCCTGCAAAGAGCTTTTTTGTTTATAGCTTTGTAGAGCTGAACAAAAGTTTGTAAGGATGTGTGGATGTATGTTTGTTACTCTTTCACACTGAAATGGATCTGGATGAAATTTTGCACAGATAGGTATAGATTATAGTCTGGAATAGCACATAGGCTACATTTTATCCCATAAAAATGTACGGTTCCCGCGGTATAGATTTGTTTTCGTTTTCCAAGGTACCACACGGGCGAAGCCGTGGGTGCAAGCTAGTTCTTTATATTGCTTTAAGTATTTTTTTATTATTTTGTCCTGTAAGTAAATAATGTTAAGTGAAATTTTTGTTTTATTATCCTCTTTTGTCTTGTATATTTTTTGCTCTACTTACTACTACGAATATAACGCGTATAGTAATTATCTGCTACTCATAACTTATTTTCCCGTGTTATTGTAATATTAAACCACACAATAATACACTACTCTATTATTATAAAAAAGAGGTAAAATGTGTTTATCAGTTTGTTTGTATGTGATAGGTAATCTCCGAAACTAATCAACCGATTTCAAAAATTCTATCACAATGTTTAGAATAAACTTTCAGGATGAACATAAGCAGTTATTATGTAGATAGGCACTAATCTCTCCAACGAAGCCGCGGGCGGAAGCTAGTAGTGAAAACTTATGGAATACTACAAAATAGTTTTAAAGAAAGGTCAGGTCTAGAGTACCTTAAACCGACGCGTGTGTATGAAGAATGTAATGAGAGTGAATGAAGCAAAAGAAGTATGTCTGGATCGTAGCAAGTAGAGATCCGTGGTCTCTGTCTACCCTGTCGGGAAACAGGCGTGATTTTATGTATGTATGTACTACAAAATATTCAAGTTAGGGGATCAAACCACGTTTAAGCATCTTCTTTTTACCTTGGTTCTTTATAAACCAGTGGACTAAATGGATTAAAATGCGTTTCAAAGGCTTATACTTATACCTACACTCTAAATACGAAATGAGGTAAAAAAAAAAATATAACTTTTAAAGCGTAGTGCGATTTGCTCGAAAATAACTTCGTTTGATTCGATACTTACACAGATAGACAAGTATTTCAGGATTTTTCAAAATAACCATTTAAAAGGAATAAAGTGTGGGGTCAACATTTGTATGGGAATTGAATGAATTAATGAAAAAAATATAGTACATGTACCTAATACAAGATTATTCAAAACATCATTTGAAAAGGTGTAAAAGAGGAACAAAAACCACACTAATTTAAAAATACATTATTTATTTAAAGAGATTTAAATAATAAATTATGATTTGTGGACACTTGACGCAACGCCATCTAGCAAACCATACACGCTATACATAAAACACATGTCAAACAGTTAGCTATATCTAAGTAGGTATATGCCCGCTAAGTAGCCTATTGTCTAACAGCAAACAAGATCATGCGAGCAGTGAGACGAGACAAAGCCGGGGTCTCCTTACAATGTAACTTAGGGACAGACCCTAAACTTGGTTTGTCCCACCCTGATTCTTGAATAACTTAACCGCTCACTATTTTACTGAATAATCAGCTTGCAGAAGGGTTTGGGTCTGTATGAATTAAATTATAATGAAAATAAATTTCTTGTGGTGCACTGAAGCCTTACTACTATTTCGCTTTCAATCATAGGTATGTTTAGGAACTTTTATAGCGACAATGATAGAAGTCAAATTTTAAAGTCAAAAAGTCTAGTTCTTTGGAACCAGTGTGATAATAGGATTAAATGCATCTTAGAAGCTCTGGTTGTGCATTTTTTTCCATTCAAATGCAATAAGATTTATTAATTTAAGTACTATTTTATAACTCTTTTTTTGTTAAGCTTTTAATTGCTGATTATGCGCAATACTATACTTGTATTTCTTAAACTTTCGCGATGATCATACATATTTATGATACTTTAACGGGTCTATATCGCGTTTACCTGTTTTTATATATCTCGACGTTTCGACTAGAGTCTGCTGCACACATTGTTATACAGGGTGTCCCAAAAAGTAGTGTCAAGCGAAAGTCCAGAGATAGAACACCCCTTGGGGTACCCGAATCACCCCCATGTATGTTCCGCGATTATCTATAGTTTTCGAGTTATTAATTTTTTTCCGAATTTTTTAAAATTTACGACTTGAACAACTTAAAACATTCTTACAAAAAAAGTAGAAAACTTTCTTGAGATTTTGTTTTTGCTACTGAATTGTTATGAGTTGTTCTTTTATGCATAAAATAATCAGCTACGTGACTTTGATGAAAACTATGAAAATGTTGGTGTAAAGTCAAATAATTACATTCGGTGATATATGACAAAAATTTTCAACTCTAAATTAAAAATCTTAAAAAGTGATTTCATGGTTTCTAAATAAATCTAAAAAATTCTTCAGACTCTCAGCTTTCATAATCATTAAAAAAAAGTAGTACTTAATAGGCTACTTTTGCTAAAATGGTAGTTAATTTTAATAATTTTTCACCTCACCGTCTTTGAAGGCCGATTTTAGCCAAAGTAGCCTATTAAGTACTACTTTTTTTTAATGATTATGAAAGCTGAGAGTCTGGAGAATTCTTTAGACTTTTTTTAGGAACCATGAAATCACTTTTTAAGATTTTTAATTTAGAGTTGAAAATTTTAGTCATATATCACCGAATGTAATTATTTGACTTTACAACAACATTTTCATAGTTTTCATCAAAGTCACGTAGCTGATTATTTTATGCATAAAAGAACAACTCATAACAATTCAGTAGCAAAAAAAAAATCTCAAGAAAGTTTTCTACTTTTTTTGTAAGAATGTTTTAAGTTGTTCAAGTCGTAAATTTTCAAAAATTCGGAAAAAAATTAATAACTCGAAAACTATAGAAAATCGCGGAACATACATGGGGGTGATTCGGGTACCCCAAGGGGTGTTCTATCTCTGAACTTTCGCTTGACACTACTTTTTGGGACACCCTGTATGTATTTATGTAGTTACTAAAGGTTGCCTTTTGTTTTGACATTTTGTGGCTATCAGTCTATCTCTAGCTTATTAAATAATTTCCATTTGACATCGATGAACAGGATCAACAGTATTAATTAGAGGTGTATTAGCGGGTGTGACGCTTCTCACGATGTTGCAATTTGTATCGCTGCGGAGGGCGTGGGGGGCATCACACATCGCTGCACACCATGTCCACAAAAGTGGCTCTAGTATTCGTGGATAGTTAACATCATACATCGTTGATGAGTCGATCGCTAATATGACAAATATTGGCCAAAAGGATCTTATGACTAGTTACATGGACTACGAAGTTGTTTCGTTCGTGAATAACAAAAAATAAAATCCGTGGTTTCTCTTTCTTTCAAAAAGCTTTCTTCTTCTGCTCATTATTTCTAACGTCGTAACAGAATTTTTTATTCATCACACAAATTAAATATTTTTCTAGATATGTACCTACGTACCTACCTACTTACATAAGTTAGATTTAAATCAAAATGTCACAAAATATAAGCTACTAGCTTCCTCTCGCGAGGTACCTATGTAAAATATAGCCTATGTTACTCAGGAATAATGTAGCATTCTAACGGTGAAAGAATTTTTGAAATCGGACCAGTTGTTTTTAAATTTTTTTTCGTTACAAACAAAAATACAAAACTTCCCTCTTTATAATATTAGTATACTCGGAGATATACATAAGCCTAAGTAGAAGTACTTAGGTAATTTTGTCATAAGATTCCCTGCAAACTATATAGAAAAGGGGATAATTACGACACTTCGCGGCTTTTCTCGGAGCCCCAAAGACGAGCAAAGTCGTCTAAGGCCGCTTCAGCGAAAAAATAAAAGATCTTTCCTTCAAAAGGATTCATGGCATTAATACTGGCGCAGTTACACCGAATATTTTTGTTTTTTCGCTTTCAAACCAATCGATTAATCTGAAATAAAGTCTAGCGTAGGTATCTACAAAAATAAGTTTTATTTACCGGTTATTGCACGTGTGAATGGTGGTTTTCAGATTTAACTCGCAAAATTCGAAATAAATCATGACAACAGCAAATGAATGAAAAAAATCGATATATTTAAAACTTGAAGTATAAGATAACTTTCTGCGCGAACATGGAACCCACAGTTCTCCAAGAAGTTGCGTCAGTTTCGGTGTAACTGTAGTCTATAAGCGTTAAAGAAAAGGGGCGAAGGGGAAGGCTTCAGTAAATGGAATAAAAACACCAACGTTATTAGCGAGATTGGTGTAATCTGACTAATCTATTTTGCGAAAGGGGCGTTTGTGAAGCTTAGAAGTGTCAATTTGATAAATAAACATAATATTAGTAAACCTGTGTTACCTGCCTGTTCACCTGGTGGATTTAAACGCAGCTCCATCTTTTATCACCTTTTAATTTCCATAAAGTGTGGTCATAGGGACTTGAATCTTAATAGCAGTTATAAAAGTATAGACCTAAAAAAATATATATTAAAAACATAGTGATTAATTGATCCAGAAAATACTCGTATTTAAATGCTTCCCAAAATCGATTTTTATATATAAGCTGGTAGAGAGAAGACTTCTTTTTCGGCGCTCGTTGGAGCAACACCAGTGCGGAGCGAGTCAATGGTCCTGAGGATTCTTCGTGGCGAAGCCAAACACATGTCGAACTTCTATTTGAGTTAGTGTGTGTTAAACTCATTAGATAATAGTTTAGCGGGAATGTATAAAATATTACCGTCCTTTTCAGTATTTGTAATGGATTTCCGCAAAGTCACGCCTGAATCAATCATTTATATTAGCTGGTAACAATGCAACTTTATGTGTCCAGGTGATCGACTGCTGGACATACCGTGCAATGTCTGCGGAGACAGGAGCTCGGGGAAACATTACGGGATCTATAGTTGTGATGGTGAGTCTAAGAATTAAATTTATTGTCATTCAAATTATTGTTATTACTTCCTTTAAACTTAACTTCACAACGGTTATCGTAAGTAGACAGATAACTTACGTACCCAAATTCGAGTAGGTTACATTGATGTATTATAATTTTGTAAAAAGTTTTATTTGATAAGGTTCTGTTACGAGCTCTAGAATGTCATGAATTAGAAAACTCGGAAACAATAATATCATCTAATTCGCCTTTGTTTTCCACTATCACTTTGTCTACTATGATGTTGGACGTGATATCTAAAATCGGTAAGAATCCTTGTATGTATGTACTTTTGAACTATTACTACCATGCAAACGCAAAGCAAAATGTTAAGTTCTTGAGAGCTTAAATTTGAAGGGTAGGTTTCTATGGGAGTCAGTAAAAAAGAAATTCCCAAACTTTATCCTCCAAAAGATTCAGTGGGAAGTAAAAAACATAAGTCGAGGAAAGTGACATTGGTAAATTATAAGTGACTATTGAAAAAATTGCTGAAGTGACTATTGGATATTTGTTTATGTTGCTGTTACTTTCTGAGTTCTGATATGACATTATCTTTATAGGCTGCTCCGGATTCTTCAAACGGTCCATCCACAGGAACCGGGTGTACACTTGCAAGGCAGGCGGCGAGATGAAAGGCCGCTGTCCGGTCGACAAGACGCACAGGAACCAATGCCGCGCCTGTAGGCTCGCCAAGTGCTTCCAGGCGAATATGAACAAAGATGGTAAGCAGTAACTTATGGATAGAAAAAACATTACACAACTTACGCTAAGAATTACAAATGAGTAATAATTGTACATAGGTTTGTATAGCAATCTCTTTTGAATTGATTGGACTAAACTGATGAAGAGACCAGTTGTACAGCTAGCGACTGTAGCGACTTCTTCCGCGCGTTTTTTAGAATCGGCTCTATTTCCAAAGATTACCGCTACAAGAAGGTACACAACAGAATAAATCTGTGTATAACTTGTACCTATTATACTTACTATCTGTGTTCATCACACGTTTGCAGTAAGTAAAGGTAAATTATATTTATGGTTTATTTTGTTCAATTTATTACATAACAACAGATAACAATACAATTTATACTTTACTTACATCATTCTGAAAACAGTTACATACATACATATACCAGTATCATACACAATGGGCGCTTCATGACAAAAGCGGGCTAGATCCATTCTTTCCTTCGAAGTAGTGGGCGTCAGATAGCGGCCGTCATAGAGCTGTGATCCGGTCACTGACCCACGGGCTCACTAGGAAAGAAACTGTGACTCGACCGACGATTGACCAATTAAAAAGGTTTCAATCAAATTAAATGATTGAAAAAAAAATGATTTTCGATCTGGTAGGTACTGACGTCTGACCTAAATGATCCTTATAGGTACGTAAGGTATTTCCGCCATATTTTGAACGGTCACATCTTCCTTCGAAACCAAAGCTTTTAGATAGATGCCTACATATCTTCGTGATACAGTGTTTCACAATGCACAGCATCTATCAGGCTCACAGCAGGCTGCTTTGTCCAGCCGCTCAAAGTATTGAGTGAAATATAGCGTTGCTAGCTAGTCCCATTTCCAACATGGTAGGTATCATCCCATTGTCATTACCCTACGTCACTGAGGAAGCGTCTCGAAGCCTTTGTCGATTTTATTTATCGGCAGGTACTACAAACGGTTTTATTTTGGATTTATTCACTTGTTAGCGGTAAAGGATAAACAAATATTTTTGAGTTGAATTTTCTGAAAGTTGCTTTCAGTAGCATTTATATAAATAGTATAATCTTCAAAGATTTAAATAGGTTAATCTTATGTTTAGTAGATACCTACTTATACTTATGAAGGTACTTACCGAGTATTATAAGATTATATAAATTATATAACCTTTTGTGCTAAAAAAATAAATAAAATAATAAAAATAAATAAATAATGCTGGACAATCCACACAGCATCATCTAGCCCCAAAGTAAGCTACTCAAAGCTTGTGTTATGGGTACTAGATAACTGATATATTTAATACATTTTATACATAGATAGATACTAAGAGCGCTGGTGGTGTAGTGGTAGCACCCCTGCCTCACGATCCGAAGGTCGTGGGTTCAAACCTGGTCGTGCACCAATGAGTTTTTCCATTCGAAAAATTTATGTGCGCAATGCCAGTGCTCTTAAACGGTGAAGGAAAACATCGTGAGGAAACCGGCATACCCTAGAACCAAAAATTCGAAGGTATGTGTCATAGGTTAGTATTCTTATAAGCGGCGATGGGCTTGCAACCTGTCACGTACGGAATACTAACTACTGTGCAAAATGTGGGCATGTACCAAATGTCATGTTTGGACTTGCCTCTGACTACCCCCTTTAGATATCCTCAAAGATCTAAGTAACTAAAGATCTGAGGAGATATCTACCGAACTTGGGGATTACAGTCGCGATCATATTTTTTTTTTAATTTTTTTTTTTAGATAGATATTTTTTATTATACATAGAAAACACCCAGACCAACGGAACAAATTTCTGCATATCATACACAAATTTGTTCCGAGGCGGGAATCGAACCCGCAAGCTCTTGCGTCGCAGGTGGACTCTCGCCCGCTGCGCCACAGAGGTCGTAAAAAATATAAATGTATCCATATCTTTCAAACTTCATTAATGAATCAGTTTTAATCAATCCTCTACGTAAAATCTTGTGAATTTGAATATTCATCAAGTCCCATGTCGGCCGCAAGTCGGCTCCTACTCTCATGTGACGAAGCCTTAGGCTTTAAGTACGACAGTAACTAGCTATAGAAATGACGTGAGCTTTAATCTGCAGTAGGGTTGTCACCGTAGACTTTTGCTGATAAAATATGGCTTTTTTGTTGATTGAAACTGAAATGGCCTGAAAGTATAGTGGCCGCTAACTTTTCCATGATAATTTGATGATGAAATAAATTGAATGCAGCCGCCCAATCTATGACAATTCATTTTAGTATGTATTCAAGGTAAGTGTCAAACACGTACAGTCATAAACCGCGTCGCTGACATAATATTTTTTTCTGCGAATACTGCCGGGCACGGGCCCATGTCTGTCAGCGTCTGCGCGTCCGTAAAAGGCTGTGTCCCCAGTAGGCAAACTGGCGAAAAACAACAAGGCGCACGTAACGCTGCAAACTGCGTAAAGTGAGCGCAAAACTCGCAAACTGTGGACACTCCATCTCAAATATATGAAAGGGCGTACTAAACCGATACGCCGCAAACTCAGTCGGTCGCTAACAGTTTGCCTACTGGGGACACAGCCATAAGATACGTGTACGAAACGTTCATAATATTCTTTCAAAGAATATTATTTTGTCTGCCACGCTACGTGTCTGGCACGCTCAATGTCTGTAGATGTAAATGAACCTTAAGAATGAAATAATGTGTCCCTAAAATGTTTTTGGTCGGGCAACCCTGTGCCGCCAGCAAAGCGCGAACAGCGGTCGTAGCGCAGGTGCTCCATTGCTAATTTATTCACGAGCATCACTTTGTGCCGCCGCGACCCGGATTACCTTTATATGTTTACCCGCTCGCGTAATTATACGCCCTCTCGAAACTTAGGTAACCGTTCCCTGTTTGCTAAATACCCAGCGTTTTGCAAATATCTTCAAGATTTGGGAGGCAAACGTCCTGACATTATCATGTGTCGTATCCTAATGGTGATGAAAAGTTTGAACCACACATACAACGATCACCTAGACTATTCATATAGTAGGTAAGTATATACTTATTGGTTACAATGTACTCCATATACTTAGCAACATTCTAAACAACAATTTTTGTCTTATTTAAATTTTTTAGAGCCTGAGAGATGGTTTATGCACTGAAACACAATACTACAGATACTAAGTAGGTACAACTTTCTTTTGGTAATTTTTTTTGAGTTTCCCTGAATCTATTGAAATTTAACCTTCTCTCAGCTTCAGCTCGACTTTAAAACGATTGAAGCGCAGACAGGTCTATTAACAATTCACGACTACTCAGCTCGACTGTGTCGCTTGGCAGCCGCAACCGCCGTGGTTACATTTATCAGTCATGAAGCTCTTTTACCTTGCAATGGAGATCAATTATTAAATAGCTTCTGGCCGAGTGATGCCAATACCTTCATAAAAAGAAACTTTATAATGTTTTTCCAGATCACCGGCTATACCTATAATATTTCAATTTTTATTCGAATCCGTCCAATCGTTTTGGCATGAGTAACCATACGAACATCTTGTAAATGTTAAACATTAAGATGTAGTAATGTACCTAATGAAATTAACATAAGTAGTGGCGAACACAAACAGAAATCTTTGTTTTCTTTTTTTTTATCTTTGCTTGTCTGCAGGCTGAAAAGGCTTCTGCTGCAACTAAACTACGGAGGTTCTATTTCGGAGGTCACCTCTCTTGCAAAAATAGTTTCACTTTTATTTCTTGAAATTCATAATCAATACCTTTCAATAATATTCTGCTACTATCATCTTGTTCTAAAGTACAAATAGTTCCCACAAGCAGTTTGAGTCTGATACCGTTTTAGTCGGCAGTATTTGAAACTCTTTGGTTCCGTAATTCCGTTACATAAAAGTAGCTTACAGCATTATGAATTCAGCCTCTAAATCTACTCGCCAAAGAGTCAACACAGGTTTCATACAGCGTAAATTTAAATTGAGCCTCCCATGCCGAAACGGCAACCAATTTCAAAGGGATCATTAAGTTTGTCAAGTCCAACAGACAGGGAGCCAATCAGCTAAATCCAATATCGTTCTGCAAACAGAGCGAATTGATGTTGGCCGATGCGTCAACACGGGTCCGACAAACTTGCCACCCTGACCAGGTTCATACATAGAACAGTTCTACTTAGTTCTACATAGGTATCTTCCTATCCATCAATAATAGTATCTAAGTACCTACATCGAACTTAATAAAAGGTTAGTCTGATATCAGAGAAAAATCTCAGCCAATTAAGCGCTACCTGCAAATTGAAATTCTCATTCATCACAAAAGAAATTCAAAAAGGTAAACTCGATAGAATCAAAACCTGGCAATGGAACCGTTAAATTAAAAATAAATATTACAGAACGTCAGAATGTTACGGTAGCTCGTGAAAAATCGAAGAGAACAGTGGACGTCTGCTGGTAGGGTGGCGGGGGCTGTGTGGGGTAACATTGAAGGTGAATCTTTTTGTGAAGTGTAGAGAATTAATTTAACCCGCTGTGGGGTTACACGACATCGAGGTAATTGAAAAGTTTGCCCCTTGACGGCGCGCCGTTCGCCGCTACGGCCGGCGGCGGCGACACGTCTTTGCGACGTTCTTATTTTAAAACTTGTGACAGTAACAATACCAAAGACAAATTTATATAATACTTAAATTTAAATATAGAACTTACAATATTATTTATAGCAAATACTTATTTTTGACAGTTTCGAAAGCGCTACGTCGCCGTAGCACTTCGTTTCCTGACAATAAAAATCGTTATACGAGTAATATTACGTTACTTAGGTATGTCATCATCATCATCATCATCCGCTGCTCGATGTCACCCACTGCTAGTTAGGGCCTCCCTTTCATATTCCTCGGTCCTGCGCTAGACAGTGTACCAAGGTACTAATTTTAAATTAAGTAAGTATATCCATTATTAATGTCAAGTTTGTAATAAAACATCACAAGTAACACCAAAAATTAACTTATAATATGAAAAGGTTTCCAAGAAAGTCTCTAACTTTCGTCAAAACTGAAAAGTAACTTGAAAAAGCTTACTCCTGGCTTGCTCGCAGCCTGATCGATTTTTAATTAATTTTATCAAGTTAAATTGGGGATTACGTTCATTTGATCGCTTGCAAAGGCTGTTCCTTTTTAAGTGCTTTATCTGTTTGTCTTTATAAATATTTTATAATATATTAAACTCATGTGAGTTACGGCTTTATTGAGCACTTGTTCTATTAATTAACTAAAATATCATTAGCTACCTTATCAAAATATCAAATTCTGGTATAAGTATTATACTTAATTTAGGAATTAAAAGGGCACATTGATCGTAATTTTGTAGGTCTGATAAAACAAAACGTAAAAACCTTTTCCTTTGATGCTACAATTTGTTATTTTAAAATTATCTTTCTAATTTGTACTTACCTACTTCTGAACCTTTCATTATGAAATAACTACGAGCAAGCAAGTAGGTATTGTGATAATTAAGTATCGAAATTTGATTTTATACTTAGTTCCTGTTATTAGAGCATTGGTGGTATAGTGGTGGTATATCACAACCGTTGCCTTCTGAACAATGGTCACGAAGTTCTAAAAAAGTGCACGTGACCCTTTGAAATAGGTAATTTATTTATAGGTGGCTGCACCCTCTTGCGTGTGAAGCGTATCGAGTGCGTTACTAATTGAATAGATCGCTCCTCTCGTGGTCAAAGGGGCCTATTTAGTAGCTTCGTCACGCGGATCCTGGATACACCCCAGTGCTCGTAAACGGTGAAGGAAAACATCGTGAGGAAACCGGCATACCCTAGAACCAAAAAAATATGCGGCACAGATCTGGGTAAGTATCTGAAATCCAGCATCCTCAAACTTTATGAAATTGAAATTGAAATTGAAAAATATTTATTCAGTACAATCACAAGGATCACTTTGAAACGTCTTACATGCTAGGTGAATCTATGTGCCAATTCCAACCTAACCCAAGTACGAGAAGAACAGGCAAGAAACTCGTCTCGGTCCTAGCTCTTTTTTGTATGATCCTTCTTACAAAAAAATGTAATCAAGATTATGTGGTGCCTACTCTGTAATTCGCCTCATCAACCCGAGATAATAACTGTTCTGACTTATCGATATAACTTTCGATTTACGGACGGATATAACCTACACTGTAATATCTCAAAACATTGTCAAAAGGTCCAATTTAGATAAATAAAATAAACTATTAAGAGCTCCTAGCCATAAAAATGTAGAATGAATGTGTTTAATCTCAAGTAGTTTTGCATTGTATATTTTGTATAACGCTCCCCTAGGATATGTAACACGTGTTCAACACCTCACGAGTCTCACAGTAAACTGCTAGGGAACCAGTATCTTAACTGAAACGCTTTCCTAACTGAGCAGCTAGTAATTGCTCAAAATACGAACTGCATTCTTAAAAAGAGGCAGGATTTTTTTTGACGTAAAGAATATAGAGTTATCTTTAAAATAAAAACTGACCATAATAATTTATTGTTTTGTGTCACAAAACTATAGTAATAAGTAGAACTTGAACAATAAAAATATTACTCAGTGATTATACAATAGGGCTTAGCTACTCAGTATTATATCTCAGATGGCATTATGACGCCAGCAACTGTGGTATCACCATTTTATCGGTAATAAATGATTCCTGATTCCCAATTTTGCAGCATTGTCAAATACATTTGTAGCTGGTATACTGGTTGTCGCTTGGCTTACTGTGGCCACAACTGGCAGGCTCGTCACGAGGGGAGATCCCACAATTGCTCTATAATGCAGAATTTAGTAACGGTTGTGATTATTTGTTACATTTAATTATCACATTCGAATAAGGGGATCACGGGCTAATTGCTAAGGGAAGGTAAACTCATTTAAATATAAAAGAAGCACTCAGAAACATTTAAGTAGTTATTTACTTGCTAGTTTTTAGTAGTATCTACCAACTGGCAGGTTGTGCGTCATTTTGTTACGGCTTCTTCGGCTTTAGAACATTAAAAATAGGTACCTAGGTACTTAAGTTACTTACATAGAGAATTGATTTTGGCAACTTAGTAGATAAGTACTGAACGGCCTTAGCTCTAGGCACCTACTCGTGATTTTTGTTTATAGACCCAGATAATGGAATACTTATAGGTAGGCAGGTAGGTACCTAACACCATAACAGACTTTTTCTATTAAAATTTTAGTTCGTATTTTCAATCACGCCAAACTTAATTTCAAAACAAAAGCAAATCACCAATGAACCGCAACTAATCCATTCGAGTATAAATGCAATTAGCCCGCCCACTACAGTGCGAAAATTAATTAGCTATAAGTATAATAACAACTACCGAAAAAACAACCCTCAAACTAAACCAGATGCAGCGATTATCCCATTTAACATGTTTTATTCACTATGACAGTGCAATAATTTGTTCACGCACAACATTAAAATGAAATTAGAATCCCTTCGGGGATCATCCCGGGGGCATGCTGTGTCACACGAAATCGGGTTTCAATGTACCTAATATGGCTAGAATTTAAAAAAAAATTTAAAACATGCTATCAATCTATACTAATATCCTACTAATATTATAAACGCGAAAGTTTGAAAGGATGTCTTGATGTATGTTTGTTAACTCTCTAGTCTCTTTCACGCTGAAACGGCTGAACGGATCTGGATGAAATTTGGCACAGATATAGATTATACTTTGGAATAACACAAAGGCTACTCTTTATCCCGAAAATATGTACGGTTCCCGTGGGATCGATTTGTTTAAGTTTTTCAAGGTACCACGCGGGCGAAGCCGTGGGCGGATGCTAGTTTAATATAATATCTTATACCTTTAAACGAGCAATTCTTGTATTTATGTATATATACATAATATATAATCTGAATCTCGAAAACGGTTCAAAACGATTTTTATGAAATTAAGGTAGTTTTGTTAGTTTAGTTTCGTAAATCGATCTAGCTAGGTTTCATTTTTGGTAAACGTTGGTTATAACCGTGTTTTCAGGCAATGAAAAACTATTGTTTTACTGTTTTACCGACATAGCAATACTAAAGCTACTTGACAATAGGTGGCGTTGTTAAGGCCCAGCCCCGGTTAAGCAAACGCAGCTTTTTTTTAAATCAAATGATAATCCTAGCGAAGAGGCCTCAAAGATAATTAAACCGTGTAATTTGAGCTGTCATGCTCTAGATATAAAACTGTTAATCGTTTGATTACAAAGCACTCATGTCACAGAATTCGTGTCGTAAAGTGGAAGTTCGACCCAAAAGTATTATTTCTTCTGTGTCTAGGGATGGGGTCTGTCAAAATATAGGCAATATTTCAGTTGACCTCAAGGATATGTAAAGATGGGGGCGCAGACAAAGAAATCGCATTATAGGATCTGAGGTGGGTTGCTTTTGGTAAATAGAGTAGGTACAACGTAAAACGGCTTTGCAATTACGCTTTTAAGTTACTTATACAAAAAAAAGTTGAATTAAAGTTTAAACCGAATTTTTACTTAAGCTCCTTATCCTTAGGTACCAAAATTGAGTGAAGTATTCTTTGATGAATTCAATAGTAAATGATCTAAAGAAACATTCTATGCACTGATTCCCATTGTAGGAACAGATGCTAAGCTTGAGACTAGATGGCGCTGTGTGAAATGTTCTAAATGTGTGAACAGTTATTTTTTTGTAGGTACTAGCTACTCCGCGTATTGACCTGCGTGGATTACACCTTTACTATCCGTATTCATATTACGAGTATGTTGGTTGGGTATCTAAATGGGCATTTGAATTCGGTACCAACAAAAAGGAACAAATTTTGTATTACTTAATTTTAAAATCCGGAAGCAACTGCGGAACTTGGTAGCTATTGGTGCCTTAAAGTTTCGCGTATAAACTTTGTGGTTTGAAGAACAAAGTTATGTATAGTTGTGAAATAAAGCGATGCTTGCGGCGAACTCGGCACTTGTTCAGTTCGGGACGGCTCACTAAAAACCTCACCTAACTTTGCGATAACTTTGTAGGTTGCTTCCAGATTCTTACGGTAAGTAGACATTTTGCATTTATAATCAGAAGTAGGTAGGTGATTAACTTACAATTCTGACCCTTGCAAGTTACGACGTAAAATCCGATGAGTAGCTAAATCGTGCGGTCAAGTTTTAAAATAACAGAAAATTCGACTAAATGACTTGGCAACGTTGTTCTGACTTGAGCTCTGACCGCATTTGATTCAAATCTTTGCAGATTAGCAAACATTTCTCGCATCCTTGTAACAGGAATCAAATAAGCACCTCTCGGCTAATTCGCTCGTTGCATCAAAGCTTGTCGATACATACTTATATAATTTTATGAATATATTCGATAAACAATCAACAATAGCCACGAACACACACAGCATGTGTAATATTGTCCGTCCTGAAAAAACAAGCGATTCACACGACCGTATTGACAGTCCTCAAAATAAAAATAAATGTGATACGGGAAGCTTGTGGGAAAACTCGTTGTCATCTCGACATTGTCGGACATGTATTATACCTACTACACGATGTTTGTCCGGGCCCGGCGCGGCGACCCGTAGGGAGGTGAGTAAAAACCTGGATATTTCTCATATTTATATCGGTGTGCTCGAAAATATTTCCTCAGGTCTTTACTTCGGCTTTACACAGATAAGTTCTCTAAAGGTGGTTGTGGTAAGGGGCAATATCGCGCGCAGGTGGTCGCGAGCGTGGGACAGAGCCCACCTGACGCGCCCCCTCTGCCTCTTCGCTGCCCTCCGCCCTCTCTGGCTCGTTAATGATGATGTGCTCAGCCAGCAGACTATTTCACTTCTGAATACATCTTTCTCACTTTTGATATTCCGTCCCGTTTGCTAGCGTAAGTTCCCTCGCTCCGTCTCGTTTGCTTGGCGCTCGCCTGGTCGCATCCACCTAGTCAATTCGGCAAACGCGTATCTACTTTGTGTCGGAAATGTAATGGAACAAATGCGGCTGGAATTAACGTCAGAACGAATGTCGGGACACGGGTCGTTCTGCGGATATTTTCCACGCGATGATTTTGATGCGCATCTATAGAGCCGTAATATCGTTTGTGGCATTAACGTTTCAATGTTTGAGTAAATTTAGAGTTCCTGTTCAGTTATTTGCTTATTCAAAATTGTAGGTTTATAGTATTTTGATAATTATAATGTTACAGGATTGTTTATAATAAACCGTTCAGATGATATTAAAGTTTATTTTTTGGTCAATTTCTAAATATATTTTCAATTGATGAATCTGTTTTTCATTATTTACATAATATACTTATGCATGAATTTCCAAAAACAGCAACATCTGAGCGGAGAGATCATTAAAAATAAAACCCAAAGCTTTTCACCTTCCATTCAGCTACAATGAAACAGATGAACCAAAAAATAGCTTATTTAACATCTTGATCGCCGAGGGAGAACCTTGGCGTCTTCAGTGCTGAGTCATGCTCCTCAGAAACCAACCCTCGTATCACCAGAACACTTTATTAAGGCATTTTATGTGGTTGCTAATCGTACAAGTTTATCATAATCGTTATGTAGCAATCGTTCATCGAATGACATTAAAAAAATCTTTTTTCGTAGCTTTTTATCATTGTTACGATAGTGGACCAAAGGTTTTTTTATGACATCCTTTAGATCACCAGCGACATTCATACAGCTTAGACAAATTATCCCTAATTATTACCAAATCACTGTGGACTGTAAATGCTACGGCCTACGCATTATGATCTACGCCGTAGAATTATCGTAGCTAGTATCTACGTTGTCTACGCCACTTGAAAGAAAAGGTTTTTATATTTATTACTAAGACGTAGTCAGCTCATAATAACCTAAACTTTCAGACAAGCAACTTGGAAATTGCGGCTCTGTCCGACGAGTCAGTAAACCTTTTGACCGCTCACATTCAGCTTCGTGGAGGCTCCAAGGAGCAGGCGGGATTATTGGGTCATTAATCAAACCTCACCGCTGCTGTGACCTCCTCCAAGTTGGGCCGGGGTGCTTCCAAAACTTGGGTTATCGATAAATTTATTTTTACAACACTTGTAAGAAAATAATTATGTGCTAAATAACTTTTGATTAATTCAAATTAGATAATGTGATTAACATTTTGAGTACCTACCTACCTGTTCGATTTCTTTATGTTTTGATAATAATCGCTAATATCGCGATAGTTACTAATAGAACTTGTTTTTAAACTTAGTTTTCGGTAAGAAATTGAGAATTTACGATATCGACATGAAGTAGTGTCTAATATCTTCGAAGCTACTTTTACATTTTATCGACAAAAAGCACAGCATTACGGTATCGACCGCAGAATTCCATTTGCCCGGGTAATATCATACGTGTGTATAGTCCACCCCCACCCTCAAGACAGACTGGTAGGGGGGGCGTCCTAGTGCTGCTGATTTTACTGTCGTCGGGGCAATTGCACTGTGTATTTCATTTGTGACCCAAGAATAAATAACATCTTTGAACTTTACAAGGACTTTTTTGAACTTTAACTAATAATAGGTTAAGTATAGAGTGTACCTACCTAGATCTCCATCACCCGCTTATAATAGGTATTTGCTATGGCCTATACCTGACTGACCCCATTATTCTGTATAGTAACGCATGGTACCTAAAGTTAAATAAAATACTAAATGTTTTGTTTCCATTAGTAGTCAATTTAAAATAGCAGCAGGTACGTTCATTTTAATTACGCCCGACCACAAGTTGATGGCTGGCGGGCAAAAAAGTAAACAAATAGATATGTAGTTTTTAGACGTGCCTTTTTGAAAAACACGGCATTGTTTGCTTTCAATTCGCCAGCGCGAGGGGCTTTTTACTGATAGATCTTTGAAGTTAAATCTCCCTTTTAAATGCTTTAAATGTGATTCGGAGAACGCCTTTTTGAAGGAGCTTAGAGCCGACTTAATGTATCAATGGGTTTTATTTGACGACTTTGTTACTAGGGTGTCTTGATGTTGAACTTATGTATGCTCCACTTTACAAAAGGGTTGATGAATCTTGGTTAAACATTTTTGTTACTTACAGTTTTTGGAGTCGTCTAAGCAAATGGATACATAGTATTTTTTGTATTGTTAGTAAGCTAGGTAGAGGTGTGTAATTTCTACTAAAAAGCACATGTTTTGCAAATTTCTACGAGAAAACGCACAATCGTCGCACAGTTTTTTAAACCTTTGTTACAGTTACCTTCACTAAATTAAAACTTATATTATCCGCGTTATGCTGGAAACTAAGCCCATTGGCTTGATCACCCTTTAAACTGGTATAAACCTTGAAATTTGTTCTTTATTACTCATGAAATAAGGAAGGTTTTTGTGTGAAACTATTTTTCGAGGGTTGAGATGACGTCGAGAAAAAAAGCACGTGTTCTATTTGGGATTACACGCGCCCCATAAACAAAAGGTTAACAGCATTGCAGCAGTTGCGATCGTTCTTTTGGGCAAGTAGGTAACTACCTACCTACAGTTGTTGCAATCCATAATAAGTAATACCTAAACTTGTAATAAAAAAAGCTCTTATCTAGTTTATATATAGGGTCCGTGTCTATAGCAAATTTGAGTACCTACCAGGGCTGTATCAGTTATGTCAATACTGAAATCAAGTTATGCTTTGCTAGCTAAAATGTGCCAATTACGTTTCGTCTAACTTTTTTTAAAGGCAAGAGCAACTTACAAGACAAATGGAAGTTACCGCAACTAAGCAAAGTGCTAAAATTATCACGTTCAATATTTTTCGGAAGAAAAACCACGAGTAGTCCACCAAAGGAACACCTAGGACTTCTAGTATCAATAGTTTTTTTTAGGTCAGAGGATGCTGCAAAAAATCAATAGGTACTATTGACCTCTAAAACCGACCACACCCTCTCTAGGTATCTGTTCGCAAATCCTGGCTACGTGCCTGCAGGGAACGTATGCAGTGAGTCGCCATGTGCGGGCACAATAGCCACATTCCCATGGACTCAGCCGCGGTAAGCTGATTGCGTGACGTCACAGGGCCGCTGCATTCAGAATTCAATTATAAAACAATATTAAATTTGAAACATCATCAGTGTATATTATATTAATGCGACAGTATTTCGTAAAGATCAGTTTTATAATAAGAACTGTTGATAACTACGAACAAAAAGGCTGTAGTGCGATTACGGAACTCTGATACAATCAACACTTGTCATATGTCAATCAAATTGATTGAATAAACACTCTTATGTAAATACCAAATCACTTGATTACAATGAAAACGTATTGACATTGATTTTAAGCAAGGATCCATAATCGCCCCACTGATCTAAGTACATATCTACGTCTACTTCATAAATGTGAATAGTTTTATAAATTTAAAACTTATAAATAGGTAGGCACCTACTTATAAATATGCCCCCAGAACTCTTAGCTAAATGCCTAGGTGTGGCTTTTCAAAAGTCATTTTGATCGACATTTTTTAAGCCAGTTCTTATCATGATACAATTTTAAGCAGCAATTTCCGATAGTTCCGTTCAACCCTCGTCATGCACTCTACACATTGACAGTAATGTGCGACTCGATCCCGGCTTACCGAGGGATCGTCCGCGAATAATCGGTTCATGGCTCTATAATCCCTCGTGTAGAACAACGCTGAAGTTACATTTCACAGTCAAAAACTTTTTATACGGGTCACTTGTTTTGCATAGTTAAGTAGGTACATACTATTCAAGATTGGAGTCATTGAGGTATCTATAGGTACTATCAAATAGATACTATTTTTAGGTAAGTACTGTTTTTAACCTCCGACGCAAAAAGAGGGGTGTTATAAGTTTAACGTGTCTGTCTGTGTATCTGAGTATCTGTCTGTGGTATCGTAGCTCCCAAACTGATGAACCAATTTTCGTTTAGTTTTTTTTGTGTCATAGATAATTTTATCCCGAGTGTTCTTAGCCATGTTTCATGAAAATCTATTCAACCGTTTGAAGATCATCAGCTTTTTTCTAGCTGATGAGGGGATCAGAATAACTTCCTT
Organism: Cosmorhoe ocellata; assembly: GCA_963675405.1. NCBI lineage: Eukaryota > Metazoa > Arthropoda > Insecta > Lepidoptera > Geometridae > Cosmorhoe > Cosmorhoe ocellata. Next base: position 8,014,894 of record OY776250.1, on the reverse strand, counting down.
ATTATGTCCGATCGATTCGAAATATGGTACCGTGCTACTTTAATGATATTGAAAGAACATGGTAAGGTAACCATGACTTTAAATATGACGTGTTAGGGTAAGGTTTAGACGAAGGGGGGTTTTTAAAAATTTTAATTTTGTATTATATAAAGTTCATCCCTATCTCTATTATTTTTTGTGTAGGTATTGTTTTGCAACAAAAAACATTGTCTGTACGTATCTATTTGCCTATTCTCATCGTACTAACTACCTAGAATGGAGTTATGGCTGACGGTCGCGTATTTTAATGATAAACTCTGCTACCATACAGCAGTCCAGCACGAGAGAGGCCCGCGCAAGCCGAAAATGCACGCGGGTTCTTTGATGGCGTTGCAGGCGCCGCCATCGCACGCCCACAAGCCTCACGCGCTCAAGATGTCACCGCCATCGCCGTATGCTCCTCTCCAGCCACCATTTAGCTTCCAGGTGAGCCATTGTTGCATTTATACAGCTTCACACAGTTGTTAAATCCAATAGGTAAGTCCAGTAGAGATAGGCTGGCTTGCCACTCCGGGGAAGGACTACGGCCTGCAGCACTTTGCGAGAAGGTGGGTAACCAGTGTGTTTCGTATGGAGATCCCGAATCCCTTTAATATGCATTGAGGCTGACCCATCGATTTTAGACGGACATCTTCACATATTCCGCTTGCACCCTCAATGCCAGCGGCAATCTGTTTGAAGATGCCACCTCATCAAAAAAAAAACGAAAAAGGATGGAGAACATACATTACCTACATAAGTACCTACTAAGGTTTTTCAGTCTAAAGACAACATAGGTATGACGTCACGATAGTCCTATAAGTACATTATTTTTCTTATCAGTTAGGGCGCTTTTTAATAGGATTAGAGGCTGCTTTCGTGCACTCCTTACACACTTTAAATATAATAAATCATATTTAGTTGTTGCCTTCTAGTACCTTTCCTGCTCTAACACCTTTATTCCCCTGTGTCATTCAGGGCACTTTTCCGGAGATAATAACGTTGTTCGAACCCCAACAGTTTAGCATCAGCGGCAGTATGACGGACAACGCACCGCTCAGCACGGCGTCGTCCGCTGGGTCGAGCGGAGCGGGCGCGGGGGCGACAAGCCCACTACCGCTCATGCCGGAACCTTTCTTCACACCACCGCCACCGCACCTGCTGCATATGCTCATGTCCAGCGATAAATGTCAGGTAAAGACGACGTAGCCCACGCATAGTTTTATAAGCCTATATAACCCTCTTCAACAACATATGCCCGCCTTCTACTACGAGCGGAGCGGGCTCCTTACGGACTCCGTTTAACTCGCAACGGTTTTCTTCATAGAAGTGCTTCCACTGTGAATGAGTGGACGGAGCGGATCAAAAGAGAAAACTCCGCAAAGCCCTCTGGCAGTGGAAGGCAAAATCTGAAACTCTTTCTTAGTGGAAGTGTACAACTATTTTTACTCCGGTCCGCTCAGATCATTAGCTCAGTTTCCGCTCATTAACCTTTTTTAGTGGAAGGCGGGCAAAAAATTTTCAAGTTTTCCTCTTTAACAAATCCAGTCAAAGAATAAAACTATTTTGGATTTGGCCCTAGGAGTTGATGTGGAGTGCAAAGCAGCTGCAACTGCAAGGAGATCCCACACTACTGCGACCTCCGCCCAGTGCATTTGGAGCCCCGCTTGCCCCCACCTGGGAGTTATTGCAGGTAAAGCATTATTTCCGCGTGATTATGGAAATACCTGCTACGGGATGCTACGACGCGCTACGTCAACCTACGACAAGCTACGTCAACCTACGACACTTGCTACGACTGACGCGGACATCTAACAACATTTTTACGTAATGTTTACACGGTTGGGTACACCTAATTCTTCTTCTTCTTCTCCTTATAGTTTTATTAGTTCTTTCAGACAAGTGTGGTGAAATGATTAAAGTACGCCTTTCTTGCACTATACATATATCTACATCACATAAACATGCATTTATTAAAAAGCGAATAAGAAATCACAGTAAGTTCAAAGTGTTTTATCAAAAAATACTTATCTATTTTTGTTCTGTTTAGACTTTAGAGAGCTTTTTCTGACACTCCCTAGATAATAAGAAACCTGCCAATATCTACAATGGTAACCTTGACCAAATCTCCGTAAGCGTTTAATTCTGATTTCCTAACTAATTTGAATCATTATGATCATATTTAAAACGACGCTTTGACCCGCTGGTTAATTTCTAGTACTGGAGTAAGTTGATACCACAAAAGAAAGGGGGAGTGTACACTTACATAGGTGGCTTTTCGACTGTAGGGGCGGGCGCGGCATCGGATTGGGCGACCGCGGGTGACTTCTCGGCAACTTGACTTGCCCGCCCATTGGCGACACGAATCGCGAGTCGCGACTGGAAGACAAATACATAATGCATGCCTTGAGACACAATGCCTACAAGCTTATTGCGCATGCCTCACCTAATGTCAATAAGAAAAAATCTACAGGCGGAAACATACTATTAACACCCTACGCGACCCGATGAAACGTGACGCGTGTCGACTCGAATCAAATTGTAGGTACTATTTTCTATGACTAGAATCATACTATGAACATCCGACGGAGACACGTCGGATGTTCATCGTCATCATCAGAAATACGAACACCCGGTAGATATTTATCCAGAGCAGTTAAAACATTGTCATTCATAAAAAGTTACAATTGTCAGAAAATTCCTATGTAGTTTCATTAGTGGTCAACCTTGGTGACTGAGCTTATTCAAACTATGTAGGTAGGTCTACCGATAACCTACGTCTACCATGAGTTGTCACATTTAGATCGGCTGACGTTACTACAGTTGTAATAGTAGTAGTAGACATCTGTCAAAATTGTTACTCATGGTACCAAATTCTAAGCAAATGAATGAAGCAAACTACAGTCGCTGTAGTATTGCTCTGTGACGTAGGATAAAACTACGTGACGTTTTAGTACCCAACTATCCGCTAGAAGCGCTGTAGGTACAAGTTTTCATACATTTTTTGAACTAGTCGCTAGCGAGTGTAGATTGTGAAAACTCATGGTAGACCTACCGAATGCACCCATAAGGTAGGTACCTACCTACAGCTAAGTTACTTAGGACACATAAAATGTACCTACTTATTTTGTGACCTAATCTTTATTCACAGGAAACCAGTGCTCGTCTCCTGTTCATGGCAGTGCGTTGGGTCCGTTGCCTGGCTCCGTTCCAAGCTCTCTCCGCGTCTGACCAGCTAGTTCTACTTCGAGCTGCTTGGAAGGACCTATTCCTGCTACACTTGGCTCAATGGTCTGCTCCTTGGGACTTGGCACCGATGCTGTCGGCACCGGCCGCCCGTAGTAGACTGCCTCCTGATCCGTTGGCAGATTTGGAGCTAAATACATTACAGGTTGATGCGAGTTACTTACATATTTACGTAGTTTACCTTAACCGAACCCAGATACCTACTTTGCAATAAAGATTTTTATAAGAGTCCTTTAAAAATATTGATCCAACTGTTTTTTCTTAGGAAATATTATGCAGATTTCGTCAGATATCTCCCGACGGCAGCGAATGTGGATGCATGAAAGCGATCGTACTGTTCTCTCCGGGTAAGTTTTTTAGTGACCAAAAGCTACACTCAATCATATGCTTAATCTAATATTGCAAAAAAAAAAATAAAGAACCCGGCTGATAGTATTTGTAAATAGCTTCTTACAGCTGCCATATTGGATTTTTTGGCGTTTTGTATAACCTATATCACTCTTGTAATCCAGACAATCCTACCTATGACATCTCATTTGTCAAAATCTGTCCAGCAGTTTGGGCTCCAACACTCGAGAAACTCGCATACATACATACAATACATACACTCTTAATACTTTACTCTGCTTCTTTGCTTCGCAGTCGGGTAAAAATCACATAGTTCGTGTAAGGTAGATTCTATCTTACATAAATAGGTATAACAGACCGTATGTAAAAATTTACTAGGTGTTTAAAATTTTGATTTTGCTTATAGACACACCTGGGTTAAGCGAGACGCAGCCAGTGGAAATGCTACAAGATCAGGCTCAATGCATTCTGGCTGACTACGTGCGCACTCGATACACACGACAACCTACCAGGTAAATGATTGATTCAGGCGCATAGAGACAAAATTACTACGTAGTAACTATTACAATTCTCTGTTCAGGCGTGACTTTGCGGAAATCCATTAAAAATACTAAAAAGGACGGAAATATCTAGTACTTTCCCGTTAAACTATTATCTAATGAGCTTAACAACACAAACTCAAGTAGAAGTTCGACACGTGTTTCGCTTCTCCACGAAGCATCCTCAGGACCATTGACTCGCTCCGCACTGGTATTGCACCACCAAGCGCCGAAAGAGAAAAACGAATCGTCGAATTTCTATTTGAGTTTGTGTTGTTAAGCTCATTAGATAATAGTTTAGCGGGAAAGTACTAGATATTTCCGTCCTTTTCAGTAACTTACCAGGTGTTACAAACTCAATGTCATGTTGCGTTACCTTTCCCTACAAATAAACTTAAATATCCTTCAATCAGATTTGGGCGTCTTCTTCTCCTGCTGCCATCTCTACGAGCGATGCGAGCGCGCTCTATCGAGCTGCTATTATTCCGAGACACAGTGGGGGATGTGTCAGTAGCCACTTTACTACACGACATGTATCGAATGCAGCCCGCCCCAACTCCGGCCTTCCAGCCTCCACAGCCATTCACAGAACAATGCTCATCGCCGTAACTTAAACAGACTACTGTTACTGTAAAGTTGGCTCCAACTTTCGTTGTACCGAATAGCAGAAATACTTAGATATCCTTGCTCTTTTATCTTGCCCACTAGAGGAGTACGGGAAATAATTAGGTAGGTACTTATTACTTTAGTTCTACCTAAACCATGACTTGATTGACCTATATTAGCAAAATATATAGGCCATCCATGAACTTTCATCAGAAACAAAATTGTTGATACAACGTACTGGGTGATATTAAACTATACCACGGTGGGCGCCAAATATTTGTTTTTCTGGTGGGCAATAAAGTGTATTTCAATTTTGTAGCTCAAACAAATTTTGTAATTCACTGTCGGGATGGTGCGAGTCAAATAATTTTGTGTCCTTATATATCATAAAAGATACATAATAAAAGTAGCTATCTACCTACTTATGCATCAATTTCTAGTCGTATCTAGTTAAAACTACTTTTGAAGATCATAATAAATTATTATTATAAATGTGAAAATTTTTATGGATGTTAGTTTGTTACAGTCAAGCCATAAAAGCTGAACCTATTAGTTTTGGATTTGAAATAGCATAGGCTATAGACACTAGACTAATTTGTATCTTACAACGCGAGCAAAGCCGCGGGCGGAAGCTAGTGTACCTACCTCTTATAAATCTAAATGTATTAGAAAATACTGGTATTTACAATCTCACATATCCAATGTTTAGTCTAGCGTGTAAATATGTTTGAATATTATATTATTTAAAAGCTTTGAAGAAGAAACAAGAATATCTAATCTAGTCATTGTAATTAACTTGTAATCAAAGAATTAAAAGTTACAAATCCCAGAAAAGTATGTTTTATTGCACATTTGTCTGGAAATAAACATTTTTAACATACCTGGTCACACTGCCTTTCTCACCAAGTCTTGATAAGTGGTCAACAGGCAGTATCGGTAGTTCTTATCAATTCGTTACATACATTTTAAAAGTTAGTTTTACTAAAGCATCCACATATCAATTTTTATCTGATCTTATGGAGGAATATAGTAAATGATTTTATAAATTCAATATAACTACTAATTGTCTATGCCACTTAGTATGCATTGAGAAAGGGCCTAAAACACGAATGGAGACAGCAGCTAACTATTGTTCGCCAATGAAAAATTTTAACTGACTTCTTGTATATGTAGGGACACATAATGTAACTCGATACAAATTGTAAGACGCTGTCTTCCCCGCGCCCCTCGGTGATGACAGTCAGTCGTGTGCAGGGCCCGTGACATAGCCCACGTAACACATGTAATACCTATTCTGAAAAAATGCGGTTAACGTTCGTGCCAAAAATAATCTGGTATCAATTCATAGCTCTCCCAAGGACCTAAATAGATAAATACGCTAGATAAAAATAGTTAGTATTTACATTGGTGACCCGACAATACTTATTTGAGACTTTTGTGACTTGTGACTCTTTGTGGAGTGATAATGAATCCGTCGAAACCAGTGGCTACCGCACCCAACGCGCCTCCTACCAGCGGAACCGTACCTGGAACGTCTACTGCACCGGATATGGATGAACAGCTGGGTTTGGCGACAGTGTCGCTTAGTGCTAAAATTCCCGACTTTTGGAGTGATCAGCCAAAAGTTTGGTTTATAAGAACAGAGGCGATACTGGCACCACAGAAAATGGGAGACGAGAATAAATTCAACATCGTGGTATCGAAGTTAGACAAAGAGGTGATTCAGCAGGTTACGGATTTGTTGATAAACCCGCCGGCAACCAACAAGTACGACGCACTGCGCTCACGTCTATTGATGATTTACGAAGAATCGGAAAATAGAAAAATCCAAAAATTAATAGGAGAGATGGAGCTGGGAGAACAAAAGCCTTCTCAACTACTACGGCGTATGAAACATCTTGCTTTAGATCAGATTCCTGACGAAACACTACGCATACTATGGCAAGGTCATCTGCCATCGGCGGCGCGAGCTGTTCTTACCGTTTCGGAGGTAAAGGATATCGATAAATTGGCCGATATCGCCGACAGGATTATAGAGAGTACCCGAACTGCGCAAGTATCGGCGGTGGCACAGACTTCAGGTAGTAATGACAAAATACTGGCGGAGATAGCGAAGATAAATGCAAGATTAAACCAGTTGGACAGAGGAAGACAAGATCAGCGTGGCGCTCATACTAGCCAACGCCAGCGTTCAGCGTCGCGCACACGCAGTCAATCAGCTCAAGGACGCTCGCCGAAAAGTCCTGATTGGCTTTGCTTCTATCACTTCCGATTCAAATCACGAGCAAACAAATCTGTGAAGCCCTGTGCGTGGAAAAATCAGGGTAAAAAGGAGCAGGAAAACTAACACGAGTGCAGCCAGGGGCGGATGTCTGCACGATTCTGCCTTCCCACCGCCTTTGCGTAACTGACTCAAACAGTGGTTTACGTTTTTTAGTGGACACCGGTGCAAACGTGTCAGTAATTCCAGTTAAAAATAGACTATTTAGTGATAAAAAGTGTTCGGACTATAGACTATATGCTGCGAACGGCACAGAAATTAAAACATTTGGTACTAAGAATTTGGTGTTAAATTTAAATCTAAGACGACCCTACCGATGGAACTTTATCATAGCAGACGTAAAGCAACCAATTTTAGGGGCAGATTTTTTAAGACACAATAAACTGATAGTGGATTTGAGTGAACATAAACTGATTGACAAAGTAACTTGTTTAAGTGTAGTCGCATCGTTAGTGAACCACAACGAACCACCACTTCATACAGTGGATTGTGATCACCCGTATTTCGAACTATTAAAAAAGTATCCGGAAATAACCAAACCACCGTCATTTTCTGAACCCTCACGGCATGGAGTGTTTCATCACATCGAAACTACTGGATCTCCAGTGTTCGCGCGAGCTAGGCCGTTACCTCCAGCTCGATACAACAGGGTGAAGGAGGAGTTTCGAGTAATGCAAGAAATGGGAATATGCCGGCCTTCCAAGTCTGCTTGGGCGAGTCCACTACACGTCGTGCTGAAGAAGAATGGTGAGATACGACCGTGTGGGGACTATCGGAGACTCAACGCCATCACCAAGCCTGACCGCTATCCCATTCCGCGGTGGTACAAGTAGGTGAAGTCTTGTAGACTTCACCTACTTGTTAGCAGGTAAAAAGATTTTTTCTAAATTAGACATCAACAGAGCCTACCATGCCATTGAGATTGCTGCTGAAGACGTGGAGAAGAGTGCTGTGACCACTCCGTTCGGCCTGTTCGAATTCCTTCGTTTACCGTTTGGGATGCGAAATGCGAGCCAATCATTTCAGCGGTTTATGAACTCAAAGGTTTTATATGTATTGGATTTTTTATTCAATTACATAGATGACATTTTAATTGCTAGCGATGACGCATCACAACACAAAGAACATTTAAAGCAAGTATTTGATAGATTTCATGAGTTTAGTATTTCATTAAATGTTTCAAAATATTGTTTTGGTCAATCAGATATAGAATTTTTAGGTTACAAAGTGTCAGCTGACGGGATACAGCCCTTGGAAGAGAAGGTTAAGGCCATTAAAGAATTTCCTAAACCACAGACCGTAGAGCAACTACGTCGTTTTTTAGGTATATTAAATTTTTACCGAAACCATATTCCAAAAGCTGCATCGTTTCAGTTAGAGCTTAATAGATATTTACACGGAGCTAAGAAGAGAGATAAGACCGTAATTCCATGGACAGAGACAGCAAATACAGCGTTTGAACTGTGCAAAGAGAGCTTACAACGCGCATGCATTTTATTTCATCCGGTAGTAGACGCACCGTTAGCACTTATGACCGATGCTTCGAACACCTGCGTGGGAGCAGTACTACAACAATATGTTGACAATTCATGGAAGCCTCTCGGCTATTTCTCTAAAGGCTTATCAGTAGTGCAACAAAAGTACTCAACATACGATAAAGAACTATTAGGTATCTATATGGCAGTCAAACATTTTAGGAATTTTCATGAAGGGCGAATATTAACGATCTATACAGATCACAAACCTTTGGTACATGCATTTTCCAAAATAGGTACTAATAACGAAATCCCTAGACGAATTAGGCAACTCATGTTTATAAGCGAGTTCACAACAGACATACGACACGTAGAAGGTTCCGAGAATATTGTAGCTGACGCTTTATCACGCGTGGAAACCATACTTTGCCCGACGACTATTGATTATGCAGCTCTAGCAAAAGCGCAGTCCCACGATGAGTTTATTACAATATCGAATGACAGTTTACGAATGAAATGGATAACGTTGCCCGACTGCGAAAAGAAGGTATATTGCGATGTATCAACCGATTACGCCAGACCATACCTACCGGAAGCCTTTCGTCAAGCTGCTTTTAAAAGCATTCACAATTTAAGCCATCCCGGTATTAGAACTACTCGAAAAATGGTAGGTCAGAAATTTATTTGGCCAGGCATGAATCGAGATTTAGGTATTTGGGCTAAATCCTGTTTACAATGTCAGCGTTCAAAGGTACAACGACATACTGTTACACCTCTGCAAGAGTTTCCGCCTTGTGGTAGATTTGAACACATTCATGTGGATCTAGTCGGTCCGTTACCAACTACGAGTCAGGGTTACAGATATTGCGTGACGATCATAGATAGGTGCACAAAATGGCCTGAAGCTTTCCCAGTGGTGGACATGACCGCAGACACCGTTACCAAAGTTATATATGAAGGTTGGATTACGCGTTTCGGTTGTCCTCACAAGCTAACAAGTGACCAAGGCAGGCAGTTTGAAAGTTCTTTGTTCACTCGACTAATGCGCTACTTGGGGGTAGATAGAATACGTAGTACTAGTTACCACCCTCAAGCCAACGGCATGGTGGAGAGGTGGCATAGATCATTCAAAGTCGCAATTACCGCTCGTTTGACCACGAACTCATGGGCAGACGAATTACCCACGGTCATGTATGGCTTACGCGCAGCAATACGCACGGACAGCGGGATCAGCGCGGCCGATATGGTTTATGGAAGTGCATTAAGACTACCTAGTGATTTTTTCGATTCCAATTCCAATAATCACGATGTAGATGATCCAGGAAGCATTGTAGAAAAAATTAGAAGTACGATTAGAAACTACAAACCGGTTTTGAAAGCTCAGCACGGTTCACGCACTGTGTTTGTTCATCCTGATCTACGGAAAAGCGATTTTATTTTTATAAGAAATGACGCGGTACGTAAATCTTTTCAACCAACCTACAACGGTCCTTACCGAGTAGTCAAAAGGGGTGATAAGGTTTACGTAGTTCAAGTTAAGGATAAGCAACTAAGTATTTCGATCGATCGATTGAAACCGGCTTATTTGTTAAATGGGGAAAGTGAGTCCGTACCACAGAGAAGCATGTCATGCTCTGTACCGCTGGAACAAAGGACAGACGGACGGACTGTTCCATCCCAAGCCATCGTACCACAGAGAGGTTTGTCAAACCAGGTACCACGAGAACACGGTACAGCAGGTACGCATGGGGATGAGCCCAAGCGCACCAGAAGCGGTCGCATTACAAAAAAGCCGGAACGTTACCTTAACGTCAGATTTAGTGAATAGGTATAGGTGGTATGGATATTTTAGTATACTAACCTAGTATGTAGGCGCGATTTTACACAGAAATATTTTGACATAACATATATTTACATTTCAAATACTTATATACTTGTTTTATTTACTTTTACACTGCGTAGAATTATATTTTCATGGTTTTTACGAATACTAAGTATACAAATTTACTTAATGTAGCATGTACCCAATTATAAGTTTATTCAGTTAGCTAGATTAAGTATGCAAGGTGTCAGGTTAATAACTTTGATAGAAATTAAACTTGGAGTTGCATTGTTTTTAAGTTAGGTACACGACATAAATTCCAGAGTATTGAATGACAATAAAGTAATTCAATGCGATACACACATGTGAGTAAGTTACTTTGATCAGCAAAGTTTACCGTGTGTTCCTTCCGTAGGTACAGTATGTCAGAACTGCTTACAATACAGATAACAACGGCAGGTGCAGATTAGTACATAGTGAGTGTTATTGTATTAATTGAAAGAGATGTTCAACATTTTATATTTAAATAATAAGTTTGTGAATGTAATAACTTCTTATTTTTTAAAAGGGGGTGTACTGTAGGGACACATAATGTAACTCGATACAAATTGTAAGACGCTGTCTTCCCCGCGCCCCTCGGTGATGACAGTCAGTCGTGTGCAGGGCCCGTGACATAGCCCACGTAACACATGTAATACCTATTCTGAATAAATGCGGTTAACGTTCGTGCCAAAAATAATCTGGTATCAATTCATAGCTCTCCCAAGGACCTAAATAGATAAATACGCTAGATAAAAATAGTTAGTATTTACATATACAAAAATAATTTAATTTTTAAATATAATAATTAATCCCTATTTCTCTTGGTCACCGCATCACGTGTGAAAAAATCGAAATGCGTATTGTGTACTTACCCTTATTTTAGTTATGACATAATGACAATTCCAACAAAATTATAATGAAATGCTGCTTGTCACTATTAAAAGCTTATGGGATTAAATCTTTGAAATCATTGTGCATTATAAAATCTATTTACTCAATAATGGTTAATTTTAACCTATTTCATGTATTATTCCGAAGTCATATTAACTTTTCCCATGGATCGTATGGCTTCAACAGTCGAGAGATCTACAGAGTCATCTTCCTCAACTTTTGCTACATTTGGTTGGGTTGGTACTGGGGTAGCTACAGTCCTAGGGAAATCAAGCTTGGCCCATGCACCCGGTTCGGCTTTCTTCATCTTAATTTCTACTTTAGATGGTAGCATTGAGGCTGTGCTGCTTTCAACTTTAATTACCTGCAATAATAAGAATAAATAAATACCATTAAGACCCACACTAAGCAATACTCGTCCATGTGAACCCGATTTACAATTTATATACTTTTTTAAGTTTACAAGCTTAATATGATGGTCTTTTTCTTCTTATTGTGTCACTAGTTCATTCGAACCAGTGTGATGAAAGGATTATAGTGCAGATCGAAGCTGGATTTGTGCACTTAACATTGTTATAAGGAATAGAGAATAAACTTACTCCTCTTAACTCGAGATCCAATTCAAATGCAGCGTCACCTTCTTCCCGAAAAACCAATCTTGTATTAAGGCGAATAGGGTTTAATTTGACAAAACTCAATGTTGGATCATACTTCTTGGCATAGACACTGACGATAACATTTTCTGGTGTCTGATGCCAGTCCCATCGACACTTGACTGTGCCTGCAGGAGAACTCTGTAATCAAGGATATCATTCATTTCCATACACTTTGCAATGATGATTGACAAAACAAAAAGGAGGTAGCCAAGATGTGGTTTTATAGATATACCTGACCATACAATTATAACCTAACCTTCTTAGTTGGAGATCTATTTTTGTCAATTTTTTTTTTTGCATTTCTCACCTCTTTATGCCACTTGTGATTGCCAGTAGTACATCCAGGCTGGCTGAGAAATACATTGAAATCTGTAGTTCTCTTCTGACAGCAGGACCAAAACTTTAAGCCCTCATGGAAGATAGGAACTCCAGGGTGGTGTGTGCATATGGACTCATTACTATGAGGTCCTTCATAGGACATACTGCAACCTCCATTCTTACATGTGGTGCCAATAGCTATTTCCCTGTGAAATTATATTTTTCAGAAAAATCAAGGAAACAGTAGTCTCGCTTCTAGCATATAATCCCTATAAATATATTGAAAATATATTAATAAATTCAAGGTATCTGTGTAATCTGTGCTAACATGCACGATGGTGAAAGGTTCACTAATTTTATTTTTTTCAATATAATTACCTATATCACATAGACATTAACAGTTGGAAATTACAATGATGAATGATTTTAAATTTAAAATATTACCCTTTATCAACTTGAGCAGCTGACTTCAGTGCATAAGTCTTGACAAGTTCTTTCAATGAGTCTGCAACATTTGCCTCCAGTTTCACCAATGGTGTGTCAAAAGGAGGTCTTGGCAACTGAGGTCCCACTACTGGAGCTCGTATTTCTATAACATCCTTCTTTTCTAGTTCATTATCCAAAGGTTTTTTTTCAGGTTCTGTTGGTTTCTGAAAATGACAGATGACTCAAAGGCATGCTACTTTGAATAGATAGGTACCTTACCTACCTTAACACTTATAAAATATCTATAGGTACTCACAATATTAGAATGTTTGGATAGAGTGCATCCTTTGATATTCAGGAACTCCGTAAAGTCTACACTTTTTTTATTGCAACAGGACCAACCCTTATAAGCATCGTGGAACACCGGAAATCCAGGATGGTGGCAGCAGTCGTCTGCGAGTGACAACAGTTTCTTATAAATATCCCAACTTACGGGATAAAGATTTTTATATGGGTTATGGAATAATCTAGAACTTACAAACTAACTTACCTTTGTCGTTATCATTCGGATCGAAATCTTTTCCACAGCCTCGATTGTAGCATGACACTAGCTTCTTATTTTCTGGCATCGTAGAGGTATTTCCTTTGATGGTGATAAAATATTGGATAATTTCTAATGAAAATTGAGTCAGATAGATGTAGACCACAGAGTACTTTATTATATCGGAAATATGATGTAGACTACTTAAAACCACAAGCTAGTGTTGCCGTCAGTCAAACTGAAAAAGTTCCACTCCACACATAGGGCTTAAAAAGTCCGTAGGTATATTGATAAATTTCACCAATATAGTCCGTTTTAGTAAATATATATAAAAAAAAATAACCTAGTTTAGGAATAACAGTCGTGTTTTTACTTGACTGCCAAGGAAGGGTTATGATTTTTGCAATTATCTTTTATCGTTTGTATGTTTGTAAATTGGTTTATTATTCGTACTTCCAAACGGCTGGCTGGATGGATTTCGACAGTTATGGTATCGTATTCGTATTTATATTCGTCTTAAAAAACCCAACTGTCCAAAGGTGTATGAAAACAAAAATCAAAATTGCGGATTTTTAGCGCGAAATAGTAATAGTTAAAACCGTAGACAAAGAAAGCAATTAGTTCAGCAAATTAGTTAATCTATCTACGAGTAAAAATGTCCGAAAAAGTCCGCAAGACGTCATGGTCCGAAAAAGGTCCACTGACCCCTGAAAAGTCCAAAAACGGACCAAAAGGCCCGCACCGGCAACACTGCCACACGCAAGCGCACTCAATCACTCTCACACACACACAAAAAATGCTACAAAAATAATGACAGTGATAGCACAGTATTTGACAATGACATTGATTTGTCACAATTGTATGTGATATTGTTTGTATAGTGTGTGACAGGTTAAGCACTTATTACACTACACGGTATTCAGGGCCCGATAGTAAGGGAGCCTAACTCCTAGCCTCTACTCTACGCCTTACGCCCTGACTCTTATTACACCACTCTTATTTAGGGTAAGGGTCCCTGTATTCAGGGTAGTGTAATAAGTGCTTTAGCTAAACTGAATTGACATTGACATTTTATACTTCACTTCACACTCACAGAGCACAGAGTGAACTGGATGGACTTTTCACATTTTCTTTTCATTCAGATTTGGTATTGTGTGTTTTCCGTGGGCGTAAGATTTTTCTCTGGAAAAATAATCAATTTTACAGAAAAACTGATAGTTATTACAGTGCTCTCTCGCGTTCTAATGTTAAAATTGAGCCAGCTATGTAGTGCTTCAGCAAATTCTATCGACTAATTTACAACAAGAAATCAATCTAATGTTTTTTTTCAAGTCATCAAAATATAAATCGTGTAGAAATGTAAGCCTTAATTATTTCTCACTTATATAGTGATTTAAAAGAATAAGCTATGTTTTATGATTAAGTACAACTGAAGGCAAAGATTCGCAATGAATCTGATGCGCAAATTGCGTGGGGCGACGTCTTCAGCGTCTGCCGACAGCGCAGAGGCATCCAATTCATCGTCTCACATCCAACTGGGACTTATGCATCTGAAGAAGCTCTTTGCGGAGTACACGCATCCACCACAGCCACTCACAGATGCTGAAAAAGACGACAAACTCTATAACATGCTACCTCTTTTTTGTAAGGTAAGAATTTATGTACCAAAAATGTATTAAATTCAAACTTGTGCATCAATATTTTGGTATTTACCTACCACTAATTTATTAATAATAAATAGAAGTAATAGAAGGTAATTTAATAACTATTCTGGTCTATCCTTTGATTAAGCTCTATACCTTTACTTAGCTTACCCTAAATAAAAAATAAATTGTAGGACAGCATTAATTGTTATAACTTAATTGCAAAATATGTACTGTCAAATGACTGACTATGATTTTATGTTACCAGGTATTTGGTACCAGTCCATCCAGTGAAATGAATGAAAAGTTTTGGGATATACTGTCATTCTGTCAGCAAGTCTCAAAGCTCATGGTATCTGAGATCCGGAAAAGAGCTAGCAATCAAAGTACCGAGGCTGCTAGTTGTGCAATAGCTAAGTTTTTGGAAATTGAAAATTCGGAAGAGTCAAGCAATGGCTGGATGCTGCTGTCAACTCTTAATCTTTTAGCAGCTGGTGACCAGTCTTTGATACAGGTGTGCTTTATATGATTTATAGGAACTTAGAGAGTTTTGCAAAGTAGTGTGGAGAGTATGCAAAAGAATATGATAAAATGGATGTCTAAGCATTATGATATTATCTAAATTCTATTAATAAATTTGGGTGCCAATAACTAGATTTATCTGCCATAAAATTAAACATCCAACAATGTGGATCAAGGTATAACTGAATTGTAATTGTTTGTTTGTAGGTCATGACCACTGCATCAATACCTTCAACACTAGTCAAATGTCTGTATCTTTTCTTTGATCTGCCTGAGATACCAGACTCGGAGGCAGATGTGCAGGATACCAATAGTGACTTCACACCTAGAGAAAGACGAATACTGCTGCAGAAGATTTTTGTTCAGGTAAAATCAATCTTACAACAATATATATAAAGCATAATTGAAAATACAGTTATTATGGTCCAGGGATGTAATACTCGTAATATAATTATCTCCCAAATTCTACTCCATTAGATGGATCCTCTCAAAGTATTTGCAAAAAAATACTTCAATGGCATATCACATCTCTGAACAACAGTAAATATAATTGAACTTTTTAGTTTTGTAGTATTTGTATACCTTTTTGTCTATGTAAGTACCTACAAAAAATGCCCTCATTGTGCTTTGAACTTGCACATAAGTTAAATTGTGCAATTAAATAATGAAAAAGAATCAGATAACTATTTAGTCTGTTTTATTGCCAAATTGACATGAATATTTTTTTTTTAATTTACAAATTTTCTTGCAGGTTCTTGTGAGACTATGCAGTCATCCATTCCCTTGTGAGGAACTAGCAAGAAAAGATGATTTGAGTTTACTGTTTGCCGCTATAACATCATGGTGTGCTCCACACAACATTATGTGGAGAAAATCTGCCGCTGAAGTGCTAATGACTCTGTCAAGGCATGGCCTTCGGCCATCTGTAGTTCAGTATATTCATAGTAAGTATTCTTTAACTGCTTTGCTAACAGAACCAATATAATAGCTCTATCTGCTAATGGGCAACTCTGATGACAAAGTTTAAAGACATCATGAACCTTTATAGTTAACAGGTTATAATAAAGTTTTCTACATTTTGCTGAAGTGCATTGGTAGTTATGTATAATGGTGCAATTATAGTTTATAAGGTAAATAGTGCAGTTGGTAAATGATAAGCAAAATGAGCCTCTGAACAGTTATCCTGCTTTAGTGATAAATGAGGTATTTAAATAAATAAATATAAATATAAATAAATTGTAGAAATAATGCTGGACAATCCACACAGCATCATCTAGCCCCAAAGTAAGCTACTCAAAGCTTGTGTTATAGGTACTAGATAACTGATATATTTAATACATTATTATACATAGATAGATATTTTTTATTATACATAGAAAACACCCAGACCAGACCAACGGAACAAATTTCTGCAGATCATACACAAATTTGTTCCGCGGCGGGAATCGAACCCGCAACCACTTGCGTCGCAGGCGGACTCTCGCCTGCTGCGTCACTGAGGTCGTCTATTATTGTACCTATAAAAAACTGGCTTAAAATTAGCATAGGCAAGCATGAGTTAGTATCCTGTATTGAGTCATATAAATATGAGGTACCTATTAGCATTAATCTGCTAGTGTATTAGAGTGGCGTAGTAGATTTATCATTTAGCACTATGTTGAAACTTGTTTACACCAACTACATCATAGATTATCTACTATAGAAAATGAATAACAGTATAATCTCTTCTAAACTACTATTATAAAGCATTATTGCAAATTGTAACATAATATAACAAAATATATTTCATTGTAATAATAAGGTGTCATAAAATGTGACATTAGGATGAGTTGACCGATCTACTCATCCTGCTGGATAACTGACAGCGGCCTCTGTTGACTAAAGAGCCGACTAATTGGCCACAATATCCATTAAAGAGTTCATTTTCATATTAATAACAAAAGAAATACTGTCCATACTGAGTAGTTGTCTATTTGTTTTGACGACCTCAGTGGCGCAGCGGGCAAGAGACCGCCTGCGACGCAAGAGGTTGCGGGTTCGATTCCCGCCTTGGAACAAATTTGTGTACGATTTGCAGAAATTTGTTCCGTTGGTCTGGGTGTGTATGTATAATAAAAAATATCTATCTATGTACCTACATCATGTATTAAATATATCAGTTATCTAGTACCCATAACACAAGCTTTGAGTAGCTTACTTTGGGGCTAGATGATGCTGTGTGGATTGTCCAGCATTATTTATTATTATTTATTATTATTATTATTTATTTACTATTTTCAGATAAAGGGTGTGTGGGACTATGTATTGAGAACATGCAAAAAATACCTGAACTTACTCCACTTGAGGTAAGATTGCTGAATTAAGTATGAATATATTTTTACCGCTGATGGTGTAGTGGTAGCACCCCTGCCTCACGATCCGAAGGTCGTGGGTTCAAACCTGATCGTGCACCAATGAGTTTTTCCATTCGAAAAATTTATGTGCGCAATGCCAGTGCTCTTAAACGGTGAAGGAAAACATCGTGAGGAAACCGGCATGCCCTAGAACTAAAAATTCGAAGGTATGTGTCATAGGTTAGTATTCTCATAAGCGGCGATGGGCTTGCAACCTGTCACGTACGGAGTACTAACTATTGTGCAAAATGTGGGCATGTACCAAATGTCATGTTTGGACTTGCCTCTGACTACCCTCTTTAGATATCCTCAAAGATCTAAGTAACTAAATATCTAAGGAGATATCTACCGAGCCTGGGGATTACAGTCGTGATCATATTTTTTTTTTTTTTTTTTTATATTTTTACCATTCGACCGCCACATCGAGATTTCCTGTATCGTTCAACAGGAACTAAATGTACCTATTATTTATGTATGTGGTACGTGATTTCATACAACTTCATTCATGTAGTTCGCGGGGTAAAGTTCTAACAAGCCTGGTAGGTTGTTGCAAATGACGGTCAATGGTCTCCATTTTGCTGTCTGGTATACATAAGACTTAGCCCATTATGAAACATCTTTAATCTACATGATAGGACTATGAGGAAGGATGAATACTAAAATTTGAAAAAAGCAGGCTTGTAATAGGTATTTTAGTTCATTCATATATTTGAATATATTTTCTACATTATATTTCATATATGTAGAAAGGATGGATGAAAGGAGATTTACGAAACAGGTGCATAAGGCGAGTGTGAATGGGACAGTTGTAAGGGGAAGACCTCGGCGTACGTACCTTGACCAAATTGGGGACGTTTTAGAGAAAGGCCAGGTCAAGAGTACCCTAAACCGACGCTCATGTATGAAGAATGTAATGAGAGTGAATGAAGCAATCCGTGATCTCTGCCTACCCCGTCGGGAAACAGGCGTGATGTATTTTTATGTATGTATGTATGTATATTTATTTGTCAGAAGAATCAGATAATGTTTTTGATTATAGGTGGTAGAGATGTTCGTTGCGGCCTTCTGCTTCTTGAAAGACTCCAGCGATGTCAGTCAATTATTATTAGATGATTTTCGACAATGTCACGGATACGTTTTTCTTTCAGAATTCTTACTCAAGTAAGTCGATATCTTATGTTAGTAGCTTTTGCATACAGCACATGCTTCTAGAGTTTAAAGCATGAGTTTTCTTTTGTCATTATTTATTTTATGTTTTGTTTATCACAGACATGAGAAACAAGATGTACCTGATTATTTGACATCAGGGTAAGCACTTTTTATTTTTAAATATATGTGTTGTAGAACTCACATAGAAGTTTAAAATTGTTATAAATCTTAGTTTATCAAGCTTCGTATTGTATCGCTAGCTCTTTCGCACTAGTATGGTGAGAGGAGGCGCCTCAGAGCTTCTTCTCTTGCACACCTTACATTAGTTTACTCATCATCATTATCATCTTCCTGCCCTTTTCCCACGTTATGTGGGGTCGGCACAACATGTGATCTTCCATTTCCCTCTATCATTCGTCATCTCAGTACTCACTATTATTATTTACTCGTACCAAGCTAATTCAATGTAATATTGACAGACGTATTGATATTTGTTTGTATCTATTTATGGCAACGTATACAATTACTTATTAGATTTAAAAAAAAATAGGTTAGAGGAAGAGCGGGTAAGCGGTACAGAAGCGAGAGCGGCGCTTCGAAACCTCGTACTTATGATATCGTCGCTATGTGCCTGCGGGTTCTCCGAGCTGCGACCCACCCGCGCCAATACGGAGATATTTCAGCTACAGGGGTTTGTGTTACCCCAGCCGACCACGCCTGGGCAGGCTGTGAGGAACGTACAAGCCTTTCAGGTAATAACAAAAAACTATAGAAGGATGGTCCAATGTTCATTCCTTATCTGTTCTCCACAACTTTTAATAGAGTTTGTTTCTTGCTTTAATAATAATATGTGTGCTCCGTTTTAAGATCGAATCCCTAACGATTGCGTAACTCATCTCTTTATTATCCGAAAAGATCAAAGCCTATTGTTATAATAATGCTTAACCAAGAAATTCGAAAAGAGCCAATACAGATTTTCGCAACTTCATTTACCGGTTTTTGACATTGTCTTCTTCACTTCGAGATTGCGACCTAGAGTCTAGAAATTAAAAAGTCTAGATTAAACTAAATTATCTCATTTGTTCCAGGTGTTACAATCAGTATTCATGAAGTCTAACTCCCCAGCGTTATGCTGTACGATACTAGACGCAATATCTAGCGTCTACCACGCAGACAACGCGAACTACTTTATACTCGAAAACCAAAACACACTCAGTCAATTCTCGGAGCGGATTTATTTAAAAAACTCTGAAATTCAGGAGAAATTCTTCGAGTTACTCGAGTTTATAGTGTTTCAGTTGAACTTTGTGCCGTGTAAAGAGCTGATCTCATTATCATTGCTCTTGAAGGCCAATAGATCGAGGAGTTGCAGTATACTTTGTATGAAGACGCTACTGAACATTCTGAAGTAAGCGTACATGAATATTTGTTTGATATCTGATTTATACTCATCTCTCTGTCCTTATCCCACTTCATGTGGGTTCGGCACAACATGATCTTTTCTTCCACTCTCTTCTATCAGCCGTCATTTCCACATTCACTCCTTTCTTACCCATATCCTCTTTCACGCAATCCATCCATCTTTTCTTTGGTCCTCATTTTGTTTATCCATCATAACCAAATCAACAAGTACCTACTTACTGTGTGTATTTACAGACATAACGCCATATTCAAAGATGTATACAGAGAAGTTGGGATGTTAGAAGTATTTGTAACCTGCCTATCCCGGTACGCTGTATACCTGAAAGATAAACAGCTACTCGCCGAGGAGAAATTGAATGAGCCCGAAGGATCACCTACCGACTCTCCCAAAGTACCCGACAGAAAAAAGAGATTATCCAGAAACGACTCATTATTAGTTAAAGATCCTCAAGTAGAAATGGAGGAGGAAGAACTGGGCTCCTTATTAATGGAAGGTCTGACGGCGCTACTCAATGGAAATACCAATAATTGTAATGTGTTCAGAGATTGTGGGGGAGCTAAATGCGTGCATGGGATGGTAGTGCACGAGTCGTGTCGGACTATGGCTTTAGGTAAGCACAGAGTACTTTCCAATCGTTAGAGTCTAACCTGTAGAAAGAGGTAGCGAGTCCTTTGGATGGTTCAACAGTTGTGTTAATGCTTTGTGTGCTTTGTGCAGGTGTGATAAGAGAACTCATTGTAAGCGGATCCGGGGAAGAAGACATGTCTGCATTGTTATGTGGCATGCATGCTGCCTCTAACGACGCGTTGCGACTAAAGCTTCACATTCTGAAGGCTTTGCTAGCGTGCCTGCGAGACTCGCACCGCACTAGAACTATATTTAGAAAGGTAATAAAGGAAAGCGAAGCAAGCCCCAGCTAGTGTTATAAGTTACTAGCTTTTGCTCGCAACTTTGCTCGCGAGGTACTTACATAAAATATAGCCTATGTTACTGATGGATAATATAGCATTCTAATGGTAAAAGAATTTTTGAAATCGGTATAGTACTTTTTGAGTTAATTTGTTACAAACAAAAATACAAAACTTTCCTCGTTATAATATTAGTAAAGATAAGTTATATATATTATTCAGCTGAGCCAATAATTTAGCTATTCTAAACCAGTTCTTCAGATTTACAGAATAACTCCATACGGTCAAACATAAAAAGAAAGCGAACCGAACCATTATTTTCATCTCATTTACCTTCATGACGAATGGAAACAAATGTATTTTTCCTCAGGTCAGCGGATTTGTCTACGTGACCAGTGTATTAGTATCTCTGGAAGGAAAACTGAAAGGCGATGAGCCTATGGATCGAGATATGCTACAGCTTATCCACATAGTATTTTATACCATCAGCACAGCTATGAGATTCGAACCCGCCAATGCAAAGTTTTTTCATCACGAGGTAAGGTTAAGTTATTATCAGTGATCGGAATTAATTGAGCTAATATACCTAAAGTTCTAAGAAAACAGAAAAAGTGGAGACTTCTTTACGACTAAATATTTTTTCCTGCTTTGAGAACATAACTTATGGACATTAAATATTAATTTTATTGATACAGAACTGACATTTTGATTTGTTTTTTGTGAATATATTTTATTGCGAAACATTATAATCATCAATTCGATAATTCTTTTACTGTAATTTTAGTTAAGTAAACTTATGTAATATTTCGAACACGAAAAAATGACCCGAAAAAAAAATTGTTATAAGGAAGTCTCCACTTTCGAACAGTCTTTGAAGTTTAAGTATATAAGCTCACCCAATCCTGATCACTACTTATTATCCAAGAAAGTATGTGTTGATTAGTATCCACTTTCAAAATATTCTTAACTGGATGCCCAAAGGTTTATTAAAAATACGGTAATATTTCAGCTGTGTATGACAACACTATGCAATACGATACGACTGCTAGGCTGTTTCGTTGAAGACACGGAATTACAGAACGACACCGAACCGGGAGATCCCAACTTGTATGAAACCTTTCATGAAATATTCACTGGCAACATTTTGGAAATGACGTAAGTTTCATATTTACATTGTATTAAATTAAGCCCTATGAGTCGCAATAGCAATATCTAGGTGCTTTAAGTGACTTTTCAATCGAGACGCAAAAGATGCGGTTTCAATCAAAGATTTAAATCGTAGATATGCCTGAACGCCAAAAACTGTTAACAAAGAAAAAGTAAAAGTAAGCAAGTAAAAAATCAACCAAACAGTTATTTCGCCAATTATTGTGCAATTATATTGCACGATCTTTCGTAAAAATCTAGACTTATTTCCTCTTGTATCCTGAAATATTTGGTGTGCCAAATGAGCGAGCTATCTCATTTCGTATGACAACAAAACGGCGCGGTCTTAGTACCGTACGGGCATATCTGCGATTTAAATCTTTGGTTTCAATTCCCAAATCGTTTTCGGTTGGATCTTCAATAATAGTTCTTGTATCGTATATTCAAGATACAATGAATCCAGTGTGGAACCAGTCTGTAGTATAGCATACTATGTTTGTTTCTTTAGTCTTACTAGTATCAAACATATATTTCTCTTTCAGTTTTCCCGAGAAAGTGCCAGTAGTGTTTGTGCACGCGTGCATAGTGTTGCGATTGCTGTACGACGTCGCGTTGGATTCCTTCGACAAGCCAACGTTCTGCGGCTCGCTCAACGTGCAGTCGCCGAGTCTATCGCGGCAGAGCTCTGCTATCAACGAAGTGAGTGACCCGTAGGTCTACCATGAGTTTTCACAATCTACACTCGTTAGCGACTGTAGTTAAAAAATGTATGAATACTTGTACAGCGCCTCTAGCGGATAGTTGGGTACTAAAACCTCACGTAGCTAACTATATATATAAGCAATTTTTATTCAACAGTCCAAACCCGCTGGTCGGACGGCGCCACTCAACTTGTCGTCAGGAGGCGGCAGCGGGGGAGAAGCGTGGGTTGTGCATTCGGGCGTGGTCATAGTGCTAGCGAAGCTGCTACCCGCTCTACCGCGTCCGCCTGAACACGAAGACTACGCCAGAGCCATACGGGATTATTTGGCGCATGTGCTCAAAAGCCTTGTGAGAAGGTTTGTTATTCCGACTTCAATGCCTCGAGATGAAAACATTTTTAATTAAAATTGATCTCTCCCATCCATACATTTATTTTTACATTCCAACTAGCTTCCGCCCGCGGCTTCGTCCGTGTGGTACCTTGAAAAACAAATCCGTAATTTTTTTCGGGATTAAAAGTAAGCTATGTGCTATTCCAAACTATAATCTATCTTTCTGTCGAATTTCGTCCAGATCCGTTCAGCCGTTTCAGCGTGAAAATGTAACAGACATCCATACAAACTTTTACGTTTATAATATTAAAGAAAAGATGGATGGACTGTGTGAAAGATGACATTGGTAAGAAAGGAGTGAGTACTGAGATGACGAATGACAGAGGGAAATGGAAGAAGATCACATGCTGTGCCGACCCCACATAACGTGGGATAAGGGCAGGAAGATGATGATGATGATGATGAATATATATGACTAGCTTCCTCTCGCGGCTTTGCTCGCGAGGTACCTATATAAAATATAGCATATGTTACTCAGGGATAATGTAGCATTCTAATAACGGTGAAAGAATTTTTGAAATCGAACCAGTAGTTTTTGAGTTTATTCGTTACAAAACAAAAATACAAAACTTTCCTCATTATAATATTAGTATAGATATAGATAGTATTATTATTAGTATTAGACGGGTATTTATCGCGTTCAAATTATCTTATATTTTCCCGACGTTTCGACAGGTTTGCACGCTGTCGTGGTCACGGGTAGACTCTATAGATAGTAGGATAGCAGCAATGTTCGAAGGTTACGTTGCTAGGGCTCTCTGGTTTCTAACCTGTTGTTTTGTAACCAGTGAACGCAACCAACAAGTGATGTGTGTGTGCGGCCTGGCGGGTGTGGTACTGCGCGTGTGCGGCGCCGCACTGCGCTGCGAGCGGCATCCGCTGCACGCGCCCGCCATGTACATGCTGGAGCGACTGGCCGCGCATGCGCTGAGACCCATCGAACTCAGGTATAGTTCATCCAACGGATCTAGGCATTCGTGAAGTTAGCCACAGGTGCGAGTTTGCGCATGTACAGTTCCTTCCCCCTTCCGCATACCTCCAATTGCTCCCGAAAAACGATACTCAGCTCTTGCGGCTAACTTCACGAATGCCTAGATTCGTTGAGCCAACTATACAGTCATTTCACTTTATAAACGTTTCATTTTGACTGACCTCACAGCTCAGTTGGTAGTAGCTTTGATTAGCTGTAGGTTGTGTATTCAATCCCCACCCAGGACAGACAATCTGTATGTTGAACGTCTGGGTGTTATTATGTATTCCAAATATGTATTTACAAAAAAAAAGTATATAAGTAATCTATCAGCCCTCTGGTTCCCATAGTTGGAGCTAGAGGGTGTTGTATTTGTCCACCAATATTCATTTCATTTTGCATCTTGTAACATGATCACGACTAATCCACAGGCTTGGTAAATATCTCCTCAGATCTCTAGTTACTTAGATCTTATGAGGCTATCTAAAGACGGTAGTCAGAGGCACGTCCAAACATGATATTTAGCACATACCCACATTATGCATAGTAGTTAGTATTGTACGTGACAGGTTGCAAGCCCATCGCCGCTTATAAGAATACTAACTTATGACCCACACTTTTGAACTTTTAGTTCTAGGGTATGCCGGTTTCCTCACGATATTTTCCCTCACCTATTAAGAGCACTGGCATTTTGGATCTTATATAATATAGGAACTTATGAGTTATGTATAAACATTATATTTTCTTCAAAAACGTGCGGAGTAAAATTAATGATGTGCATGCTTTTCTTTACAGGGAATTTCTACGAATGGGTAATCCATTGAACTGCATAGCGCCTGAGAACGGCCAGATGTGCAAGCCAGGCGGACCAGTGCCTCTTACCAGAATCAAAACTTTGGTCTCTATGACCACTCCTAGAGACTACAGGTATAATATCAAATATCTATAGACCAATATAACATCTATAGCGACCAAGAAATTGGTTTACCACTCTATGGCTGAATATCATTTGCACGTACAAAACATCAAGGGCTATTTTCGCTTGACAGATTAATAACTGCTACGTCAGAATCTGTCATAGTAATCCTTAGCGAATAATTATGTTACTGGGAGATCTCATCAAAAGTGGTAAACCAATTTCTTGGTCGCCTATACATATATATTATCTTACTTACCATCTATATATGTATATAAAAATTAATCCCTATTTCCCTTGGGCACGGCATCACGCGTGAACGGCTGGACCAATATCGTTAATTATTTCTTTGTTGTGTAATATCTGTGCCTAAGAAGCATTAGGGTCAAAGTGATTTTTGCTACTTTTCAGGAGAGCCGAAAAACGTGTTTTTAAATTTCATCTCTTAATATCTTTGAGTATATTAGCATTATAGAATTTGTTATAATTCCATTGTGCAGCTGCATTATCTAGCTACATTTTGTATATTCAGAAATCATTATAGCTACAAATGAATAATAAAATAACAAAAACAACAAAACAAGGATAAACTTTGATGTAATGAACTTAATTGTAAGAAGGTTTTTATGAAAGAAAAAATAAATATTCATAGTTAAAACAGGACAACGTCTGTTGACTCAGCTAGTTATTTTATACAAAAGAGCCTACAATAAAAGTGCGAAATTCATTTGTTTGTTAATTGTTTTAGGTCTCAAAATTCATGCACATTGCCTCCATTTGTGGAGTTTGACATGTCGGCGGAAGGTTTCGGCTGCCTTTACCTGCCGAGTATCGCGCCGCAGTCTGCCAACCTGAACGCACTCGGAACTCAAGATAATGCTACGCTTGGAGGGATTGGATCAGGTGTGTTATTGGTCCTCGTTTATAGTGTGTTTCAAATCACAAGAATCTGCACTGTAGTCGGTTTAGGCTCGGCGCAAACGGGCCACTAAACACAGCCACCGGTGGCCAGCGACAGCGACTTAACACTGTTTCATACATTTTGTATTGAGTGTCGCACACGTGTAGCCAGTGGCGGCCACTCGCTACAGCTATCAAAATAAATGAAAAGACGCTGTCCTTAGCCACCAGTGGCTGTGGTCGGTGGCCCGTTTGCGCCGAGCCTTAAGGCAGTAAACCTAATTTACGGAAAGATCTCTCAACTGGAGGTAACAGCTCCGCGGAGAAAAATAAACATACTACCTTACGTACTACTACTACCTTACATCTTGACAATTTTGTTTTATTCAAATGACATAACTCTGTCGCAGTGTATAAAATATAAGCGACTTTATTCTTATATATACTTTATTTATTACATATTTATTTGGACTTAAAATGTCATGGAACATCACTATTGTCTCCTACGGCCGAATTGTAGTCAATCTCAGTTGTACCGCAGTCCCATATTTATGTGCTGCGATTACGTAACTCTGATACTGTCAAATAATATTGTTACTAACAGCTTCTAGTTACTAGCGGTGAATTGTATAATGGAAAGGATATTGCCTTAAAATTATTATACTATATTATTTGTTTATTGCCATAAGTGAATTGTTTGTAAATATCAGAATTACGTAATCACGGTACAGTTGCTGATAGACATTCATTGTAATTGTGTGTAATCAGAGTTCCGTAATAGCCACTCTGTAGTGCGATTACGGAACTCTGATACAATCAACACTTGTCAAAACTGGCTCAAATTGATTGAATAAACACTCTTATGTCATACCAAATCACTTGATTACAATGAAAACGTATTGACATTGATTGTAATCAGAGTTCCGTAATAGCCACTCTGGTCTCATTTACTAAAGCCAGTATTCGTTGTTCTTCATATCTAGGTGACAGAGTGTTTCCCCCACAAACGGGCCTCACCTACTCCTCATGGATATGCGTGGAGAAGTACTCCGACTCTCGCTCCGACCCTCACTGCGTGCGACTACTGACACTCGTGCGGAACATCAACAACAGTAGAGACGAACATCTCGTCTGTCTGACTGTGGTGCTGTCTGCGAGGGATAAAGCTATTATTGTGTCCACGCAGGAAACACTGGTGCCGCAAAGTGAGTAGTTTACATATGAGTATGGTTTGGGCGCGTGGAAAGGATGGATGAAAAGAGATTGACGGAACAGGTATATAAGGCGAGTGTGAGTGGGACAGTTAGTAGGGGACGACTTCCGCGTACGTACCTTGATCAAAGTGGGGACATTTTTGAGAAAGGCCTTACCACAAATTCATAATACATTACCGAATTAGTATTACACTGTTATTTCGTACCATGGCCTATGCATATTGTATGGAAGTAGTGATATTTCTATAATGGAATCGTTGCGGAATTGTTCTGGAAGACTTCGTGGTGAGGCCCCAGGTCTAGAGTAGCTTAAACCGACGCGCATGTGTGAAGAATGTAAAGAGAATAAATGAAGCAAAAGAGGTATGTCAGGATCGCAGCAAGTGGAGATCCGTGATTTCTGCCTACCCCGTCGGGAAACAGGCGTGATTTTATTATGTTTGTATGTATGTATACAAGGGGGGTTTAATGACAACAACTTTTAAAGTTCTAATTTTGAACGCAATATTTTCTTATAGATGTCGGTTCATGGGAGCCTGATGGTTGCGGCGAGTGCGGGGCGCGGGTTTGGTGCCCGGACCTGCAGCACGAAGGGCAGTGGCATCATCTGGCATTAGTTTTGAATAGAGCAGTGCTCAAGAACTCTTCCTTCTCGCTTTATCTCGATGGTAAATATATAACTGAACTAGCTTCCGCCCACGGATTTGCCCGCGTGGTATCTTGAAAAACAAAAACAAATCTATTCCACGGGAACCGTATATTTTCCGAGGCAAAAAGCCTATCTGCTGTTCCAGACTATAATCTATCTCTGTGCCAAATTTCATCCAGATCAGTTCAGCTGTTTCAGCGTTCAGAGTAACAAACATTCATACATATAGTTCATCCAACGGATCTAGGCATTCGTGAAGTGCGAGTTTGCGCATGTACAGTTCCTTCCCCCCCTCTTCATACCTCCAATTGCTCCCGAAAAACGATACTGCGCAGCTCTTGCGGCTAACTTCACGAATGCCTAGATTCGTTGAGCCAACTATACAAACTTTCATGTTTATAATATTAGTGTAAGTTTTATAATATTAATAGGATTGATAAAATGTGATAAAATATTTTTTAATGCTATAATTTGTAATGGATAAGTTTATGCTTAGCAGTATGAGATATTCCCAATTATTTTCCCAGGTCAACACATGCACTCTGGCAAGCTTCACTACGTGAGTGCGAACCCCGGCGGTGGCGCGGCGACTCTCTCGGGCGCCTCTAGCGTGTACTGCGTGCTCGGCACTCCGCCGCAATGGAGGCGCTACTCCCGCCTTGTGTGGAGACAAGGACCTGCTTTGTTACTCGAAGATGTAAATATAAAACATGATATACATTCCTATTATGTATAGTTGGCTCAACGAATCTGGGCATTCGTGAAGTTAGTCGCAAGAGCTGCGCAGTATCGTTTTTCGGGAACAATTGGAGGTATGAGGAGGGGGGAAGGAACTGTACTGTACATGCGCAAACTCGCACCTGTGGCTAACTTCACGAATGCCTAGATCCGTTGGATGAACTGTAAATGTAGCTTAAGGCCCAGAATACTCGTCACACTATTCCTTACGTAAAAGTTACAAAAAAAAGTGACATAGGTCCGTATAGCAACGCGGATCTCCGCGGAATCAGACATAGCACGAAGCGAAATACCCAAATGACAAGTACGTATGCGGCATGATAATACGGC
The DNA here is from genome assembly GCA_963675405.1 of Cosmorhoe ocellata. NCBI lineage: Eukaryota > Metazoa > Arthropoda > Insecta > Lepidoptera > Geometridae > Cosmorhoe > Cosmorhoe ocellata. Next base: position 7,985,690 of record OY776250.1, on the reverse strand, counting down.
TGCTCTGAATTGTATAACAAAAGCGACAATTTATAAAAAACATAAATATGTTCAAGTAAATAGCTTATTTCAAAAAAAGGGCTGGGTTGATTTGTTTCAAATTAACTGATTTATATTCATGTGAAATAGAAATTCAAAATACCTTACTGTTCTGGATAAACTAGGGAATTTCTGAATTTTCAGAGGTGTTTTTGGCATGATTTTTAACCAAGGTTTTCTAACTAATTACTTATATCCTTGAGTATCGTGTAGTTCAATTTCAATGTAATCTATTAAGCGGTAATAGACTGATTAGGGTTGCAATACTTGCAATTTTCAAAATGCTGGGCCTTAATATGGCGATTTATGACAGCGATATCGCAACGCGACGTAAACCATAAGTTTGATATCATATATCGACATAATTTTGATAATACGACGCGGCATTCGGTACGCCGCCAAAAACAATTCTTTAAATATCACTAGTTTTTTCTATCCAGTGTGGTGAAAGGATAAAATGTGCCTCGGTGGTTCCTTTTGTGCACTAATTGCGATAAACGAAGCGTCTACATTTAACTTTTTCTCATTTCACTCAATTTTTGTCCATTACCAGAAGTACTTCTCTAAATTCCAGTGAAAACACAATAGACCTCATTTATTTGATTAAAATTTAAATTCAAAGTATGCCTTAATTCAAAAAGGTTACTTGAGCATTTATGTTTGATTGGGTGTTTTCTATGTAAAATAAAAAAAATATATCTATCTATGTATCTAATGTATTAAATATATCAGTTATCTAGTACCCATAACACAAGCTTTGAGTAGCTTACTTTGGGGCTAGATCATGCTGTGTGGATTGTCCAGCATTATTTATTTATTTATTTATTTTCTAGGTTCTACCAGCGCAAACAGTGTCTGTGATCTACCAGCTCGGTCCGCACTACGTCGGTACTCTGCAAGCGCCGCTGCCGCCCGGACAGAGCCAAGAGCCGCTCGCGCCGCTCGTCGCTGAGGAGAAAGTCGTGTTCGGTATCAACGCGCGAGCGATGTCGCAACTAACTCTAGCAAAAATACGCAAAGTCTACAGCAAGAATGATAACAAGGCTATAGCGAAACAACTGGGTAAGTATAGTACGCTCAACGAATCTAGGCATTCGTGAAGTTAGCCGCAAGAGCCATGCAGTATCGTTTTTCGGGAGCAATTAGAGGTATGAGGAGGGGGGAAGGAACTGTACATGCGCAAACTCGCATCTGTGGCTAACTTCACGAATGCCTAGATCCGTTGGATAAGGCGTTCTAACTTAGACTTTTAAGGACTGGTTTCGCTTAACAAGTGCTCTGCCCAAAGCATGTAACACTCGGAGCTGATCGCATCGAATCTCTAGTACTTACTAATAATTGAGGGTTAGTTAATGAGATATTAGGGTAAGTTACTAAGGGGGCTATTCATCGATTCGCCCAAACATTAAATTAAGCACTAGCTTCCGCCCGCGGCCTCGCCCGCATGGTACCTTGAAAAACAAAAGCAAATCTATCCCACGGGAAACGTACATTTTTCCGGTATAAAAAGTACCATATGTGCTATTCCAGACTATAATCTATATCTGTGCCAAATTTCATCCAGATCCATTCAGCCGTTTCAGCGTGAAAGAGTAACAAACATACATATGTACATCCATTCTTACATACTTCCGCGTTTATAATATTAGTAGGATTATGTAGTAGGTATTTTCTACCACTAACAGCATTAATTTTCAGGAATGTCGTCGCATGAAAATGCGACACCCATCAGAATACTGCACAATTCGGCGGGACATTTGATGGGGCCGGCGCGCTGTCTCGGCGGAACCGTGGTCGGCTATTTGGGAGTGAGGGTGTTCTGCTCAAAACCGGCTGCTATTATGGTCAGTATAATAGAACAGGACAAAGATCTTCAAGCGGTCTAATAACTTGAGTTGGTACTAACACTAGTACGAACTTACCTTTCGGATGCAACTATATTGACGAAACAAATGAAACTGTTATGTGCTGTGTTCTTTCCTGCTACTAAGCACGTTCCTCGTTTGCCCTTCTTCTTCTTAATATAAGAGTTTGACTCTTGTCGGCATAACTGATAAATCTCTCTCCACTTAGTTCTTTCCAGGGCAACCTCCTTGACCTCTTTATACGACATGACAGCAACCTTCTTTTACTTGGCTCATATAGCTTATCCTCGGTCTTCCTCTTCCTCTCTTTTCTTCCACCTTTCCTTCTATAATGATCTTGAACTCCTTTGTCCACACTATGAAAATATCGCTTATATTTTGTACTTTTTCAGATTGATACCGTTGGTGGTTGCTCCGTTCTACTGGGACTTATAGCAATGGCTCAAGATGTAGAATGCCTCTACGCGGGTGTGAAAGCCCTAGTATGCGTCGTACGCTCAAACAAAGCAGCTCAGGCAGAGATGGACCGCCGAAAAGGATACCAAACTCTCGCCATGTTACTAAAGAGAAAGAAACAACTGCTAAATTCTCATATACTACATCTGATATTTGGGTTGGTGGGAACAGTGGATAGTCAGAAGGAAACCTCTTCGATTCCTAACTTGACGGCATTTCAAGTAAGTTTATGGTAGATTTCTAGCGTTGTCTGTCATTTCCACCATAAGATAAATGAGAAGTTATTTTGGAGCAGTCAGTAAAAAAACTCCTACACCAGATTTAAGGCATTAAATGTTTGAAGATCCTAATATATTTGTAGTTGTGATATTTTTCTGATTCTTCTTATGTTTTCAGTGTTTGTTTCCATTTCAGGACCTAATATGTGAACTAGAGGTATGGCTCGGCGCACCGGGCGGACTGATCAAATCTTTGCTAGAACATCTCTTAGAACTCGCCACAGAAACGGCTCACAGGACGCACAATCTGCGCACAATGCGGGAGCTACAACTAGTCTCCAAACTACTGTACATCATAAACGATGTAAAAGTAGTCAGCACAAAGAACGTACTGATACAGCTATTGTCTGCGTTGCTGGGCGGACAACCCAGGCCGAGCGACTTACTATGTCTAGGACAGTTTATGGCGTACACTCTCCCTCTACCATCACAAACTGAAAAAGGTGTTAACCCTAAAGAAAGCGATAGTGATAAAGAATGCGAAGGTGAACAGATAATACTGCGGAACAAATGCTTCAATGTGCTACACACATTACTGTTCACACAGAGAAACTTAGTGAATACTATAGTTTGTGAGGAGATTTCGCGAGTGTTGGGCATGGATTGGCTGCTCAGTTTTATGCAGGAAAACGTTCATCACTCGACGGTACTCTGGGCTTTGAGGATATTGGTCATCTTGTGTTCTGGACAGGGACAGCAGAATGCTATAATGCAAAGGTAAGGCAGCACAATGTATTAAACACAGTTAAGATGACTGGGAGCTGTTAAAATATAAAGTCGGAGATGTGAATAACATGTTTATCTCTCTTTTCTGTTTGATAACAGAGGGAGATAGCAAGCTAAGTCGAAATATAACTTGTACTTGTACTTGCCTTTTGAATAAGGAACAACAACATAAAACTTTCTAATTTCTCTTGTAGGTTTCGTGAAGGTACCGGGAATGGCGGTTGGCTCCGCCACACAGAGATGATCGCATCGCCGCAGCAAGCCGGCGTTGTAATGACGGCGACTGTCCATTCACATTCGCATCTGCACATGACTGTACTGCACACGTCTGGATTCACGTTACTTGCATGGTATGTTCATTTCATCTGCTTAATAAACGGTGAAGGAAAACATCGTGAGGAAACCGGCATACCCTAGAACCAAAAATTCTAAGGTGTGTCTCATATTTTAGTATTCTTATAAACGGCGAAGGGCTTGCAACCTGTCACGTACGGAATACTAACTACTGTGCAAAATGTGGGCATATACCAAATATCATGTTTGGACGTGTCTCTGACTACCTTTAGATATCCTCAAAAGATCTAAGTAACTAAAGATCTGAGGAAGATATTTACTAAACCCGGGGATTACAGTCGCGATCATATTTTTTTTTAATCCTTCCGAAGAGAAGACAACACTGTCTGTTTTTAAAGAAAAAAAGCAAACAACATTGATTATGATCAAATCAATTTTGCTTACAGGCTAGTGCTGTCACATCTTCATATACCGGAGCTTTACTACCTCCTGTTCGGGCTGACTCTCGGCCAACCGATGCGTCACATCGGACCGGACAAAGGCGTGTCGATCGAGCGCGTGTGGGCCGCGGCGTGGGGGTCATCGGCGCCGTCGCGTCAGCCCTCCGCCGCGGTTGCAGCCAGAATAACCCTCTGTCCCGAAGCTGTGGTTATACTACTGGGCACGGTTAGGGCGCTGACACACGCGGAGCAAGGGACATTGCCGGAATGGCTCGTCGACCATCCGCTGGGAATAGTACAGGCGAGTGTAAATTTATGTTAACTCCAGCTTCCGCTCGCGTGGTACCTTGAAAAACTAACAAATGTATCCCACGGAAACCGTACATTTTTCCGGGATAAAAAGTAAATGTGCTATTCCAGACTATAATCTGTGCCAAATTTCATCCAACTCCGTTAAACTGTTTCAGCGTGAAAGAGTAACAAACATACATCCATACATTATTACAAACTTTCGCGTTTATAATAATAAGTAGGATGTAACTTGGTTGTTCCGTAAATATTAAAATGAATGATGTGTGTAAATACATAATGGTAATTTCATTATTTATGTTGCAGGTGTTATTTTCGCTGTACAACACTCTACCAGACTTTGTCCCTATAATGATGACGGCTGAGGTGCTCACAGCGCTGGCATCTACGCTGTTCCCACCAAACTCATCAGATGACATCAATATGCGTGAGTACCATATTTATATCTCTTCAGTCGTTCAATGACTGGCAGCTAACCAAATCTATTTTTCTAAAGCAAGCAAAGATCTTTTTTCAGCAAATAAATTCAATTTTTCTGACCTAACTCTGGCATTTTAACCTAAAAAGTCAGAAAATCTATTTTATTACGTGCAGGAAGCGCAAAGTCATGGGGAAAACCTTTAAAATCGTTAATAATAAAGGGTAGTACTGGAGATACCTTTTATAAAAAAAAACTAGCAATATAATTATTTGCTTATTTATTTTAATTACAAAGTTAATATAAATAAATTAAATACTTTACAATAATGATTGTATTCACTTCAGTTCAGTGCCAGTTTCAGAATCATCAATAACCAATACACACTCTTCAGTATTATATTTTTGATTATACCTTGCAAAGTAGTGCATTTTGAGTTCTTTTGATGGAAAACTGTATAATTTCCTACGAATATTATCTAGTTCCTTATGAGCCATATCATCCCAACCGTACCTTGCATTTGGCAATGTGTTGAGAACAAACAGATAAACATTTACGTCATTACAATTAAGCATACCATGCAATAGCTTTAATAACATGATGTCTTTAATACCGAACTCGTCACAAGTCCGCTTCAGCGCATGACCAAATAACATATGAATAGAAGGGAAAAATCTTTTAATGTCGTCTTTCAAAGATACTAAACATAATTCTGAGTATATTTTAACTGATTTTTCACGATCATTTTCCCAGTTACGTTCATCAAGCTGTTCAGTTAAAATCTCGCTTAAAAGTATTATGTATGCAACGAATAATTTCCAATGTGCCATAACACCATAATGTTCTTCCTTATCTAGTTCTGATTCCAATATGCTTTGAATGTTAGCCAACATTTTAACTGGCATTATCATTTTCATCTCAAATACAAATTTTGATAAAACATTTGCAATAGAAGTTGTTAACATATTTTGGAAAGTATCTATAACATTTGTATCAAATTTGTTATTTCTCCATTTGGGCACACATAGCGCAAATAATGGTTCAAATAAGTTATTGAATTTTTGCAATTGAGTAACTTCATCTTTTGAACAAAGTAAATAGGCTGATAAAATGCGACATGATGTATGTCTTTGATATGCAAATATGTCGTACATTTCGAATAAAATATTATTTTCAACAAAAGCAGTATCTAAATACTCTATGATATCTGTAGCATATTCGAAAACGTGTTTGAATAAGTATTTTAAATCATTTCTTATAGGCAAATCTCTTAAAAATAGAAAGCACTTTTGGTAATATTCTCCTATAACGCTAACAGGTACCGAGTATAAAGATGATAAAGTCATGTAAATTGCTACGTTTTCTTTATGATTTAGATCATCAATCATGAAGCTTAAAACTCTCCAAGTTTCCGTTACTAAAGTGTTATCCGTTTTGCGTAAAAACTCTGATACCGATTGAAACAACGTATTTCTTATAGATAAATTTTTCGTAGATTTCCAGATCGATTCAAAAGTAATGAGTAGATCTTCTAACTTCAACCTAGCACTAGCAAGACGTATGCCACTTTTTTTAAGTGATACAGGTGCGTTAAGTAGAGCTCCAATGTGCTTTTGAATGCCTCTCAATCTTAAGTTGCTATATATCGATTCTAAGGAACACAGACTATATTGCAAATAATCTCCTTTAGCAAACCAAAGCACAACTTCGCTTGGCAAGTCTGGTCTTGCAATGTGCAAGTTTTTAGATATGTGTTTTTGCAAGCTTATCTCAACCTCGTTAGTCTCGCTCCATATTATTTTATCCCCACTTGGAATATGATTCTTTATTAAGTCCAGCAGTGAGCTTTGCGATGAAAGAATAAAAATGGCTTTTACTAGAGATTTGTGCTCATCTACATTTTGCAGATTGTCTATAAATGTATTTCTCCATTCGTTAGCCAGTGACTCTCTCCAATATATTCTCAGCTTACTTAGCAATAATCTGACTGACAAGTTGCTCTTGCAACACAAAGCCGTCACTGCGCTTTCATGCCGCACTAGCAACCCAGGGTCATGCTTCAGCGCATTTATGCACATTTCCTGGCAAGGGTACAAAATCAATGAATTCTCGAATAATTGTTTGTGGAACGGTTTCACTAAGCAGTATAAGTACCGCATATCAATATCCCATAGTAATGTCTTATTTAAATTACTTAATTTAATTATATTATCAATGACGAATTGGTGGTGTGTGGCTTCTTTATTCCAATCTTTAATGAGCGTCCAAATGTTTTTAATTAGTGTAACGGCTTCTTTCATTCCTGACTCTGTATAAACGTTCTGAGTATGGAGATTTGTTATTAATTGATTATGCAAATAATCAAAAACAATTTCCTGTTCATTCTGATTTAATTTATTTTTCATGTCTTTCAACGTGTTAAAATTTAACTTTTGTTCTACGATTTCATGGACAGGTAGCCCAAGTAAAATGTAGTGCAACATTATTGTTACTAGACACTGTTGTACTTTATTCTTCGATTGGATATACACTTCTAAACTATGGAACATTTTATTAAGAATATTCCAAGTAGTGTCATCAAATCGAAAAGCATCGTGATAAGTCAATACGCTGTTCACAAATTGAATCTTGTATATGTATGGTGAATTGATATGTTTATCATAATAATACTGTAGTACTGTTCTGACGAGGTCCATGTTTTTTCGTGCATTAAATAGTAGAACGATCAGCATAGACTGCCGCTCTTCAGGTGAGGACTCTGCGTAAATAAATTTCTGTAGATCTTTAAAAGCTATCTCGAAGGGTGCGAACTCATACCATCGATATACCATGCTAAAGGTTCTGTTGTTAGTTTCAATTTCATGGAAAAGCTCTTCGACTTCGGTGCGTTTGTTATCAGCATTGTCAATGACGTGCTTAATTCCAAATATATTTCTTAAAAGATTCAAAATTCTATCTTGTTGTATCTCGTCCAAAAACGGTTTCAAAGTATAAAAACTCAACCAACATCCACTACACTTTGTCAGTAAAAAAGATGCAATATCGATTTCATGTCTCTTTAGATATAGTATAAACGTTGGTATATCAATACGATCATAGTATGTCTTAAAGTTATCCATTACTCTTTGAGAACATCGTTTAAGAAGAAACTGTGTAGCTTTCTTACTATAAATAGGACGTCTAAATGTCCAATCATTGGCTTTATCTGTTATATTTAGAAACTCTTCAGTATGACTCTTTAGTAAAAATGTAGCGCTTTGCAGTGGTATTCCTAGTGTATCCATGTCTGCAGAAACGTAAATTTCTAGAATTCTGATGGATTTTTTACAAAGTCTTTTAAGAGCGGAGTCCCTAAGAAACGCGCGAACAAGCACTTACGGTTTTAGAAATTTCCATAAGAAATCACTTCATAGAAGGACACAAACTAATAATACGAATTCTCAATAGATGAGTCTACACTAACACCGCGTGATTATTCTAAAATAATTCTTAATTTTTGAGAAAAAAAATCGTCAACATTGATTAAAAACATCGAAATCGACCTTTTCTATTATGAGTTTTTACGAAATTATCGTTGTTATTTTTGTAATATTTTTGGACAAATCGTGAGACAAAATGTTAAACAACACAGTCACCAGGAGTTTTTTCTACTAATTCAAACCAAAAAGTATTAATCTGAGCCTAAACATTGTTAATTTTGTGAGCAGAAATTGTTCCCCGCCGCCATACATTTTAGTATGGAGCAAGCGCCTGCCAAAATACGCTTTATAATAGAATAGGCGCGTCAAAAATATTCAGTACCGTCTCAGTCTCCAAGGTGATCGCACGTCCGTTTGTAGTTCCACGCCGAGCTCTTTTGTTTGTTTGGACTAGGCAACGGGTGGGTCGCGAGTGTCGGATACTAATTTGTGACTACTGATTTGTAGGCATACATAGGGATATAGGGAAGGGAAAGCGACTTTGTTTTATACTATGTAGTGATTCTTTAATTTATATTAGCCGCAAGTTACATTTTTTTTAATTTATTGTAAATAGGTACATGGTAAAGGTAGGGAGTAATTTGCAATATATACATAACTAGCTTCCGCCCGCGGCTTCGCCCGCGTGATACCTTGAAAAACAAAAATAAATCTATCCCGCGGGAACCTTATATTTTTCCGGGATAAAAAATAGCCTATGTGCTATTCCAGACTATAATCCATATCTTTGCCAATTTCATACAGATCCGTTCAGCCGTTTCAGCGTGAAAGAGTAACAAACATACATCCACACATACATTCATACAAACTTTCGCTTTTAATAATATTAGTAGGATTTACATAGCAACCTAACTAAGACGGACATTGAACAGTTCAAATTATTAGCACGTATCCACCAATAAGTAAGTAGCACAATGGTAGATACTTACTGAGTATGTGTACCTAGGTAGGTAGGTACACTTGCTCAATAGAATACTATAGAACTTGTAAAATAAAGTAAGTACCTACCTGACTATAAGTAGGTACCTACCAACCTATCTGACACACTAAACTACACAATAGGTACGTTATTCTATAGGTAGGTTGGTAGGTAGGTAGGTACTTGTAAAGTCACTGTCTAGCTATTAAAGTTTCACTTTCAGGAGATTACCATTTTACCACAATCTTAGGAAACGAAAGGCAGTTTTTTTTTTTAATTTACCTACCTACTAAGCCTAAGTATATGACCAGTACAGTACGTACATACTACCTAGCTAACGTAGGTAGCTCTAGCTGAGTGTACCTACCTACATATCTAACAACCGTCGACGTTTGCCCCACGTCTGCCCGCATTCGGGTCGCGTACTCAGCGATGAGCGACAGCCGACATCTTCCCCCATCCCGCCCGCAGGCGACTCACTCACCCGCGCCGCCGGACCGCTTAATAAAATCGCGCACTCGGTTGTTTATCGTCATAAATATTTTAATACGTATTTGTCCAAATGATGTAGTGTAAAAGACAAAGTTTATCTACTTGAAATACCAGATGCGATAAAAAGTATTTATTTTGATTAGGATCAATTTGTTACTGCCAAAATGTGCATTAGAAATAAATTATAAGATTTTATTGTATTTATGGTTCACTATTTTGACGATAATGGCTTATTCATAAAAGATAGATATATGCTGTCGCGGACTTTTTTGTAGAACTATTTAAGATAAACATTTCCATTCAACATTATATACGTGTAACTGCAATGGTTTTTGCAGCGCACGCCATAATAGCTCACAGCTTCTACCGCGAAAAACAAAAACATCGCTATCCCACGGGAACCGTACATTTTTTCGAGATAAAATGTAGCCTATGTGTTATTCCAGGCCATAATCTATATCTGTGCCAAATTTCATTCAGATCTGTTCAGCCGTTTTAGCGTGAAAGAGTAACAAACATACATACATACAAACATCCATCCATCCATCCGTCCATCCATACATTCTTACAAACTTTCGCGTTTATAATATTAGTAGGATATCTTTATACTCAACCTTTTCTTTTCTTTGTTAGATAATTATTAGTGGGAAGGTAGTTTTCCCCTCAGGAAGCTAAAACTTAACTTACTGTATACTTGTACATTACAAAATGGTTTTAATTTTTATTCCAGGATGGATAGTTTTTAAATATTATGAAAAAAAAAACAAGATTTTCTTAGCACGGGCATAAGTACCTACTTAAGTAGGATAATAAAATATTTGTTTGTGATTAGGTTACGTACTCGTAAGCATGGCACCTATGCAGTATGGCAAATATGCACCTATGCCTAGTACATAAAGTGTATCCAAAAACTTCAGGGCGTGAATACACAATGAGGATTGTGGAAATCGCGCGCAAGATCTCAGTTCAGGGCGAAGTACACTAGTACTAATATTATAGGGTAATTCATTATTAGCTGAAAATATTGAAAATATTATAAAAATATATATATAAATATTTAATAAGTCACGCTTATATTGCGATTGAAAATGGTTTTACGAAATTTTATGTTTTAAATAACTAAATCAATATTATTTATTTTCAATCTTTCGGAGTAAAAAAGTTTAATTAGTTTTAATCTGTACATATTTTATTCCATGTTTGTACTAAATATTATTTGATTTTAATAATAGTTTTTTCATCTATAAATTCCACATTTCTCATAACACACAGAACATTGGCTTGACAATTATCTTGAATTTTTCCATAAAAAGAAATACATAGTTTAAAATGAAATCAAAAAGCATACACTCTGACCCAACCCTTTGCCGCCGCCGTGACGAACTGCCCGCGCGCCGGTAACTCGCCGCGGCTCGCGCGCTTCACGATGCTACTAATACATTGCGTATTTTCTATGACATTTATAAACATCCCACAAAGACGAACGCGTAATGGACGCGTAACTTGTTCGAAACATCGAAAGTAGATTTATTCGTTTCGAGGGTGTGTATTCAATACTGAGCGATGCATTTGTGTGAGTAGAAATTATCAATGTAGGTGTTGTGTCAGAAGTTCCCACGCTCGCAGACGGCAGCCTTAAGCAAATTATAAGAGATACTTTTGGCATGAATGGCTACTGTTTCTTCGATGAATTGCACAGAGCAATTTTCCAACCATTTTAATCCCACTTTAGGATTGTTTTTATCGAATAAGTAATTAAAAAAAGCTTCAGCTCGTTTTTCATCCTTCAAATGCAGTCTTATATGTAGCATCAGTTTCGCAATGGCCTTAGTTGTCATATCGCACCATGAGAATAGAAGTGACTCATCTCAAAAAACAGGTAAAATGAGTTAAATATGTAGAAAGACTCAGAAAAAAAAACTGCATCGCCTAGTGATTAAAAAACTGCCGCTTTTTGGTTAGAATGCGACAAAACATAATAGGTGAGTCTCTTTCATTTCGGCGATCCCTCGTCCGTCACCCCGTGAAAAAGTGATTATATTCAGTATTGCGTCAGCCAGGATTGCCGTGAGACGTCACGTGTTTAGTATTAATGTGACCTAAACCTCAATATAACAGTTTTGTATGCAAATATTAGGTTAAATTTTGTTGAAATTTAGAGTAATAAAATGACCGATGTTTGTTTTGTGTCATTTTATTGCATTAAGTTGAGTAAATTATTGTGACTTAAATCGAGTTAAATCAGTTTATTACTATATTAAGGCTTATTTTAATGACCGTTTAAGGTTTAAGTCATTAGTAAATACTAATAAATTATTGCTATAGTACAAAACCGACTTAAATGTCGGAAGGTTTCTTTGAAATGGTAAATAGAGTAATTAATTAAATTTATTTTGAATCAGTAATAAGTTTAATATTTAGATAAAACCCTAAAGTATCCCATAATTTGTAAAAAAATGAAGATAAGTCATAATTTGGTTATGTCATAGCACAATTTAGTAAAAAACACACAATCATAAAATCTTTAAATCGCATTTCCCAAAAAACATGTTTTCTTAATTGAGTCACTTCTATTCTCACGGTGCGATATCCGGAAATAAGTTTAAATGTAAATTCACTGGATTGATCAAATTAGCATATTTTCGTTCAGTTATAAGCCATAAGCTGTGTTTGATGGCTCTGGTCACATAAAACAAATCATCACATTTGAAAACTTCTATAATATAGTCTACATTCCTTTCCTTACAAGCGATGTCTATTTTCATCATGTTGTCGATATCGTCTTCATCAAAATTGATCGTCGATAGATCTACAGAACCTTCAGTTATTTTTTCTTTTAAAAGTGCGTTGTAATTTCGGTGTTTTTCACCCAAAGTGTTTCCTTTTATTGGTGCCATATTGTGTTCTGAAAAAAATGAAACCAATTATCTGCTGATTGCACTAGCAAAGGCAAAGGCCGCACGAGTAAAACTGTAGAGTGAACAGCTAGTAATTATACAAGTACATATAAAGGTGACGCGATTTTGATAACCCAGCAAAGGATAAACGTTTGAACTTATAAACAAAATAAAATCCCAACTTTGTTTTCGTACAGAATGGCATTCATTGAGTAGGTATTGCTTAGATTGTGGGATTTATTCGAAGATAGTAAATCATGAATTAGTTAATAATACAAGATGGGAAGTATAATTTAAGCTTCATTCAAACCAACCTATCCAGCTTGCGGGTTCAATAATTGCTCGATAGCGATCAGTTTTGCAAGGTACTTCTAGTATCGTACTCGAATTCAGGCCTTTTGTGATGAACTCAGAGATGTTCTCGGGCTAGGCGTTATAATGTATTCTGTTTGTTTACCTATTTGCAATAACCAAATGTTTCAAGGTACTCTATTAGTTACCTTGTTTCTTTAGTACAAGCTATACTAACTTAGTTTGGAGCTAGATGGCTTTGTGTTGTTTCGCTCGAAAGTAGGCTAGAGTAAAGTCGTCGTGATCATCGTCATGAGAAAACTTTCAAACTGCTCGCAAATTATATCCCGAGCAGATCACGTTAAATTGGATACAATTTTAGGACCAGTAAGAAAAAAAACTAGGCTCATTTTTGATTATGTATTTATTTTTTAAAACCTATAACTATAGATACAACCTAAAGGTACTTCCATAAAAAAAAGTGAGTCGAGGATAAGGAACACATTTTCCTACAGGTCTTAATAAATATGTTCTATATTAAGTTTTTCGCAACACAAGTTCACCTATTTGTTTTTATCTCTGACATTGGTTTAACAATTTTACTTTAAGGTTTGAATTTCGGGAACCAACACCACCATCGTTAAAGTAATTTTCACATTTGCTTACTCTCAGAAACTTCCAAAAAAAGTTTATGTGTTTATTTATAGTCCTCGGACTTCACATTCGTAAATTTTTAACCGACTTCAAGAAAGGGAGTTCATATCAATTGGGCTGTATTTCTTATTCTTTATGTATGTTACTTTTTAACCATATTTGTTGCTTCTTTGATAAGTATCTTGTCAAGAGTGTGACGTGGACATTTGAGCTATAAACTGTAAGTGTATTCAGAGCAGTGAACGACAAAACATGGAAGCATTCCTTGAGCTAAATAAGGACCCCAAAAAAATAAAGCCCTGGTAAGCGAGGCTTGTTAAATATGCCAAAGTATTCATCATCATTCTCCTGCCCTTATCCCACACTAAGTGGGGTCGGCACAACATGTTTTCTTCTTCCAGTCACTCCTATCATTCATCAACTCTGAATCAACTCCTCTTACATTCATATCATCCTTCACACAATCAAACCACTTTTTCTTCGGCCTTCCTCTACTTGCGCACCCATCCACACTCATACTCATAACTCTTTTGGTGACATGGTTTTCATCCCTCCTCATCACGTGTCCATACCATGCCAATCTAGCACTCCTCATCTTTTTAGTAATAGGCGCCACTTTCAGACTTCCTCTAACATACTCATTCCTAATCTTGTCCAACCGTGTCACCCCACACATCCATCTTAACATCCGCATCTCAGTAGCATGCACTCTTCTTTCATCCGTCTTTTTCATTGCCCAACACTCTGATCCATACATCGCGACAGGTCTAATAACCGTCTTGTAAATTTTCCCCTTAAGGTTAAGGGGCATTCGTGGGTCACATATCGTCCCTGAGACCTGTCGCCACTTCATCCATCCCGCATTCATCATATTATTTACATCTCGGTCAATATTGCCGTCGTTTTGGAGAAACGAACCAAGGTACTTAAAATCGGAGCAGGCTGGTAGGGTTACACCGTCTAAGGCAATTTGGGGGAAACTAGAGGAGCCATAAAGTTGCAGAACAGATGTTCTGTTTTAGTGCGGCTGATCTTAAGGCCTACTCTCTCTAGTTTCTCTTGCCATTTTCCCAGTCTGCTCTGCACCTCGTCTGCTTCCTCTCCGACGAGAACAATGTCGTCAGCGACAGGCAGCACCAGGGTGCCTCCTCCTGTATGTTTGACGTCAGGGCATCCATTACCAGGAGGAACAAGTAAGGGCTTAAAGCCGATCCCTGGTGCAAGCCTACAGCCACATTGAACTCGTCGGTGACGCCGGCTTCGGACCGAACGTTCGTACGAGCTCCTGCATACATCGCATTCACAAGTCTTACATACTTCCCTGGCACTCCCTTTTCTTTCAAAGCCCACCACAGAACTTCCCGGGGAACACGGTCGTACGCCTTCTCTAAGTCAATGAATACCAGGTGCAAGTCTTTATGCGCACGGCGGTACTTTTCACAGAGTTGGCGTAGAGCAAATACTGCATCCGTTGTTCCCCGTCCTGGCATAAAACCAAACTGGTTCTGGGTAATCACGCACTCCTCTCTTCTATCTATCACTAGTAAATATGCCAAAGTATTATATAAAAAAATTACAGAAGCTTTATTTCACGTTACACGGCAATTTAAACCCAAACGTCGAGGGAATAAAGTCAACATTAAGTAATCAATTTTTGGCAAATCCACGAAAGAGTTTCGATGTGTGAAATGTTGAGCGGATATTTTCCTTGAAGAAATTTTTCTGTTTTTTTTTCGTTCACTTACTCCGGCTACATAAATTTGAAGTCAGTTTTAAATTTTTATAAAAATATTTTATAATACTAGTTAATTATTCCTTAATGAGTTTATGAAACAAGGTTATAACATTCCACCTAAAAGTTTTTTTTTTGTTATTAGTTATAATATTTTTAATGTTTTTTGGTATACCTTGAATAATAGTGCATTTTAAGTTCATCAGAAGGATAACAGTATAACTTCTCCCGAATCTTAATTAATTTTCTTGTTACTTCGCAACCGGATACATCTGGCAACATTTTGAGTACTAACATATACACGTTTTCGTCTTTACAAATAAGCATAGCATCTAATAAATTTAGTAAATTCATAAACTCGATACTGAAATCACTGCAAGTTTGTTGCATGGCAACAGCAAATAATATATAGATAGATGGGAAGTTACTTTCAATATCTTCTTTTAAATATCTTAAACATATCTTGTAATATTTACCGATCGATTTCTCGCGAATTCTTTCCCAGCTATGTATTCTTTTAATCATCATATCATTCAGAAGTTTAATGTATGCAACGTATAATTTACAATGAGTTAGAAGTACATACATTTCTTCCTCGCATAATTCTAATTCCAACCTATTCTGAATTTCAGTTAAGATTTTAACTGGCATAATCATATTCATCTCAAACACAAATCGCGGTAGATCATTTGCAATATTAGTTAAAATATCTTTAAAACCATCTATAATTGCTGTGTCAATTTCATTGTTTTTCCATTTTGGAATACACAACATAAATAAAGGTTCAAATAAGTTTTTGAATTTCTGCATCTGAGTGGCTTCATCTTTAGAACAAAGTAAATAAGCTGACAAAATATCCTTCTGTTGGTATTTTTTTTGTACAAATATTTCATATACAGGTATCAAAATGGTATTTTCAACAAAATCATGATCTAGATACTGTATTATTGTGGTTGCATAGTCAAAAACATCGCTGAACAGGTGTTCAAGGCCAATTCTTTCAGGTAAGTCTCTCAAAAACAAGTAGCTTTTCTTATAGTATTCTCCAATAACACTAACGGGTACTTCTCGTACGTTACCTAAAGTGGTATATATTGATTTGTTTTCCTCATGACTCAAATCGTCGATCATGAAGCTGAGAACTTCCCAAATGTCTGTGACTAAAGTTTCGTTTGCATTGTTTTGTAAAAACTTATACACTGATTTAAAAATATAGCATCTTATTGATGAGTTTCTAGTAGATTTCCAGATTGATGAAAATATGGTAAGTAATTCTTCTATATTCATTCTTTTACATGCTAGGCGGATACCGTGTTTTTGCACTGACACTGGTGAGCTAAGTAAAATCTTTATGTGATTGTCAATATCTTTAGATCTAAGATTATAATAAATTGCGTTAAGGGAAAGGTGAGCGTACTGCAAGTAGTCTCCTTTAGCGTACGAAAGCAAAACTTCAACTGACAAGTTAGGTCTAGCGAGATGCATGCTTTTAGCTATATGCTTTCGCAGGCTCAAATCGGTTTCAATTGCTTCGCTCCATGGTATTTTATTATCACTTGGTGTATACTTCTTAATAAAATCTAGTAGTAACTTCTGTGAAGAAAGAAAAAAAATGTTTCGGACCATAGCTCTGTGTCCAACACATTTTTGGAGATCATTCATTAATGTATTTCTCCATTCGTTGACCAGTGACTCTGGCCAATATATTCTCAGCTTACTTAGCAAATTTCTGAGTGACATCTTGTCGTTGCAACACAAAGCCGTCACTGCACTTTCATGCCGCACTAGCAACCCAGGGTCATGCTTCAGCGCATTTATGCACATTTCCTGGCAAGGGTACAAAATCAATGAATTCTGGAATAATTGTCTGTGGAATGGTTTCAATAAGCAGTACAAGTGCCGCATATCAATATCCCATGATAACTGTTTATTTAAATTATTTAATTTTATAATGTTATCAATGACGAACTGGTGGTGTGTGGCTTCTTTTTTCCAATCTTTAATGAGCGTCCAAATATTTTCAATCAGTGTTACAGCTTGTTTCATTCCTGACTCTCTATTAAGATCTTGATTATTCAGTTTCACTACTAATTGATTATACAAATAATCAAAGAGCTTTTCCTGTTCTTTGTGATTTAATTTCTTTTTTATGTCTTTCATCGTATTAAATGTAAACTTTTGCTCCACGTTTTTATGAATAGGCAGTCCATGCAATAAATTGTGTAAGATTATCGTTGCTAAGCACTGCTGTACCTTATTTGTTGATTGAACGTATACTTCTAAGCTATGAAAAATGTTGTTCAAAACATTCCAAGTTGTATCGTCAAATCGAAAAGCATCATGCTGTTCTAATACACGGTTCACAAACTGGATTTTATGTATGTATGGTTCATTAATATGCTTATCATGATAGTACTGCAGTACTGTTCTGATAAGTTCCATGTTGTTTCTTGCAGTCGCCAGTAACACGATCAGCATAGCATGGCGCTCTTCAGCCGAAGATTCCGCATAAATTATTTTTTTTATTTCTTCAAATGCTGTTTCAAAGGGTAAAAATTCATACCATCTGTACATATCACTAAATGTGCTGTTTGGTTCTATAATACGAAAAAGTATTTCGATCTCTGTATACTCAACATACGAACCATCACTTGTGTCGTCAGCGGTATTGGCGCTCGAACTATCAGATGTGCTCTCAACATCTTCTTCTTCCGAATTATTGCTAATGTTATCTGTACTCTTGGTATCAAAGTTCTTCATCTTCAAATCATTATCCAGTCCATATAGATTCCTCAATAACTTTTCATTTCTTTCCTGTGGTAATTCGACCAAAAATGGTTTCAAATTATCAAAATTTAACCAACATCTCTCATATATGGACAATAGTAATGATTCAAGGTCAATTTTACTTATTTTAATGTGTCTTACAAATGTCGGCAAGTCAATACGGTTTTTATAATCACGAAAGTTGTCGACGAGTCTTTGCAAACAACGTTTCGCTATGATCTGTGTATGTTTTTCGTTAAAACTAGGTTTTGAAAACCTCCACGAAGGAAGAGATTCTGTTATATTCAGAAACTCTACGGTATGACTCTTCAGTAAATACATAACATTTTCAAAAGATATATATCTCTCAGAAGTATCGACGTTATTGACATAGATTTGTAAAATTCCCACGGACTTTTTGCATATTCTTTTTAAAATTTCGGGAGAGATACTGTTCGCATGGCTCGCTACTATAGTTTCTACGAATTTTAAAGAACAATTTTCTAACCATTTAAGTGCCATCTTAGGATTAGTCTTATCGACGTAAGTAAAGAAGTCTTCGGCTCGTTTTTCATTTTTCAAGTGACGTCTTATATGTTGCATAAATTTTGTAATGGACTTAGCCGTCATTTCTGGAAAAACATTGACATTTAAATGCTCTGGGTTGATTAAATGAGCATATTCAGGATCGGTTATGAGCCATAAGCTATGTTTGATGGCTCTGGTCACATAAAGCATGTCATCACATTTAAGAACTTCCATAATGTAATCTACATTTCTTTCCTGACATGCCATGTCTATTTTCATCATGTTATCTATATCGTCTTCGTCATAACTGATCTTTGTTAGATCAATAGAGCCCTTATCTAAAATTTCTTTAAATTGTGTGTTGTAGTTCCGGTGTTTTTCGCCCAAAGTGTTTCCTTTTAAAGGTGCCATGGTTTTTTCTGAAGAAAAAAAAATACTAGTGAGCCTTGGTATGTGAAGGCTAGCTTTTTTGTCCAGTTGTGGGATACGGACAAACGGCTGATATGATAATAGTTTACTTCTAAGAAAATTAAAAACTAGTCACAAAAATTACTTCAATCATCCCACAAAGTAATTTTTCTTCAGAAGTCTGCAGCAAACTCTCACAAAATAAAATATGAAATATTCGGAAATTTAATGACGCTGTGCTTTAACCTGTGACATGCCGGAACGCGGATCCACGCGAGACATAATAGATTTTCTATTGTGTCTGGAATCCCGGCATCCCAGAGGTTAAACTTATTTTAGAAGGTTTTCTATTCAAATAGCTAACAAACGGTGGATATTTTAAAAATCATCCACATGTGCATGAAAATTTAAATTTAACTAAAAATTAAATTAATTCGTTTGTTTAAAAGGTTTTACACCAGGTACCTGGACAAAAAGTACCTATCCCATTACATGTAACCTATCCCATTCCATATTAGGTACTGCTGATTTTTTTTTCATACGTACTTAGGTACACTCTTAGTTTGTTTAGAGTTTTATTTTTATTATGTTACACATGATAAATACTCTATAAAATTAAACAAGTAGATGAAAGACGCACACAATGAAAAAAAATACTCATGTACCTACCTTGTATAATAAGATAAGTAAAATCATGAACGAAGCAATAACTATGCCTACAACAAATACATATTTGCAATTTTAAATTCGTGCAAAGACATACCTAATAAGTACGTATCATATTTACGCCAAGTTCACAACTCAATAAAAATGCAGAAGATTTGTTTATCATTGCTAACTTTTAGTTCTGTTTAACGAATGGAATTTACTATGCCTAAATAACGCGCTACGCAATATCATTTGTATTGCGCATTTTTGCAGTAAAAAATGGTATTATACTGATTTGTACTTACCAATATAACCTACAACTGGATTATCGTCTCTGAAATTTTGAGCACAGTCGGTTGTTTGCAATTGGAACGGCACTCCTTGGCTACATAAGCAATCCAACTCGCCCTATGGATGGTCTCCGACTAACTGACAGCTGACACTGACTCAACCGATCGGATTTTTGCGACTCAAATTTGCCAAGTGCGAGTGAAGTTCCGTGACGGGTTCTGTAACCACATGGTTATTTATTACATGATAGCATTGAACTCTTACTATTTTATATATAAGGTATTATTTATATATAGGAAATATCAAATTAACCTGTAATTTACATTTTCGAACATTAAGTTTTATCGGAAATTGCCTACCTAGGCATAGTTTACGCAAATGAGTTCTACATCTGTAGTTAACGTACTAAATATGTAATTGTCAATATCAGTAGCTGATATACAGTGCGCAAACTAAAATTCATAATTGATAACAAATTATTCACCACGAGGATTAAATTCTAGCATAGCGATACCCTAAAAAGGCACAGAACGACACACGAACGAATGCCAAAATATAGAAACACTATGATGTCATCGCGATAGCCCACGGGAATTTTTGTAAAAACCTAACTTTGTTTTCGTTGTATATCTACTTGTAGTCGGTCGGTAGGTATTGCTGATTGCACAATATTATGTGACAATGTGCAAGGCATGAGTATGTAACCGTTATAATTATAATTTATAAATTCTGGACTTATTGTTTTACCTACGTGTTTCGGGATACTAAAATCATTAATTTACTTACTAGTAGGTAACATACCTATAGCAAACTTCTTACAATTTTGTATCGACGAAAAACAGATAAGGTTCTCAAGTTGACGCGTATGGTACCTAGATACCTACCTACATATTTTTTTCGCATAACTTTTTTCAGAGTAGATATTTGATGATTCTTTTTATGTTGGATACTTCTAAAATTATCAGTGTTTCTTCTACTATATAACGCATGTATTATACATATAAACCTTTCTCTTGAATCACTCTATCTATAAAAAAAACGCATCATAATCCGTTGCGTAGTTTTAAAGATCTAAGCATACATAGGGACAGGCAGACAGCGGGAAGCGACTTTGTTTTATACTATGTAGTGACAGTATCGAAGTTAATATGAAAATAACTTCCATCCTTAGTGTACAAAAATAGGAGATAATTGATTAATCACCCATTGAATACCTACCTATACCCGATTCTACCACACCTAACTTAGTAAAAATAAGTTTAGTTTTAGCTCCAAAAATACAAAAAGTATATTATTAAAAGTACACACATAGTATATTGAATTTTCGCTTTTAAGAAATACCACACAATATGAATCTTGTTCACAGCGATATGTGAAAGTGGCGAGAGTTCGGGGGCGTCCACACCTGGCTCCGAGAAAGATGTTGTGATAGCGAGCACGAGCTGTACCGCCGGCCTGACGCAGCATCCCGCGAGGCAGGCCGTCATGGACTTCCTACGAGTCGTGGTCTTGGACTCACTCCCTTTGAACGTGTCGGGGAAAACTGCACCCGTAAGTTTCCTGGGGGCTTAGTGCGGGTTTTGATAGTTTACCACACATTTACCGGTTGGCCTAGTATCAGTAGTCCGATGACTTAGTCCATTGATGCTGATCAATACAGATCATCGGACTACTGAGCCAGTGCAATATTTACACATTTCGACTTTCCCAAAAAAATAAATGGTTTTTTTTCTAACCATATCGTCCCACTGCTGGGCAAAGGTCTCCCCCAAATCACGCCAACCATCTCTATCCTTTGAGGTCTCCCACCATCTGCCCTCGAAGGTATCGAGATCATCCCGAATAAATGAATTAACTTCAGTTTATTTTTTCCATCAAAAAATGTGAGCCTATAGAAAAAAATTTAAGGCTCTAGTACTGATTGATTCAATTTGAAACTAAAACTTGTAGTCATTAGGTTCAAGCAAGATCACCATTAACTACCTAAATTGGTTGTATAAATCTTCGTTAAAGATAATGAGGTACTTAAAGAACCTCTTTACCTGTATGTAGGTATAAGTAGTCTGAGCTTGGCTGGTTTTACTAACAAACTGACACATAGCTTGGTTTCTAGAGTACGGACATTGCGGACTCAGTGCCCTCGTCAATGTTTTGTACGCCTTGTAGTCCGTGCTCCGGCCTGTCAAGATCCTACTTTTATTGCGTAAATATGGCGAATTTTATACCTTTTAATGATTAACTCGTGCTAACATTTTCTATGACGCCACTAACACTAGGTGAATGCGGAAAAAAACGTTTTCTTCAACTTCTTCGTGATTAAGTAAGTAGGGTTATTGTATTTCACGAAGTCTAGTGAGTTTTTCGGTTTAAATCGTACATCACTGACGTCATCACCGGACTTCGTGAGACAGGAAACTCTAAATAAATCTTGGTGCTTTTTGTAATCTACTACTATAAAAAAAACTAAACTAACTAAAAGCCACAAAACGCTTCTTGCAATATTTATGCATCCTGTAATGAAGAGATTAGTAACGAAAATGATAAATATGCTTTCGCGTTATCACTTAACGTCACGCTATGGATTGACTGTGTGAAAGAAGACATGGGTAAGAAAGGAGTGAGTAATGAGATGACGAGTGACAGAGGGAAATGGAAGAAGGTCACATGTTGTGCCGACCCCACATAGCGTGGGATAAGGGCAGGAAGATGATGATGATGATGACTTAACGTCACGCTATGAGCATAATACTGAACGTATATTTCGGCACACACATTCAACAGCCATGAAAATTCATAAAACCAAGGCCGGTATAAACACACTACCTAATAACGTATATTTAGGTACATATGTCCACACTGGTAAACTTTTATATATATTTTGTGTCTTCGTCTGACGCATGCTTATAACGCCATTAAAGTGCATGCGTAAAACTAGTTCAAAAACTGCTAAATACAGTTGAATCAGAATTGCGTATGCTTTAGGCAAGACGAATTATTGAAAGTATGCCCACTGGTATGGACATAGCTCTTTTTACTACTTCTCTACCAATTATATTCAAATGCTATAAAATTACATTTATTATTTAACTACTCAAAAGAAAATAAGGGTCACCACTAATTTTTCCGTTTATTTTATCAGTATTTTATGCTCTGATTGTTTTAAATGTAATAAATAATGATTCTTTAAATTTATTTAATGAATTAATTCAATGACACGATAAATACTTAATTTCAGGATGTTTTTAGTTTTTTCACCTTTTAAAATACTCGGGTGGCCCTTATTTTGTTTTGAGTAGTATATATCCTGTGAAAATATTTGGCACACATAGTACCAACAATTTTTAAATAATTACTTGAAGATAATTATAAATTCCTGTTTCAGGTAATCGATTTAGTACTAGACGCGTCACCGCCTAATTCCACTAGTCAACAACAAATTGAGTACCAAACGGAGGTGCTCACAACTCTAATGGAAAACCTCCTGAATACGGAACTGTTCGGCTCTGAGTGTAACATATCCAATGTATGCTATCTGGCAGCCAGACTTGTGGACAAACTGTGGCAAGGCCAGCTATCCAGGGATCCACATGAGGTAATATAAAAACAAACATGGATAACTTCAAACATGGACTGTAATCCCTAGGTTTAGTAGACTACTTCACCGTTTTCTTAAACGGAATTGACAGTGTGAATTCGGTGTTTGTCATATGTTGGTATTCTTATAAGTGGCAATGGGCTTGCAACCTCTCACGTACGGAATACTAATATGCAATATGTGGGCATGTGCTAAATATAAAGTTTAAACTTGCCTCTGATTACAATCTTTAGATATCCTAAAAGATCTAAGTATCCTACAGATCTGAGGAGATATGTATTACCAAGCCTAGGGGTTACAGTCGTGATTATGTGAACTATTGCTATCTTACACAATCATCCACTAATAGGTTCTCTGAAATATATACATCTAATTATATGAAAATTTTAAAGTTACTGTTGTTGTTTGCAGGTTTTCGATTTTATAGTAAAGCTTGTGACACAAGCGAAGAAGAAATCATCAGTAATCTCACTGGAAGGGCTACACCACTGCCTGAACAGAACCATTTTGTTCCTACTATCCCGTTCTACGGACTCGATAGCCGATCAAATGTCAGTTTTGGAGGCTTTGCATAAACTTACTACTAATAGGTGAGTCTTCATTTTGAAGTTACAACAATTATTACAAAATCAATAAAACGTAAACTTGCGATACAACCACTTGATCAAAAAATATGAATCCCAATAAACTCAAAGACAAAATTATTTACTTAACTAATATAATAAAGACGTAAAGTTTGTTTGTTTTACCCAACCGATTCCAAAAATTCTTTCTCCAATGCGTAGAATGAACTTTCAGGATGAAAATAGTACTCGTATATCTGTATAAAGTCACAAGGATCATTTGGTCAAATACAACGTCTCACATTCTAGGTGAATTTAAATTCCATTTCCAGCCGATAAGAATGCACTGGTTGCCTCTGATTTTATTTGGTGTGGTAATTATTAAGTGTATAATTATAAAATAACTAGCTGACTCTCACGCAAATTTGTCTGCGCGTTTTAAGTAATGTATGTTTTCCCGTTTTTGAAACATTATTGATGCTCCGCTCCTATTGTTCGTAGCATGATATGCGCTGAGGTTAGCGCGTTCAAACAAACAAGCAAACAGACAAACAAACAAACTTTTTAGCTTTGTAATGTTAAGTATAGATAGAGTGGTTTTTTGGATACAGGGGTAGAGGTAGACCAAAGAAAAGAAGGATGTACTGTGTGAAAGATGACATGGATAAGAAAGGAGTGAGTACTGAGATGATGTCCATCATCATCTTCCTGCCCTATCCCACGCTATGTGGGGTCGGCACAACATGTGATCTTCTTCCTTTCCCTCTGTAATTTGTCATCGATGAGATATGAGATGATGAATTATAGAGGGAAATGGAAGATCACATGTTGTGCCGACCCCACATAACGTGGGAGAAGGACAGGAAGATGATGAGTGTTTTTTTGTAGGCTACTAATATTCGGCGCGGGTAACCACGAGTTAGAGTTCATCGGTTGTCTCGTGTACTGCCTGCTGCAACTAAGCTCTAATATGAAGATAGCTCTGGATTCGCACATGCGCACAACGTGGCACGTCAACCCTAGCGGAGATCTCGAGTCGAGAGACGACAAACTCACCACACATCAGGGTAACTTTTACTATAGCTAATTTATATGTGAATATTCTAATTAATAAATAATTTGTAGAGAACTGGATTATTCAAGCCAAACAATCCAGCCTATACTGTTTATCACCAGCGTGCCTAAAAACTAACGGCATTGCTGCTTTGCTGCTTTTTTGTATGAGCCCTAAGATTTCCGCAGAACTTGATTCCAAAAAAATCAAAATTGAAATTTAAAGTTCAGGCACACATACAGGATAGTCCCGATTTTTTACCCGCCAGAACACTTACTTAGACCCAGGGGTCTTAGTACAGATTTTGATTGTTTACATAACTTTATTTCGTTTGTTGCCTTCCATTAATTTACCTGCAGCACCCCTAGCGGAAACTTTGAAGAACTAACATCAATTAGTACGGCGGTGCAGGTAAATTTATAGAAACGAAACGAAATAAAGCTTCGTAAACTATCATAACCCTGATGTATTTCACTTAAACTCCCAGGTCGTAATCTTATGGCGGGCGCGGCAAGGCGCGTTTGGGAAGAGTTATACGCGTGCAAAAAGCCGGCTATCGAAGAAGTGTTTAAAATAACTCTGCTCCTGCCGGTCGGTAATGCGCGTGCGCCGGACCTAGCCTCAGTACGGGAGCAGCTTAGTGAGGCTGCACATAAACTATGGCTTAACTACATTGATACTGAGAGAAAGGTTAGTGGGAATCACAAGAGGCAAGTATAAAACCTTAGTACCTTACCTTACTGTAAGCCTTACCACAAACTCTTCGGGCAAAAAAAAATATTGAAGTAAAATAACTTTGATATTTCGTAGCATGACCTATAGAACTACATACTGAGAGAAAGATTAGTGCGAATCGCAAGAGGCAAGTATAATACCGCCCGTTGAAGTATTGTGACGTCTGACCTCGGCCTTACTACGAAGTCTTCCAGAACGATTCCGTTTAAGAAACGTCACATTCGAAGCTTGAAGTCAATACAATTTGCATAGATCATGGTACGAAATAATAACGGGAAAATTCGTTAATGTTTTATGAATTCGTAGTGAGGCCCCTGGGGCTTTACAACAAACTTTCGGGCAATATCAAAGTAATATAACTATGATATTCCGTACCATGACCTATAAAAATTGTATTAAAGTAGTATTATCAAGCTCAAAACTTTGACGTTTCTGAAACATGATGGTTTATAAGAGATTCTGGTAAGACCACCACGAATTCATAATACATTATCGAATTAATATTACATTGTTATTTCGTACCATAACCTATGCAAATTGTATTGACTTCAATTGAATTGAAGCTTCAAATATGACGTTTCTAAAACGGAATCGTTCTGGAAGACTTCGTGGTAAGGCCCCTGTTTATGATGAGCTGTCCGTTTGCACCCTGTACCCTTCCAGGCTGTATACAGAGTACCCTGGGAGCTCCACAACCAGATTCAGTCGAAGATACAGAAAGTGACGGGCGGACTGACCCGGCTGGCGTCTAGGACGAAAGTGAAGAAGGATGACTCGGCGAAACAGCGGCCGAACCCGCCGCGAGACCACGCCATGGCTTATATGCAGGACCACGTGCAGCTAGTCAGGTGAGAACCTCACCTGTCACTGTTTAAAATACTGAAAAAGACGGAAATATCTAGTACTTTCCCGCTAAACTATTATCTAATGAGGTTATTAACTAACTAGCTTCTGCACGCGGCGTCGCCCGCGAAGTACCTACATAAAATATAGCCTATGTTCATCCTGAAAGTTCATTCTACACATTGGTGAAAGAATTTTTCAAATCGGTTCAGTAGTTTCGGAGCCTATTCATTTCAAACAAACAAACAAACAATCAAAGTTTTCCTCTTTATAATATTAGTATAGATTAAGCTTATTAATATTAATGAGCCCAACACCATACCTCAAATAGAAATTCGACACGTGTTTCGTTTCTCCACGAAGCATCCTCAGGACCATTGACTCGCTCCGTACTGGTGTTGCTCCACCGAGCGCCGTAAGAGAAGTGATGGATTTCCGTAAAGTCACGCCTGAACCAATCATTTATCTGTCACTGTTTGTCATTATAGAATTGTATGAGATAGCAATAACAGTGCAGTCTGAGCTTAAGCCGAGTTGACACGTTCAGAGCCAGCTCGCACCGAGTGAACTCGGATACCTACTCGGACGCAACTCGGATTGTAGCAACCTCTAAGTGGGCTCGGATTAGAGGTTGCTACAATCCGAGTTGCGTCCGAGTAGGTATCCGAGTTCACTCGGTCCGAGCTGGCTCTGATCGTGTCAACGCGGCTTTAGTTCCACTTTGAGTGACAGAATAAAACATGATCTCGACTGCAATCCCCAGATATCTCTTCAGATCTCTAGTTACACTTTGAGGATATTTAAAGAGGGTAGCCAAACATGACATTAGGCACATGCCCACATTTTGTACAGTGGTTAGTATTCCGTACGTGACAGGTTGCAAGCCCATCACCGCTACTAAGAATACTAACAAATGACTCACACCTTCGAATTTTTGGTTCTAGGGTATGCCGGTTTTTTCACCGTTTAAGAGCACTGGCTTTGCGCACATAATCTTTTCGAATGGAAAACTCATTAATGCACGACCAGGTTTGAACCCGCGTCCTTCGAATCGGGAAGCGGGGTGACATAGAGACAATAGTCACTACATATTATTATGTCACACTATTGAATAGTGTGACATAATAAAGTGGTTGTGTTTATTTATCCCTCAGGCAGTCCTGGTGCGCCGCTCTAGCAGGTAGTGCCAACACAAGCGCGCACACAACTCGCTACGTCCAAGCGGAGTGGGCCGGCGCGTGGCGCGAGCTCACCAGAGAGCGCGCGCTATGGGGGCCCCCCACTCCGTCCCCCCTTGATAAATGGGCCTTGGACAGCACTGAAGGCCCCTGCAGGATGCGGAAGATGCTGAGGAGGAACTATCTCTTTTATCTTCATTACCCGTTCCGGCCGGAACTCGAGAATCCTGATAATGTTAGTATGTAAAAACGAAGACCTTGCAATAGCCACAGGCTTATAATGCCTTTAAACGAGCAATTCTTGTATATAATCTGAATCTCGGAAACGGCTTAAACGATTTTATGAAATTTTGTATGCAGAAGGTTTCGGGGGCGATAAATCGATCTAGCTAGGTTTCTTTTACCAAAAAAAAGAATTATCAATAAAAAAAAAACCGAGGGTCATCCAGGTACTTTTAATAATCCAAATAAACTCACAAACATGAAAACGGGGTGTTTCACAAATCCATAAAAATCTTGAAACTTGAGTGTATAAATCCAAACTTTTTTGGTCCAAACAGAAACAACTGAAGTACAAGGTAGCACAAAGTTTAGACAGCAAGGAGTATTACCGCGTCTACCAACAATGGCGGACAGCGGGCAACGACCTCGGCGAGGCTGACGGAGTAGAATCCTCCGACCTACAAACATATGAAGAGGAGATCACTAAGTAAGATATATTTGAAAACTAATACACAATGCCAAAAGCTCTGAGATAAAACATCGGGTGAAGAAACCGACAGGTGCTATTACCAATCTAGTTTAGGTTTAGAGGTGTAAAGTAATGAAAAAAAGCGTACCCGTATGAACTCGTTACTATCGTATCGTTACGTTATTCGTTACTTCTGATCCCTCATAATATGTTATGTTCGAACAACGAAGTCGTATTGCGTACGTGTACTGTGCAGTATGACTAAATGCGAGTAACGAGATGCATTCGTGTGTAACGTTTCGTTACTCGGTACTAGATGGCGCACCCGTTACTCAGTACTGAATTCATACGGCTCTAATTATGTTCGAGTGATGGTATGAGATATGGGACCCAACCATTTGCGCTCGAGAGTGTGCTCAGCTGTTAAAAATTAGAGTTGACAACGATTATATTGTTTTCAGCAACAGAGACACATCGTCAATAGAAGTGGCAAATGAAGACGGATCTCCATCCGATCTCGTGAGCAGCGGTGTTGTCAGTCGAGGGAATAATCAAAATTCTGGTGAAGGTAAAATGACAGTGATATTATTATTTTTTATTATCATTATTTTTTATATCAGCATTATCCTGGATAGATAAGGTCTATTTTTGCATAAATAAAAACTTTATAAAATTTACTTACGTGCTTCGAACATTTTGAATATAAATTATAATGTTCTTAGCAAATGAAGATGGTCCGGACAATGAGGACGAGGATGAACAACAAACCCCTCCTCCAGACAACCAGACATTGCTCAGATTACTTGAGCATCATGAAAAGGTAAGATAATAATACATTGTGGCTTGACTTCTCTTTCTGGTAGGAAGCCTTTAATCTATTGTACAGATAGTATGGTCTACGCAAACGCGCTAATAGTTCGAGTTCTCAAAAAATTGTCTTACGTGTCTACCCCTTTGTCCTAAGAGCTGCAGGTTTCAACAAATTTGCTGACAATAATTTATTCCACACTGACACATAGCTCTTACTTGAAGTATTACATTTCTTTATTATCAGATTTCGCACATGTTCCGCTGCGCGAGAATACAAGGGCTCGACACGACGGAGGGACTGCTACTGTTCGGTCGCGAACACTGCTACGTCATAGACGGTTTTACGCTACTGAAGAATAGAGAAATAAGGGATCTGGACAGTTGTCCCGACGACTACGAGCCCATACTGCCAAGCCAGGGCATCCAGCGGAGCAACCAGAGGCAATGCTCCAAGTTCTTGTATGAAGACATTCGGTAAATTTTTTTTGTATTTTTTTGGCGTCGTATATTCGTACGAGCGCTAGTTGTGTAGTGGTAGCACCCCTGCCTCACGATCCGTAGGTCGTGGGTTCAAACCTGGTCGTGCACCAATGAGTTTTTCCATTCGAAAAATTTATGTGCGCAATGCCAGTGCTCTTAAACGGTGAAGGAAAACATCGTGAGGAAACCGGCATACCCTAGAACCAAAAATTCGAAGGTATGTGTCATTCATAGGTTAGTATTCTTATAAGCGGCGATGGGCTTGCAACCTGTCACGTACGGAATACTAACTACTGTGCAAAATGTGGGCATGTACCAAATGTCATGTTTGGACTTGCCTCTGACTACCCCATTTAGATATCCTCAAAGATCTAAGTAACTAAAGATCTGAGGAGCTACCGAGCCCGGGGATTACAGTCATGATTTAATTTATTTATTTTTTTGTATATTCGTAAGTTATTCGCGTAAAATGGTTTAGCCCCTATTCGTAAGAAGTTATGCAGTTTCAAATTGTAACCTTCCGTTAATTGAAATTGAAAAATAATTTATTCCATAAAATCACAAGGATCACTTTAAAACGTCTTATACACACGTCGTCTTATAGACTCGCATATCTGTAGTCTCTCAGTCTCCGAGTTTAACAAAATGTAAACCAATCAATAGAGTAAGTTTAGTAGTGAATTCGACGAACTCAATGATATGATTTCTACGCAGTTGGGTATTTTTTTTAATAATATTAATACCTTCTGTTTAATGATTTTTTTTGTTGATCAGGGAGGTTCATAAAAGAAGATATTTGCTCCAGCCAATAGCGTTGGAAGTTTTCTCGAGCGACGGCAGGAATTACTTGCTTGCTTTCCCCAGAAAAGTACGAAATAAGGTAAGTGTCTAACTAAACCATTCATAGTGAAATAGTTTCATCAAACATTTACTCATTGAGTACCATTATTATTAGTATTAAACGGCTATTTGACGCGTTTTATTTTCCTATTTTTCCCGACGTTTCAATAGTATAGTCATCCTGTGACCATGACAGTGTGTAAACCTGTTGAAACGTCGGGAAAAACAGGTAAACAAAACGCGATAAATACCCGTTTAATACTAATAATAATGTGTTCTGATCGCGTAAGTTTAAAATATACATACATTGAGTACCATTATCGGTCTTTGTGCTTTTTATGACGTAGATTTCTTTGGCAGGTGTACAGTCGTTTCACTGCGCTAGCGACCGGCATGGCGGACAGCGCGGCTGGGTCCGTGGCGGGGCAGAAGCGAGGGGTGGCTGTGGAACAACCAGGCGGTCTGCTCGCTTCGCTCATCGGAGACACATCTGTCACGCAGCGATGGCTGGTAAGACCTCAGCTACTTTTAACTGTCATACATACATAAAATCACGCCTGTTTCCCGACGGGGTAAGCAGAAACCACGGATCGCCACTTGCTACGACCCTGACCCTGACTCTTTTGCTTCATTCACTCTCATTACATTCTTCTTACATGCGCATCGGCTTGGTACTATTGACCTTGCCTTTTTCTATAACGTCACCAACTTGATCGAGGTACGTACGCCGAGGTCGTCCCCTACCAACTGTCCCACTCACACTCGCCTTATATACCTGTCTCGTCAATCTCCTTTCATCCATCTTTTCCACATGCCCAAACCATCGTTATCTCATTGATTAAAATCCATTCTAGTATGCAATAACATATTGATGCGAACATGTAACCGCTTTATATTGTTACTGAAACTCTGAAAGCAGGACATACCACTTTACACTCAAATCAGCAGCTCGCTTTTCTCACTCTTAAGGCGCGGTGGTCAGCTGATCGCGGAGTTTTGCTGTTTTTCAGATGCTTTACCCTCGGTAAATAAGGGTAGTGGAAGATAACTGAAAAGTCACTGAAAATAATCAATATTTTATCTCTAAAGTCTGAGTTTGAAATTTTGTTTAAACGTCGTACTAATTTTAGTATTAGTTCTCGAAAAAATATCTTTTTGATATTTTTTCGAGAATTAATACTAAAATTAACAAATATAATAATAAACAAAATCTGCTTCTCCTTCTAAAGTTGAGGTCATTTCCATATTTTTTGTACACCAACGGGTAGATAATTTACTTATAAATAATTTTTTTGTGTTTCATTTTTATTAATTAAATTTAACACAAATTATTATTTCAAATTATTACAATTCGAAGGGATAAAACTTAGACTTTTCAAGCCGCTGGCCACTAGCTAGCTGCCGCGCCTGTACTTTGTATTCATTACAAGTGAAATTGTATGATGAAATTGTCACGATGAAATTATATGCTTTTAAAAGTTTAGCAGTGAATAATCGTTTACTTTTTGTTCCAGAGAGGCGAAATATCTAACTTCCAATACTTAATGCATCTAAACACGCTCGCGGGGCGTTCGTACAATGATCTCATGCAATATCCCGTGTTCCCCTGGATCCTGGCTGATTACGACTCTCTGGAGTTAGATCTCAACGACCCGGCCACTTTCAGAGATCTTACTAAGCCGATGGGCGCTCAGAGTAGCGATCGGCTGGACCAATTTAGGAAAAGATATAAGGTTTGTCACTAATTGTCTAAAAATTTGGTTTGAAGAAAATTTGAATCTAAGAACATTACTGAATTTGAGATATGAAAAATGACATGTGAGACTACATGGTCTGCCGGGCTAACATGGCAGCCGCGAGAGAATTGTCTCGCTCTTTCTCGTTCAAATATAAGACAATAATGCCCTACAAAAGCGGCGACAAAATTTTCTCGCAGCTTCCATCCTAGCCTGGCTGGATACTCATAGTTTCTGATACACACGACACAGTTAAACCTATTTGTTATTTATCCCATTCTGGTTTTAGGAATGGGACGACCCTCACGGCGAAACGCCGCCGTACCACTACGGGACGCATTATTCCTCCGCCATGATCGTGTGCTCGTATCTAGTGCGAATGGAACCGTTCACGCAACACTTCTTGAGACTGCAGGGCGGACATTTCGATTTGGCTGACAGGTATTTGAATATGGAAAATGATTCTATTATAACTATCTCTTTCGCTCACTAACACTTGTTACACAGGAGAATTTGTAACGGAAATATGTATATGAGATTCTCTGAATTTTGATGCGGTTTTCAGTTATGGTTATGGGTTCGGGTTTTTGATTGGTGCATGTTCTTAGATAGGTGTTATGATGACAACTCACCAGGGAGCGCACAACACACACAATATACAAACAATATTTGATGTACAAATATTGTTTGTGGAAAAATCCATGTTGCCATTTTTTTATCCTTTTTCAATTACTTTTTAACCGTCGTGGGTTTTTTCAAAATGTTTAATTTTAGTACTTGTTATTTTCAGAATGTTTCATTCGATAAAAGAAGGGTGGAACTCTGCTTCTCGACATAACATGGCTGACGTGAAGGAACTCATACCGGAATTCTTTTACTTGCCGGAGTTTCTAGTCAACTCGAATAACTTTGATTTAGGTAAGTTGTAAAATATGTTCTAATAAGTTATCACATCTTTTAATTATGTTGTCATGAAATAAATATATTATGTAAGTGACATGTTATTATTACTGAAAGAAAAGACGGAGATCACGAATTTCTATACTGTGTTCTGACGAAAAGTTTTTCCAAAAATTTGCTTCATTCACTCTTATAATGATTTATTAAAATATGTCCGCTTGATCTTTCTGTAAAGTAGCACCTTCACAAAAAAAGCCTGTACTAAGCACTTTAATAGCATAAATAATAATAAGCAGTATCAATAATAGTTGATTTCCCCAGGTCACAAGCAATCTGGAGTAGCGCTAGGAGATATAGTACTCCCGCCCTGGGCTAGAGGCGACCCGCGCGAGTTCATCCGTCTCCACCGCGCCGCGCTAGAGTCTGACTTCGTATCTCATCGGTTGCACCACTGGATAGACCTCGTGTTTGGGTACAAGCAACAGGGACAGGCAGCTGTGGACGCCTGTAATGTGTTCCATCATCTGTTCTATGAAGGAAACGTCGATATTTATAAGTGAGATTGTCTTATATACTTTTAAACTTACACGATCTGAACACATTATTGGAACGAAGTTCCATATCGCGCGTTGTGAAAGGGGGCTAGACGGAAATTTTCACGATAGTTGTAACGACACTTTTTGCTATAGTTGTAAGCCGTGCGGCGTGCGCATGTTTCTCTGTCTGTCTCTCTCTCACACAAATTTATCGAAAGGAACTTCTTTCCATCCGGGTGTCCCTTGACACCTCTCAAGTTTTTTATTAATATTAAACGGGTATGTATCGCGTTCTAATTACATATTTATTTTCCCGACGTTTCGACAGGCTTACACACTGTCATAGTCACGGGTAGACTTAATTAGAGATTGTCTTCTTTTTATCCAAATACTAAATTGAGAGCCTATGAATTAAATGGTTGATTATGTTGATAGAAAAATCTATTTTGATATGAGGTTGATAGATGTCTGTCCAGCACTGTACTTGTCAGATTAATAAACAACATAAGCTTATTTATCTAGACACTTATTCTGTCACTTGACACTTATTCTTGACTTTACCTTATTGTTTTCAGCATTGACGACCCCCTCAAGAAAAACGCCACGATAGGTTTCATAAATAACTTCGGCCAGATTCCAAAACAGCTGTTCAAAAAGGCGCATCCCAGCAAAAAGATGTCGCAGCGCAGCTCTACTATATTAGACCCAAACAACATAATACCGTCTCAGGGTATCACGCCGCCCGAGAAACTGTTCTTCCACAATCTAGAGAATTTGCGGCCTTCTTTACAGCCAGTCAAAGGTGAGATATATAATTGTTCGTTATAGTTTTGAGTTATACTAGCGACATCTAGTTGTAATTTCGGTACTACAATAAAATAATTATAAAAACCGATTTTGTTCATGTCAGTTCAGTCACATCACTTCTACGAGTATAAACCCCTTTTAAAAGTAATGTGTAATTTCAGTCAAATATTTTTTTT
The DNA here is from genome assembly GCA_963675405.1 of Cosmorhoe ocellata. Lineage (NCBI taxonomy): Eukaryota > Metazoa > Arthropoda > Insecta > Lepidoptera > Geometridae > Cosmorhoe > Cosmorhoe ocellata. The sequence continues at coordinate 7,950,816 of OY776250.1, read as the reverse complement.
ATATTTGTTTTATCATATCACTCAGCATTACATTTAACTGGGGTTTATCTGTTAAATGTAATGCTGAGTGATAAAACCTAACCAACAAAATAATCTCTAAAGTATTAAAAATATTGAAAAGGACGGAAATGTCTGTATTTTCCCGCTAAACTATTATCTAATGCAGTTATTAATTATTGGATTTCCGCAAAGTTACGCCTGAATCAATAATTTAATCTCGTATTTAAAATATGAACTGATTTTGAAATTGAAATCTATTTTTCAGAAGTCAAAGGGCCGGTTGGTCAAATCCTGTACACAGACAAGGCGATCCTAGCCGTAGAACAAAACAAAGTCCTGATGCCGCCCTCTTACAACAAATACGTGGCGTGGGGCTTCGCGGACCATTCGCTGCGCATCGGCAACTATGATAACGATAAGGCTGTGTTTGTGTGCGAGACAGTCGCGCAGGCGTGCGGGGAGATCGTTACCTGCGTGTGCCCTTCGGCTAAGACCATCGTCACAGCTGGGACTAGCACAGTAAGTTAAAAAAGTGTAAGAGCTTGTGGTAATGCCCCAGGACTGATTTCCGGCCTCTCTAGACATCTTTTTTTCTACAGAAGAGTTTCTCTTAAAGTGTCACTAGTTTTTTAACTAGTGTGGTGAAAATATTAAAGAGCAACTCGGAAACTCCTTTCGTGCAGAAGATATGCCAAAAATTGTGACGACAGAAGTGAATTTTTTGTTGGCTCAGTCATAGCTTAATTTTACTTTGCCTTCACATAGAGGGAAACGCATTTCTGCCTACGTTGCTCATGTGATAAGTTTAGTAGACATCTCCCTAATTTTTGATGATATCTAAAAGATAATCAAACAAACTTATATTATAAAATAAATGTACGAGTACTTATATACATTTTCTTACAATATTGCAAGAACCTGGGGCACCGTACCATGACCTATGTAAATTGTATTGAAGTAGTGTTACTTCAAGCTTCAAATGTGACGTTTCTAAAACGGAATCGTTCTGGAAGACTTCGTGGTAAGGCCCCTGATAATTGAATCTGTACGTCTACCATGAGTTGTCACATTTAGATCGGCCGACGTTACTACAGTAGTAATAGCTAAAAGTACGTTACTATGACATCTGTCAAAATTGTTACTCATGATACCAAATTCTAAGAAAAATAGTGAAGCGCAATAGTTTGCGCTTCACTATTTTTCTTAGAATTTGGTCGCTGTAGTACGCTGTGACGCAGGATAGTTAACTACGTGACGTTTTATTACCCAACTATCCGCTAGAAGCGCTGTACAAGTTTTCATACATTTTTTTAACTACAGTCGCTAGCGAGTGTTGATTGTGAAAACTCATGGTAGACTGTATACTTTGCTCGCAGGTGGTGACAGTTTGGCAATACTGGGCGCGCCGTCGGCGACTAGCGGTCAAAGTGTGTCTATACGGGCACGAAGAAGCCGTCACGTGCCTAGCCGCCAGTCCCGCCTACAACCTGGTTGTGAGCGGGAGTAGGGACGGCCAGCTGATCGTCTGGGATGTGGAGCGAGGTGCATTTGTGAGGCAGCTTGTGCCGCCTCGCCTCGCCTCGCCTCAGCCGCCGGTGTCCGCGCTGGCTATAGACGACCTCACTGTGAGTTTCACCTTGTAGGAAGGAATATAGTCAAAGTTGCACATTATGTTAGCAGCTTTTGTATGTGCAGTGTACACACTACATGGTAATTCTTTGTCTTTTATATTTCTCTCTCTCTCTCACACACACTGACACACTTAAGACAATTAGGATTGAACTTAGAACAGATAGCTATCTCTGTCTGTCTGCTGTACATTGTATTACTTATCTTAGTCAAACATTTCGCATGAAGGCTGTCGCTATGGTTTAAGAACTAAGTAGCTTACAATAAAAAATAAAGTTTTACATCTACGACCGAATCATATTTGTGGAAAGGTTCTTTCAAAGCTATGATTGAATTGGTGTAGCATCCAAAATATTCCAGTGACAGTTCTTAAAAATTGCAATACTTATGAAATTAAATAATTACTAAACTTTGATTGCAGGGCGACATAGCGACGTGCAGTGGTAGCTGGCTTTACGCGTGGTCGATCAACGGAGAGTTATTAGGCGCGGTCGACACGGCCGGCGCCCGGGAGCGCTCACAGCAGGTGTTGTGTGTCGCCTTCAGCCAGACCAGGGAGTGGGACCCACTTAATGTTATCATGACCGGCTCGACAGATGGCGTTGTTAGGGTAAACACTTGCTATTCTACTATTCTACTTCTACTATTCTACTTCTACTTCTACTTTCACTAATATTCTAAAGAGGAAAAATTTGATTGTTTGTTTGTTTGAATTGAATAGGCTCCAAAACTACTGAACCAATTTCAAAAATTCTTTCACTTTTAAAAATCTACACTATCCCCGGTTGACATAGGCTATAATATTTTATATTTTTAAAAAAATAAAGATACTTTTGCTACCCGTGTGAAACCGGGGCATGTTGCTAGTTATTCATATAAGTCCTACTAATATTGTAAACGCGAAAGTTTGTACGAATGTATGGATGTCGGGATGTAAGTTTGTTACTATTTCACGCTGAAAGGATCGGGATGAAATTTGGCACAGATGTAGATTATAGTCTGGAATAGCACATAGGCTACTTTTTATACCGGAAAAATGTACGGTTCCCGTGGGATAGATTTGTTTTTGTTTACAAGTCACCACGTGGGCTGAAGCTAGTATATTATAAGCCTCACAAGTATTATAAGATGTTGCCATCTCATTTCATGTCATAGAATGACTAGTAGACAAAGCATTTTAAAATTGCAATTTATCAGACTGTGGTAAGTGGTAGTAAATCAAAAGCTTAATGTCATGCGTCAGATAAGATGTGTTATTATCAGATATTCCCTATCCGTGAAACCCTCTCATTTATTCCAAACATTGAAATCCAATTACAACTCTCCACAGATGTGGTCAATAGACTATTTAGCCGAAAACCTAGATGAACAACCAGAAAGCATAGAAACCAGCGTCGAACCAACCTCATCTATAGATGTTGAAAAGGAGCCGCCTTCCGCACAAGTTAGCGAAGAATTGAAATCGGAAGATGTTACTGTGGAGAGCGAGACAAAGACTGAAGAAGCAGGCGTGTGCGATAGAGAGGCAGCTATAAAGAGAGTAGAGGAACTAGTCAAGCAAATGAGTCTGTCGCAAGAACAAGAAAATGCAGGTATGTGTGTATTGGGTCCAAGAAATTAAAATAGCCTCCTTATTGCCATAAAACGTAAGTTCTTAGATCTTTACTAACTCTAAGGTCCAATTAAGTAATAAACACTGCAAACATTTTAAGTGTTATAAAGCAACACAGTACCTAGTAATTACTAGTTAACTATGTAATTCCCGGGCTCGGTAGATATCTTCCCCAGATCTTTAGTCACTTAGATCTTAGAGTATATCTAAAGAGGGTAGTCAGAGGCACGTCCAAACATGACATTTGGTAAATGCCCTCATTTTGCACAGTAGTTAGTATTCCCTACGTGACAACTATCTATAACTATCACCTATCTTTAACTAACATTATTGTATGTTCACAGGCAGCCTCACAAAATCAGGTTCAGAAAGCTCCCTATCCGAAGCTTGCGAGACCTCTGCTAAGGAGTCCGCTCAAAGACACGACGAGAAAGACACTTGCAGCGACAACGAAGAACCGCAGTACCCCCAGAATGACGTCATAGCTCCCCAAAACGATGACGCCATAGAATCATGCGACGAGGCCAAAACAGAGTGTGATAATGAAAAAGATTTGGACACCGAGAAAGATGATCATACGCATAGTAAACTACAGAAGCAAGGGAATGTGGTTCTAAGGCGGAAGTCTAAGACCAATCCACTGTATCGGAAAAGTAAGTGCTAAACACCGTGTTACTCTCATTTCATTTCACCAAGATGCGCGAGTCATTGAATTTTGTATCCTAAATCTATTATACAATAGAGTTGATAAATAATTGGACGAGTTTTCGTAAAATATAGAAATCGTAACTGAACCCTTAATTATGTTCGTGTATGGTTAAACGCCGGGTATGACTCGAGCCGAGCTGAGCTTATGCTAGGAATTTGAACTTTATTAGTACCTGAAAATCAGAATTTGCCATATAGACCGAGCAGTCTCTATACTACTTTATGCATAACAATATTCAGATCATATCACTATATAAATAAAGTTCAAATTCTCTGGTGATATAAGGCTCGGCACAGGACGTATGAAGCATTCTTTCGTCTTTTCTAGGTGGTGGCAGCATAGGAGACTCTACTGAATCCGGCTCAATGGAAACTCCCCATGTGTCAATAGAGACCGCGCCCGAAGGCGGCCTCAGAACTAGCAAGTCTGATACTAGCCTTACGGAGTCCTTCGTAGTTGTGTCCGCGCCTGTCTCCCCGGCTCGTGTGATCAAGCCTAAACCGCCTATCACTACTATTGATACAGGTACAGTCCATCCAACGGATCTAGGCATTCGTGAAGTTAGCCACAGGTGCGAGTTTGCGCATGTACAATTCCTTCCCCCCCTCATACCTTCAATAGCTCCCGAAAAACGATAATGCGCAGCTCTTGCGGCTAACTTCACGAATGCCTAGATTCGTTGAGCCAACTATACGATTTTATAGAATCCATGGCAATAAATTGCAGGTTTGATATTGACTTTGAATTAATTTTTGACTAGGCAACCCATATAGATAATGTTTAGTTACATTTCAATATATCTATAGAATGTTTTTTTAAATGGGCTTGTTTTGGATAAATGAAAGCGTAGCGTAGATATTTTTGCGTGGAAAATTATTTTGGTGCAGGAAGTAAAAAGTTAATTGAGTTTAGGGTAAAAATAATTTTGTAAATAAAATTGATTATAATAACTCCATTACCAGAGTTGGTCAATGACTCACCTAAAAGTGTATAATTCAACTCTCTTTTTAGTACCTACTGTTATGATGTATCAGAAAAAAAACGTAACATCAGATATTAACATTAGCGGATCATTTGTTGTAGAATGTAGTATAAAATGGAAGCGTCGGCTGATGCTGCGCGGCAAGCTGACGATGCACACGGCGTACGAGCGGCGCGACAACGCGTGCCCCGCCTCCGTGACCGCGCTGTGCGCCGCGCGCGCCGGCCGCGGGCTCGCCGTCGGGGACGCCAGGGGACGGGTAACCGACCACACTACAACCCGGTCACATTATCTCGAGACCTGGCGTCGATGACGTCACGTCGCGTCGGCTCTCTGATATGGTGCGCAAAAGCGAGAAAGTGCGAGCGCGGGGAGGTGAAAGGAGAACGGGGCGGGAGGTTCGCATTGCAGCGAGGTCTCGAGTAAATGTGACCGGGTTGTATATCTAACTAAAGCATACTAAAATATAAGAGCACTGGTGGTGTGGTAGCACCCCTGCTACCTGTCACGTACGGAATACTAATCACTATGCAAAATGTGTATAATGTGCCAAATATCATGTTTGGATATGCCTCTGACTACCCCCTTTAGAATCCTCAAAGATTTAAGTAACTAGAGATCTGATTAGATTATCTAAAGAGCCTGAGAATTACAGTCGTGATAAAAGTTTCTAAAATTGTCTAATACTTCAATAATAGAATTGAAGGTAGTAGGAATTTGGTAGGGAAATATTATAAAGAAAGAAGACACATAACTAAGTAATTTCGCATAAACAGCTGTGTTTTCGATTTCCAGATATTCCGATGGTCAGCGCCCGATATGACGAGCGCGGCGGGCGCTAAGGGAGGCCCGGCCGATCATTGGATACGAGACGATACAGCGCCTTATTGCACGCAATGCCAGGTAACTACATGCAATGTTTTCAAAATTTCCACGTAGCTAAAAATATTCGTTTTGATTTGGAGTAGCAGTACTTCAGCTTAGAAACTATAAACAAAGACACAAGGTTTGCAAGACATCTATCTGCTAGTATTTGTTCTGGATTTAATTGTACATGGTTGATACTCCGTAAACTACCATACAGTACGACTACCATGTGTTGTCACATTTAGATGCGCTGACGTTACTACAGTAGTAATAATAGTACGTTACTATGATATCTGTCAAAATTGTTACTCATGATACCAAATTGTAAGCAAATTAATGAAGCGCAAACTACAGTCGCTGTAGTACGCTGTGACGTAGGATAGTTAACTACGTGACGTTTTAGTACCCAAATATCCGCTAGAGGCGCTGTACAAGTTTTCATACATTTTTTTAGCTACAGTCGCTAGCGAGTGTAGATTGTGAAAACTCATGGTAATCTTACTCTAGAATCTGGAGATGTACGTTGACATAAGATATTTGTTTAGGTTCGCTTCACGGCGCTAGAGCGTCGCCATCACTGCCGCGAGTGCGGGGCGGTGTTCTGCGGCCGTTGTACGCGGTACGAAGCGCCGGTCCGCAGATTACGCGCACTGCGACCTGTGCGGGTCTGCCAGCGGTGTCACGATAACATACAAGCTAAGAAAGAGTAAGAACTAACCAAAATTAATCATTATTTATTTCACTCTATGAATACACAAGAGTAGATGGGATAGAGAAGCTGAACATATGGTAACATTCATGATGTTGCATGGGGCCAAAATGGTTCCCCATCTCTGCATTTACACTATGAGGCATACCTCATAGTGTATAATTTCATAGTGTTTTTTACCAACATTAAAATGTCTATATAGCTTGCTATTCAAACGACATTATAGAGGAGATATAATGATTATGTATTATGTTTATTGAGCAATGAAAAATTGACTCAAAGATCAAATGAATATGAAGATCTTTGTCATGTTAGATTAGAACTAACATGAGCACAATTAGGACTTTACTCGCATATAACAACTTTGACTCAATTAATAAATTATAACAATTACTGAGTGCTGAAAATCAGTAGTTCATTAAAAAGCTAGTTTTATTTGAAACAATTTTTTAAACTATTGAAATAATTGATTTAAAATTGTTATTTACACTGTTTGCATGCCGTATGTATTATTCGATTTGACAGCTAGAGAATCTAAAAAAATATAATTTCAATAATAATGTTGAAATAACCTCCCTCCAAACGAATATAAAAAAAAAATAGAGTATCTTGCCCTGATACCCTTTAAGTACAAAAGGTAGCTACCGTCTTATCGTTGTTAATAATTATGTATGTCAAATAAAAAAATGTATTACAAAAACTTTTTCGATATCGATTTAAGAGTTGTATTGTATTGTAAAGTATTCAAAACGTTATAGTGTAGTGTAGCATGTATGCATGTACGAGTTTGTATGTGTTAAGTAGCTTTGAATAAGGCGTGTGTGTATATTAAATCAGTAAAAGCAACCATCCTATTGTTTGGTAGATATATTTCTATCAATAATACACAATGCACACTTCGCTTAACCTAGATTCTATTGTCCCAATAGCTTATTGTAAAACTAGGTATGTTTTAAGATACTAAACCAAATGATGTTGTCTTTCCAGTTTCTTCGCTATTGTTACTAATTTTCGATTTGTTTATTTTATACTGCTATAATAGTATGTACCTACTGTTATAAATTATAGCCTGGCTTTGGCAATTTTTTTCTCGAAATACTTTTGAACTGTTTGACAATTTTTTGTATGAAGAGTTGGAGATATTTTGCTTGCTTTCCATCATTGTTTGTAATTTCTGAAAGTATGCAAGAAAACCTATAAAATGCCAAAACAAACTAGTTTTGGTTTAAAAGCGTTTAACTCGTAGTAGTTTAATCAGATTTATTTAATGTTTAAAAGATAAAATGCCGAAACAAACTAGTTTTGGTTTAAAGCGTTTTAGTAGTTTAATCCGATAATGTTTATAAGGCGCTTAAAATAAGTCAAAATGAATTATCAATTTCAAAATAATAATTGAGGTGCTGCATATATTTTATGTTAGTATACTTCCTTGTAAACAGTATTAACAAATTGATTAGGGTTAACTACGCATCTATTATAAATTTTGTTTTTAATATTATTTTTGTAGATCTCAAAACAACAGATATTTTATGTAGATAATTAGATAGTTTAATATTTTTAATCATATTTAATAAGTTGTTTTGATATGTTTTAATCTATCTACCAATGTTTTGGTACTTATTAAAAAGATATTAACACTTATTTATTTGGAATCGAACGTTTGTTCTAATTATTATTGTGATCATTTTGTAGTATCATTTTTTTATGCATCAAATTCATTCCAAAATTGAGATGTATTCGTGTGGATAAAAAAGTAGTTCTAGTCATATTTTTATAAACAATAATGTATAATACTAGTTATTATGTTGTAACCGTTCTACACCCAACATGATGATACTAGTTATAATATGAGACCTATATACATATGTATTAATTATATTTTCTTGCATTTGTGGATAACATTCCTAGTCGCGAGTCGTACCTTACCTATATCTATAGAAAAGCAGCTGTCTATAATCGGAAAATAATAGTTTAAAAAATAGGCTGTATTTAAAATGTTCTCGATATTTCATTATACATGTTTATTCTTATGGAATCTGTATGTTAGCATAGTACCATTTTGAATTGGGCGTTTACTTGACGATGTGATAATAATATGGTATTATCTAGATCACGGATCCACTATTAAATGTAATAATTATTAACCCGTCACGTACGGAATACTAACTACTTTGCAAAATGTGGGCATGTACCAAATGTCATGTTTGGACTTGCCTCTGACTACCCTCTTTAGATATCCTCAAAGATCTAAGTAACTAAAAATCTGAGAAGATATCTACCGAGCCTGGGGATTACAGTCGTGATCATATATATATATATATAATTATTAACTAAAAGTATTATCTTTTGTTATATTTGGTTCTTTGGCTCTTTTTCTTGTTTATTTTTCTGTTGTCATAAATTTTGAACTGTGTATTTAACACAAGTGGGTTCGTGTTCTATTCAAATTTAATAAAGTAACTATTTTGATATTGTTCCTGCGTAATGTTACCCATGGGAATGGTACAATAGCATTCTAATTGTGGTTATGCTCAAACAAGACTATTTACATTTCTGTTCAACTATCCATATTAAAAAAAAGAAGTATATAATTAATCTATCAGCTATCCAGTTCCCATAGTACAAGCTTTGCTTAGTTTGGGGCTAAATGGCGTTGTGTGAAATGTCCACCAATATTTATTATTATTATTATCAACTCAGATATTGTACGACATGATTATATGAGATCTCACTAGAGCATTGACTATAGACTTTATAGCAAAAAGTATTGTTTGTGAAAAAACAAGTGTTGAATCAAAATTGATATGTCAAGTCAAGTAAACTTTTCTATATTTGTATATTTAATAATTTATGATAACCACAGTGTTAATACAATCACGAGTTTGTTTTTAATTCAAAATTGTATGTATTTTGCCAGAATGTGTGAAATGATGTTAGTCGGCCGACCTTGAACTGTATAGAAAAAGTTGCGGACAATATAATTATGTTGTTTAGGTAGTTTGTAGGCACTGAAGTTTATGCAGTTACTATTATGGTATGTATTTCGTGTACCTATAAAATTAATAAAGCGATGCAAAAAGTACCTTTTTTTTATTCTTCGTATTTTTCAGCTTGCATTATTTGAAATAAACAGACACTATACTTAATTAGCAAGAAACATTTTAAACAGATGAAACCCATTGCAACAATAAATTACGAAGGTAAAACAAATTGTTAATAATAATAACCACGTGTCAACTAAATATAATTTATTATTTTTTATAATATTTGAACTCTTGTTACCTAAATAAATATCTACACAGATATGCTGATATTTACATGCTTTAGACTATAATTTACACAAATAACACCCAACAAGTAGTCCACAAACATTAAGTACAATTTCGTCAAGTGTTTTGAAAGCACACAAAATATAGATTTTCTGTATGACATCGTCATATAAGTACACAGTTTACTAAAATATTGTTTACAACAGCGATTATGATTTAACTGGGTGCCATTACAACAGTTACACACTACATAACAAAGTCCATCGGAGGCTATCCATTTTTGATTTGGCCGGTTTATCTTGTCACCCTGAATTTACTTTGGCTGACACAATATTATGTATATTTTTTCTATTCACTGTCTGCCAAACGTTAACGAGGTAGAGAGATAGTTAGCTATGTCAAGGTGAAGATATTTTAGCTCCGGGTAAGCAGACAATCGTCAACCCAACTACTAATCGTTATTATAGCGCTTTTTAAAGAATGGAGCACTATATTTGAGAATATAATTTGTTACTCCATATTCGTTTGCGCTAGAGTGTTACAGTTGTCTACGTATGGAGTAAGATTTTCATTTAAAAAGCGGATTATGTTATATAGTGGTCGCTGGGTTCGAAGTGCAAATATATTTCACTACAGCATTGGTACCTAATTACATTATCACATTTAGATTTTTTTTCGTAAAATGTCAATATTAAAAATACAGTTTACTTGAATGTCTTGTAGTTAAAAAGATAATATAAAATTTTCTAAAGAAATAAAATAAATATCAATCCAAGTCATTAGTTTCTTGTTGTACGTGATAGTTATATAGTACTTACATACATAATTTATTAAAGTTTTTATAATAAAATTAACTACAAATTGCAGCATAAAATACCCAAGCTATAGAGAAAAATGTTCCTTTACTTAGTCCGATTTCCTCATACAATGACGGCAGCATGCCTAGCATTTTTTTGTTATTAATTTACATTTTTTATTAAAAATCGTAAGTACGTGTGCGATATATGTACTTAACGCAAGGCTAGTGATATGCATTATATTTCATTTGTAATATTATTTTAAAAGTAGGTGATGAAATTTATCTGGAATGTGGAATTTAAAACAATGTTGAGCCCCGTGAGCATCACACCTCTATTGGAAGTAAGATATTACTGATCCAACTTAGTTTATAGACACATGCACAGGGCATAGTAGACTTGTCCTATTGGTTTAATTATAACGATAACTTTTTTATGTGTGCACTTTTATACCTTTTAGATATGCAACAAACGCTCTACATAAACAACAATTATTAGCCAATTTTAAAGTTGGGATTTACCTTACCAATAATTAAATTTAACGTAAACAGAAATAGTGGTAATAATAACAAAATAATTGCTATTTAAAACTAAAACATAAGTAAGTACACAAATTATTTTTTGACTAAATAATGATATTTGTTCGACAGTGGCGATGCAAAATCGCCATTGATAAAAAAAAGTATAAAAAACAGATCCACAAAATGTAAACGTCAAAGATATCCTACAAATTTACAGCTTATGTTATGTACAAAAAGAAAAAAAAACTCGTCCAAAAACTCTTTACAACATGAATTGATTTAACAATAAAATACTGCATTATTTGTTCGCTAACATCGTTAAAAACTTTCAATCCAATAATACTGTATGGACGAAGATAACAATGGAATTACGTATTACAAGTCACGATATAAGTCTTAACGTGCATTGCAGAAGCATAGTGCAGTGCGTTTAAGTACAATATTGATTATCAAGCTACTTAATTAATATTACTGGGCGATCGGGGCTTCAATAGAACCAATATAAACTATTAAAACAACCGATAGAATGACAACTGGTTTGCTAATACAACAAATGCGTTCACCCCGCCCGACCACCTGTGCGAGGGTTATTAATTATTACCCAACATCAAGTTTAACTTCTCTGGCACCGAATATTTAAATATTCAAAACTCGTCTACATGCGCAATAATTAACATTTTCTAAAAGATTTATTCCAAAAATAATTACTAAATAAATAACAAGTACTGATCAAGATTAGATTTTAAATGTTCACGTCGCTTTTGTTGTAAATTGTACACAACACAAATCATCACATTATGGCAAGTAGGATAATCTACTCATCATTCAATATAGTTTCATATTAGCTGCTTCTACATGTGATATTCTACTTTTACAAAAAGTATTTATAGCTAACGCCATCGCTTTGAATAGTTTTTGTCTAACGATTTTACAACATGCAAAAGTCCTGCGATATTTTTTTTAACACATTTTGTGAGGAGGTGACCTAATAATGTCTAAGAGTTATATGAAAATGTGCATATATAATCCTTTAACCGTGAAACGTTCGTTTGCAATTGTCAATATTTACGTGTTTGACACTCATTGATGCGAATATTGATAGTTTAGTTGGTCTACCTAGTTAAAATACCCCACGTATAATTTAGCGATTTTTTTTGTATTTTTCGATTATTTTTAATACAATGCTACACATCATACACACATTCCATCCAACGCATTTCACAACTGGCCAATGGTTGGTTTTCAGGCACTCGGGTTATCATTTATTTGTTATTAAGTTATCAGTAGGAAATAGAAATGACTTTTCACAGTTTGCACATTATATACCAAATCGGTCATTGCATTTTCCAATCTTTTGCATTCAAGTTGCATTTAACTTTCTCAACTACATAAGCAGTTCACTGGTTCCTTCTTGGTGTCCTCACCAGGTTCGTGACCTGAGTCGCTACGAATGTCAGCTTAGTAAGTTCTTTTTCGTCAATGGCCAACGGAGTTAAGCCGTCCAAATAACTCTCGTCAAGCAAGGCGTAACAACTATTTAGCTTTTGTAGCTCAATTTTATTAATGCTTACAAATGCGCGAGTGGTTCTGGAGCGGGCGTGAGGAAAGGGTTGGTGTTGACGGCGCGACCCGCGTAGGTGGACGAGCGGCCGGTCGCGGCGAGGGTCGGCGCGCGAACCACGCGCCCCAGCCACGCGTCCGGATGCGGTAATGGCTAGAAATGTAAAGTCACATTTTATTATTTATCTATTTTTTACTAGCTTCCGCAAAAATATACCTGGGATTTGAAAGAAAAAATTTCGATGTGTCAACATCGAAAATATCCATAGTATTTAATCTATTCATAAGTACTGTCGTCTAAGTGATTTAGTTTAGGTATCAATAAACATATTTGGGGATTTTTTATTGTGTGTACGAGTAATGTTACTTGCGCGGTTTGTACTGTATACCTACCATGAGTTTTCACAATCTACGCTCGTTAGCGACTGTAGTTAAAAAATTGTATGAAAACTTGTACAGCGCCTCTAGCGGATAGTTGGGTACTAAAACGTCGCCTAGTTAACTATCCTACGTCACAGTACTACAGCGACTGTAGTTTGCGCTTCATTAATTTGCTTAAAATTTGGTACCATGAGTAACAATTTTGACAGATGTCATAGTAACGTACTATTACTACTGTAGTAACGTCAGCCAATCTAAATGTGACAACTCATGGTAGACGTACTGATATACTCATGATATGAGTAAGAAGGGTGTGAGTACCGAGATGACGGATGATACAGGGAAATGGAAGAAGAAAACGTGTTGTGCCGATCCCATATAGCGAAAAGCGCAGGAAGAAGAAGAAGAAGTTACCTGTGCTGTTTGTACTGAAATATTGATGGTATGAGTAAGAAAGGTACTGAGATGAGATGACGGATGATAGAGGGAAATGGAAGAAGAAAACGTGTTGTGCCGATCCCATATAGCGAAAAGGGCAGGAAGAAGAAGAAGAAGTTACCTGTGCGGTTTGTACTGATATATTGATGGTATGAGTAAGAAAGGTACTGAGATGACGGATGATAGAGGGAAATGGAAGAAGAAAACGTGTTCTGCCGACCCCACATAGAGTGGGAAAAGCGCAGGAGAAAGAAGTTACCTGTGCGGTTTGTACTGGCTGCACCGTCTCCACAGCCTCCTCGGTGAGCGCGCGCAGGCCCAGCGACAGTTGTTGGCACATCGCCGCAACAGGGTCAGAGTTCTCGCGGTCCTGGACAACAACATTAACACATGCTATACTTAATTAATTTAACGAAGACGCGTGAAACGTATCATTTTAATTTTATTAAATTACTAGCGACCCGCCCCGCTCAGGTATGGACAATCCACACAGCATCATCTAGCCCCAAAGTAAGCTACTCAAAGCTTGTGTTATGGGTACTAGATAACTGATATATTTAATACATTAGATACATAGATAGATATTTTTTATTATACATAGAAAACACCCAGACCAACGGAACAAATTCCTGCAGACCGTACACAAATTTGTTCCGCGGCGGGAATCGAACCCGCAACCTCTTGCGTCGCAGGCGGACTCTCGCCCGCTGCGCCACTGAGGTCGTCAAATGTGGTGTATAAACCTGTCTCTTGAATCACTATATCTATGAACATTCAACGTTTTGACAAATATAACAAATCAAAAACCTTGAAAATCGGTCCAGCCGTTCTGGAGTTATACGAGTAAGTGTTCGAACAAACCCGTGTTTTATATTAATAAGAAGACTAGTATTTTCTGAGACATTGATAAAGCTTACACTATGAAAAAGGCACCAGTCATATTAAGGCCCAGAATACTCGTCACACTATTCCTTACGTTAAAGTTACAAAAAAAAGTGACATAGGTCCGTATAGCAACGCGGATCTCCGCGGAATCAGACATAGCACGAAGCGAAATACCCAAATGACAAGTAAGTAGAGTGCGGCATGATACTATGACTGCTCTGAATTATATAACGAAAGCGACAATTTATACAAAACTTAGATATGTTCAAGTAAATAGCTTATTTCAAAAAAAGGGCTGGGTTGATTTGTTTCAAATTAACTGATTTACATTCATGTGAAATAGAAATTCAAAATACCTTACTGTTCTGAATAAATTAAGGAATTTCTAAATTTTCAGAGGTGTTACTGACATGATTTTTAACCAAGGTTTTCTAACTAATTCGTGTTTTAGCTCCGGTTGATTTATCACTTATATCCTTGAGTATCGTGTAGTATAATTTCAATGTAATCTATTAAGCGGTAATAGAATGATTAGGGTTGCAATACTTGCAATTTTCGAAATTCTGGGCCTTAAATGGCGCATGGCCACGTAGGTATTTGCAGTTAGTGTTTAAAACATAAAAGGTTATAAGTTCATCGCTACTTGCAGGAATAACCTAACACACACATTAACATAAACCTTAAAATTATTGATTCTAGGGTGTGGATCCTTCAGTTTAAGCTTATAAAACGTACAAATTGTATGTCCTTTACCTCGATGGCGGATGGCATAAGTTCGGGACGTTGCGCGGGCGCAGCGGGCGGCGGGTCCGCGCGGGGCGGGGAGCCGAGCCCCACACGTTGTCGCTCCAAGTTCGAAGGCAGCTCGCTGATACGCAGAGACATCTGACGCTTGAACGGAGAACTAAAAAAAGAAAAAAACTTGAGAGGTGTCAAGGGACACCCGGATGGAACGAAGTTCCTTTCCTTGCTTTCTATGTGAGAGAGAGACAGACAGAGAAACACGCGCAGGCCGCACGGCTTACAACTATAGCAAAAAGTGTCGTTACAACTTTTGGTCTTAATTTTTCCGTCTAGCCCCCTTTCGCAACGCGCGATAAGGAACTTCGTTCCTTTAGTCCGAAAGTTATTTTGACTATCACATCAAGTCTTCTATGGAGTACATTACGCGAATGAAGTTGGGGATAGTTCCACTGAAAAGTTATAAAAACATTTTCTTTATTTTAGTACTAGCTTCTGCCCACGGCTTCACTCGCGTGGTAACTTGAAAAACACAAACAAATCTATCCCACGGGACCCGTAGATTTTCACGGGATTTAAAGTAACCTGTGTGCTATTCCAGACTATAATCTATATCTGTGTTAAATTTCATCCAGATCCGTTCAGCCGTTTCAGCGTGAAAGAGTAACAAACATACATCCATACATTCTTAGAAATTTTCGCGTTTATAATATACTAGCTTCCGTCCGCGGCTTTGCTCGCGAGGTACCTACATAAAATATAGCCTATGTTACTCAGGGATAACGTAGCATTCTAACGGTGAAATAATTTTTGAAATCGGACCAGTAGTTTTTGAGTTAATTCGTTACAAACAAAACTACAAAACTCTCCTCTATATTATAATACTAGCTTCTGCACGCGGCGTCGCCCGCGAAGTACCTACATAAAATATAGCCTATGTTCATCCTGAAAGTTCATTCTACACATTGGTGAAAGAATTTTTCAAATCGGTTCAGTAGTTTCGGAGCCTATTCATTTCAAACAAACAAACAAACAATCAAAGTTTTCCTCTTTATAATATTAGTATAGATTAGGTATAGAAGTAGGATTAATGCAATCGCGTTTAACCTGTTATTGAGATGCGTGAATCCGCGGAACGAGCCCTGGCGCTCGAGTAGATGCGGCGCGGCGTGCGGGCGCTCCACCGCGAAGGGGTTGTGCGGGGAGGGCGCGGGGCGGGGGGTCGCAGCACTCGGCACAACGGTGGTGTTGCTCACGACGTGAGCGCTGCTGACGTTGTTCACGATGCTCACGACGCTGGTCGGCAATGCCGGCACAGAGGGCGCCGGCGGCGGCGGCACCGGTCCGTTCGACACATCTGCTTCAGACGCGCGGCGGTTTATTATACCTGGAAAAAATATTTATTTATTTATTTATTGGAAAACCAACAGCTTACAATTCATCATATAACTATCAATAGCATCAGAGAGCCAATTAAAGGTTTTCACGTGTAATTAAACATTGTATATAAGAATTATTCTAGATTAATTATTAGAATATTAATTATTAATTAGAATAATTTTATTAGAAGTATTTCTCATCAAAAAAATCGAACAATCCCTGCATTTGTGGCAATTTTGGGGTAGATAGCGTTGTGTGAAATGTGCACCACTATTTTTTATTTAAGCGACGATTAACTTAAACTACTAAATTGAATACTACTAAAATTTAGAATATTATTATCAGTACGTTATTCGAAAGCTTTTGTTTTTTAAGTCATCAACATTTTCAGTTTTTAAGTCATTTTATTGTGTTTTTTTAGTATTTTTATTTATAAGTGTTTTCTATTGTGTTGATACACAATAGAAAAAAGTCATCAACATAAAGTTTTACTATCAATTAATAATATCCTCTTTATGAAATTTCGATGAACAACATAAAAATACTTTCTTGCGCGAAGCCCTTGAGTTATAAGCAATTATTACAACGAATGTAACAAAAATTATACTCGCTAACTCGTTTATTTAATTTTAGGTCTAGGTAGGCGACATAAATAAACAGTAAAGGCAAAGGTGAGCGATCAATAGGTTTTCCCAAAACTTGATCGCAACAAAAAACAACATTGATAACAAGATAACAAGTTTAGTAGTAGTTTAAGTTTAGTTACGACTTAAATTGTGTATTGTGCTTACAAATCACGCACAAAGCGTCACTGCGCATCACAGTCATCATTACCTACATAACAGGTAAAATGCATACCAATTTTCGATTATAAATGCCAAGTTACACGAATAGATAAGTCACGCGTGAGTCAGTCGCGATATGAATGCGACCACGTGTGACGATACGGAAAACACTAATTTAATCGAAGGGCGCGTCAAACGTATTTTGAATAGACAAATATCTGCATGCGGATTCACCTGCGTTTTGTGGAAACAAACACGGAAGTTCTAATTAAACACGAGTATTTTCTGTCGGTAGATACAGACGGTAAGTATGATAAAACACGGATTTAGTTAGCAGGAAAACTATAATACTTGCAAAAGTGTGCATTTGAGGAAACTAATACAAATAGTATGTTGAGCCTAAATATGGAAAGTTATTTTAAGGTATAGTGTACGTTATTACTTTTAAAGTCACCATATTGCCGTGTGCATATTGCCGTGTGTTGACCGTGGAAAGCAGCTCAAATTTTACTTATAACTAGGATATGACTTATTGTCATTTCACAATTAAGTTAAAACACAAGTTAAAAAACAATTAAGTCACTACTGTGCAAATCTCGTGACACTAGGCAACTTTTAAAGCCCATTATACCATCAAGCATTACTGTACTTAGCTTCAGAAACAAATCCCAATCCTTAACTACAACAAATCATCCTTCCGGCTGCGCCATTCACTTTCCAAAAATCCAACGCGTACTGTGCATATCGCGTGACACGAGGCAACTTTTAAAGCCCATTAACGTACCATCAAGCACTACTGTTAGCTTCAGAAACAAATCCCAGTCCTTAACTACAACAAATCATCCTTCCGGCTGCGCCAGTCACTTGCCATGAGAAATCCAACGCGTACCTGACTTGCGGAAAGATCCTTGGCGAGTGAAGGCGTGGCTCGCGGCGTCTATGCTCATAGACACGGCGCATTCCTTGTCGCGGCGTTGCTTGCGCTCCAGGCACGCGGCAAAAGCGCACCCCACCGCATGCGACAAGCGCTCGCCGCTGTCACGTGACGCGAGGAACCCGTGGCACATCCAACGACGAGTTGTACCGTCACGGCAAATGTAACTATGGATAAAAAGTTGAAAACTATAAACGTACATACATAAAATCACGCCTGTTTCGTGACGTGGTAGGCAGAGACCACGGATATCCACTTGCTACGATCCTGACATACTCTCTATACTCTCATAATATCTTCATTCATTCATACCCTTATTAGATTATTCGTACATGAGCGTCGGTTCAGGGTACTGTTGACCTGGCTTTTTTGTAAAACGTTCTCAAAAAATGGAAAAGTAAGTAAAAAATACATACCTACCTACAATTCCTTAATTTTGTACTTATTGTGTTTTTTTTTGTTTTTTAGCAGCTCTATCAATGTGTAACTCTCAAAGCTTATAATGATGAAGAGGTCTAGAAAAGTTTCTGTTGCCTTCCACGCCAGCGGAAAAATCTTATTGTATAGAAAAGACATTAGCTGTTATGTGACATCTTACAAGCTAACGTCATTTCCATCCAATTTGATCTTTCCGCTGGGGTGGACGACAACAGAAAATGGATCTTCTCTATGAATACAATTACTGGATATAAAGTTACCTAAATCCCCGCTCATGGTTCCGGTCGGGCGCGCAAAAGGACACTTTCTCTATGGTCTGGTCGACGATCAGCCCTTTAGTTTCCTCTTCGACCACGCGCAGACCGTCTCCGCCGACGTGCAACACAGCACGGACCGGACGACGCCGAGAGTTCTGGAAAATAGAATATTATTATGACTCATCATCAGAATCCACAGCTCGACTTCGCCCACTGCTGGGTAGGCCTCTAAGCTCTTTGTGCCACTGGTCCCGGTCCGCTGCTAGCTTCATCCACTCCCCTAGAACGAGCATTGTGGGAACTCAGTATTTTTCTCTACAGAAGAGAAAAGAGCGGCCCATTTCACTCCCGGATGACAGACGCTCCTGTACCCAGTTCTTATATCCTATTATCATTAACACATTGACTTATTTTACTATCCATGTGAAAGTCGCGTGCATTTTTCGAAAAAAAACACCTTTTTTAGCGATTTGAGATCATCTCAAATACTTGACCAAGTCATTCTTCAAAATCGTATTCGAGTATGAATCGCTCAATTAAAGTGAAGTAGGTTTGTTGAAGTATGTTTACGAGAATTAATGCATGAGTAAGTAAGTATACATATCTACTATAGGTACATCCAATCAAACCTAATGATCTTGCGTAAGCACCTAACGACAATAAAATACTTGTTATTAAGAGTAGGGTAGGAGGCACTCAAGTAGCAGTAAATACCTACTCGAGTTATCTTCACAACACTAGCACTGTTCTGTGCGCAAGTCGCATGATTGACCCAAGTTCAGTAACAGTATAAATAAGCACCAAAAACAGTAGTGTCATTCGTGATTTATAAAGAGACTGAAAAAAAATTGAATCACCTATCGCCGGTGAATCGGACTATCGCACGCAAGAAGACCCCCACTGGTTAAACAGACATTATTAACGGTTTATTAAAAGTGTGATATAACATGCCACGATTAAGAGTGCGTACCTGTACCTATGCTATGTAAGACGTGTATTTTTTTTTGTAAATAAACTTTTTTTCATTTTCATTTTTCATATCATTTTTCATGCTATGACCTACCGTACTCTAACATTTATTCTGTGCTCAATTTCGAGTGTTGCTACTGTTTGAATATGTGTAAGGGAGTGTATGCATGTGTTTGACTGTAGATATGTATATCTAGAATCTAAAGACAAATGGACAGACAGTTGCGTGGTTCTGTTAATTACGACTAACAGAAGTTGCATTGACGATTAAGTGCTAGACAATTTAGCGAATATTTAGTGAGCCAATGTTATGATACATCGGGTGAAAAAAGCCTACCACTCAAATACGGAATGTACTATATGTCTGAAAATTGACCGTTTCACTATTGTTCGATCATACAAGCGATTGGTTAATAGTCTGATGTATAAATCCTTCGAGAGCTGGAAGTATTCTAACTTTCACATGACATTAAACGACGTGGTGATTTACTTCATTCTAATTACTTTACAACGAATAGATATTGGGTACAGTAAGTACCTACAGTGAGTACAGTACCTACCCCATAATAACCCTAAAGTTGCAATGCGATGTTGCTACTGGTATTCCTCCCGTACGCGTATTGTGTACATCCTGTGTATAAGCCAGAAGCTCATAGATAATGCATAAGAATCAGACATTATCCCTCAGCGCACCGATGACCTTGCAAACGTGACTTTCATACGACTCCGCCGGCAAATGTGAAGGTCTCCACAAGGATAGCAGTCGTGTGACATTACGAGTATATTAATTTGTCATTCTGGATGAATTTATTGACATGAGTCCATCTTTTTCGATCGCAGTTCTCTGTCTCATCGACAAGTGATGGCACTTTTCACAAGTGATGAGGGATAACTGTGGAATCCGGCTCGAAAGACCACTTTTGTTTTAACCTAGTTGAGTCAAAACAGCCGAAGTATTTGCCGGCAAGTTCAGGTTCAGCTCGGAAGATCAAATTAGCCTAAGCGCTTTATTGTTGTCAGACACATTGTATTCTCTGTGAGTTGAGGATCCAAAGAAGAAAAGGATATAATAAGGAGTAATTGACACCGATCCTATGATTCCTTAAAATGGGATAAATGTGGTGAAGTATAGCCCAAGCCTCGTGGCCTAGTTTCATGGAGCGCCGTCACTATAACGCCGGCCTAATGATAACTTTCGAAGCAGAATGGTTGAGATTTGTCACGGCTTAAGCTACGCCACACTCACCCTAAGCACCTTTAGCGCTTCCTCGCAGACTTGCATGCCCCGTGACTCGAACACCTCGACACAGCCGAGATACTTGACAGGGAAGGTGCACGTCCCGGCCCGCACCGCCGCCTCGTCCGCGTGCCATTGGTGCGGGCGGGCCGACTCGGGTGGTGAGCCCTTGCGTCTTCGGAAGGAATCTCTGAACGAGCGCCGCAGACGTTCCATGCCAGCGCGCGGCGGCGACAGAGCGGTACCCGCGCGCGCGCGACGCAACGAGCTCCGCACCGACGACTTCTGAAATGATTCAAAATAAGTTCATCGTTAGTAAAAACACACACTATTGTCTATGATGCAAAAGTCTATGAACCGGTGTCCCACCTACGATGATTGCCAATAGAGCCGAAAGCACAGGAAACCTGAGTGAAAGGTATAATAACATAAGTTTTCACTGTGCCTTTAGATTGAGACTCTTGCGACACAGCCTGTGAGAGGAATGATCAGTGCGTTTAACGTTTTTTGGAGAAAAACGTTTAGATAACACTTCTTTCAATGTGATGATTAAGGCCATTCTAAGTAATTTATCTAGGTGAACTAGTGATCAAATAAGAAAAACGAAAAGTCTGAGTACCATATGTATACATCTTATCGTAGACTCGCGAGCCAGTGTCAAGTCGAATAGAATGCGGTTCCTACTAATAAATTGCACAAGTAGATTCGTAGGTACCTAAGTACCGAACCCGTCTGAATTAGGTTAGTGAGCGAATAGTCAATACGGGCGATGTAAACGACCAACGCCTGTTTGATTTCCAGCTATTCTACGCGCAGAAGCGTTAAGAGGATTGTGAAGCTGTACATTTTCATACAAAAGCGATAACGTTATGCTCTCTTATAAACTTAGTCTAATATTTATAATTTTTGGAAATGTTGTAGATACAACGAAAAACTAAGCTTGTACGTTTTTATTTTAATGAAATATTGCTTACATAAAAGTTATGGATCTAAATATCCATATTACAATATGTATAGCAAAAACATTAACAAAGCTTGATTTCAACAAATTATTATTATTAGTGTGTTATTTGAAGTTATGTTGATGATTACCTATGTTATTGACTCTTTGATTTGACCTTTAAAGATCATAAGCAGAAGCATATCTCAAAATAATTAAAGAAATATTGTTATGATCTCCACTGACCAATATCTTGGGTACATTAATGTAGGTAATTTAGTATTTTTAATGAACTCTTTCTTAAGATAGTCTCGTTACATTGCTAGCTTACCTATTCATATTTTTTCGCTAGCACCGTTCGTTGTAGTAGGAAACATAATAAAACTATAGATTAATGCATCGAGAGTAGGTATCATGTAATTTATTGAAACGAGTGGGCAGTAAGAAGTAAAAAGTAATGTAAAGTAGTGTAAAGTAAGAAGCTTCCTACGTAAAACTCTAAATGGCTCTTTCCTTTTAGGAAACAGCTACGCATTTCCCTTTTAGATGTAAGCCCGAACCGAAGCCAATTTGGCCTTGCCTGGCGTAGGTACCTAATAGGTACGTAGTGTTCTTACTCGACAACTTTGGCATTTACAAGTTGGTTTTATGTCCTTATTACACAAAATTACTTTATATTATACCGTCCCAGAGAATATCGTTAGCTATTTTAAGCATATTGAGCGAGACCCAGGAGTAAGTGGCTTGTTGATTAAAAGGGAGATTGCGAATCGCCTACGAATTGATTACTGGCGCCCTCAGGCGAGTTTGCGTCAATCGACATAACGAGATGATTGGATTGTAGTCTCTCTTCAATTTGTGCTAAGGCTAGCATTGCTTGTCCAAAGAGGTTGTAAAATCAAGCAATTGAATTGCTATTACCTTGTTATCCTTTAAGAAACAGATTACTAATGTAATTTGGGTCATTTACCAGTCACATTTTGCATTATTGCCGTCGTTTGTTTGGACAGTTTCTCCTCTGTAGGTAAGTAAAGGTAGAAAAGGGTACTTCCATGGACCAGGATTTTAACCTGTTAAGTTTAGACGCTGGACTGCCAATTTACTGATACTATTTTCCCTGGCAGAATATAGCCTTTATGACCGCTTTTCCAGAAGGTAAGTACTCCTTAATTCATAGGTACATAGACTTACCACTACATAACTAAGCAAAGCCACTAAGTGTATATCCCACGCAGTTTAATTCTGAATTCGAGAGATGTTTGTAATATAACTAATTTAAATTCACAGATGCCTAGTTAGAAACCTGTCAAGCACGACGTGACTTAATATCGCATCTACGTGTCTGGCACAAGCAAGTTATCTCACGAGCAGGAAGCAGATCAGACCACGTGCGGATCCTAACCTCTTTTGGTGCAGTTACTTTTATCAAACATAGGTTTAGAGAAAGTTTTACCTTTTTTCCCAACATTACTCTACAATTTTATTTGACACAGCATAACAATGTTCACCATTGTTATCGTCATGAAAATGAACACCGTCACCAAGAGTGGTAACAATCTTGCTCATACAAACTTACTATAACCTACATAATGTAGGTACTTTGCTACCCACCCGATCTATTCTAAGCGGAGAACTGTCTGTGGTAAGTATAGATACGTCTTAAAATAGGCAGAAGTAGTGCTAGAATGAATGTAATTCATAGTATTTTTAACACTGTAATTGCTAAAGAACGTAGGCGGTAGTTAACGTAAGGATGTAAACAGCAAAGAAAATTACGAAATGAGTGGAGACAACTCTTAAAAGTGTGTGTCACCTACGCCAATATATCGAGTAAGTACCTAAGTACCACTACATTCACGCAGTCAGTAGGTATATTTTGTGCGGCGGCAAAGCAATTTAATCGACTAAACCACCGCATACCTAACTAAGATTAAGACACGACACTGCTATAGGTATTTTCTGTGACAGACAAACAATCCAGAAGCCGGGCATTGTTGACTATGAGGACCTGAATAACAAGAACTTTCACATTGCAGTTTATTGTTCCTGAATTATCTTTTGCGTAATGCATAGTTTTGGGATTGTTTTCTAGTCTGTGTACCTTACCTAATACATACATAAAATCCGTAGTAGGTATATCTTATCCCAAAGCAACGAATAAGTATCCTAACCACCTGTTTTCGCTTGTAGGATAGTTTTAGATAGTTTTTAGGTAGGAACCTCTATCTGAACTTACTTTTGAATATATTAAATAATATTTTACTCCATCAAATAGATGATGAAAAAATCTAACCGTCAGAGAAGAATGTGGTTTTCCGTCGTTATTATTAAATTTGTCGACAAGATTCAATAAAATAAAACTCAAGTGGCTGTAAGATAAAAACACTGATGGAAGCTTCGTTGAATCGAGAGAAAAAAATAGGTTTTACACGTTACGTCAACGTTACTAAGCCTAGCATTAACATCCTGATTGAATCAAATAAAAAACCAGTCAAGTGAGAGTATGGCTCGACCGGCCAAACTTAATTTATTAGTGCCAATCTGCCCCATTCAACTTCAATAATACTATGGACAGCAATATAAACGCAGATAGATATGACATGTGGTAGATATTATCGAATTTATAAGACTAAGAGCATACTCGACCGTATGGCCCACATTCTGTCACCTATTTACTAAGTTTGAGTGGGTACCTACCCTATGATTAGAATAATTTTGGGGGTCTTCTGATACAAAGGAAACGTGAGAAACATGTCCCCTCTGTATAAATTTTTAGGTTATCTATTACACTTGTGCAAATTTTTACGAGTAGGTACAATGTCGTCTAACTAATAAAAAAACCGTTGATTACGGTGGGTCGCGAACCGCGAGTGAATATTGGGTGGGCCCTGAAAAATAAGACTATCGGTAATAAATCGAACGAGCGGTTATGTTATGATTAATACCTAAATACATAAATTGGACGTACCTACCTATCAAACTCTTAAAAAATACTTAATTAAAACTTGAAATTAATGGTGAGATAAAATGATAAAAAAATAGGAAAAAAATGCATCCTTCTTAAAATAGCACTCTTTGTGTTTAAATATTCACACTTTGGATCTGTTGGACTGTTGTTTTTCTTGTTTGAACAGCCCTTCATTAATTGTGTCTTTATTTCCCTTTTTCCTTCATAAAGACCAATTTTGATTTTTTTGCAACCGAAATTTGAAACTTTTGTTACTGACCTACACACAGAATTAAATTAATGTTGAAGCCTAGAACTAAACCTTTGTAGGTAGGTACAACAACATTATTTTGAAAGCATTAAATAAATTTTACTTAGATCTATTGAAATCAAGAAAATTTGATTCGGAAAGGAATATAATATTATATCGTTAAAGTACCTAAACCTAGTAAGAACCAACCTACCTATTAACGTATCTGTTAATACATCATCGCAAAACATCCTATTGTTCGTTTTTGTAAAGACGCACAGTACCTACCTACGCTACGCATAGAACGCAGGTAGCAATGCCATGGAATTCATTTATGGATGCACAAAGGAGTGTCGTATAGTCGTTAGCAATAAAACGTTGACCATAGAGCGAGTACCTACAAAGTACTATAGCTACATAGGTAGGTTAGGTACCTAAGCAAGCAACGTAAGGACGCAGATAGGCAAATAATTCCATAGATGAATTATTTATTACATATACCTACGTTGGCAGGTAGGCGGGTACTCCACTAGTCTTTGCTAATAGGTACCTAACGTATCTTTATACATAATATAGCCAGTGTCACAGAACAATTATGAATTGTAAATAATTAATCAGGTACCTAGGTATGTTAATACAGGCGCCTATAGTAGGTAGGTAATTTATTATTTAAATAAAGGATTGATTGAGTAAGTACCATTTTAAGGTCAGTTGCCTGTGTAGCTGCCTGAGCTCTATCCAACGGCTCATGGGGCGATGATCCTTGATTCCCCATTTTGTACCAGTTTGTGCACTATAATTTAATCACACAACTTCACTTTAGGCTCAGATTCACTAATTAGCACTGAAATCCGGCAATATTTCATGTCTTCACTTATTCACATCAGATTGAATAATTTCATTTACGAACGCATCACGTTGATTTACACAAAATGAATGTCCTCTTTTGATAAAAACATTCTATCCGCAGCACACCAAGATAATAATTTCGACGGAGTTGAAGCTCTGCAAACATGGCAAAGCCTAGAACAAATAGTTTAGTTCTGGGAAATGCTTCAACCTTGGCAATTGTCGCATAAAATATGAAAAATACGTTAACTGGTGCCTCTATAATAGTTTTTTGATCAACAGTCTGTAGTATAACATTCAGAGATAAGTTAATATTTAGTGCTGTTTAAAGAAGTTAAACTTTTTAACATAAAGTCTAGGATGCGACAGTGTCAGTCCTCGGATCGTGTGAATTCGTTAACAATATAATTTTAAAAACAGGGGTCAACTTTTCCCACAAACGATGAATAAACGCAGAGCGGCGCATTGAACCCGGCAGCCGGCTCGCGGGGGGAGAGAGGATAGGTAGGTAGCTGAGAACGACTGCCGAAGCCAGCTGAACGTTATTTTTTCCCACAGCATTGTTCTTTGGACCGTAGCAAGCGAAGATTAAACCACTAATCCACTTTTCTCAATTTGCACAAACACTGCCTCCTGTTTATGATTTGGATGGAAAACTTCATTATGACTAGACGAGTTTTGAAGAGATACAGGAAAATTGGGTAGAGGCGCGCGCGCCGCACATTGAGCGGCCAACTGTCGCGCTGACTACAGACTGGGCTGTACGGTACGGAGTGCGTCGTGAATCGCACGAAACCCTGCAGCGGAGTCCCCGTCCCGTCTCGCACCTCGCCCCGCAACCAACCGGTCCCTTGCATTGTCAAGATTGACGACCGGTGAGATCATCAACGGACAGCCAGCCAGTATAATCGAAATTCGATGAGAATATGCCATATTTAATTTACTGCAAACTTTAGTCAAAGATCAAAAACCACGTCAGTGTTATTAGAATTAATGATCATGAGTGCTAATGATTCTTGGAAGACAGGACAGGAATCTATGGGTACATGCAGAATAATGAATATTATGTACTAATAGAACAAGATAACTGAAATGGCGTGATTCCTAATAAAATAAATTGGTAGAGCGTAGAGCAGATGTAGACGAACTAGCACGTGCGAGTGGGACGGATGCAGGTGCAAATACCAGAAAGCTTATTAATGGCGCTTGAACATATGGCCTTCACAGCATCAAAGCTTTTAAGTGATTGAAAATAATGCTGCCGCTTGCCGACACCTCAGAAAGTAGTCCTTATCTACGTAAGTTTAGTAAACAAAAATAACAAATAGCGATCTTTGTTTTAGAACATTAATATTATATTGATACTGTTGTTGCATTTTACTGCCGCGGTCATTTTAGTGTACAAAGAAAAGATCAGCAACTATTTGCCGCAGCAAACTATTTGCAAGCAGTTTTAATTTAGAAATGCTACAACAGAATCACTATACACTATAATTTTAAATATAAGAATATAGGTAGGTACTACATGACTTTATTATTTTGAGTTGTTAATTTCTCTTAAATTTTGAAACACAATATTAGGAGCCAGGTCAATGATCTAGTTGATGCAAGACGGAAGAATCGAAATGTAATTCCAAATTTTTGTTCTTGTTTGAGTCATGCCTTGCACGATCTGCTTTCTGACCTTATGAGTCATCATCACAGCTCACATACCGATCATTACCAATCGTCGATTTCGATAATGCAACAAAGACAAACAATATTTTAATGAGATGATAGGATTATAGTAAAAACTGGGGTGGAAAGCGGAGATGGAGGGAGGAATTTTACGAATACTTCTGCTTAAAAGTGTGGCCTTAATCAGCTGATAACAGAGAGGTACGATAGAGACGCAATAGAAGCTTTTGATAGTAATAAAATGTATTATGAATCAGTCAGTCAGTCAGTCAGTCAGTCAGGTTAAGCTCTTATATAGGTATAGATTGTATTGCCAAACTTGTCTCAAAATATATACCTAGATATTTTATAATTAATAGATAAGTGAAGTAAAAGTTAGAGAATTTGTCATCACTGCATTTGAAAGTTTTAAGACCTCAATTTGGAGTTGTTTGTAAGATGGGTAAATATAAGCTTTCTCTTCATCAGCTGTACTCAACCATATATTCATAAAGCATTTAATTTCGCTTAATGATAGTTAAATGCAGCATTTATTATATTTGCAGCCGTGTTTTTAATATTTTATGATTAATTTGTTAAGACCACTTCGTTAAAAGTTACAACAAAACCTATCAGATTTTCTCGGGCCATATTAAAAAAACAAATCTGGAAAGGATTCTCTAAAGAAGATATGCAACAAAAGCACGAACATTGAGTCTTTATAATTGCAGGAACCGTAAGCAATTCGTGATTCCCTTTTCGATAAGGCAATTTGTGATTGGATAAGCTTTAATGGCCTCAGTTTTCGGTCTCAATCTTAAAATCATATTCGGAACAACCAAAAAAGGACTAATGCACTTAATTTCTCGAAACACAAAAGTTCCGTAGACACTACTAAATTAACCTTATTTATTAATTATTATTATTACATTAATAACCGGGCAAACTTTTTGTGCTTTGATTTAAGAATTATTTGTTGACGCTAACTTACACAATCTTCTAAGTAATAAGTCTCGTGTAAGGTTATTCGCTGTAAGAGTCTCTGGCGACAGTGTATAAGTTTTCATCGTTACAATCATAATGTTCAACGCTAGTGTAATTTATGTCATTCACTGCAGAAGCTTTGTGTCAACGAGGGCAGTGACATGGTTCCGGCGCCAGCTACCGTAAAATTACCTACACCATTGTCTATTCAGCAACTATTTCCGCCAATATCTCATCCAATTCAAATGAAACACCGTTAGTTGACACGGATGTTTACACAATCGGCCTCTGTCAATTAACTTGTTGAATGACAAGTGAAAAAGTTAAATATACAAGTGGAGGTGAGGTACCTACTTATTATCAGCAGTTCATCTTCTGTACGGATGAATCATCTTGATCGCGCAACGTAAAAGCTTCTTTATTACTTGGCTAAGCCGGATAAACGTATCGAAAGGAATAAACATTTATGCGGCTACAAACTGGAATAGAACGCAACTCGCAACACAATCATTTAGGTATAGCTAGCTACTAACAAAACTAAGACGTATTGACCGATAGTAACTATTACACTCGTAGGTACATTGTAAGGTATTGAACACTAACAAGCGTTTTCTCATTTACGTCAGAGATACCAGAAATACTCGTATACCTATTTGAATTATACATAATGCACATTACACATTGTAAGGTTAATTAATCACGTTACGGCGAAACTGACACTTTATTTGTATTATTTTCTTATTTTAAAGAAATGTGTTCTTTATTCTAAATGTATTCATTAAAATAGAAGTATGTAGACAGGCAGGTATAGTTAAGTACTAAAGCAACGGTTTTCCTCAATAAGGAATTGTATTTTGTCATGTGCAATTCAATATTTCTAACGGACAAAATGTACAGTGTATGACCAAGGTTGTCAATGGAGTATACAGTCATGCATACAAAGTCTTGCATCTTGGTCTACTTGTGATGTACTGGCTGTAGCACTGAGCATGTTTATAACAACGGATGTTATACGCATGTGACCAGATTGCGAATGTAGCCTCCTGGGGCCTTAACGACACCAGTCGTCGCACACCTCTCAGGTTGTACGGATTCACGATCGGTGTCGGAACAAAAAGTATTTCTATACCGAATACGTTAGAACTCAGAACGGGTAAAGTGCCTATTTAAAAATAACAAGCGTATTCGTATTCAACCTCGAGATATTTCCGAAGCTCCAATGGAAACGGGTTTACCAGAAAGTGTTAGAAAATGGCGCAGTATGGAGATCAGCCAATGACTGCATGGACCATGTTTAGCTGGAGGAGACTGTACAGTGGAAACGGGCAGAACGGGATGGAAGACTCGCAGGTGGAACTTCCGGCTGACACCAGGCAACTGGTTTACAACGTCTACATGTACTTTTCGAGAAGACCCGGGAGAAGCGCAAAGGTAGCTTTGTCCAAAACTGCGAGCGCTACTATGCTTCCCAGAGAGATTGTTGCTGATATTATAAGGGACAAATACAGAGAATGATAGCGTCAAAAACAATGTGTTCTGGAGGTCGCTCAAGCGAATGAACAAGGGCATACAACTTATACAAATTAAAGAGAGAGGATGCGAAGCAATGATGAAACAAAGACCTAACAAGACATTTTATTTGTTAAGCTATGATGCGATCGATTGTCACGGTAGGTTATCAGATTTTGCGAAGGCCTAAGTTATTAGATTATGATGAGCTAGACTGCGTTAGGTGTTGAATATTTTAATTATGGATTGATCTCTCTTCAACGTGTCTACGAATCATTATTGATAAAATCCTGGTTATCTTTAGTTAAATAAAATACATAAACTACCTAGGTAGTTGTATTCATTAAAAGTAGGTACCTACAATATATAATTAACTTTACTATAAGTCCTCAAGCTCTAGATAAAAAAGGTTAAAATCCGAGGGATTGGAATTGAATAGGTATCTAACGCGCTTTTCCAAGACTTTGCAGCATTTGTTGCATATCTAGGTTGTTTTACAAACATTGTTGTTGTTAATGTCAGTCAGTCTCACAGGAATGTAGCAATCTAGCCTTACTAAATCCAGTTCACTGATTCTATTCAAAGTTAGGTACCTACTTCTTGCGTAAGACCTTTGCTTCGTGTATTATCATTATGAGCTCGAAACAAACGACTAAAGGCCGAAATAAATGTGCCAAATTCGTTGCTTCAATGCTTGGCAATTCGTTTGTACACAAACGCAATCGTGCCGTAATACCATTGTTCAGTAATCATGAATTAGTAATCAAAGATAAAATACGCGATACTCACACTAAAAACTTTTCCACGAGACTCAATTGACTAGTTTCAGGAATATAACACACTCTCGAGACACCAACAAAAGATTGTTTACAAAAACACAAGAAGAGAGGGATATTTAGAGTCACAAAAGCACGCAACAGGCTTGTAGCCGCACAAACTGCAAACAGATTTGCAACAGTTCCGCCTCACTACGCTCTGAAAACACCCAGATACACAATATTACGGACACCGAAAATAAATGAAAGTATGTGCCAAGTTCGGAGATGAACAGGGCACATTACGAGCCATGTATAGGGCACTAATTATGCAGCGTTACTATTTCAGGCGTGCGCCGCTCGGTTTGAACCACTACCGAACTCTGATTCACAGTCGATCGAGACTGCGCCGGCGCCGGCGCCCAGCGCAAACTTTCAAGAGAACTGCTGAAGGTCGATCTGGAGACGTAAACGCTTCAATAAATGCCGTTTGACTAAGAAGTCATTATACCGTGATTAATACTTACAAGACAAATAATTCTGCCTAGAAGTCTACATTTCCCATTTGAAGATCTAGTATTAAGCAGTTGATAAGTTGAGTCAGACTCGTAAAGTCCTTGCTCTACTTCTGATAGATATCGTTTCATTGATATCAATGATTACATACAATACATACCTAGGTACTTATATTTGGTCGTTCGTTCATAGTAATGTAGGTACTGTTTCGGTGAGCAGTTCGACAAATAAACGCAATACCGACAAGCCTTCGTTTTTTGATTAGAGATTGTTATAAAATTATATTTGTTTATAATTTAAAATCATGCAAGCCAGTTTTTAACGTCTTGTACTTCGCAAAAGACTATTTTGTATGAATCTTCAAGCTAATTCTTCTTGTTCTTGTTCTTATTCTTGTCTACTAAGTCTTGGTTCGATAGTGGAGAGTAGGTTAGACAACGGCAACGGGCAGCTAGACTAATTAAATGTTTCAATTTGCCTTGAAATATTTTTTCCGCAAAAAACATATTTTAGTTTTTTTACCTACTTGTTTCAAAGACAAACTCAAGGTGATCAATTTAAATAGTGAACTTACCTCTACTAACGAGTGTTGATTGTTTCGATAGCAATATATACAATGTTATCTGTCTTTAAATACATCACAATGATAACCATGTTAACAGACATGTGAAGTTACCTGTACAGTCAACTCCAAGAGAATACTTGAATAATATTCCCAAACTGAAAGGGGGCATGTGGAGAACAGATCAATTACTCAAATTTCTACAAATAAATAGTAAGCAAAAATTCACTTACTCAGTAAGTATCTAGTAGTAAGGTAGTAAGTTACTTATTTAATTATATAATTTATTTGATGAAAGTAATTATCTCAATCATAAGTTATGATAGCTTGTAAATGCTATCTATATCTTTTACAAATAGCGACAGTTATTTTTAAGCTGCATAATACATGATAATGTTTGAAGATAAAAACTGAAATAAGTAAAATTATATAAGACTCATGGATTACAGCAATGCCGATGGTTTTCTGATGCAGTCAGTGAATGGTAAATGGTACTCAGTACATGTTTCAATAGTTTACAATAGTTTTTTTTCTTCCATGTTCAGTGGATGCACTGCAGGAGAATGAATAGAAGAAACTAGCGGAAACTTATAACAGTACAGGTAAATGTATGGAAGGAAAGAAAATAAAAAAGTTTCACAAACTATCAAAACCTAAAACTATAAACCTATAAACTAAGGTCCTCCTAACTTACCAATATATATTTTTAGCTAAGTACTTGTTTAAATCCATTTATATATGAGTAGTAGAGTAGGTAATGTACTTAAAAAAAATTAAATGAGATAGCCATTCGTATTAGTATTGATTTGAGCTTTTCTATTCAAAAGAAAAAATTTAGTTTAAGTAAGAGTAGGGTTGGTTACGGTTACAGGTTCTTAAATACTTTCTAGATACATGTTATTGTTAAAAATTATAGGTATATGTTGGTATTTCACTGTTCTCTTATCACAAATTTACTTTTAGATATGATATGGAAAAATGCTACAATTTTAAGTTGAACATAACTTGTCTCTTTATTTCAATATATACCAAGATAGGTAGGGACATAAAATACCTACTTTAATTCTTTTTAAAAACTTGTAAAAATTATATTTTCTAACAAGACTCTGGTTGGGCAGAACTATGCCTTGGAACTTATTCAGTTTGTTTACCAAACCAGCTAAAGCACCTGGATGAATCTTTGTGGATGATGTGATGATAATAGGAAGTTAGGTAGGTACTTACTTCTCATAAATATATAGCCAGAAGCAGAAAGAGATTTCACTGGAGCATTATGTAAAAGTCTATGTTTCCTTTTGCACTTCGTAGGGACACAATAATTGCAATAATTCTAATAATATATTATTAGGCACTGTTTCCGGATACGGGCGTCAAGCTTATAGCTTTTAGATTTGAGAAATCTCTGATGGTCTTGAAATAAACTGTACTTCAGTTACAGGTTACAGAGGGATAACACTTCTCTCGACTGGTTACAATCAGTTGAATGAAACTTTAATGTTTCGTACTTTATCTTGCTGTATATTTAAATAAAATCTGAAGTACAGGCAACCAGCCTATTTTAGCTTATCCTCTAGATTTTCTGAGATTTTTGGATTTTCGATTTCTGCAATCGGCAGCATTGACAGTTTACTGACTTGACTGACTGTCGTTCAGACAGACGTCAGTTGAACAAAATGTCAAGTCAAAATGTCACTTCACTTCTTTTTCTTCTTAATTTTGACATTTGGATCATTTGAGATCAATTTTGTCAGTGTCGGTCGAGTTTTAGAAATAATTTATAGATTGTCAATTGTCAATGTCTCGTCTCACTCATGTCATGACTCAGCCGTCTTGACGCGAGTGTAAAGTATGTGAATTAGAGTGAATAGTTCTCTTCAAATCCATCGGAGGAAATCCCGAAAATTTTCAACAAAACAGCCATCTTTTGTTTAAAATTGACTTGACAACTTGACTATGACTCTGTGACGTTGACAATACTTATAAATAAATACACTTGACACTGGCAAAATTGTTCTCTAAAAGAAAGACTGATGCCATAATTGAAGAAGAAGTAGAAGACTCAGCCGTCTTCACATTCAAAAATAAATATAATTTAATTAGGTATTTCTTTTCTCTTCATATGATTTCCTTTCTAAATCTTAGACCAAGTAAAGCACGTCTTAATAATGGACACGGTCGTCAAAAGTATGCTAGAAGAGGAAGAAGAACCTAAGGTAAAGCACCTTTCTTGTTGCAGTGTTATGTAAACAAACAGGTCCCTTTATATAGACTGAGCTTCTTTCTAGCAGTTTCTAGGTTTAAAATTTTCGCATTCCTTCTAATCTATTATTCAAAGACAACGCACAACTTAAGCCGCTGGTGTTTTTTTAATTGAATTCTATGACCAGCTCTGTAAAACATGAAGCTAAATAGTAAATAGTATTTTTTAGGTGTAGATACCTACTAACTACGTAGTTGTAAATACTGATTATTTGATTAATAAGTTTTTACAAGTGAAGTATTAATTTCCAGGGTTTGGTGCTATTCGGCAGAGATCTATCAAAGATACCATGCTTCCGGGAAAGTTTTATGTATGGCATTGCTACAGGAATGGGAGGTGGATTGATTGCATTTTTGAAAACTTCTAAACCATTGTTAGCCCAGCATGTAGGAGTGGGAACATTCACAATAAGCACCATGATCTACTGGTCGTATTGTAGAATGCAATGGTCAAAACAACGGTTTGATGCTCAACTCTTGCAAGATGCTCTAAAAGATAAAATAATGTATGAAGGTACAGCGGTAGAACAAGAGTTGGAACAGAAAGGTATCCTTAAGTCTGCATAGCATGATAAATTATAACTAGTAAGTAGAACTCATGCAAATTTCGTTATAATTCTAATGTATACTTACCAAGTTCTGGAAAATATTTAATTTTATATGTTTATGAAATCAAGTAGGTAGATATACTTGTAAGCAAGCAGGCCATAGATTAGATGTAGTCAAAAAAACAGTCATTGTGTACCTATCTATAATAAAATTGTATGAAACAGTAATTATATTTAAGTGTATTCCACATTATTACTTATTTATTTTTTTATTTAATGTTCTACTGCTGGGCAAAGGTCTCCCCAAATCACCCCAACCATCTCTAATGTATATCCTACTAATATTATAAGGCTGGTTACAGTGCTCGACCGATCGTCGGGTTCGCACGGTCGGTCCTGACGATACGCACGACCGACCGTCAGTTTGTATCATTCAGTGCTCTCCTGACCAACAAACTGACCAGATGAAAATTGATACAGACATCCGTACGGTCGGTCCAACGATCGGTGCAGCACTGAACGCGTTCATTCGTTTCCATAGCGCGTCGGCCGACCGACGGCCGTATGCGGACGCGCTCGACCGACGGTCCTCGTACGCAGTGCGTAGCAATATACGCGTGCGTACGGTCGGTCCAGCACTGTACGATTTTTGGATTTACATATTAATAACAAGCGCGACCGACATACGGACCGACTATCGGTCGAGCACTGTAACCAGCCTAAACGCGAAAGTTTGTAAGAATGCATGGATGGATGGATGTATGTATGTTTGTTACTCTTTCACGCTAAAACGGCTGAATAGATGTGAATGAAATTTGGCACAGATATAGATTATGGTCTGGAATAACACATAGGCTACATTTTATCCCGAAAAAATGTACGGTTCCCGTGGGATAGCGATGTTTTTGTTTTTTAAGGTATCACGTGGGCGAAGCCGCGGGCGGAAGCTAGTATATCCCACAGGCTGATAAATATTTAGTAAATGTCAGAGTGAACATATTACATAGTGAACATACTGTTCAAACTTATGTTACACACCATACATTATTGTAAGTACCTAGTGATTCTGATTCTGGTAATACAAAATGACTATCTGCTTTCTCTTTTACTCACAAAATAAATGAAAAAGACTTTAAGTACCTACCCATATTTTTAAATTAGCTCTCACATTTGCTACCCTGAATAGGGGACTCTACCACTAATTAAAGCCCATCATCTATCACCTACCTAACTAACTATGAAGTTACAATGTATTTTATGATTATTTTTTTATCAAATGTACCTACCTACCTACTACTCACAGAAAATAAAAAGTTATCGTTATGAATTTGCAACTTTTTTCGAACTAGGTAGGTACTTACTTTATTTTTACCCGACTGCGAACCGAAAGGGGTTACTTGCGTTATTTTGGTTATTTAGGTTTTGGTTATTTGTATCAATGAGAGTTTCTTTGACTGTCGCTGTAGCCCAACAGCTGCTGAACATATTTTTACAAATGAGGCAAGGTAATGTTGTAATTATCTGGATTACTAGAGTGACAGGCTATTATTAAACATACCTACTTACTTAAACTTACAAAATGTTTAAAAATCCAATATGGCGGCTGCAAGAAGCAATTTTCAATTACTCTCAGTCGGGATTTTTAATCTTTAAAATAACTAGATAATAAATAATATTAAGTAATTAAAATAATTAAAAATTACAAATATTAAATAACTACGAGTATACCCCAGATCATATATCGAGGGCATCATAATAAACGGGCGTATCCACTTTTTTGCAACTTTACAGGTGGAAGAAAAAACTGCATAACTGCAATATTTTACAACTAAATGTGATAATGTTTTTTTATGTAGTATATAATTAAGCTCTCGTTGGAGTAACGTTGTAATTAAAAACGGATTATTAAAGTAAACATAAAAAAAATGGCGGTAACGCCCCTCTATGTTCTGTCCAAATTACCTTATAGTACCACAAACTATCCTTAGAAAGTGAGGGCGTAAAGTTTGTTCGATGAAGCAAATTCAATGTTTCTTTGATACAAGTCTAGTTAAACCCTTGATTAAAATACCTATTATGGTGTAAGTTAATAAAAGTTTTACAAAAACAATACATACATAATAATAAGTACCTGGATGACCGAGCTTTGCTCGTTTTTTTTTGGGGTAAACGACGTTTTCTAAAAATGAAACCTAGCTAGATCGATTTATCGCCCCCGAAACCCCCTACATACGAAATTTCATGTAAATCGCTGGAGCCGTTTCCGAGATTCCGATTATATATATATATATATATATATACATATACAAGAATTGCTCGTTTAAAGGTATAAGATACATAGATATTAGGTACATAAAATCACGCCTGTTTCCCGATGGGGTAGGCAGAGATCACGGATCTCCACTTGCTACGATCCTGACATACCTCTTTTGCTTTATCCACTCTCATTACATTCTTCATACATGCGCGTTGATTTTAGGTTTAGAGTACTCTTGACCTGGCCTTTCTCTAAAACGTCCCCAATATAATCAAGGTACGTACGCAGAGGTTTTCCCTTTCCAACCGTCCCATTCTCACCCGCCCTATGTACCCGTTTCGTCAATCTCCTTTCATCCATTCTTTTTACATGCCCAAGCCATCTTAGCATACCCTTCCAAATTTTCATCACTACGTTGACTACGTCTTCTTTCACTCCACACACAACATTATCTTATCACATTATTCTAAACCACACAATACTTCTTAGAGCTCTCATTTCCACTGCATTTATTCTACTTTGATACTTCTTCTGCCATACCCAACTTTCACTACCATACATTAACGTCGGCACTAACACTCCACCGTGCACAGCTAGTCGTGCCTCTTTGGACACGATCCGACTGCTCATAAATGAGTGAATTGCCCCACTCACTCTCCTTCCAATATCATCATCATGTTTCCCATCATTCTTAAACAGCGTACCCAGATATACAAACTCTTTCACTTTTTCCGCTTGTTCTCTGATCATTATGTCACATTCTGCCATGCATTAATCTCTTTCAGATACTATAGCTATCGTCTTACATGCATTTATTTCCATTTTTATTTGTGAAATGCTACATGCATGCCTTTTACCATCTCCTGTAACTCCTCTGCCGACGACGCAAGTAGTAACTGATCGTCAGCATAAAGAAAACATTTGACGAGTAACTCATTCATTCTTAATACACAACCAAGGAAACCACCTGTCATAGGTACACCTATGACACATGTATTTTTACAATCCCTCATAGAGAGATTTCAGAGCTCGTACCAGGTTGCTTTTTACCCCATACATTGATAGTGCCGACCACATTTAATTCCTCATCACCCTGTTATAGGCCTTTTCCAGATCCACGGAAGCGCAATAGACCTTTAATTGACCTTTGGCCAAAAATTTCTAGGCTATGCATCGCAAGGAAAAGACCTGGGGCCTTACCACAAAGTCTTCCAGAACGATTCCGTTACGATTCCATTATAGAAACGTCACTACTTCAATACAATTTGCACAGGTCAATTGACCTCTCCAGTACATCGGCATCCTAGGATAGGGAATACGCTCAATGATTATGTGAATAAAAAAAGCTCTTGCTATTTCGGTAGACGTAACTTTAAATTCCTGACCCATTTTTCTAAAATGATACCATGTTCGTGCATCTGGCGACATTTCGTAAAAATATTTATCAAAATACTTCATTGGAGTCCTCACAGGAGACGTTGGTAGTGGAGAATAGTCATGACTACGATCTTCAAAAGGTACCAGCTTCCAGATCCTCTTCTTAGGAGGTGGGCTCGAAGATCGAGGGTGCGGAGCTGATCCTGATGGCGCAGGAGTGGCTGTGATCGGATCCGGTTCCACCTCTACCTCCCAGGTTCTGGTTCAGAAGGCAGAAGGTCTTCGAAGATTAGGTCAAATATCATCATTGTCATCGTCGAAACCTTCGATGTCAGAGAAATTTCCATCACCTAAGGCTTGTAAAACTTGATTGTCGTTAAGGTTTCCACCTAAAAATAACAAAAAAAAACATAATTAATTATATAATTTACGTAAAATTGATCATGAAAAACAATTATATTCCAAACAATATTTTGGCCTTACACCCGAGACTACACGATCGTAGCGGTCATACAACAGAATTGTACTTAAACTGTATAGATTAACACAAAACTAAAATAGTATACTTATTAGGCAATCTTTAACGATGCAAATTAGTGCAAAAACCATTCAAAAACTTTAAAATTACTATAAAAAAAAAATACTTACCCGCGCCGCGGCGAGGGTCGAAAAACGCAGGCATCTTCCGTCGCGTCTCACAAGTGGCTAACCGCCCGCATCCCTCTCCTTCTTTTTTTTCCACGTGCAAAATATTCCTTACAAACGATCGACGTCGGTTGCGTTCCGAAAAACTAAACAGTTTGGCGCCAGTTTTTTTTTCTAATGATACTCACGCTTGTATCAGCCCGAGTGTAAAGGGGTATGGCTAGCGCAAATGTAGTTTTGAAATTAAAAATATTAAAAACCGCAATTCATAGAAATTTCGCGCTCGATGAGAAATTTTTACTAATATACCTAAAATAATATAGGTAGGTACCTAATAATTAAATAAAATTCCTGTATCTTAAATTGCTCGATTGTAAATATCGAGCAACTAGTATAGGATCGCATTTCTAGTTTTCTAGTTACTTGATACCTACCTAGATAAAGATTCTTTACGGCTGAACGACTGGTTAGTGTAGGTAGGTACCTACCTACCTAACATAAAACTAAAGTTATTATTACTCGTATAAGTAGACGTATGTAGGTAGACCTTCCAGTAGATTTACAAAAATCCTCATCACTGAAAGGATATAGTGTCAAAACCGACACATGCAAAACACGTCTCAAGACAATATAGCATAATGTCTCTTATTTTTACCTATGATAAATCAGAACGGCTAATTAATCACAATATGCGTAGTATTAAATTGTAGGTATGTCTGTGGTGAAACACAGCACAGTTAGTGATTGGTTGGAGGGCATTGAGAACACTTGTCTCGTCCAATGCACAGTGATTAGATTCCTCTTCTTGGTTCGTCCAAGTAGGTCGGTCAGGTATTATTGTATGGCTAGGTAGTTGGGTGGGGTACCTACCTACCATTTCGTTCGTAGGTATTTATTTACACGCTGCTGTGAAACCGGCTAGCGGTTGTTTATTTTTTTAAATAACTAACATGGTATCAGTGGAAAGTTTAATACCAAATCACGCTACTACATCGTTGGTGTTTTTCGTAAACGGAAAAAAGGTGAGCAACTTTTATATTGTCTTGTATTTTATTTTTAGTCTAAGTGAATACCTAGGTACACTTTTGCTGGAGAGTTCAAAAGAAAAGCTGAAAAGCTAGAGGTTACGGGCTGTTACGGGTTAAATTCCTCTATGATGAGTACGATGAGCTATTCAAAATTATAGGTAGGTACCTACCTACCTAGTTTTAACTATCTTACCTGTAATCTCGCGAGCCTGCTTAATAACTACGGTCTCAATAATTCAGACCTTTCTAACCGCACGCAACAAACTACCTAGTTGTGCCTAGGTACCACTGTGCGGTAGACCAACCAGATTTTCTATCTGGTTGGTCTACCGCACAGTGGTAGGCAGAGTTTAAAAATAACTGCCCTCAGGTAACGTAGGTATACCTACCTATTTAGATGGTGTAGGTATTCCCGTTGTCCCCGTACGCCCTGCCCCATCACGGGGAGAGCTGGTAGGTAGGTACCTAAAAGGCTGGCAGCTTTACGTCTGATAACTTATTTTAATCTTTAATGTTACTCACAGTACCTACCTACCTATTAGTTAAGTAGGTACCTACCTACTAATAGTAGGTATCATTGCATAAGTAGGTACTAGGTATTCGTTAGGTGATTAAGGGTACCTGCTTAATAATAATTAGGTAGGTAGGTACTTACCTTATTGGTACCTAATTACAACTAACTACCTACCCTACCCAGTTATCTTACTTCGTACATAATCCACTTTCAGGTCACAGAGCATCATCCAGACCCAGAATGCACGTTACTCTGGTACCTTCGGAACAAGCTACAGATGACCGGAACGAAGTATGGATGCGGAGAAGGCGGGTGCGGTGCCTGCACTGTCATGCTCTCCAAGTACATTAGAAGCGAAGACCGTATCAAGTATCCTTGGCTAAAGTCACCTATGTACCCATTCCTCAACCTATTTTACCATAGTTTTATATGGTCCATTCATTTTCATATTTCGGATCTTATAAGCAAAAGTGAACAAAAAAAAAACCGTATTGTAGTAGGTATATCTCACACATTCGCCATTATCATATTTATAAGGTCGGTAAAAAAAGGTTTTGAAAAACCCGTTTTTTGATCATGTAATTTTGGTCGTCTTATCTATGTAGTAGGTACCTATGTATTAATTGAAACGTTCAGTGCTATTAGATCTTGACCTATAATGAACTATTAATTGTGCGGCGAGATGATTATGTTGTATAGTTGTAGCGTGCGATGTACCTACCCGAATACAATGTTGGTGATAGATAACCCTTACTAAACCTTTGGCAATTATTTCCATGACTATTTCACTAGGCATATAGCTGTGAACGCTTGCTTGACTCCCCTGTGTGGCATGCACGGCTTGGCAGTGACCACTGTTGAAGGAATCGGCTCTACAGAGA
This sequence comes from Cosmorhoe ocellata, assembly GCA_963675405.1. Taxonomy (NCBI): domain Eukaryota; kingdom Metazoa; phylum Arthropoda; class Insecta; order Lepidoptera; family Geometridae; genus Cosmorhoe; species Cosmorhoe ocellata. Next base: position 7,909,239 of record OY776250.1, on the reverse strand, counting down.
CCAAACTCCACCCGGTCCAAGAAAGAATAGCGAAAGCACACGGATCTCAATGCGGATTCTGCACCCCAGGCATTGTCATGTCCATGTATTCCTTACTCCGAGATAAGAACAGAATAGATTATGAAGATATAGAGACGGCACTGCAAGGAAATCTTTGCAGGTGCACAGGCTATCGGCCAATCATTGAGAGCTTTAAAACGTTCATGGAAGGTTGGGAGAAACATTACATAAACGATGATAAGTCCCCTTGCATGATGGGAAAAGATTGCTGCCGTAATAAGATAGAAGTCTCTGAAAATCAGTTGTTCTCAAAGTCTGCTTTCCGACCTTACGATCCGACTCAAGAACCGATTTTCCCACCAGAACTCAGGTTGAATCCAGATTACGATAAAGCCTATTTAGCATTCAAAAATGAAAGCGTAGCATGGATACGACCAAATAATCTACAAGAATTACTTACGATAAAATCCAATGTCAACAATGGTAAAATAGTAATAGGAAATACAGAAATTGGCGTTGAGATGAAGTTCAAGAAAAAATCCTACCCGGTCCTGTTATCTCCATCGTTGATACCAGATATGAGTTTCTCTCAAGTTAGTGATGAAGGCATTGTCGTGGGAGGTACTACATCACTCACTGATTTGTTCAGTTTTTTGAAAGAACAGATTGTAAAGGATTATGATAAAGGCAAGACTTTTGAGGCTGTAAAAGACATGTTGCATTGGTTTGCTGGCACGCAAGTTCGTAATGTTGCGTCGTTGGTCGGGAATATCGTAACTGCGAGTCCTATATCTGATCTGAATCCTATTCTAATGTCGACATCAGCTGTCCTTAACGTTTGCAGTTTGCACAGAGGGAAAAGAAAAATCACAATTAATGAAGACTTCTTCAAAGGCTATAGAAAAACAGCAGTAGAAAACGATGAAGTGGTGCTGTCAGTGCTCATTCCTTTCACAGAAAACAAACAGTTTGTAAAGGCTTATAAGCAGGCAAGGCGTCGTGATGATGATATTTCAATAGTAACAGCAGCATTCAATGTTAAATTAAATGAAATGAATGTTGTTACTGACGCTAAATTATGTTTTGGTGGAATGGGGCCTACGACGAAATGTGCCATTAAAGCATCGAATCAACTGATTGGCCACAAATGGGACCAGACGATGTTGAAAGCTACTTTCGATTGCCTAACAGAAGAATTGGAATTAGATATTTCTGTACCCGGAGGTATGGCTGGTTATCGGAAATCTTTATGTTTGAGTTTTTTCTTCAGATTTTATTTACACGTTCTGCCAAACATTCCGACAGTAAACGGGCATAAACTGTTGGATAACGATATTAGAAGTGGAGGGGAAGAAATACCATCGATGGAACCCACAGGATCCCAATTCTTTGAAATTGTTAATGCAGATAGAGCTGTAACAGATTCGGTCGGGATACCTATACACCACGCTTCGGCATTGAAGCATGCCACTGGAGAAGCCATATACTGCGATGATATACCACATATAGAAGGAGAACTATATCTAACTTTAGTTTTCAGTTCAGAACCTCACGCTGAAATCAAATCAATAGATTCTAGCAAAGCTTTGAAAGTCCCTGGAGTAATAACTTTCCTATGCGCAGCGGATTTAGACGAAGAATGCAACAAAATGGGTCCAATATTCAAAGATGAAGATATATTTGCCAAGAAACTAGTTACAAGTCGAGCTTGCGTGATTGGAGCTGTTGTAGCTACTTCTGAAAAAGCAGCTAGAAAAGGGAAAGACTTGGTAGTTGTGGACTATGAACGGCTTTCGCCCGTTATAGTAAGCTTGGAGGACGCAATAGCTTGCAAATCTTACTACGATGGATACCCTACAAAGCTTATTAAAGGTGACGTCGATGAGGCGTTTGCAAACTCAACACATGTTGCAAAAGGGAAGGTTAGAAGTGGAGCACAAGAACATTTTTATTTGGAGACAATATCGGCTTACGCTGTAAGAAAAGAGGATGAATTAGAAATAGTATCTACATCTCAGAACCCTTCCGAAATTGCTGTAAGTAACTAAATATTACCATCTAGTTCCCTATGGTTGTTATTTATTTATGTAATGCTCTCATTTTCTAGCTTTTAGTAGCGGAAGCTCTTCGTATACCAAACCACAAGGTAATAGCAAAAGTTAAAAGAATAGGAGGCGGTTTTGGTGGTAAAGAAACAAGAGCATCGCTCTTAGCAGTACCTGTTGCTATAGCCGCGTACAAACTGAAGAAGGCTGTGAGAGCTGTCCTGGATAGAGATGAGGACATGCAAGTGACGGGCTACAGACATCCATGCCTTATCGAGTACGAAGTGGCATTCAATGAAGATGGCAAAATCACTGGCGCAAAGTTTGAAGTGTTCAGCAATGCTGGGAATTCTATGGATATATCTTGCTCGGTAAGAATGAAGCTAAATAGATAATTTTAAAAGTGCTAACCGAGTTTTCAGACATATATTTTTGGCCATCGAGTCTTTAAGTATGCTCCTAGTTTGGGACGGTGTATACCGGTATCTAAGTAGTACCCTGCCCAAAATCAAAATAGCAAAAAACATATTACTACTAATAATAATTTAGCTACCTTTATTTTACAGATGATGGAAAGAGCGATCGCTCATGTAGACAACAGTTACTTCATACCAAATATAACTATCAATGGATACGTTTGTAAAACCAACATGCCTTCAAACACAGCCTTTCGAGGTTTTGGGGCACCCAAAGCTATGCTTGCAGCTGAAGCGATGATAAGAAATATCGCAGACACTATAGGAAAGCCATATGAAGAAATTGCACAGATAAATATGTACAGAGAAGGGGCATTGACACACTATAACCAGCTCCTTACGTATTGTACTTTACCTAGGTGCTGGACTGAGTGTATAGAAACGTCGAATTACTGGGAACGGAAGAAAGAAGTAGAAGAGTTTAACAGGTTAGTATTCGTTATCTCTGGGGCCTTACCACAAATTCATAGTACATTACCGAATTACGAGTAGTATTACATTTTTATTTCGTACCATGACCTATGCAAATTGTATGGAAGTAGTGACGTTTCTATAATGGAATCGTGACGGAATCGTTCTGGAAGACTTTGGTAAGGCCCTTGTTATGCAGTGGGTGTCTCCATCTGAGCGCTTCCAGGTTTCAGAGGCACGTTATACTGTGGGTTCCGTCTTTTCTAAAGTTGTTGGCCCATGAATAAAGCCATTGAGAGGCTTATTAACTCTGTCATAATAATCAGCCTGTGATTTATACCTAAACATAAAATCACGCCTTAAGACGCTTTAAGTAGGAACGGTTTTCCATTTGTAACGGTTGTGACACACGTACTTAATGTATGCTTCATTTGCTCGCAATGAGAGCATACATGCGCATTGGTTCTCTTGACTAGGCATTTTCCAGAGCTTATCTATGAACAGATAATCGTCCTAAAAACATTCAGACATCAGAGTCTGCCCCTAGCTCATACAAACTTACCTTGTTCATACAGCCAAAACAGATGGAAGAAAAAGGGTTTTGCCATGGTTCCAACGAAGTACGGCATATCATTTCAAGTGGACATCTTGATGCAGGCCGGCGCTTTGCTATTGGTTTACAACGATGGCTCAGTTCTGCTCTCAATCGGAGGCATCGAGATGGGCCAGGGGCTCTTCACAAAGATGATTCAAGTAGCTTCAAGAGCGTTAGGAGTTGATTATAAGAAGATTCATATTAGTGAGATGGCGACCGATAAGGTAATTCATCCTTTTATGAATATCATCTTTAAAAATAAAAGTTTTTTACTCTTGGCGGTGTAGGTACTTGCGAAGTTCCTCCATTTCAAGTGGCATTACCGCTACTTACGGTCAGTGTGCCTGAATTTATGTACTTATATTGTGGGCACAATGCCAATGTTTTGATAAGATATTGGATGGGCTTCTTCACCTTTACCTAATAAGTAGGTAGGTATGTAAAATATTACCTACGACGCGTAAGTATACATAAATATATATTTTTATATCCTCAGGTGCCAAACAGCTCGCCGACAGCCGGAAGCATCAGCTCAGATCTCTACGGAATGGCCGTCATAGACGCTTGTAACATTTTAAAAGAACGACTGACTCCCTACAAAGAGAAAAACCCCGACGGTAAATGGGAGAACTGGGTATCTTCAGCATACGCAGATAGGATCAGTCTCTTCGCTACAGGCTTCTATGCAGCTCCGAAAATAACTTACGACCGTCAGACTAACTCCGGAAATCTTTTCGAGTATTTCACTTACGGTGTTGCGTGTTCGGAAGTGATAGTGGATTGTCTCACTGGTGATCATCAGGTGCTGAGAACTGATATTGTTATGGATGTGGGCTCGAGTTTGAACCCGGCTATAGATATCGGACAGATCGAAGGTAATTTCATTTACTCTATGCCCTTCACACCTAACACAGTAGAGATGATTCAGTCTAAAAATGCACGTTCTCCACTGATAAATACATACAAAACACTGGTAAATACATTGGAGGGGCGTGCATTTTTTGACTGATCTACCTCTACCTACTTAAGGCGCAAGTCAGATAGAAAGGGCGCAAGCCAGATAGATGGGGCGCAAGCCAGGTAGAAGGGGTGCATCGGGTGTGCCTGCGTGTCTTTTTATCTAAAAACACGTAATCAGTAGACTGTTGAAGCGCGCCGTCAAGACGTCTCTGCAATGTACTTGCATATAAAAAATGCACGTCTGACGTGGCGCAAGTTAGATAGAAAATTAGAAAGGGCGCGTTCAGGGCACGCCATCGGCGCACCGCTTCTATCTCTGGCTTGCGCCTAATGCTTGCTAATCTTGTTAGTCCTCGGAACCTTGTCATTGACAATTCTTTACCAGCTAAAATATACACCCTCCTATCCGCACTTTAGCCGGTTACGGATGAGTAGGTATATAAAAGGTAGTTGTCCATGCAAAAATGACACTATTATCTTGACTTCCTAGTTTTATTGTTGCTTCTATCGTGACGAATTTATTTTTTGCTTAACTTTTTGTTTATATTCAAGGTGCATTTATGCAAGGGTATGGTTTCTATACGATAGAAGAGATGGTGTTTTCTGCGCGGGGCGAGGTGCTCTCAAGAGGACCAGGGGCTTACAAAATACCGACATTCTCGGATATACCGAAGGTGTTCAATGTTTCTTTACTCAAAGGCGCTCCTAATCCACGTGCCGTGTATTCTTCTAAGGTATTAATAAATTTTTTATTCCATATTTATCAAAATACTTATAGTAAAATACGTCTGAAAGTTCTGTTACTAAACGGTTATGGAATATATTAAGATTATGATACTCGCTAAAAAGAAGAAGGCACTTTGATGATTTTATATGACTGAGTTGCTACGGGACTAAGCGAGAGGTCACGGATTCGATTCTCGTGGCGGGACTCATATCCAAATCATATTTGTTTCGGGATCTCCGAGTTGCGGTGTTTACCATGGTCAAGAAAACTAATTCTTAGTAACTCTTTATGTCAACATAGTATAAAAGAAAGTTAGACCTTTACTACGCAACGGATTTTAATGCGGTTTTCATCAATAGATAGAGTGATTCAAAAGGAAGGTTTATACACAAATCAAGATAAAGATCAAAGTATCTAAAGATATGAGGAGATATCTACCGAGCCCGGGGATTACAGTCGTGATCATTTTTTTTTTTTTTTTTTTTTTTATACACAAATTGCTATCTATATCTACATTGCACCCGTGCGACCGGGGCGGGTCGCTAGTTTTAATATTAGGTATTTTTACTTTTAGGCAGTTGGGGAACCTCCATTATTCCTGGCTTCCTCAATATACTTTGCTATCAAGGAGGCTATAAAATCCGCTCGCCGTGATAGCGGTGTGACTGAAAACTTCGATCTGAACGTGCCAGCTACCTGTGAGCGAATCAGAATGGCTTGCGACGATGATATTACCAAACAGGTGAGAAATAGAGTTAAGATGTCTTAGTGACTTTGTATGCCATTTATAGGTATGGCTATAACCAAGCGAAGAATTGCTTGTGCATTTTTAATCTAATATACCAAAAACCTAAGGGTCACCGAACATGAGCAGTTCAGTAATAAAAAAAAATCAAAATCGGTTCATGCGTTCGGTAGCTACGATGGCAAAAACAGACGCACCCTCACACACACACACACATTACACCCTCACCCTCACACTGACACTTCAAACGTATACAGTAACACCCTGTCGTTTTAGCGTCGGGGCCGGGCGGGGGTTAAAAATTAAATTCAGAACTTTATCGTATTGTCTTTGTTTTAGGTGAAACCAACGATAAGTGGCAATGGACACCCGTGGAATGTGATAAGTTGAAAATGTAACAATATATTTTATAAATGTTTAATTTTATTAATATGTAGATATGTTAGTACCTACTTACCTACATGCTCTCTATATTATTATTATTATTTGTTTCAATCCTAGCTTCAAAAGCTTGTAGTGTAGTATAAGTGTTCCTATGTAGGTACCTTAGATGCCTATAGGTACTTTTTAGTTAAGTACATATATTAAGTAGGTACCTAGCTTCTTATTTTTTGATGCAATTAGTTTAACCATCATATGATCTTGCGTTAGCTTTATATCAATAAAATAAATAACTGATAATTTAGACCAATATCTATTTTGTTGTAACATAGGTAAATATCTAAGCAAAAAGTTGATAACGTTATAATACTATGATAACCTCATTTAAATCATTATGTTAACATAGTACTTAGGTACCTACATAATGTACTCTGTACGAGGGTAGGTATAATAGGCAACCTCTAGTTTGTAAGATGTATTGATAGCGTGTAAGTAAATGCACACAGAATAAATATCTATTACTACCTACTAAGAGGCCATTCATTATTCAAAAAATCTTAAATCGTAGAAGGTACCCTACATTAAATTGTTAAGTTACTGAATGTCAATCAACGCATGATGTTGCATGAAGTTATATTCATGTAGGTACCTACCTATCTTGCTATAGCTATAAAGACTGTAGGTACCTCCGTTAGGTACCTAATGGGTGTGGGAGGGTCGACATTACCTAGCAAAGGAAGTCGCGGATGTCCACTGTGAACAGTGAATACCTATGTATTTCTCTGCTTGCGAGGTAATATCGCTAAATTTAACCATATAAAATTCATACTTCCAACTGCTACTTGCTATAAAAAACACAATTATCATGATCCTATCAAATCTTGATAACAAAATAGAACAAATAGCTGGGTATTTGATTTGTTAATTGACTGACACTGAAGGAACAATATGCGCAGGCGCAGAGTTCACAGTCAGCGATCAGGGGACTTAATACGGATTTTTAAATACTTAACTACCTATGTAGTTTACGAGACACTTTTTAGTTTCGTTTCCTTCCATAGATTTAACCACCCGCACTGTCGTACTGTAGGTAGGTACTGCCGATTTTAGTTCTTCAAAGTTTCCGGTAATGGCGCTGCAGGTTTAAGTACCTAAGTATGAAGAAAACGAAACGAATTTAAGTTTCCTTAACTATCAATCAACACTGCCCCAAGCATAGCACGCAGCAATGTACTGTCTCCACTCCACCCAAACCACACCACCACACCACCAGTGAAGATTTGATATCGGCGTGAGTAGGACGTGTTTTCAAAACAAGTTGTGAATAATTTTGCCGGCAAAAGTATGGGACTGCTAAATGCCGACGAGGATTTCGGTGATGTTGGTACAGAGCTGGTATTCTTTGTGAACGGAAAGAAGGTATGTAAATTTTTGCTTTAAATAGGTAGGTACCTAGGTTATTTACGGTAAGAGGCACCTACCTACAATGATAAGACGCGCCATGCGATAATTTGCGATGATTCTGTCTTATATTTTATGAGACTGTTTTTATAAAAACAATACCTATTTCCTATGAGTAGGTACCTACCACCTGCCTACAGACATGCATAAATAAACCTACCTGTTTGAATAAATCTATGTTTATGCTACGAACAAAGAAACAGTTCATGTTAATAAATTATTGTTTATCTACAATATTTTTTTAGTAGCTAGTCTGATAAGATGTAACTTAGTGTGAAAGTTTTTGTTAATTTTGAGTAGGTAGGTAGGTATATTAGCTGCATTTAGAAAAGGGAAGGGGAAGGCGCGTTTTTGTTTTTTTACAAAAAACTAAGTCAAAAAGACCAAAGTCGAGGACGTTTATCCAGTTTTCGTATAGGTAGGTAGGTACCTACCTACCTACCATTTATCTGCCGCCACTGCGTCACATCACATCACAATTCAACACACAAAGGTCAAGTTTATACCTACCTAATGTGAATTTGTTTACACGAAAGAAAGGAGCCTCTGAGGCGCACTTTTATCCTTTCACCACACTGTTGCTAAATAGGGACACGATAAGAAGTTTAGTTATAATTATAACCTATAAAAATAAATCAATAGGTATATAAATAATGATTTAATACATTATGTGCATACCTAGATAGATATTTTTTATCATACATAGAAAACACCCAGACCAACGGAACAAATTTCTGCAGATCGTACCTAAACAAATTTGTTCCGCGGCGGGAATCGAACCCGCAACCTCTTGCGTCGCAGGCGGACTCTCGCCCGCTGCGCCACTGAGGTCGTCATTTATTATGTTGGTTTTTGATCACGCTATTACCAGAAATGCAAACTATTTGATGTTTGGTTCAAAAGTTATGTTTATTATTTCCTACTCAATCACGTCGTAAAACGTCGTACTGTAACAGATGCAATGCACCAAATTCGATATGTATTTGGTATAGGTCATAGAGTAACTTATATATACGTATAGGTAAGTACCTACCTGCTACTAAGTTATCGACAGATAAGTGAACTTGATTAAAGATAAGTAAGTAGATTAGGTTCCTACAAAGATTTAAATCCGCCTACCTACCTAAAGGAGAGATCTGAGGTGATTTTCACGATGACTGAGAAGTCTGCGTGAGCCTTCTTTATTTATACCTATACCTACCTACCTACAAGTAGCTAGGTGATTAATAGTAAGGTGCCGGGGACATGTGCTCTATATGTATCTAGGTATAAGTAGGTAGTTATGTTAGACAGACTATTCCAAGTATGGGTTTAAGGAAGTTCATTATCGCACTGGCGTCTACCGGTATGCATATTGTCCTAGTGTCGGGCAATAATACCTAGATCGATTCTACTCAATTTGATATTAGATGTGTTTTAAAAACTTTTTGATTCTTCCAACCAATTTTTAACACAAATTAAGTACTTTACTTACCTGTCTAGCACAGAATACAAACCTAAATATTTTAGTAGGTACTTATTTGATGGACATAACACCAGTAGTAGAGGAGACGTGGAAGAACGACCTTCACCGATCTGATAACCAGATGAGACGTATTTTATATCAAATATAATTTATAAACAAATATGCCTATGATAGCTTGCCTATTAAAAAGTGTTCATAGCTATTTTTAATTTAATTAATTTTGATAAATTATTTTTCATCACCTTCAATGTTTTGATAATGCGAATTAAAACTATCTCAACTGATTTTTTAACACACAGAATATGTCTCGGAAGGCTTGCCTACAAATTTCTTTGCATGGTTATCTGGTAAGCCGATGGAACAGGTAAGGATAGCCAATCGAAATTGATATCATAGGTTAGATATTTTAATTACAAAACTAACTATATAGGCTTGCCTGCAAAAAATAAAAAAAATAATTATTACTTTAAAAATAGCTATGAACACTTTTTAACAGGCAAGCTATCATAGGCATATTTCTCTATAAATTATGTTTGCTAAAAAATACGTCTCATCTGGTTATCAGATCGGCGAAGGTCGTCTTTCAGCGGCTCTTAGACTAAAGTGACAACTATACCTACTAAAAAAGTTAAGCTTTAAATATGAAAGCCACACAGAACAACAATCAACGTTCATCACATGGGTACCTTTGGTACATCATTGGGTGCATTTGTGGAAAGGCTTATACCGAAATCCCCTGCGAAAAGGATTTTAAATGAACCGACAAAATACAAAAGCAGAAACTAGAGTACCTACCTACGATTGATTTCACATTGCGTCATTCATTAGGTTCATCGAAAATATTACATGTATCTCATAAGTTGTAGGTCCATTCTGGCCCCTATTGGCCCTGATTATATTGACCCTTGGCTTGTCCGGGCAGCCAATCATAATAACAAACATTCGAGAAGATTATTAAGTACCTACCTACATTACATATGCGTGACTGCTACATAACAACAACTTACTCAATAAAATTCATTTTTAATGTCTTTTCACATCTGCAGAGTAGGTACTTTTCCAAAGTGCAGATGCATTAAAGACTGGAAAACTAATAGAAGTTTTGATAAATAAAAATACCAGTCTACTAGGTACCTACCTACTTCTTTCGAAACAATGATGAAAGGCTCCTTTCGTGCACTTGACGCGATGTCTTCGAACTTTTATAGTTCTACAACACGCCGGTTTCCTCACCATGTTTTCCTTCAACGGTTGAGAGTATACCTACTGGTACTGCTACAGCGCACACACATTTTTTGAACCGAAAAATCGATTGTTTTACGTCCGGTTTTCGCACCCACAACCTTAGGGTCGGAAGTCGGGGCCACTGCCACTAGACCACTTGCTCCACTTACTAGTCAGTCAGGGACATAAATAAGTAACTTCCTAATCGATTTGGTAATATAAAGGTAATACTAATATTAAAAAGCTGAAGAGTTTATTTTGTTCAACGCGCTAATCTCAAAAACTACTGGTTCGAATTGAAATAATATTTTTTTGTTGTATATATATAGTCTATTTATCGATTATTATAATAGTAGGTATATTATATAGCCTATAATAGGCTATATAACATCACGCTACGACCAATAGGAGCGGAGCATCAGTAAAAAATATTGCAGAAACGGGAAAAAAAGGCGCAAATAAAGTTGCGCGAGAGTCAGCTACTAGTAATATTAATAAATTATTATCAATAATTAATGATATTTACAGGTAGTCGAACCGAATCCAGATCCAGAATGTACTCTAATGTACTATCTCAGGAAGAAACTCCGACTGACGGGAACAAAGTTGGGATGCGCAGAAGGTGGCTGCGGTGCCTGCACTGTTATGGTCTCCAAGTACAACAGAAAGGAGAAGAAAGTTGTGTATCCTTTTAAAAATAATACTAGAATAGAAATACCTAACAGCCACACACATAGTTCTGACCCAACACTAGGATTCCCCATATCTTGATTATCAGAAACTACCCTACTTACCTACCAAAACACCTAAACCCGGAAGAAATATTTAACATGCAAACATTTCTCCCGCCGCTGGAATCGAAACCGCACCTTTCGCGTCTCAGCCAGATACTCGCCCATCACGCCACCGAATTAATAAAATGTTGATAAACTGCCTAAAAAATATAAAACTATTTACTTAAGGCATTTAACGGTTCAATAGCGTCAATAAACATGTAAAAATTAAAAATATTATTCTACTCTATTACATACTCATGAATGTTTTAAGTAAATACATACCTGCCAATTGACTTATTAGCTCTTTCTTTAGCGTCAGAATAATAACCCTTACTATTTAGTTTTGCCGTGTTTTGCAACTTACTTTATTATGTTTACTTACGTTATCACAAAGACAAACTAAGTAGGTATTCGTATCTGCTGAGCAAACAATTAAGTTACGTCAAAAGAGGTATGATAAACTGATACTTATTGAAAAATGATGTGTGCTATTATAATAATACTCTTTGACTGAATATTCAGGCATCTAGCAGTAAACGCATGTCTTGCCCCAGTATGTGCCATGCACGGTCTAGCTGTTACAACCGTCGAAGGCATAGGATCCACGAAAACAAAACTACACCCAGTTCAAGAAAGAATTGCTAAAGCACACGGCTCGCAATGTGGGTTTTGCACACCAGGAATTGTTATGTCCATGTACACACTATTAAGAAGCTGCAGCAAAATAAAATACGAAGATATAGAGGTCGCATTCCAAGGGAATTTGTGCAGATGTACTGGGTATCGGGCCATCATAGAAGGATACAAGACATTCATCGAAGATTGGGAGACTCATCAGGTTGCGAATAGCATAACCAACACCTCTAATCGCAATGGCGCTATTAATGGAAACGGAGTTTGCGCTATGGGTAAAGATTGCTGCAAAAATAAGACAGATAAAGAAGATGATAGCGAAACGAAATACATATTTGATAAATCATCATTTCTACCGTACGACCGTAGCCAAGAACCAATATTTCCACCTGAATTGAAGCTAAACTCTCACTATGATGAACAATATTTAAAGTTCCAAGGTGTAAAAGTGACATGGTATAGACCGACGCAACTAGAAACTATTCTTAACTTAAAACAACAGTTCCCTGATGCTAAAATAGTTGTCGGCAACACGGAAATAGGAGTAGAAGTCAAATTCAAACATTTGGTGTACCCAGTGATAATTATGCCGAACTGCGTGCCTGAGATGAATGCGGTTACCGAAACTGAAACAGGGTTAACTATTGGTGCTAGTGTAACATTGATAGAAATAGAGAACACATTCAAAAGGTACATCCAAACATTACCTCATTATAAAACAAGGACGTTTGACACTATAAATAAAATGTTGAATTGGTTTGCCGGCAAACAGATTAGGAATGTAGCCGCTATAGGTGGAAATATTATGACGGGCAGTCCGATATCTGATCTCAATCCTATTTTTATGGCTTTGAAAGTCAAGCTCAACCTACTAAGTAAGCATGGCGGCCATCGATCTGTACTAATGGATGAATCATTCTTCACGGGCTACAGAAAAAATGTAGTGAAACCAGAAGAGATTTTACTATCAATTGAGATTCCTTTCTCGGCAAGATATCAGTATGTAAAAGCTTACAAACAAGCGAAACGACGTGAAGATGATATTTCTATCGTAACTGCGGCCATAAGCGTAGAGTTTGAAGACCAAACTAATACGATTCGCAATATAAATTTGGCGTTTGGAGGCATGGCACCAGTAACCAAAATAGCGACAAATACTAGTAAATCTTTAATTGGATTGAAGTGGGATGAAAGTATGGTGGATAAAGCATTTGATTACATGATTGAAGAGTTGCCGTTGAACCCTTCCGCACCTGGAGGAAACATTAGTTTCCGAAGAGCCCTAACTATGAGTCTGTTCTTGAAAGCTTACTTAGCAATTTGTAAAGAAATTAGTAAAGACTACATACACGAAGACCTCGTCAAGCCGTACCATAGCAGTGGCGCTGAACAATTCCACGGAGGTATGCCGAAGAGCTCTCAATACTTCGACCTGATAGGCGATAAGCAACGCAAGAGTGACATGGTGGGCCGGCCAGTACAACATATGTCAGCGTTCAAACAAGCTACAGGTGAAGCTGTGTACTGCGACGACATGCCTACTGCGGAAGGTGAACTTTACTTGGCATTCGTGCTAAGTACAAGAGCACATGCAAAAATATTGAGCATCGATCCGACGAAAGCGTTGCAAGAACCTGGAGTAGAGGCGTTCTTTTCATCAAAAGACCTTACTCCTGAGCAAAACCTAATTGGCCCGATTTTCCATGACGAGGAACTATTTGCTAGTGAAAAAGTTCTTAGTCAGGGGCAAACTATCGGAGTAATAGTAGCGAGCGATCAAGCAACAGCTCAAGCGGCAGCGCGAATGGTGAAGATTGAATATGAAGATATTAAACCAATCATAGTCACCATGGAAGATGCTATCGAACAAAACTCATTTTACCCCCAATTTCCAAAGACTATAAAGAAAGGAGATGTAAAATCTGTGTTTGAAGACAAAAGTCTGACTATTATTGAAGGACAATGTCGAATGGGAGGGCAGGAGCATTTTTATTTAGAAACACACGTTGCTTTTGCTGTTCCCAAAAAGGAAGACAACGAACTTGAACTGTTTGTCTCAAGCCAACATCCTACAGAGATAGTAGTAAGTATGAAATTTACTTGATAAAATGGCTATAGGCTATGGATATGGTACCCATGTGTAATATAATAACTATAAGTGACATACTTATTTGAAAGAGCCCTTGACGCCGATAATTTCTTATCTGATTCGAAGTCGAGTTTCAAGTTATCAGGACAACACCGTTCATAAAACATATTTTACACATCTAGCTATGAACCATGGTTGCCCTGTCTACTTTAATACAGATTCTTTTACAGTGTTTGTAATACCTAAATCTGTACCTAAATTCTTGAATTCGTTCTTTTTCAGAAATTAGTGAGTCACATAATCCACGTCCCTATGAACAGAATCGTAGCCCGCTGTAAACGACTAGGTGGAGGTTTTGGAGGCAAGGAGTCCCGAGGCATACTCATATCTCTACCCGTCGCCTTTGCTGCCTACAAGCTTCAGAAGCCAGTGCGTTGTATGTTAGACAGAGATGAGGATATGATGATGACCGGGACACGACATCCTTTCTTAACAAAGTACAAAGTGGCTGTGAGCAACGAAGGAAAAATTCAGGCAGCTGAATTCAATATCTACAATAACGGAGGATATTCCATGGATTTGTCTGGTCCGGTGTGTATTTGAATATGTATAATAAATTATTACAGTACTCTCTGAATCGATTGCATACCTGGATTCCAGGCACAATAAAAAACATTTTCTTCTAAACTAAAGAGGAAGCAATTCTCTCATTGATGGAAGTAAATCGTAGCAATTCGGAAGCAATTTTTGGATAGCATTCCAACGTTAAATACGAGAAGTGACTCATCATCCTGATGGTAACCACGTTTTGGCATACCAAAGAGGTTGAGTTTTACTTCATCCATCATACCTTCCTTCCTACGCATGTGCAAAAATAACAACGTTAGTCAAGTAAAATTGAAGTTAGTACGAGTAATCAATTACTTAGGGCGGATTCGACCAAATGTTACTACACGAGAGTAACAAATTTTTGAATATTTTTACTCCTAAGTCTTACTCTCAGATAACTTCGTTTCAGTTTTTCTCGTATATAAAAAAATATATATTTTTACTCGTATTTTAATTCCAGGTTGTGCAAAGAGCGATGTTCCATTACTCAAACTCGTACTACGTCCCTCACGCTTCCGTAACTGGGCACGTATGCAAAACCAACCTACCCTCAAACACAGCGTTTCGAGGCTTCGGCGGGCCGCAAGGAATGTTCGGGGCGGAATGTATGATAGAAGACATCGCCTTAAAGTTAGGGAAAACTTCCGAAGAGATCAGAAGCATAAACTTATTCCGTGAGAATATGACGACGCATTACGGACAAGCTTTGGAACATTGCTCGATGCAGAGGTGTTGGGACGAATGCTTGGAGAAGAGTAACTATACCGAGAGGAAGCGAAACATTGAAGAATTCAACAAGTAAGTTTCATTTTAAAATTATAAATAAAACACGTTTTAGGTAGACACACTTGGATAGATATTGTAAAGCGGATGCAGAGGCGTATCTCCAAAATCTCTCTAAAATCTGAACGTGAACTTTTACCTAGCAGTATACTTTTCAATAGCTAGTAACAAGAGTTTACCACTGAACCCAAAAGTTACCTAGCTAATGTACTTATGATTTATTTCCAGGCAACATAGATGGCGCAAGCGAGGAATGACCGTTATCCCTACAACATTCGGTATCGCCTTCACAGAAAAGTTCTTAAACCAAGCTGGTGCTTTGGTACTTATCTACATGGACGGTTCAGTGCTTCTATCTCACGGAGGCACCGAGATGGGTCAAGGACTCCATACTAAAATGCTACAAGTGGCTTCGCGGAGTTTAGGCGTTGATATTTCCAAGATCCATATCAGTGAGACGTCGACAGACAAAGTGCCTAACACTTCAGCAACAGCTGCTAGTGCCGGCTCGGATCTGAACGGAATGGCTGTTCTACGAGCCTGTGAGGTCCTATCTCAAAGATTGCAGCCTTATAAAGAGAAGAATCCTAAAGGGACATGGGAAGATTGGGTTTCAGCAGCATATTTTGACCGCTGCTGTCTGTCCGCTACAGGGTTTTACGCTACGCCTGATATCGGTTATGACTTTGAGACTAACAAAGGAAAACCTTTCAACTATTTCACATACGGCGCAGCTTGTACTGAAGTGGAGATTGACTGCCTCAGTGGCGATCATCAAGTGATCAGAACTGATATTGTAATGGACTTGGGCGAGAGTTTGAACCCGGCTATAGATATTGGTCAAATCGAAGGTGCTTTTATTCAAGGCTATGGTCTGTTTACTTTGGAGGAGTTGATATACTCGCCTACTGGGACCTTGTATTCAAGGGGACCAGGCGCTTATAAAATACCTGGGTTTGGAGATATACCGCTGGAGTTCAATGTGTCTCTATTGAAAGGAGCGCCCAATGTCAGAGCTGTGTATTCCTCAAAGGTAAAAATCGTAATTATTTGGCAAATGACGAGCTCCGTCCGTAGCATGAGCGCCGTCCGAGGAGTAGATTAATGACTTTTGGTTATTTTTTGTTGAATTATTCGCTCATTTGAGTAGGTTTATAGTCTGAAATTTGAAATTGAAAAATATTTTATTCAGTAAAATCACAAGGATCACTTTGAACTTTTCACTTTGGTCTAATAGACCTTACTGCCTAGTCTTACGTAAATTAATTTATTCCATTTTCTTTAAAATCTAACCTAACCTAACCGCCATCTTTCTTCTTCTTCTGACTTTTGGTTAAATAAAAATTAGTTTTTTTTAAAATTTCTTCCAGGCTGTGGGCGAGCCACCGTTATTCCTGGCATCATCCGCGTTCTTCGCGATCAAGGAAGCTATCCGCGCAGCTAGAGCGGAGACGGGAGCATCTAAAGACTTCACACTCGACGCCCCAGCGACTTCAGCGCGGATTCGAATGGCGTGCGAGGACCATATCACTAAGAAGGTATACTTCAATTGATTATATGAGCAGCATCTTTAGATCATAAGCTTGTGAATTTCCAGTCGTAAATATTCTCCCGTTATACTTCACCCCAAACTAAGATTTTGCGCGCCTTGTCTACAATCCTCATTTGTACTTATACCCTGTAGTTTTTGGACACACTTAATGTACTACATGCCTACGTAAATTGGTCCTAGTCAAAAACAAATATTTGATTATCCTACCTAGGTATACCCGTGCTAAGACGTCAGCGGGTTTTTTAATTTTACTTTTTTTGTTATATTTCAAAAACGATCCATCCTTGAATAAAAGTGAAAATCATTTTGGAGTGTACCAATAAAGCCCTTTTAACCTATATATATCTTTACAACCGCTTCACCGATTAAGCTCATAATACGTGTATATGCTTCCCAGCAAATTGACACGTCCAAGTTTCATGCATATTGGATTAACTGTTCTTATGTTATGCTCTAACAAACATACAACGCCAAATCGCCCTACTTGCCTATGAGTTTTTCACTCGCTTCGCTCAATCAATTAGATATTTCTTACCTTGTACCTACAGCACTACTGTATCTGACAGTCTGTAATTTCTTCCAGCTCGTCGAACCGGATCCAAGCAGTTTCGTGCCGTGGAATGTGGTTCCATAAATCACACGTCACACATCGGTGGCGTCAATGGGTGTGTTGCAATGTGTTGTGATTATAATTTTTACCAAAATGTTTCTCTCTCAGAGATTCTTGTGCCAAATTAGTGTTTACTTATTTGCGAGCTTTTCAAGTTTTCGAATATACAACTTTTTTTTAATTCCGCTTTAAACTTAGAATAGAAGTGTTGCATTTTTAGATAACTTTGAAATTATATAATGTTTAAATAGTTTTATCTACTTCTATGGTCAGTTGCTTTATTTTGAATTATGTAAGTAATATCTTGATGAAGCCCGCATTAACGAAGGTTAATATTTTATCAATCATCAAAACCAGTTCAGCCGTGAAGGCATGATTGAATAACACCTACAAGAATATTCGCATAATATTAGTTAGTTATCGAAACATTTCTCGGGCTTACCTATTTAACCAGTTTCCAAAAAGATTTTTTGTACTTGAACTTTATTAGTAAAATTGGTTAGTCAGATTTGACGTTGGTTTATGTTTGTAAAAACATCTGAATGGATAAAATTATTTATTTAAATCATAATAATAACAATTATTATACATTGATGTCGATTCTGTGCAGAGTATTCGAAGAGTACCTAATTACTTAATTTTTTCAAAGTTTTCTCAGCTTGTTTCAGCCGGATAGAACATCCTTACATAAAGTTTCGGTACTGTAAAATACCAGAAGGCAAGATAACATTCGAACATCGATAAGGTATAGAAATATTCAAAAACTAGCTGAGCCGACAGACGTTGTCCTTCATGAACCTTCTTACAATAACAAATACAAAAAAAAGAATTAACGAAATTGGTTCAGCCGTTCACGCGTGATTAAGAGAAATAGGGATTCATTTTTATATTATAATACTAGCTGTCCAGCGCGCAACTTTGTCTGGTTTTTGCAACATTTGGATTGATGCTTCGCTCCTATTGGTCGCAGCGTGACGTTTTAAAGCCTAAAGCCTTCCTCGATAAATGAACTATGCAACTCAAAAGTTTCTAACCAGTAGTTCCTGAGATTAGCTTGTTCAACTAAAGCACTTATTACACTACCCTGAATTCAGGGACCCTTACCCTAAATAAGAGTGGTGTAATAAGAGTTAGGGCGTAAAGCGTAGAGGCTAGGCGTTAGGCTCCCTTACTACCGGGCCCTGAATACCGTGTAGTGTAATACCCGTTTAAACAAACAAACTCTTCAGCTTAAATGATCACGTGACTTATCGATTAGAAATGTCATACTCCTATTGTATGTTTTTTCCATTCGTTATTAGAATGTCACTTGTCTAGAACAACTGATAGCGTTACAATAACGTTTCGTTAGACAAGGTTCTTCATTCTTCGGCCTCTACACACAGTCGACACCATTAACCGACGAATGAAACAACACTGTTCAATAAGTTATAGATTTAAATAGATGCTTATGACAGGTCTTAGTGCTTAGAATTTGATGGGCCATTCAACTATATAAATATAATCTATTTTAAGTACATAATATACCAGGAGTACATAGAAAGTAAGTATTATAAAGATAGCAGGGATAAGGGAAAATTAGTTGCAATATTTTTTAAGGAATAATATGCCAGACGAAATGAGATTTTTTTAATTAGAATAAGTAATACTTAGTTATATAGATGGTATTCTACAGAAATAACGCTGATTAAAATAAATTTACATCAAAACTTCTAAACGCAAATTATTCATATTCAATAGTGTAATATATTAAAATAGTTTGTTATCATTTGTTTTGAAGTAACAAAAAAGTTATTGTTGTAAGTAAATATAAATACTTAATAAATAGGCACTTGTAAGTTTGTTCTGTGGTGTGAAATTGAATCATTCTAAATGTCAAAAGCAAAAATTTATAGATAAAAAATAATAATATGAAAAATCATATCATTTGCTGCATTATAATAAACTAAGTATAAATACATTATAAATAATAATAAAAATAATAAAATCTAGGAACGTTCTAAAGTCCATTATAGTATTAAGTTTTCACAATTGGCAGTACATACGCATTATCTGTTTCGTAAATTCTCAGTGTTTGATTTAAAGTGTTCGTCATAAGCAACGGTATTTAGTTTAATTCCCCACCTACACCGCTTTTTGGCGTTTAAGATCATCGCATTTTGATGCTAATTTTTAAAGAAATCATTTTGTTTTGAGTCATTTTTCGGATTCCGACGAGCAGCCCGATCCTGAGCTAGGTCCTGCAATAAAGATAACAAATAAAATAAATCAATATGATCACGACTGTAATCCCCAGGCTCGGTAGATATCTCCTCAGATCTCTAGTTGGATCTTTGAGGATATCTAAAGAGGGTAGTCAGAGACACGTCCAAACATGAAATTTGGTACATGCCCACATTTTGCACAGTAGTAAAGATAAAGATAACTTTAGTTGAAAAGATGTTCGCGTACTAAGCCACTGGTCACATTTACCTAATAGTTTGTATTTATACAAAGCACTAGACGCATCAGTGCGTTTAGTAAACTTGGGACTGGGTTACGTTTTTAATTCTGCCACATACACAGTCACCAACAAAAGACAATAAACACTTTAAAACCTTCATATTTCCTATACACTTTCAACCTCAGAAGAAGATGACAAGCCACAAAACATGCTGAACATCGTAAATGATGTTCAGCATTTTTTGCGGTTTGTGCTGATCAGCTATTATTAACGTGGTGTATTTTTGGCAGGCAAGGGCCACAAGGTGGCAAAATAAACTAAAGGCGGGCCGGGCCGCACTTGTGATATTAACTCTAGAAGCTCAAAATATGGCTCTCAAATGCTCATCTGTTAGACGAGAAGCATTTTTTTTTAAAATTGAAAATTGAAAAACTTTGATCGCATAAATTATAAGTGCTACCAAAAATTGTAATGAACTCGCGCTTCGCACATTTGTTCGTTCGCGGGCAGAGCGAAGCGCATTTTAAGGCTGGGTCCACACTATACGGTCGATCGTGGTTCGTTCATGCATTTATCTTGATATCTAACTTATATAAAAAAACATTCACGGGCCGCGCGTTGCCGACCGCTGCTCTAAGGGTGTATAGTTATTATGGAGGTTTTTGTACATAGACTTATGTTGGTGACTAAGATGTCTGTAGGTGACTTAGACTTGTAAGTACAGAGATTTGCTTTCACTGTTGCTTTCAATGCTGGTCTTTTAGCTCTGTTGGTAGTAGCTCTGCCTTCTGCGCTGTAGGTTGTGGGTTCGATCCCCACCCAGGACAAACATTTGTCGATGAACACAGATGTTCGTTCTTTATTTGGGTGTTATTGTGTATTATTATTCTGTATTTACAAAAAAAGTATACGAGTATATGAATCTATCAGCTATCTTGTTCCCATTGTAAAAGCTTTGCTTAGTTTGGGGCTAGATGGCGTTGTGTGAAATATCAACCAATATTTATATTGGAACGAAGTTCCTTATCGCGCGTTGTGAAAGAGGGCTAGACAGAAAAAATTCTCACGAAAAGTTGTCACGACACTTTTTGCTATAGTTGTAAGCCGTGCGGCGTGCGCGTGTTTCTCTGTCTGTCTCTCTCTCTCTCATAGAGAGCAAGGTAAGGAACTTCGTTCCGTCCGAGTGTCCCTTGACATCTCTCAAGTTTTTATTATTATTTAATATACTGTGTGAATATAATTAAAGTACCACCTGAATGCCTTGAGTATCGACGCCTGCGCGGGTCTCGCGACGGGCTGTCGGAGTTATATTCGGTTTCGGTGTCGGCGGGTAGAGGTCCGTTTCTGGTCCGCGAGTTACGGCCCGGAGGCGGTCCTGGCTCGTACCTGTTTATTTATTTACATAATTAGTAAACAATAGTAGTATAGTGAGTTTTCAAACATCTAACAATCACAAGAGCGCTGGTGGTGCAGTGGTAGCACCCCTGCCTCACGACCCGCAGGTCGTGGGTTCAAACCTGGTCGTGCACCAATGAGTTTTTCCATTCGAATAAATTATGTGCGCAATGCCAGTGCTCTGAAACGGTGAAGGAAAACATCGTGAGGAAACCGGCATACCCTAGAACCAAAAATTCGAAGGTGTGTGTCATAGGTTAGTATTCTTATAAGCGGCGATGGGCTTGCAACCTGTCGCGTACGGAATACTAACTACTGTGCAATATGTGGGCATGTACCAAATGTCATGTTTGGACGTGCCTCTGACTACCCTCTTTAGATATCCTTAAAAGATCTAAGTAACTAAAAGATCTGAGGAAGACATCTACCGAGCCCGGGGATTACAGTCGTGATCGTATTTATTTATTTTTTATTTTTTTAACAATCACAGCCTTGTGTTAATTGAGTCATACCAGCATCCCTGTGAACTAGACATTCTATTTAATTTTCTGCTAAAGTTGTCTTTGGCTGGCTCATAGCTCAGTTGGTAGTAGCTCTGCCTTCTGCGCTGCAGGTTGTGGGTTCGATCCCCACCCAGGACAAACATGTGTGATGAATTTAGATGTTTGTTCTGTGTCTGGGTGTTATAATGTATAATTATATTAAAAAAAGTATATACTTAATCTATAAGCTATCTAGTTCCCATAGTACAAGCTTTGCTTAATTTGGGGCTAGATAGCGTTGTGTGAACTGTCCATCAATATTTATACTGCAGAATAAAGGCCTCTTTTCCCTCCTTCCACTCCTCACGATTTAACGTTGGTGTTGGCCGAGATCTTACAATATACACAAAACAATCGCACTAACCTCTCCCTAGATCGTCTTCTCGACCGCGGCGAGTACGGCGAGCGACGGCGCGGCGAGTACCGGCTTTCGGGCGAGTACCGCACAGTTTCGGGCGAGTACCGACTTTCTGGTGAGTACCGACTTTCGGGAGAGTACCGATTGTCGGGGGTATAGCGACGATCACCTCCGTATCTACAAAATATACCGATGAGGTTATACCTGCTGCATTATTTGAAAGCTATTTAATGTTATTATGCGCGTGATTACGCACGTGATTTGCGCAAGAGCGAAAACGTTCCAATCTCAGGCGGTTTATAATGCGTTAGAAACAAACAGTTGATATACGATTCCGTTTAAGTAAAAGAGATGCCTATATCGCTGTCTGTACACTGCGGTATAGGTGAGATAATCGTGTGATTGATACGTGGATCTTTTTTTTATCGGAATAGTAAAACTTTTTCGATTATTTTTGAGATTTACTCGCTTTGGGCAAGACAAATGCTTCCGAAATAAAGTAGGTACACCAAAAGTGTCGAACACATGCAAATCGTGAAATTTTTAAGTAACACGTTTGACGACCTCTGTGGCGCAGCGGGCAAGAGTCCGCCTGCGACGCAAGAGGTTGCGGGTTCGATTCCCGCCTCGGAACAAATTTGTGTAGGTACGATCTGCAGAAATTTGTTCCGTTGGTCTGGGTATGTATGTATAATAAAAAATATCTATCTATGTACCTATATCATGTATTAAATATATCAGTTATCTAGTACCCATAACACAAGCTTTGAGTAGCTTACTTTGGGGCTAGATGATACTGTGTGGATTGTCCAGCATTATTTATTTATTTATTTATTTATTTTAACATATTATTAGTTACCTAGGTGGGTGTGGCGAGGGCAATCGGCCGAGGGGTGGGGGGCGCGGCAGCGGCGGCAGCAGCGGGGGTAGGAACGCCAGCGGGGGCAGAGGGGGTGGTATCACTGCGCCTTCTGACATGTCTAGCGGAGACACCACTTCTGTAAAATATTCAGTAATTTTGCAATTTTGTTTATATCATTTTATGTCATCACCCGCCTGCGAAGGAGGGTAATGTATTTGGGGTCGCTGTAATCTAAACGCCTGAACGGGTTTTGACAAATTATCAATACTAGGTACTTATGTCATACACGATGTTATGTTACACACCTATTATAGGTACATTATAAGTATCTAGTGACCCTGATTCCTGTAGCACAAAATGAATTGCTGACTATCTCATAATTGTCAACCTCAGCCGCGCAGCGGGCGAGAGTCTGCCTGCGACGCAAGAGGTTGCGGGTTCGATTTCTGCCTCAGAACAAATTTGTGTACGATCTGCAGAAATTTGTTCCGTTGGTCTGGGTGTTTTCAATGTACTCGTATAATAAAAAAACCCGCGTGATACCTTGAAAAACAAAAACAAATCTATCCCGCGGGACCTTACATTTTTTCGGGATAAAGTGTAGCCTATGTGTTATTCCAGACTATAACCTATATCTGAGCCAAATTTCATTCAGATCCGTTCAAACGTTTTAGCGTGAAAGAGTAACAAACATCCAGACATCCAAACAAACTTTCGCGTTTATAATATTACTAGCTTCCGCCCACGGCATCGCCCGCGTGGTACCTTGAAAAACAAAATCAAAATCCTTTCTTAGCGGATGCCTACGTCATAACATCTACCTGCATGCCAAATTTCAGCCCGATCCGTCCAGTGGTTTGGGCTGTGCGTTGATAGATCACTATGTCAGTCAGTCAGTCAGTCACCTTTGAGTTATATGTATATATTTAGATTAGTAGGATGTATGGACGTACTGTGATGCGGGTCTATCGTTACGTCAGCGGACATCGAGGCAAGTTTTCGCCTCAGAGTGGCCGCCTCGTCGCGCGCCGCGTCCGCCTCGCGCCTCGCCGTGCGCGCCTCCAGCCACGCGGCGTGCGATCGCGTCTCCACCTCGCTGATAGCGGTGCGTCGGTTCGACTCCTGCTCCGCTAATTCAAGCGTTAGGGCGTCACACTTCTCCCTGAAAGAAAAAAATTACAAAAATACAGTTCATAATGTCAGAGGTCCTTCGAATTTTTGGTTATAGGGTATGCCGGTTTTCTCATGATGTTTTTCTTCACCGTTTTAGAGCACTGGCATTGCGCATATATTTTTTTGAATGTTATAACTCATTGGTGCACGACCAGGTTTGAACTCACGACCTTCGGATCGTGAGGCAGGGGTGCTACCACTACACTACCAAACCCATACCCTAAATTACCGCGATTGCTACCCTGTCCCCGCTGGACGTAACTAAACTTCAAAGTCATATTAGTAACGACTGAATTAGCTATACCATGAGCTTTCATAGTGTATTAAAATTTGATTGTTTTTGTTATTGTCTCTTACTTGTATCTCTGCACTTCTTGTTGTAACAAGTCCATTTTCTCAACTGTGCTCGCAGACTCGCCCTGTTTACAAAGCCACAGTGACTCTTTGGCATTCAATTCCCTGTAAATCAACGATCAAATATTAATAATCTGTGTTCACCACAGATAAAAGAACGATGAAGTACGTAGTAGGACCTTTCTACATCGGTTTCGTTATTGTTCGCAACAAACAATTTTGTTTATCTCGTAATATATTATTAGGTAGTTAAATTTAAATGTACCCTTCGTAAATAATTTATTATCAACCAATCTTTTATAGCTCCATCTTTTTAGCTTGAAAGATATGCTCTAATCTAAAATCAAGGTTAAAAAAGTATTCAAAATAACGGTAAAATATCAGATTGAGTATAAACGCCCAGTACATAATTATGAACATAGGTACTGTGTATTGAAAAATAATTACATATAAAACAACGAAAGTATTATACGAATAAATGTACTTACTTCATGAGTTCGCTTTCCCGTTCTTTGAAATATTTCCCAAGAACTTCAAGTCTGGTCATAGTCTCCGTCGCTTGTTGACTAGTGGTGCGGTAAGATTCTTGCGTGTTTTGTAGCTCGTCGGCTAAACGCTTTCTTTCTGCCAGTTCTACCTAAAAAAATAATATTATAGATAGATAAGTATTAAATAATATTAGAAATTACGGTCGATTTTGTTTCGTCGTGATGATAGTAAAATAACGTATCTGACATGACTCATGTATTTAGATTTAGATTTACCAATTGCCAAGCATTATACGACTTTTGAATATCGAAATCAAAACAAGATGGCATTTTATATCTGATGGTGTCTTTATCTATCGTGTGGCGAATTATGTAGCTACTAGGGCGTGTAAAAACCGGGTTGTTTAAAAAAACCGGGTTTTCGAGTTTTATTTTTCAATAACCGGTTAAAAACCGGTTATTCGGTTATTTTTCCAGTTTTTTAATACAGGTGTCTCGGGACAAAATAAAACCTTAAATTTTAGTAAAAATGAACTAAGTCATTATTGTAATAAGCAAGCACCAAATAAATTTTAAAATATTTTAATATAATTATGTTTAACTCACTCTTACTCGAATAAAGTAAAAAAATTGAACAACATGATAAGGTCTTATCTAGATAATGTAATTCACTCTTTTATACGGCAGTATTAAAAACTCTTTCTCTCCTACTCAAATGAAACCATAACAAGTTAAATTAAATTAAAATTTTAATAAACCTCTGACACAAATTTTTAAAACATTTTCTTGTAATATAATTCAGCAAGACTGCGAAAACTACAGGGGCATTAGCCTACTCAGCATCGTCGGTAAGCTGTATGCGAAAGTGTTGATCGAATGAAAGAAACTGATGAGGATATGGGAGGCACAAGCAGGATTTCGAAAGGGTATGGGATGTACGGATCAAGTCTATCCTTGCGATGCACAGCCGAGAAATTTTTGGCAAAGGTCTAAAGGTCTATTGCGCTTTCGTGGATCTGGAGAAGGCCTATGACAGAGTGATGAGGAATGAACTGTGGTCGGCTCTGTCGATGTATGGGGTAAAGAGCAACCTGGTGCGAGTTCTGAAATCTCTCTATGAGGGTTCTAGGGCTTGCGTTAGGATACATGGGTCATATAATTAATGGTTTAACATCGAAAAGGGTGTTAGACAGGGATACCATGGCTTTTTAATCTATTCATGGACAGTTGGCTACAAGATATGAAAGAAAGTGATTGTGGATTAAGAATGAATGAGTTACTCGTCAAATGTCTTCTCTATGCTCACGATCCTGTAATACTTGCGTCGTCGGCAGAAGAGTTACAGGAGATGGTAACAGGCATGCATGTAGCATTTGACAGGAAAGGAATGAAAATAAATGTAAGTAAGAAGAAAGTTTTTGAAAGAGATGAATGCATTACAGAATGTGAAATAATGATCAGAGGAGAAAGAGTGGAACAAAAGAAAGAGTTTGTAGGTATATTTGGGTACGCTGTTTAAGAATGATGGGAAACATGATGATGATATTGAAAGGAGAGTGAATGCTGGAAATCGTGTGAATGGGGCACTTCACTGATTTATGAGCAGTCGGATCGTTTCTAAAAAGGCACGACTGGCTGTGCATGGTGGAGTGTTAGTGCCGACATTAATGTATGGAAGTGAAAGTTGGGTATGGCAGAAGAAGCATCAAAGTAGAATAAATGCAGTGGAAATGAGAGCTTTAAGAAGTATTGTGTGGTTTAACTTTGAATGATAGAGTGAAGAATCTATACCTATATAAGAGCTTAACCTGACTGACTGACTGACTGACTGACTGATTGATCATCGCCGAGCTGAAACCGCTGAAGATAGAAAGTTGAAATTTGGAAGGTGGCTTCCTTTTATAACAAAACCACCCACTAAGGCGGGATTTTTGGAAATTCCACCTCTAAGAGGGTGAAAAAGGGTGAAAACGTTAGTATGAAACTTTTCAACGCGTGGAGCGATTTTCATGAAACTTTGTTTGTGCACTGTAAATACAAAATGAATGAACACATGTTTCAGGATTTTTCAATATAATCTTCAAAAAGGGGTCAAATGTGGGGTCAATGTTTGTATGGGAACTTTTTAACGGGTGGTGCGATTGGTCTGAAACTTTGTTTGTGTACTGTAAATACAAAATGAATGGACACGTGTTTCAGGATTTTTCAATATAACCTTCAAAAAGGGGTAAAATGGGGTGTCAATGTAGTATGGGATTTTTATGAGTTGGTTGATGTGTTCAAAACTCAGTGTAGATATTTTATGTGAACGAAGTCGCGGGCGGGACAGCTAGTAGTGTGATAAAAGAATGTTGTGGAGTGAAAGAAGACGTAGTGATGAAAATTGAGAAGGGTATGCTAAGATGGTTTGGGCATGTAGAAAGGATGGATGAAAGGAGATTGACGAAACAGGTGAATAAGGCGAGTGTGAATAGGACAGTTGGAAGGGGAAGACCTCGGCGTACGTACCTCGAGCACATTGGGGACGTTTTAGAGAAAGGCCAGGTCCAGAGTACCCTAAACCGACGCATGTATGAAGAATGTAGTGAGAGTGAATGAAGCAAAAGAGGATCGTAGCAAGTGGAGATCCGTGATCTCTGCCTACCCCGTCGGGAAACAGGCGTGATTTTATGTATGTATGTATGTATGTAATTAGGTGGACAATTATGGCCGTTTCAAATAAAGTCTGCAAGGCGTAGTTTTAAATGAATTTGTCATATACCACTCATTAAAAAAAACTCGAAAAACCGGGTTTTTTTCCAAGAAAAAACCGATTAAAAACCGACGTAAAATCAGTCGGTTAATCGGTTTTTCGGTTAATCGGTTAATCGGTTTACATGCCCTAGTAGCTACTCTTGCTTGCATTCTAACGCAACAACTAAAAAGTATTTACCTCATATTTGCTAGATAGCACATTCTTCTCTTCTAAAGCCTTACTCAATTTCGCCTTTATTTCAGTGTGGTCTATTAGGGAAGACACGTCGATATTGCCGTTCGCGCCGCTTCTCAATTCCTTCATGGCATCCTGAAATTATTATTATTTAATAATTGAAAAACTAGCTGTTGCGACTTTGTCCGCATGCCGACAACTTTTTTTCAAATATCCGATTTTAATGACAATTAAGATTATATTGTACTTCCAAATATCCTCTATCTACCTGTGAAAACTACATGGAAATCCGTTAGGTACTTTCGGAGATGTCCGAGAACAAGCAAATAAACAGACAGACAGAAAATTATTCTAAAAATAGCTGATTTATGTTATACTAGCTTCCGCCCACGGCTTCGCCCGCATGGTACCTTGAAAAACAAAAACATCGCTATCCCACGGGAACCGTAAATTTTTTCGGGATAAAATGTAGCCTATGTGTTATTCCAGACCATAATCTATATCTGTGCCAAATTTCATTCAGATCCGTTCAGCCGTTTTAGCGTGAAAAAGTCATCCAGACATCCTCAAAAACTTTCGCGTTTATAATATTAGTAGGATAACTCTTTATTAGTTACACTTTATTTTCTGCAATGGCCAAACCAAGTTCTATCATGTATAGGTATTATTATGTATAGATTAAGCTTTCCTAATGAATTAATTTGGTGGTCAAATACAAACCTTCAACGCTATCAATTCATGTTTCTGAAGCTCAATAGTGTTCTTAGCCTCTGCCAGCAGCTTGTTTACTTCATCAAGTTGCTTCTTATACTTTTTGGATTCTTCCAACGCCGTTTCCGCTGATACATACTTCAGTTGGTAGTTATCCCTGTCTCTACTCACAGATATCAATTCCTCTTCGAATACTTGGATTTTACCTGGAAACAATAAATATTGTCTCATTAGCCCAAAAAATGTTAAATATCATGATTGAAAACACCTTTTACAGCCGCCATATTGTATAATTTTGACATTTTACATAACTTATGTCAAGACTCGGACTAAACCAAACACCTTATTTATCAGCCGTTTGGGCTATGGCAATGCAGCAACAGTCAAAGAAACTCACATACACACACATCCCAAATAAATTACCCTCCTTTTCGCACTCAGGTAAAAAACCCATTGCTTGAGTGGAACAAAAAAGGTAACATAGAAAATTACAGACCATTCAACTCGGCTATTTGCTCTTCAAAGTTAGCTCGTTCTCCCCAGAGCTCGCCGAGAGTGTTTTCTACTTCGCTCAAAGTATTCTGCAACTCCCCCGCAGTATTCTCAGATACTCTAAGCAGTTTCTCATTGTCGTCCAAAGAGTTCCGCAGTCTTTCGTTTTGTGCTTTGTACTCGTTGATCTCTTCCTTGAGTGAGAGAACCATGTCATCCATGCCGAAGGAACTGTCTTCGATACCGGCGAGCTTGCTCTTGGTAGTAGAAAGCTCCTCTTTGAGGATCTCACACTCCTGAAGAATAAAGAATTAATTGTTACAGATGTGATATAATCTGCACTTGATCAAAAGATAGGTTGTGTGGTGTTAAGAAATGAATTTAAATAAAAAATACCTCCGAAAATGAATTCTAAGAACATTGTAGATCAAGACACTATTTAAAAAAAAAAACAATATTAAAACGGTTTTACGCACATTAAACTTAGGTGTATTATTATATACAACACTTTCCCATTAATAATATTAGAGCATAATACAGTCTTATATTTTAGTCATTCGTTGTAACATACATGGATACTATGTCAAATTGGTAATTTTCAGATAATGAGCTGGCATTTAGAGTTTTTCATATTTAAGCCTATTCATATTTCAACAAACCTTAGTAGAAAACATCAAATCCCTCTGCAAGGAATTAATATTTCCAATCAATCTGCTGTCCTGCCGTTTACTGTCAATATAATAGTAGCCCAGAGTGAAGAGAAGGACAGATGATGCAGCAGTGACCAGGAAAGTT
Source organism: Cosmorhoe ocellata (assembly GCA_963675405.1). NCBI lineage: Eukaryota > Metazoa > Arthropoda > Insecta > Lepidoptera > Geometridae > Cosmorhoe > Cosmorhoe ocellata. The sequence goes on along the minus strand of OY776250.1, from coordinate 7,879,155 downwards.
AAAAGACGGTTAGGTTTCCCATTGCCTTTACCATCACAATACTCATCGGTGAAGCAAGTTTCTCCTGAAATAAAGTTTAGTATATTAATCCAGCACTGGTGGTTTAGGATTTGTTTCCTGGTAATGCCATGCCAAATAAATGCAATAATGTCACATCAAAAAGGTGAGGAAAACCTCATGAGGCTGGTATTTTCCAAATTCAATTCACAGTGGGTGTAGCCTGAAACTTAATTTTGTAAGAAAATAACATTACACAAACAAAAATAATCTAAGTGGAAGACTGTTTTCAAACAAGCAGAAAATGTTCAAAGTATGTGCCTAATACCTAGGTATTAATGCAAAGCCTAGAAGTTTAGTTGATTCTGTGAAACCTTATAACATAATTAGGTGTCTGTCTACACACCAATGCCAAGATTATCATGTACCAATTGTTGTTTGATTTCAATATGTGGCAATCAACTGATAAAAACGATCTGAAAACTTGTTTATTATGCAATAAATATTTGGTCAATCCAATCAAATACACAATAACTGGTATTTAAAAAATCCGATAAGAAGTTGTCACCATCTCTTATTCGGATTGTTAATCCAAATGTTTGATCTAAAAATCATCATTCATCATTCTCCTGCCCTTATCATACGCTAAGTGGGGTTGGCACAACATGTTTTCTTCTTCCACTCACTCCTATCATTCGTCAACTCTGAGTCTACTCCTCTTACATTCATATCATCTTTCACACAATCTAACCACTTTTTCTTTGGCCTACCTTTACTTGCATTTGCATACCCAGATACACTCATACCCATAACTTTTTTGGTGACATGATTTTCATCCCTGTCTCATCACATGTCATTTGTTTGATGTAAAAATATTACTTATTTATTTTCCTATAAATGATCCAGTGATCACACTTACCATGAGATGGGAATAACGCTTTTATGTCATCACTAGGTCCGAACACTGAATAGTATGTTGACATGATATAGCTCAACAGAGAAAATCCTTCTGAGCTTTCTACTTTCAGCTCTTCAAATCTAGGACTTTCCTCATTAAAAAGACTTGGAGGTGCCTCTGTTGTAGTTGGCCAAATATCTGCTAATGTTGTATACATACTTGATAGAAAACCTTCTGTATTATCAATAGTAGATGGTGCTTCAGTAGTTGTGTGATCTTCTTCATTTGGATCGGCATTTACAGTATCTATCGGAGGTTCAGTGGTGTATCTGAGTTCATCTGAGTTTTCAGAAAGAGGTTCATGTACTTTGTAACTGTTATCATTTGCTGATTCATGTTTCACAAGTTCTTGAGTATGATAATTCAATGGATCTTCTTTGACTGGTTCTTGATTGTATAATGGCTGAGGTGGGATTGATGGAGCTGGCTGAGTTATTATATCTGGGTTGGTAAAAATTGGTGGTAGAGTTTCAATAATTGGACTTTTTTCCAATAAAGGAGGTTGTTCACTTGTTGTTGGTAATTCAGGAATATTGGTTAGTACAGCTGGTGGTGGTATTTTTTCGGTGGTTGAGACTAAAGAGAGTGTAGATTCCGTTTTTATTTCTTCATCATTGTGTGGAGGGGTTGCGGATTCTTTATGGATTTCAATTATTTGATCTTTCAGTTCAGAATAAGTAGCTTCTTCATTCAAATCATTTTTATTTTGACTAATTTCTGCCTTAGATACAGTGTCGACTTTGGAATACTGGTTTTGACCCTCAAATTTAATTGTGTCTCCTGTAGTGTTATTTATATACTCATTTTGAACTTCAAATGTGGTCTCTGCTTTGGCATTTTCATTAAGAATAGGTGTATCAGTTATTTCTGTTTTAGCAAAATCACTTGTTAGTTCTTCTTTTAAAACAGCAGTGAGTAAATCTTCAGATATTACATCTTTTGTGTTAAGAAGATTCATAGCTTGGTCTAAGTTATTGTCATTTGAAATGCTATTTTTAGATTCTTTTGGCTCAAGTTGATTATGATTATTGTTAAACATTACAGGTGTTGAAGTGGAAGATTCGGTGAGTAAGTCACTATTTGAATTTTTGTTTAGCATATTTGTATCTTGACTTAAATTATTGTCATTTAAAATGATTGTTTCAATTTCTTTTGCCTCACGGTTATTCTCTAAAACTGGTGTTTCAGTAGAAGATTCAGTTTGTAAGTTATTTTCTGCATTTTGATGAGGCAGAGATATATTCAATTCATTACTATCTACATTTTGGGGTTCAGTTGAAGTATTTTGTACATAGTTTATATCAGGCACTTTTTCACTAGAACTAGCTTCATGGTCTTGCAGAGAATGGGCATCAGCCAATGGCTTTGGAAGAACTTGATTGACTTGCTCTACATTTTCTTTTAATTCTGGTACACTGTCATAAGTTTCTTGAAGTGTTGGTTCTACAGGGGAATCATTGATTTGACCTTGTTCCTCAGCAAGGGACACAGGTTTAAGAGATTCTGTTAAAATGGGATGTGTATCTAAATTCTGTTGAATAGGATAACTATTTCTACTTTTGTCTTCAGTAGCATAGCTTCCACTTCCCTTTCCAGGCTCTTCACTTATGTCCTGCGCAGAAGTTAAAATATCAATGGGCTGCACAGTTTCTGGATTGTCTGTGGTGCTGTCTTGTCTGGGACTTTTTTCGGTGGTATATATTGTGGTTCCTTCAATCACTTCATGAGCCAATTGAACTTTATCAGGCTGCACATCAGGATTATGGCTTTCTTTGTTTCTTACCTGAACCGGAACCAATACTTGAGGGTTCTTCTCATATATCTTGTTTTCTCGAAGAAAATTTTTAGCCACAAAGCCCGATTCTCCGTTGATAGTGGCATACCATAGGTCGGCATGGGTACCAGCTGATTTCATGTACACCATAGCGTCGGCATTTGGGCGAAAGGAAATAAGGTCTGCATCACCACTATTATAGACAAGCAATGTTTTTGCTTTAGATATAGGCTCTGGAATGATAAAAACATAGATAAAACATTGGGAAGTTAACGAAACTCACTTGACATTCGGCGACCATACTTACTGCTACATTTCTCGTCTACACAATACACTTTATCAGGAATTCTACATTGTGATAACGTTACGTATAACATAAATAAAATAGTTTTATACATAAACATCTTTGCATTTTATTTAAAATTCAATAAAATAATTCACAAAATTCACAATCACAAGACATTCAGCTAGCCAGAGCCACATCATCCATCTGTCAACTCAAGTGTCAAGTCAGTCAGCTGTCAGGTCAGAGTGTGAGACTTCTTTTCTTTGTATATGGCATCTGTCTCTTTTGAAATCAATTTTGCCAGTGTCAAGTTTATAAAATTATAGTATCAAGAATCAACAATAATTTTATGATATTTGTTGGTCATAAATATTGCACTTATAACTTATTAATTAGCCGTTGTCGAGCATTGCAAAAAAATATACACAGGTGGCGGCATGGCGTTGGGCTTGACAGGGCATGGCGCTTTATTATTTTATTATAAAGTTATTACTGTTTTTACTAGTTTAAAATGAATATTTAAAAAATACAAATTAAATTAATAATCTAGTGCATTCATTCAACTAATAGTTAAATCTAAGGCCTTTGCTTTACTGTGGGACGGGACGTCAATAATAAAAATAATAAAATATGCAAGTAAAAATTTTGTGACGTATCATTTGGCTGGATTTACTAGTTTGTAGTACTTACGTTTCTTCATTCGGATGTATTAAATAATGTTTTCTAAAATATTCTTCAATTGACTTGATTTTTGTATTTATTTATTTATTTTATTTTTATTTTTATATTTGGAAAGGAGGCAAGGTAGATGCAAGAGGGAAGGGGAGGGGACCTCGAAAACTTCAGAAACTAATAGTTTTATATTACAGTAGGTAGGTAATAAGTAGGCTGGGTTAGGTAACTTTCTGTTGACTAAGTAGGTAGGTAGTTCTATGTCCCACCTCCATAAAGACTATGCATTAATGGTTTAATCTTTTTGGATAATAATTAATAATAGAGAAAAACACTACCTACGTAGCAAAATAATGAAATGACATAAAATTGTCATCAACAAAAATCACAAAATCAGTCTAATAAAAACAGCAAAACCGAATAAATGGATACAAGTTCCCACATTTCGTTGATAGATTTAAGTTCCCAATTTCCGTTTGAGATCGGTAAGTACCTACCTACCTACCTAAATATGTAGGTACCTACTTACCTAGCTATAATGAGCATGCATGTAGGTAGATAGTGTACCTAAGTAAAAACCTAAAGTGTGTAAGTTCTTATATAGGTAGGTAGGTACCTCGTAGGTATCTACTGGTAGGTACATATGCAAATACCTACTAACCTACACATGTCCTTATATCATCATCTTCCTGCCCTCTTGCAGCCCCGGATCTTCAATTTTTTTTAGGCGGGGCAAAAATTGAAAAATGCCGCCCCCTTCTTCTTCTTCTTCCCGCTTTTTTTCCCACACCATGTGGGGTCGGCACAACACGTTTTCTTCTTTCATTTCCCTCTATCATCCATCATCTCAGTAGGTACCTTTCTTACTCATATCATCTTTCACACAGTCCATCCATCTTTTCTTTACCTCTACCCCTATATCCATCCAAATTCATACCTAACACTCTCCAAGTTGCATGACATTCATCTCTTGTCCGCCCAAACAATTTTGGCCCGAACAAGCTGCAGATACTTCCCTGGCACTCCTTTCTCTTTCATAGCCCACCCCAGAACCCCATGGCGTACTGTGTCGTACGTCTTCTCGAGATCGTCGAACTCCATGTGCAAGTTTTTGTGTGCACGTCTGTATTTTTCGCACAATTGGAGAAGCGCAAATATGGCGTCCGTTGTCCCTCGTCCGATCATAAACCGATCGAATGTGATCTCACTCTCTTCTCTCATTCGTCTCGCTATTACTTTCACCCAAACTTTCATACTGTGCGACATGAGCTTTATTCCTTGGTAGTTGTTGCAGTCCTGTACATCACCCTTGTTTTTAAAGATGGACACTAGCGAACTATTGCAACATTCGTCCAGGATCGCCTCCTCTTGCAACAACTTTTTAAAGGACAAACTCAGCCATTTGCATCCATCCGCACTTAGTAACTTCCACACTTCCACAGGAATGCCATCTGGCCCAACGGCTTTCCCGTTCTTCATATCTTGCACAGCTTTTTTTACTTCGTTCATACTCACATCTTTAACTAAATCCATTACTGGCACACTGTCTAACTCTACACTCCAAACATTCTCCTCAATCATCAACTTTTTTAAATACCCTTTCCAGTGCTCTTTTATATCATCATCGTTCGTCAAAACTTTACCTCCGTCATCTTTTATACATTTTATGTCGACAATATCTCTTGCATTCTTCTCTCTTTCTCTTGCTATTCGATACAGGTTTGTTTTGCCCACTTGGGCTTTCCAGTGATCGTACAGTCTGTCCTGTACTTTGGCTCTTGCTTAGCAACTGCCTTCTTGGCTCTCCTTTTACACTCCAAATATTTATACTGTCTTTTTATTCTCTCTCATAACGTCATCTCCACTTACATCCCTTTTCTATTCCTTAAACGCATTCTTCTTTTTTTTTCAAAACTTTTAGTACTTCTTCATTCCACCACCAAGTTTCTTTGTCTATTTTACCTTTCCCTTTTGTTTCTCCAAAAACTTTCTCTCTTTTCGTTAGAAAATAATAGATATGTGTCATGTGATTGCCACTTTTTTATGTTACTAGATGTTGATCCAGTTTTTGAAAAAAAGTGTTGGTAATAGCCAAGTCAAAGGCAGAAGCCGCTTCCGAAGTTTCCGAAGCCCCACCATGCACTCTTTCATAACCTTCATTCGTTCTTCCCATATGATCATTAAAATTTTCCCCAATATAGATTTCCTCACATTCCGGTATACCCATTATCATTCAATCAAAATCCTTCCAAAACTTATCTTTCACTTCATCGTCACATCCAGTCTGCGGTGCGTACACACTCACAATGTTTAAAACAAAATCTTCTAATCATAACTTTACAACTATTAATCTATCATTCATCCTCTTAGCATTCGTCACACATTTTTTTAGCTCTCTATCTAGGACAACTCCCACATCATTCCTCTTACCATCGCTTCCACAATAATACAATTTACAATCCTCCCCGATTTCTCTAGCTTTCGTCCCCTTCCATTTCGTCTCTTGCAAACACGCTACGTTTTTCATCTTCTTTCTAAAACATCCGCTAGCTCTCTTCCTCTTCCAGTCATCGTTCCTGCATTACAACTAGTAAACCTCGGACTTGCTTCTTAGGTTGCACCCGTCCATGGCGCAACAACCCTAGTCCATTTCTCACAGCCGCGGGGTGCTGCGTCTGCGCGTCGCCTCGGGGGTACGCCCTAACATTATCACTATTTCCAATTATTCCAAAATGCCGCCCCCATCCCCTTAAATTTATTTTTACCTTTAATGTCCACTAATTTTGAAAATTGTCATTTGGACATAGGCCTTCCGGAAATAATGCATCCATCGATGTTCTTTCTGTGTTAAACCTCTTTATTTACATATATATACCTATATGTTATAGGTGAACATGTAAGATATACACATGAACGTGTAAGATATATATTTTATATACAGCATAGGATAGGATAAGAAATTAAAAAGTCAAAGTTAAGTAAATGATGTGTTGTCCATTCGTCTGTCAAATGTGAATTTGGCGCCCCCCTGAACTTGCCGCCCGGGGCATGGACCCCGGCTTGCCCCCCCCTAGATCCGGGGCTGCCCTCTTGCCACGTTATGTGGGGTCGGCAGACAACATTGTGATCTTCTTCCATTTCCCTCTATCATGTCCTTATAATAATCTACGTTATTATTATATTGTTACAATGCTTCCATTTAGATAACGCGGTGAAGAAAGAGATTTGTTTCGGGGAAACTTTGATCATTAGTTGCGGTCATTACGATGGCGACATCGGTGAGGACTCCTCGGACTCCGAATGGTCCTGCCACGATACAACAGAAACAGAAATATCACAAGAAATCAAAGATGAGATGTATGAAATAAAAGATAGAGTTGAGGAAGATACCAACGATGAAGAAGTAGAAGAGGAGGACAATGACTTTCACTTTTATTTCTTCCCTGATTGTAAAAAGCCGCAGCTACCTCAGGACAGCAAAGCGAGTCTCATGATAGTAGATGGCTTGCCAAAAATTAACCCCGCAGCGAAAGACCAAATATTTTGCATTTGTGATGTCAATAAAAAAGGCGATTGTACCTGCCACTCAAAGCTGCCATGTCGCTGTGGAGCTAAAACAGCTATGGAATGCACATGCCCAAAGCTTGAAGAGATATGTATTTGTCATGATGGTAAACCCATGCCAGTCTGCACATGCAAGGGCAGCAAACTTTGTTTATGCCACCCAGATGGCAAAATCCGGCCCATTTGTACTTGCGATACTATCGATAAACCATGCTTATGCCACCCAGAAAAGTATGCTAGTCCCGTTTGCACCTGCAAACATAAGCCAAAATTTATTTTCGATGACCTCAAATCGATCGGTGAGGTTGGTGAAGAGGAAACCGAAGAGGAGGGAAAAGAAGAAGAAGTAGAAACGGAACAGCCACCGTGTGAGTGCCAGAAACCGGACCCCAAACCCCGCTGCTTGTGTTTAAAGGGAAAAGATTGCGTTTGCAAACAGAACGCTTGCATATGCGGGGTTCAAAAGAATTGTATTTGCGAACCGGAAAGCCAAGAAATCATCTGTAAAAGTGAAGATTCGAAGTCAATTTGCAGCTGTCCGATCCCACGAGAGTGCACGTGTGATGGTAAAACTAACGACTGCAAGTGCTTTCCTAAAAGAATTTGCACCTGTGGAGATCCCGATAACTGCAAATGTTTTGTTACTTGTGATTGCACCGATCCATGCATTTGTGAAACCATAATACCAAAGCCGTCAGAATGCATTTGCTTAACCAAATCAAAGCGTGCTGTTGAAGGTGTAATTTGTACTTGTCCATGCAAGAAAGAGGAATCAAAGAAATTGAAGAAAGTCAGGGCTGGCAAGCACGGCTACCGATGGTGCCATGATGTAGATCCGAAACACACTTATTTTGATTACGGGTATGGGCGGCATGACAAGATATCTTACAAGGAAGAGGAGGTCAAAAAAATTGAGATTCTGGGACTTCATGAGGAGAAAGAAGAGGAAGAGGTGTGTGCAGTTCATGGAGTTAAAGCCCCTCCTTATAAGAAAAAAATCAGGAAACCGTCACTTGATTGTTGTAGTGCTGTCGGAGGTAATAGCTTTTTTCAACAAAAGTTACGCTCTTTAATGCTTTCTAAAACTGCTACTTAATTAAAGTCTCAATTTGCTCAACAGGCATCAGCATTTGCGTAGAAACTCTAGGTGAAGATAAAGACAGGTTTTTAGTGCAAGTAGTATCCCATTCGTCGAAGGAAGGTGCTAAAACTGGGTCAAAACTTGTGGGTATTTTGGATTGCAACTTGCATACGCTGGAAGAAAATAGGACCGAGTAAGTTTCAAACTTTGCAAGTTTATTTTCTTGGCTTAACTTAGCTCTTTTTAGTCGATTAAGCGACCTGCAACGTGTGAAGTGTATTTTTATTTCTCATTGACCATTCCTTTATACGTCTTGATGTCAGCACTATTATAGGTACCTACATTTCCTAATCACCACCACTTAATAACTATAACAAAGTGTCAGTTGACATCATTGAGTAGATGGTAAATAATGTTATAAAACATTTCCAAGGCACATTACAAAGAAAGATATCACTAAGGAGCGTCGCAGCTATTTGGCCATCTGCGAAAATGGGTACTACAACAAAGTGACCCGTATTTGTGGGGATTGCCATCTAGTGAAACGGTTTTACCATTCTTTCGAAGACTCCCGCAACATGTTACTTGAAGCAGCTAATGTCGTGCTCCTGCGTTATTTTGGACTGAGAAGATACCGGGGGAATATTAAAACTGACACTCTTCTGATGGACGGAATGATTTGCGAAAGTATTTACGTGAGTACAGGTCATCCAACGGATCTAGGTAGTGAAGTTAGCCACAGGTGCGAGTTTGCGCATGTACAGTTCCTTCCCCCCCCTCATACCTCAAATTGCTCCCGAAAAACGATACTGCGCAGCTCTTGCGGCTAACTTCACGAATGCCTAGATTCGTTGAGCCAACTATACCTACCTATTGTAAACAGTAAGTAGGTAATTCATTTTCTTTAATCCTATAAGCACACAGCTGTTCGAAAGATCTAGTGACACGATAATGAAGAAGATTTATTCGGAGTAGGTAAGGATAGTTACCAGCAGCTGTAAACAATTTCATGGTGATGTTATTAGGTGCGCCTACGCATACGTAAACGGGTTCTAGCATGTAGAAAGTCAAAAAAGGTAAGTAGGTACTAATATGACCATTACCCAAATTCGGAAATGGCTGGGTTACTGAATGCTGAATTGGGACTTTATTCATAATTTTTTGATAATGATTTATTTCTTCAAAATTTCCGATGTCAGACAGATATGCGACACCGATAGCACACGTGCTCAACTATCACGAGTAAGTGCACCAGCTTGGGAGCCCTTTTTCAAATAAATATAATCGCGGTGCTTTTATCAATCTGAGCGTACCCGAGTGGATTAGCTGGTATCAATTAGGTGTTTATGTAGGTACTCCCGCATTAAGTATTCATCAATCAAATCCAACAAGTTATACTTTGATGAATTGCTTTGTATCTATGATGGGTATTGACATTGCCGAATTTGCTTAGCTAATGAGTCATTCTTGTATACGGTATCTGTTATATACCTAGTTAATAAGTAAATCTATGTCAATAGATCATCAAACATTGATTATTTACCTACCTCGATTGATGAATAGGTTGCGGTTTCACTAATTGATAGATTGCGGTGCTGTGTTTAAAAAAAAACTCCTCAGTAACTAGGTGCCTACTACTTATAAATATTCTGTTATCTTTTGTCTGTTATCTTCTATCTTATTTTTGCTTGTGTAGACTGAAGCCTTTAGAGCTGCCTAGACTTCTAGGTCACAGAGGTACTTTTTTTAGATAGGGGGGTACCTACCTACCTACCTTACAAATTTATGAATAGCGTCATAAGTATACTTACGTGCATTTCATCCACTCGAGGCTGATTTGACCAAACTAATTTAAGCACAATTCCCAGCATAAATCGTAATTATTGAAGAGTAAAATGACATTTTACTTGCATTTGTCATTACATTATTCGGAAATACTTACCTACCTATACCAGAAGTTGTTCCAAGTCTAGTCTCGGTGATATAATGTATGTCTAATAATTTGCTAATGGTTTATCTTACCAGGTCTGTCTGGGCGTCAGCCAAGCTATCGTGAACGGTAAACCCCTGTTTGTGGTGAAGGTCGAACGCCACATTATTGAGCCATCTGGCTTTGTCCATCAGACCCTAACGGTTCTTACTCTAAGAGGTAAGTGTCGATAATAATTTGGAAAATTAATAGTTTTCCAAACATCAAGCTGTTTAGCGTCTGTTTAGTCGTGCACGCCTCACGGTAAAGGTTTCAAATTGCCTTTTTTCTGAGAAATGTTATGAAAATTTTTCTAGGAAATGATTGTTCACCAAATATTTCCACAAACCCCTTCATCGATGTAAATAGGTAGTATTTTTGGTTCAGGCTATATCGTAAACCACGAATGGGCCGACAACTGCTACTTGCTGCATCTGAACCCGCTCCTACGTATCGTGCCTGAAAAGGATGAGGTCGAACCACACGTGCCCCTTCGCGAGATGTGGCGAGAGGACCTGCAATTGCTCTCAGACTATTTAGATTTCAAGGTGAGTAAATATATAATTTTGTTTAAATAAAGCTATTGTCAAATACTCAGACTTTAAAGCTTGTTAATAAAAAAATTCTCAGTGTGTTGTACCTACTGTAATGTATTTGGGCGCCCAACTAGGGGCCGAGTAGCTTGGCCTGTGGTGCTTGGCGTAGCATGACTAAGATCAGACGATTAGTATTTTAAAGGAAAGGAAAAGGAAAAGGAAATAGATTTTCAGTTTTATTTCTCCCCCACAGAGTTCACGTTCATCTGAAGGTGCTCGTTACGTGACCGAGAGCGGTGCCTTGACCGGCACAGTCCGCGACTACCTCCAAGCTTTGCTGCTTTTACGTCCACACGACGCCTTGCATTTCACGAGGCACTATTTCAGCGCTGCACTTTCAGCTTTGGACCTACCCCACGATGAGTACTTTGACCCAACTTCGAAACATGTTCGGTATTACTTTTTTGAGGAGTGACGAATGGTGTGAAGTTTATGAGGCGACTTGTGCCAAAAAGAAAATTTTAAGTGTGTCACGTTTAACCTGGATTCTTTTTTGATTCTTTTTTGAGAGATTGAGTTGAATTTGACCAACGTTGAACCTGTGCTAAAATTATTTAGACTAAGCACTCTTTGGATGCTTGTAGACATATTTGCAAAGGTAGAAATAACTTTACAATTCAACTTGAATTATAATTTATGAGTTCAAAGTACCTTAGTAATTTAATTTTAATAGAACATTTGTTATTTCGTCTCACTCCGGTTTAGGTAAAATAATTTCTGAAGTTACTTTTCAACTACCTAGGTACCTATTACTTAAAATAAAATTATTGGTTTCAATAAAGGGTAATTTACTTTTTAATAAGTATTTATCATTAAGTGGCTTTACCATCAGTTTCATCCTTATTGCGAGTAATTTTGTTTCGTAGAGCATTAGGTAAAGTAATGTACACATGTCTCATATCCGCCAAAGGGATTTGCAAATGTCACGCGATCTCCCTTTCAAAGAAGAATGACGAAACTCTCAGGAACCCATGGGACATGATAAGAATTTAAATTTTTTGTTCCTTTTTGCACAAAGGAATTTATTATTAAGTCCCAGCATAGCGCACGGTTATAGAAAGGGACAAATCCAATTCACGCGTACCTTTCTAAGGCCTTAGCCACGATGATAAGCTAGAGAAGTGGCGGCGCTCCAGGCGAGTGCGACTCATAATGAATAATTTACCTACATGTAGGTACTGAATACGACACCATATATCTAATATTTAACAATTTGATAAGTTGGGTAGGTGCCTAATGTAGGCAGTAGCGTCGAGGCGTCTCTACCATACTAACCTCTTACTTTGCCTTTACTATACCTTATATTGACACCCTATATGCCATTTACTTAAGACCTAAGTAGGTACTTAGTGGCATGTTTATTTATTCTTAACCGTTATCTGTGATAGCGTAATAGCTTCCTCTCGCGCGACTTGTTCTATGTCACCCTGTCACAGGAATTAAACTTTTTAGACACTTGATGTTTAGAACTTTGATAAGCAAGTATAATGATCATAATAAATAGGTAAGGCACCTTACCTATATTACTTAGATTGATTCCCCAGTCACAATTTGCTGCAAAATATATGTATGCATAATCCTTTGGAAAAAATCTCGTAAACGCGCGGCAGAAGAATTTTAATAAATGTCATGTCATTTCCTTTTCAATTTTCCTACCTGTCGCCCGTAGGTTCAATTCTCATGATTATGACGTTCATTGTTCTATAATATTTGACGGAGAAAGGATGGGTTCAGCTTCATTACCATTCGTTCTATGACATCATCTTCTCATATAATTTTTCCATTCATTCGTTATACCTATAATGAATTATGCAATTTTCATGTTATAATGAGTCTTGTTTATTGATGACTAACATAAAAGTCACATCGTAAGTATTCGCAAAGCACTTGCGATTTGATTCTGCAATTATTAACCGAGTAGCCTATGCGTTATTCCAGGTCATAAACAACGCGTATTCCGAGTTTATATTATCATGATTTTTACGACAAATTGCTAAAAGCTTTAGTTCCATTTGATACTTTTAAAAATAATCTTGTGAATCAAGGTGTCAAATAGATGTTATGTTGGTTGCACTGTAATTAATCTGAGATTGGTTATTGATTTTTAAATTGTGGTATTATGTTTCTAAACGACGTAACTTTCAAGTTTAGTTAAACCTGTAGGTACTTACTTACTTGTAGTTTTAATTTATGATTTCATAATTCAATAACCGAATTTCTCGTTAGCTGCCAGCAAAAACCTTTTTACAAACTATGTTAACATAATTTTAGAAGCGTCCATCCATCAAGGAAAACTAGTTGGTTGATGGAGGGTGGCGAATGGCAACGTGTAAGTTGAAATTAGTTTATTAGTACGGCCGAGGCTCGTGGGTCTTCGTATTATGTAGTTTACATGCGAAACTAGAAGCTTGTCCATCCCTGAATACAAATTGGTAAGCCAAAATAAAGTTTCGGCTTTCACAAATCAAGCTTACCGAAAAGTTCCTATTTATTGGCAGTAGGTAATTGTTTCTTAAACACTGCCTCGTGTCCAGATTTTCCGTTCATTAGTCAACTTCAAATAACTTTTTGTGGCATAATATGCTCACTTTTTAGATTAGCATTTACGCAGGTAGGTTCCGGCAGGTTCAAGCCCGATTCAGGAATATAAATCAAAACATTATCATGCAAGCCTAGTTTGAAAGTAGATGGCACTGTGTGAAATATCTTATTGAAGTTTTCAATGTACTTTCCTTAGGATGTGTTTTTTTACCATTTAAGAGCACAGGCGAATCATATAAGTTCTTCGAACTAACTGGGTAACTACAGTAGCCAGTAGTACCTACTAAGTAATCCCTACTGGCACAGGTAAGCAGGTACCTACATTCAACTCAATAAACATGATTACAAAATCCTTTGAAAGCAAAGCTTACCTACCTAGTACTTTGAGCTGCTGAGGAAAAGCAACGTATGCGGTACATCCGTCATAATCAGCTTAAATTGTAGTTTGCGAGCTTGTGGGCAATCCAGGTGGCGGTAAGCTCCTTTAGGCCCGTCTTCCTCTTAGGTTTGTTTACTGCTGTGGCAATGCGCAGTTGGGGAAACATGGCATAGACTGTTTCTGAGCATATCCTAGTACACCAAGTACAAAATTACGTATGTTTCGTTCGGTGCTCCAATCAAACGAAAACTGAAACTACACGGTGCCGAGCCGAAAGTAAACAAGAGTAGCTACACGATACGTTTTGCGGTCGTACTTTGTTTGATGTTGGAACTGCAGATGCATAGAACCCGAATAGACCGCCATTGTAAATCTGAGGCACGGAATTCAAACTGGAGCAAGCTTATAAGTATGAATGTCTAGCTTAACTTAGTTCCTAAAATCTTTAGTCAGAGCTTTTACACGCTTTATATTAGCTTCACTTGTAGGTACCTATTATATATATCTATGAAATCTGAAATCTTTCCACGTAATTTTCTCAACATTCAAGACGCTCCATTTAAGTAGGTACTTACCTACTTGAAAATTTGCACACAGGTAGAGGTAGATCAGTCTAAAAATGCACGCCCCTCCAATGTATTTGCTACTCTATTTACTCTACATACGGTACAAGTACAAGTGGAGAGGCGTGCATTTTTAGATTGAAACATCTCTACTTATGTACCAAGGGTCGATAACAATAAAATAAGCGGACGACCTCAGTGGCGCAGCGGGCAAGAGTCCGCCTGCGACGCAAGAGGTTGCGGGTTCGATTCCCGCCTCGGAACAAATTTGTGTAGGTACGATCTGCAGAAATTTGTTCCGTTGGGTTGGGTATGTATGTATAATAAAAAATATCTATCTATGTACCTATATCATGTATTAAATATATCAGTTATCTAGTACCCATAACACAAGCTTTGAGTAGCTTACTTTGGGGCTAGATGATGCTGTGTGGATTGTCCAGCATTATTTATTTATTTATTTATTATTATTTAAAAATATAACTTTGAACTAATATTCTATGATCTATAAAAAATATCATAAAATATTTTTTATAGATCATAGAACAACGCCAAAAAGTTATCTTTGTTTTTTCAAATGTTTTAAATTTTCTTATTTAACTGTTCACGATCGAAGTGCGTGATTAATAAGCAAAATTTTGGATTTTTATAAGTTATGAAGTTAGTTTTTTGCTCAATCACGCCAAAACGTTGGGTTTATCATGTAAAACACACTCAAACGAACTTATGCTTGAATTCAGTTCTATTTCCATAACTATACTCGTATAGAGGGAAAATATCATTTCAAAGATATTTTATTCTGTTAGATCTCATTTTATACAAACTCGACCATCGTCACGGCAGAAAGGTTTCTTTGATGTCGACTATCAACCCAGTTTTATAATTTTATCGGTGCAATTGAGATGGCTAGATCTCGATGCAGCATCTTTGAAGTATCTGTGATTTTATCTCAGCGTTTGACCCAGATCTTCGTACATACTTTTGTGTTGGTTATTTATGGGATAAAAGATAGGTTTTAGAAAAATAAAATTAGGTAAGTATACATTTGCAACACAGTTGATCGAATTGTGAGGACTGGTATTCTGGTGGTAGTGGATACCTACGCTTTCCGATCTATAAAGGTCGTGGTTCAAATCCGATCATGTAGGTAGGTACCAATTGATTTTTCCTTTACTGGTAAAGCGATAATTATCCTTCGCCATTTTAGAGTGCCACTTTGAGTAGGCACTCTAAAATGGCGAAGTAAGTATAATTATCGTGAACCGGCATATCAAAAAAAAAGCTGAAAGCTGAATCTGTCCAATGCAATCTATTTGACGCGCACTATGATCCATTCACCACACTGGTTTAAAAAAAATATATCATACGACTAGTAGAAATATATAACTGGCATCCAGTCTTCTAGTGTGCGCACGTCCTAATAGGCTACGAACTTCCAATGCCATTCTGAGCGCTAATAGAGTCCAGTAATGGTTGATTAAACTCGTTCGGACAACAAAGACACTTAAACTGAACTATATGCTATTGTAGGGAAACCAAATTGCTAATTTGACCGCGTAGATTTAATTATGCATACCGTCCGGCGAGAGCGGTCATAAAGGAGCGGTGTCACCGGCAGAACCAGGGCTGCATTCACAAACCCTATGCTACAGGATATGAGGGGCCGTCATAATACTTAGTACCTACGTGAGAGCTAAGTCAAATAACTAAGATTAAAACAAAGTGTGCAGGTTAACTTTGCCCTGCACTCTTCTAGGCTTCGTCCTCATACGACCGCACGCGATCGCATTATGCGGCTGTTTTTGGTGATGCAAATTGATTTAGCCATTTTAAAAGTAGTTGATCCATGATGGATGCCTTTGGATGGCTCAATAACTTCCGACATCAGAGTTGGCTATTGACTCTTAAGATGAGTTCGTAGGCAGCACCTACTCAATTAGTGCGTAAATGAGGGCAAAGCCTCATTCCTCCTCCCTTCTTGAAATAAACAACCCCACCAAAGTTGTGGTCTACAACTACCTGGTCCGGCCCTGGCAGGCTTGTTTATAATGTAGCAAGTAATGCGCAATCCAGCCGACCCTGCTATGTATTAACTTTTTATTACACCCGACCAACTTTGCGGTGTACGGCCGCGCCGCGTTGGGACGGTGGCGGTGTTACTTTTTAATCTCCCAGGCTAAATAAATAACTTGCATAATTTGCTGCTACCCGCAACAAAGGCTTAGAAGCAGGCGTTTTTTATTAGATTGTCTTATACATATTGTGTTCACGTACTCCTACTAGGTAGGTATACACACACTGTGTGCCTAACAGCTTAGTAGTCCTGTCTACTGCGCTGTAGGTTGAGGGTTCGATCCTCACCCAGGTCAAACATTTTTCGATGCACATAAAGTTCCGTGACTACTAAGTATCTATGGTTTCGAAAAAAAACTGATAGCGTTGGCCCTGTGTGAGATGTTTGTCATTTAAATATAAGAAAATACAGTTTACCGTGTGTGATGATACTTTTCTAATTATTTTAAAATGTTTATGGAAATAGAAGGGGTCTGATTAGTCATAGCATAAGGTAGGTACATGTACATTTTTTAATTCTACGCTTCAAAGTCAGAGTCAAACCTCCATAAACGCCGAAGGAAAGTTGTCGGTGCCGATTTGCCGGTGCGTGAATATGATCACTACGTGAGCATGAGTAGATACAAAATACGTGCTAAGAACCTAGTCTTCTCGTCTCACTGACTCTATGAGTCTTTCTACGAGTTTATGAGTCTACTCTTGATGAGAGACGATAGAATTACTTCAGGAACAAATGCAATTTTTCTATTACCATCAATGTCACATGGGATGGAGTTCTAGTGGCATGGGTTGTCGGGCTTTTATGAAAATGAGACCAAGCTGGGACTTAGTGTTGCCGTGATTTACGAATCTACGTAGAGGGAGTGTTCAGTCAGACAGTACTAATTTCTTTGTTGTCTACTTATTATGAATATTAATGTAATGTTAGAGAACTTGTGCGGCTCTTAAACTGAACTGGTTTTGATGTGCTTGTTATTATTTCTACAAGAAAATATACGAGCTGAAAATCACTAACTAGATCCTTATCGCATTAGGCTTACGAGCGTGTTTTCAGCGATGCGAGAATGCTTGTATATTGCGGTGAGCTTGCTGCGCTGGGTAACGTTGCCAAGCCGCTACTATGATAGAGATGTTACGGTGAACGCGCATCTGGCCAAACTGACCGCGCCAAAAGAATTTTTAGAACTCACTATTTTGGCAAACTTGATTTGTTCGGCGCGGAGTGTTGTCATGTCCAATAACTTATATTGCAAAAAAAATCTAACATTATTCGTTCGGCTCGTTCGATGCGGTTGATTCGGCCATACGCTCTTCCACCTTTATAATTTACTAGCTTCCGCTCGCGGCGTCGCCCGCGAAGTACCTACTTACATAAAATATAGCCTATGTTCATCCTGAAAGTTTATTCTACACATTGGTGAAAGAATTTTTCAAATCGGTTCAGTAGTTTCGGAGCCTATTCGTTTCAAACAAACAAACAAATAAACAAACAAACAAACAATCAAAGTTTTCCTCTTTATAATATTAGTATAGATGTTCATCCATCCAAATCTAAATCACGCGGAACTTTGCTTAAACTATGTAGTAAGTAATTCCATCAATGCTACGCTCATAAATATACTGCAGGACTTTTATCGGAACATATAAAAAAACATCAATTTTCAATTTGTAGGAGTTTAAATATTTTTCAATAACGAATTCAAACATCATAAACATTCATTCTCGCGTGACGGCAATGCGAGCTTCCAATAAAGTGCGGTGTGTCGATAAGTGTATGGTAATTCAGCAACTGGGTGGTAAAGCAGGCGTGCGCGACGCTGATAAAGGATTTAGGATGGCCTCAAACATCCGAAAACTTTACAGACGGAAAACTGACGTGTGCCTCACTGTCAAAACTCGTAGAGAGAAGACGGATTTCGAACTCAAGAGACGGAGTTCTCTTAATAACTGTCTAAACTGGATCACACTTTTTCTTAGGTAATATACTACGAGGTAAGTAATATTTTTTCCGGTACCAATTAATGAACTTCAGTTAGATATTGGTAGATATTTAGGATATTGTTTGAGAAATGTAAGTCTGTTTGAATCCCGTCTGAAATATATCCGGATGTTTGTGCCCTGAACCTTAAGGGTGTTTTTCAATTTAGTGACGGTTCGGGTGCCAATAATATTATCTGAAATAGATTTGTGTGAAATCCCAATATTGCACACTATTGAAATTCAGTGGTCATTTTTGTTTCGTACTGCTTTCAGTCGCTTTGGTCACGCATAAGCAATATTTCTCATAGCTTGGGGACCGATACTTATAGATTATTCGTAGGTATTACAGAAATAGTAAAGCTACCTAAGGTAATACCTACTTCGTATCCTGTACTGTAGTATATTTCAAGCTAACTAATAAATATTCAAGTACTTTACAGGCATTTTATGCGTTTTGGAGGCACTTGGGCTATGACTTGCATCAGTTGAGCTATCTATAGATCGTTTGTAACGGGTTTTAGCCGATTAGGATAGTTCAACTGTTTTACATTAAGGCCCAGCATTTTGATAATCGCAAGTATTGTAACCCTAATCATTCTATTACCGCTTAATAGATTAGGTACATTGAAATTGAACTACACGATACTCAAGGATATAAGTGATAAATCAACCGGAGCTAAAACACGAATTAGTTAGGAAACCTTGGTTAAAAATCATGTCAAAAACACCTCTGAAAATTTAGAAATTCCCAAATTTATCCAAAACAGTAAGGTATTTTGAATTTCTACTTCACATGAATGTAAATCAGTTATTTTGAAACAAATCAACCCAGCCCTTTTTTTGAAATAAGCTATTTACTTGAACATATTTGTTTTTTATAAATTGTCGCTTTCTTTATGTAAATCAGAGCAGCCGTATTATCATGCCACACTCTACTTATTTGTCATTTGGGTATTTCGCTTCGTGCTATGTCTGATTCCGCGGAGATCCGCATTGCTATACGGACCTATGTCACTTTTTTTGTAACTTTTACGTAAGGAATAGTGTGACGAGTATTCTGGGCCTTAACTTGTAGGTAAGTATGTAATATAATGTATTTTTGTATTAAGTAATACTTGTATTAATTTGTATTACAAAGCTTTAACCTAATCGCAGTCCGAATATGGTTCTGAACAGGAAAATATACTATGAAACCAAATGAAAAACACTTCACACCTTAGGAATAAAAATAAAATCCCATAACTACTTACCTACCTATTATTTAAAGCAATTTAGACTAAGGCTAGTATCATTTTCTTCTTATTTGGATATGGTAGCTTAGGTAGGAGTTGCATAACTCTATGGAACTGTCACAACTGTCAAAGAAAACACGCAAATCCAATAAATGTTTCAGGCATTCATTGGATTATAACAATCATATAGCAGGTTCAAATACTAATATTTAAGGTACTTATATTACTTTATATTATATTATATATATTATGTTATATTACTTTTATATTCGATTATGTCAATCAAGTTCTTCAAACGGGACCAACACCTTATTACCTACAAAAGTGGCAACCACAGCACCCAAATTGATTACTTTCTCCTGCGGAAAAGTAACATTTGCGCAGTGAAGGACTGTAAAGTCATACCAGGTGAGCCACTAGCGTCCCAACATCGACTGCTCTTACTGGAAATGAAGATGGCCGTACGAACAGCCACATTTAAGCCCAAGCCCCCCCCGAAAGTCAGATGGTATATGTTAGAGAAAGAAAATTGTGCGAAAGAATTTCGAAAGATAGTGGTGGATAAAATGATTGAGATGGATGACAGAATTGAAGAAAAGTCAGTGAATGATTGCTGGAATGAAATGGCTTCCTGTATAAGGAGTGTGGCGAAAGATGTTCTTGGGGAGACGAAAGGTAAAGGTAAGATTGATAAGGATACATGGTGGTGGAATGAGAGAGTGCAAAAGGTTTTGAAAGAAAAGAAGAATGCTTTTAAAGAATGGAAAGGTGTGAATGATAGTGACTCCAGTTTGAAAGAACAAAAAAGACAGGTGTATGATGAATGCAAGAAAATAGCTAAGAGAGAGGTAGCTATCGCTAGAGGTAAGGTCCAAGATGAATTGTATCAAAAGCTTGAAAGCCCTACAGGACAAAAAGACCTATACCGTCTAGCGAAAACAAGAGAGAAGAATTCTAGAGACATAACGCACATGAAATGTATAAAAGATGAGAATGGACAGGTTTTAATGCAAGACGAAGAAATAAAAGTTCGGTGGAAGGGATATTTTGAAAAGTTAATGAATGAAGAAAATGTGTGGAGTGGAAAACTAGAGGATGTATCGATGAATTTGGGTTTGGTAGAAGAGATAAGTGTGGATGAAGTTAAAAGGGCTGTGCAGAGTATGAAAAACGGTAGAGCGATTGGTCCAGATGGAATACCAGTTGAAGTATGGAAGTTTTTGAAAGCGGATGGATGGAAGTGGCTGACTTTGTTTTTCAATAAGTTGTTACATGAGGAGGCGATCCCTGACGAATGGTGCAGCAGTTCTCTGGTGCCCATCTTCAAAAACAAGGGTGATGTACAGGACTGTAACAACTACCGGGGAATAAAGCTCATGTCACACAGTATGAAAGTTTGGGAAAAAGTGATAGATAGAAGAATGAGAGAGGACTACTTACGCATTGGTCGCAATATTATTTGTTCTAATGTTCATTTAATTTAATTATTAACTCAATTAAACAGTTTTCCATTTCAATTTGTCCAGTATTAATGAAAAGACTAAGTAATTTTACTTTTCCAGTTAGTAAAATAAATTATTATCATCAAAAAGTTACATCAAAAATGGATGCCGGTTACCTAGAATTAATTTAAACTTTGCATTTAATCTTGTTGGCTTACGAAACTTTTGCAAACTGAGATAAAGTATAACCTAAAACAGCAAGCTTTCAACATAATCAGAATACACAAGTAAGAAACTCTAGAAGGAGGTAAATATAATTTACCTACAAATTAGAATTATACCCTAAATTTTATTAAAGTGGATTCGGATGATGACGTGGGCGTTTAATCGTTTCTCTATTATCATCGATTTGTAGGTAATTGCTTTTTCATACGAAAATGAGTAACTTATAAAATAAATAATATGGATAATTGCGAGTGAGACCCGCGCCCTGAGTGATCCGTACCTACTTTCTATCTTCTATTTTTAGAGCTTTACGAGTTTCGGCCACATTTTTCCAAACTTCACCATTCCATAATTGTAGAAGTAAAATTTCTAAGGCTTTTCCTTTGTGTATTATTATAGGCATTCCATATTTTAGAATGAGATATCTGGTAGTAGATATCTAGTTAGAGGCTTTTCATTTTTGACATTTCAATTAGATATTCACTGCCATATATTTGAATGCATTGTGTTAGAAGCTTGATTTGTTTACGGGACCATAATTAAGTTCATCCTAAATGAATTTTACTTTTAATTGCTCATTTTGGATTGATCTATTGCAAACGTTCTTGACAGAGACAACAAAGTTGAATAAGGGTTCCATTTTTTCTTTTGAGTTGCAGAGTCCTACAAACGAGGGATCGTATTATTTTCCCATTATTGTATCGAAAGTTATCGATTATTTCATAGTGGTAACTTACACTTTGTCCTATGTGGTATTACATCTACGTAACGGTGGTTACGCTACGAAAAATAACTTGAGCACAATTTGGTTTTCAATTGTTCAATCGTCAAGTCAAGTATAAATTGAATAAACAGGACTTTATGGAAGTTTCCCAATCTCGACGTAATATTGGTTTCCATTCCACTCGGGGCGCTCTCTTCACAGCAATAAAGCCAGCTTTAAATGCTGGATATATAAGTCTTTCTAGGGAAAGGAAATATACCGATATAGCATTTTAAATCCCAGCATTGTCCTCGTGTAACCGTGTAAAGGTCAAAATACAATGCTGGATAATGACAGGGACTTATTATTAGACTAGTTGATACCCGCGATTTCGTACGCGTTAGATTACTTTACGCGTAGCAATAAGTACGCGCAAGAAATAAGTAAAATTATCATATCTTTTTATTTGTCAAACGGTTGTTTTGGGCTCAGTAGTATGTCCTCTTTAGATAGCACTAATTTTTATTTGAAAATATAGTAGTATATTGTACAGACACGGCATCTCAACAAAACTTAAGAACACATTTACAAACTCACATAGTTAAGAAGGATACAAGAAGTAGGACGCACGTACGTAGTTAAGATTTAAATCGGTTATTCTTCGTTATGCATGCAAATAGAATCATCCTAATTCGATATACTTACTCGAAAAAATCTGTGAAAACCAGAACCTAATCTCTACAATCTGTAAAAGTTTGTTATTTTTCGAAAGAAAAGTTGTATATTGGACTTACGTTATGATATTTGCCTATATCTATTCCAGTGAGATTTTATCTCAGAATCTGTTTGTTTAGCGACTAATTAGACAAAGTTGGGCAACTTGGACGAGTTGGGTGAATGTCTACGCTCTCAAATGAACGGTAGGTAAGGATCTTCCTCGTGGGAATATCATAACAAACTGTGGTAAGTATTAGTAATTAAAAATAACATTTGGAGCACCTAGCCCTGGAAATATTTTGTTGTGAGTGTTGTGATTTTGATGCCATGGAAGCTATCTAATCGCGTTAAGGTACCAGTTAGATATGTAATTTGTGAACCTAGATTTAATGGGCCACTAGCAGTGAGTAGGTATGCGAATTTTGAGTATTGTGTATTTTTCCAGGCTCCAACCACAGGCTCCGGTATCACATTTAATTAGCCACGGATCCCGGCGAGTTGTATCTACTGAAATACCTTTCCATCAAAAAATTAATTGAAGTCCTTACCCACTGATCTTGGTATCTGCGCGGGCATCACACTAAGACTTATGAAGTCACGGTTTGACGATATTGTACCAATGAAAATTATGTACCTAGTAGGTACCTACTTGATTATTAAAATACAAAACATTGAATGCAGCATGAATATAGTTCTCCTAGAACATTGTTATCAATGGCATCACGGGAAGTTGACATGCCTTTCCGGTAGCGCATAGTTAACCCTATAAAAGACGCAACTACACAGAAAGTGGGGAGTCAGTAATTTGTCTACTGGCGAGCTACAAGCTTTGTGAAGTACACTTGCTTGAAGTACACCTTCTGTTTTTTTAAATCTTTATTTCCAAGCTTATTCGCTTTATGATGCTTTGATTTTTAGCTAGAAGTTTTTCAGCGTGAAATTTCAAACCAGACGCCGATTGGTCTTCTTATTTTGTTTCTGGTTATTTCGAACCAATGTGTGATATGATTGAATTGTGCCTCAAAGGCTAATTTCATGCTCGAAACGATAAATCATTCACGTGATTTTTTAAGTTCTTTATTCTATAAAGACTACAATTTCGTTCAAGGCACAAGACTGAACTTGTTTGTTGCCCGCTTTTCAGGTGAATGGTAGAATGTCTGCTATCTGAAGCACCCAAAGCTCGTTGACAATGGAGCTAGCTCGATCTAGTCTAATCTCCGCTTAGTTTTGCCCCAGCTACTTACTGGCTTTGACATTGCACGTTTGCATTGAAATTAGCTGTCTTCTTAACTGCCGCCGTAGCCTTACTCTAGAGCTAAATGAGCAATAAGCAGATACACCGCGTAGTTAGACGGAAATTGTTCTGGCAAAAGTGATACCTACAATTAATACCTATAACCTGGTAGCGTAGGTAAGCATGATAACTTGGCTTATTCCCAAAGTACTCCACATTTTGTTCCCAAAGTACTCCAAGAAATATTCTCAAACTACTCCACAAACAAAATATTGTTTTTTTAGTTAAATTCGACTCCACCCTACTCGTGTCCAAAAATAATTATCTCATACATTCATTCTCAAACTACTCCAAATATTTGATATTAGTCATCAGTAATGTAAATAATACTGATTTATTTCGCATTTTACTCCACAAGGTAACTGACGTACAGTCAGCTTAAGAAATACTTATTTTAATAGTACAATAAACAGATTTTTCTTCTCTTATTATAGCGATAACCGCCTATAACGTCATAAAATGTCTTACCTAAACCTAAATGAATGAAGATTTAAAATAAAATACAGTACTTAATGATTTAAAAAAAATATATTAATCTAATCAACATCAAGAAAAAGAAGAAGAAGATCAACATAAGTAGGTACACATTTTCAAAAAGAGACGGTAGAATAAAAAAAACAATATACCTACCTACTTAATTATGAGGAACCAAAATTTAGAAGTTTACCATAAATATTGATAGAAAAAAAACCATGACGTATTAACAGAAGGGTGTTTTTTTAAAAGCTTAGAAACTTTAAATTGAAATAAAAAAAACGCTATGAATAAAGCCAACTGGATGTATAAATTAATAACGTTTTTCTCTGTTTTATTTCAGTTTAAAATTCTTCGCCTCTAAAAAACACCCGTTATTATAACTTACCTGTAAAAATCAGTCTCTTCAGCTATGCATGATGCTAATGCAAGACATAATTAGGTCTTAGAATATATTCAGAAATAAAAAATAAAATAAATAAATAAATATGATCACGACTGTAATCCCAGGGCTCGGTAGATATCTCCTCAGATCTTTAGTTACTTAGACCTTTGAGGATATCTAAAGGGGGTAGTCAGAGGCAAGTCCAAACATGACATTTGGTACATGCCCACATTTTGCACAGTAGTTAGTATTCCGTACGTGACAGGTTGCAAGCCCATCGCCGCTTATAAGAATACTAACCTATGACATATACCTTCGAATTTTTGGTTCTAGGATATGCCGGTTTCCTCACGATGTTTTCCTTCACCGTTTAAGAGCACTGGCATTGCGCACATAATTTTTTCGAATAGAAAAACTCATTGGTGCACGACCATGTTTGAACCCACGACCTTCGGCAGGGGTGCTACCACTACACCACCAGCGCTCTTATTATCAGAAATTAAATCATTTGTAATTTGGTATTTGCTTGTAACATTAACATACCTAGGTGTAAACAAAACTTATCTCTTTTGCTACCCTTTTTTTCTAAATAATAATGCATTAAAAGTATGTACCTAAGTGATATTGAAGTGATATTACAATTTACTTTATTTACCGCAGACGTAAACGTTCTAAATTCCTAATTTGAAGAAAACTTTTGCCAGCATACCTAATTTTATTACAGAAATACTGTGACAGACTGTACTCCTAACATTATTTTGTTTCGATGTTTTGAATGGAGTAGTCTTGAAACTTAAACGCACTATTTTTATTTTACCTTTTTTTAATAATAATTCTTTGGAGTAGATTGGGAACTAATGTTCGAGATTCTTATCTTTTTTGAACAAAAGAATGGAGTACTTTGGGAATAAGCCGATAACTTTACTTCTTTAATGTGTCTACTTTCTCTACTTTTTTAATATACGAATTACCTACGCATGCGTAATAGTCACCAGAAGCTTACTTTTATCATGTACTAGAGAAACTCCTCGCAGCTTTGTGTACGTATTATTTTCATATCAATTTTGAAGTCCCAATTTATACCAATAGTACCAATACTATATTTTAGGATAGGTCTCCGACCAAAAAGTTTGTATGAAATTACAATACTGAATGAAATTGCGTGACTTTGCACAGGTACCTATTACATAAAGTCTTATTTTATATATTTTTATCGACTGAAACCGCAACAGAAAAATGTCTTACTCTTACTTGGTGAATATAATAATATGTTGTTCCTCTCAACCAAGCTTGAAGACGGCCCAAAACGACCCGAATGTCGTAAAACTTGAACAACAGTAAAACTTCTCCACGAAAACCAATTTAAACGCAAAAATACTTGTGTGTAACATGTTCATAGTTTGCATAAAGTTCTAGTAAAATTAGTAGCGTTGTCATAACAAGGGTTCGCGAGTTTCCAACCCGCTCCGCCGTCTCCGAAGACACAACAAAAGGGTCCGGGCAGATATAAAACGGAATCTTAGAGGAAAACTTTGTCATTGTTACTGCTGAGCCATGGGCCCCGCATTGTTCAAGTTATATTAAACCGGGAGTTTAATACTTCAAAGGATTACAGTGAGATGTGGTCACGATGCTATTACGACCTCGTGGTGGGCCGTTTGAGCGATCCAGATTAATATTACGTCATAAAATTGCGGTCGGGGAAATCTTAAGGAAGTGCTGCTTTACGTCGAAACTAGAAACTAATTCTTATGGTTTTAATGTCTGGGTTGAAGTAGATTTAAAAATAATCATAAGCTCATAAGTCTAAGCTTTAACGTACAGTTAAAGGAACTTAAGATATCGCACGCTCAAGAATACCAACGTAAAGCTGAATTTATTAATACTAATGAATGAGCACCCGCGTCCTTATTTATATTATGAAAAGGTTTCCTCGCAAACTTACACTCCCTTGCATCTGCCTAGAAATAATTTTTATCACAAAAACTATTTTTGTCAATGACAAGACAAGTTAGTCTTATACTCGTAATACCGGTAGATGGCATTACTTGCATGTATCTACGACCACCTCAATAAGAATCAGCAGAAACGCAATAATCCTACTCATATTATTATAAACGCGAAAGTTTGTAAGAATGTACCTATGGATGTATGTTTGTTACTCTTTCACGCAAAAACTACATAATGGATTTGACATAGATAGATTACCTATACTCTGGAAGCACATAGGCTAGTTTTTATCCCGGAAAAATGTTCGGTTCCCGTGGGATAGATTTGTTTTTGTTTTTCAAGGTACCACGCGGGCGAAGACGTGGACGGAAGCTAATACAAAATAAGCTGAAACATCCAAACTGTCGAATTTATAATACTAGTGATTTTTCTTTGGCAATGAGTATGCGGTAATAAACTATTAAGTAGGGTAGGAGGTGGACTTAAGAGTATGGGGTAACAATAGTTACAAATATGTTATAAATACTTTTGAAAACATTAATGTTCAAAATATAAAGATCAAGAAAAGAAAATAATCAACACGAGGTTTATTAAGTAGCCATACCATTAATCACTCGTGGCAAAAAATCTTATTGCTAATGTATTTTTGATTGTTCAGATCCAGCCAGCTCTATAAATATAGAGTCAATAATAATCCTATATTCTCAGTACCTACTTTAACCGAAAGACTAATGATTATTTGGTAAGAGTAGATAAGTCAAGATTGTACTGTGCACTCGTCACGAAAGCCTAATATTCTAGGCTACAGGTACTTTCATTTTGTATCTACGCATGGACGGAGATGGATTGATAATTATGTTCCATCATCGGTCGGACGTCATTGGAGCGATGGCTGCTAGTAAGCACAGATAATATACTTAACTATAGTTGGTAACTGGTATCGATTTATATATTACTAAAGTAATTAATATTAGTAAGTATTATAGGTTTACCTCAATGGTGACTATGGCCTCACAGCTCATTTGGTAGTAATAGCTCTGCTTTGGTGAACACAGATGTTTGTTCAGTGGTATCATGTGTTTTGTTTATACAAAAAAAAAATACATAAAAAAGTATATATAATTAATCTATCAACTATCTGGTTCGCATAGTACAAGACTATCTTAGTTTGGAACTAAGTTGTGCTAATGCCCACCAAAATAAATTATATTTTTTTTATTTACTAGTACCTGGTGTAGCAGTTTTTTCTTGGTGACAGTACCGTGTGGAGAGCATCATGTGAGAACCTAAAGTCATACGTGATAAAGCTCATATTACACTAACCTGATTCAAAGTGGATCAAGCCTAGTAGGTAAGTCGGTTGGCTACTACCCCGTACATATGGGAACAACAATCTCGATATAAACAAGATGATGTTGTGGAAAAGTTTTATTCTTTCACATTTGTTATTTACGTTTCAAAAGATACAGTAACAACACATCCTGTGTGCTGGTAATTTACGAAGGTAGTAAATGTTGTCATGATTTTAGGTGATTTATTGCATTTTTGGTACTTAAATAAGGACTTACTAGCAACCGTGCGCGGTTCTCTTGCGCGGTACTTACCTGGATAAAAAGTAGCCTATATGCTATTCCAGACTATAATCTATCTTTGTGTCAAATTTAATCCAGATCCGTGCAGCCGTTTCAGCGTGAAAGAGTAACAAACATTCAATATTTTTTTTTGTTGTCATAATTAATTTTAGTTAATATTAAGTTTCTATTATGTTCTGTTTTTGTGACACAAAATAAACTTATTTGATTTGATTTGATTTTTGATTCAATACAAACTTTAACGTTTATAATATTAGTAGAAAATGGGGTTTGGCTCCAAACAGCCTATAAACTATAAAATAATTAATACCAATCGCAAAATGAGAAGTACAAAATAAAACCCTTTTGGTATGAAATAAACAAGACTTCCATAATGAAAGTTTTCACCTAAGAAATGTCTCCTACTACGTTTTAGACAATATTTACATAGGCATCACTATATTTAAAATTAATTTACTTAACCAATAGTATTTGCCAGTTAACTAGGCACTTGTTACTTCAGAAATTGTTCAAATTTCTGTAGAACGCTAAGTTACATATAGATAGTTTTTGTGTTAATATAATATAGGAGTAGGTGCTCGTAGCAGTTGGCATCTTGTATTCCATTTTAATTATAATAAGCAAGCTAGTGTTCTAATGCAAATGTCATTGACGTTGACGTTGTAAGAAGTTGAAATAAAAATCTACCTAAGCCTTAACCCTAGCTTACCGAAAGCTATTTATTAAAACTTCTTTATTTAATCTCGCAAGTTTTAATTTTTGTGGCGGGGTTCAGAAAAACTTTTAGATAAAAAGAAACAAAACAGCGGAAAGCTTTTTCAGACTGTTATCAAAGGCCATTATCTCTTGACCTGAAAAGTGGAATTATATTTTGTTTCTTTTTATAAGGAGTAAATAAGTTAGCGAAAGCGGAGACGTAATTTAAAAGTTACCTTCAAGTGGCTCTTCCATCCCAAGGCGAGTTACAAAGTGCTCGGCGAAACAAGATTTGACGGCAGAAAAAATGTAAATTAACTTGTTTGATGACGGATAACCGACCACCTACTCCAGTTAGGGACCCTTGCCAGTAAACAAGGCTGCCGGCTATGTACGTTTTTTAATATCCCAATCGCTTTAATTATAAAAAGCTCTAGGTAGATATACGTTTATTAACATTAAAGTAGCGACATGACAACGAAATTAAAAACGAGCTCTAATTTCCGTTACATCCATTTGGTTAATGGACTTATACGGCACTGGGGACTAGAGCGCAACTTTCATCACACTAAAAGCAACGTACGGAAAATGCCCTCAGATTAATGTACTGACTTCATAACATTTTCTCTTTTACTTGTGCCGAAATAAAATTTTTGTGCGGCGAGGTTCATACTTTATTTAGCCCGAACATTCGTAGCACCAGGATCTATGAATTAATAACAATTCACCTGAAACCCAAAAAAAATTTGGCCTAAACTTTCGGTTCTATAAAGTAAAAAAATTGGTAAGTAAGCATTTATTTCAGCCAACAAAGAACATTTCCATTCAGAACTCTGAAACAATAGCTGAGTTTCTGAAGAAAATGTATTATTTGGCTTCGTTTAGTCCGCTTGAAGTGCTAAAAACAGCAACAGCATTTTGCAGTTTTCCTCCCTCGGGCCAATATAACAAAGGTTATTATGCAAAATTTGTGCCAAAACCCACCCCTGTGTGTGCAGTTTGGGCGGAAGCCGGGGCCTTTTATGTACCTACCTACTTGCTGGCCGGATGCAATTGCAATTGTGGTGTGAAATTCCACATGATAAATTGTCAAATGATTTGCGCTTGCTAATTAATGTTTGTGAGTGATTTTCAACTCAACTGTTCCTGATTCGTGTATAATACATCCACATAGACTACGAAGTGATGATATTTATAACATTGTTATAGGATTCAAAATCGAATAACTTATCGGTTTTCGTGAAATAGAATAAGTCTACCTACCTAATGTCAGTGACAATTCTGTATGTTGTACTATTAGGTTATTCTGCGATACTGAGTTAAATTGGGTTTTAGCTAACCGTTCCCTGAATTGATAAACAGCGCGTTATTTAATTGTTTGTACATTTTGAATTATTGAAAATCAAACCCACATTTTATGCTGATAACTAACGTTTTGCGAATATTTAAATTTTTAATAAATTCATAAATACATACTCGTATTTACTTTAGTTTATTTATTGCCTGTGTTAGCCCAGATTTTATAAATTGGCCAATCACGAGTCGGATACAGATAGTGAAGCTTTCCAAGTCATTGAGTTTCCAAGTCAGACAATAGTGGTAAAACAATTAAAAACCATATAATTCAGTATAGAGTTCTTATGATTTTTTGGGTTAACAGAACATTTTCAGTATCTCCGTGTTTTGATATTCAGTTGTACAGTCCTTAGTAGACTCTCAGTTGAAGTCAGAAGAAACAGCTAGTACTTTGCCTAATAAAATAGCTTACTATTGTTTAGCGAGTATTAATTTGGTCGCGACCGCACCCGTGTTTCTGTCACCTCATTCCCTAAATTAATGACAAATAGAGTCCCGCCTTGCTTCTAAAGCTATTGTTTACTAAGTAACGTCAACCGTTTTATACCAACCGTATAATAGCGGTGACTTGATTTATGATTTAATCACTGTTAGCAAACTACCTGTAGGGTATGGACTGTAGGTAAGAAACACTCTAAGCGGTCACTCACCTAAAATTTGATCGCGCTGACCATTGCTGCGAGACTCAGAGGGAACTGTTTCGGTTATGTATCAATGTAGAGGCATTCATTTAATTCAAAAATATTTTTGTTTATATACAAAAAGGCGTATTATGTGACTTCAAATAAAAACAAAAAAAAAAAAAAAAAAACAAAAAAAACAGTTTGACATGAACATTTGACATGTAAGGCCGCGATTTGACGGTCATAGTTTCTTAAGCCCATCGTTGAGCGACTGTCAGGGGTGTTTCGATGGCTAATTGACTACCTAACCCCTTGGTGATGACGGTTGTAATGGGCTAGTTAACCTATGATACGTCACACACATGCCACGCTATCTGAGTTTACCATCAACTTACAATGCCTACTGTACCCATGTCAGTTAATTAAGTTCTGTGGACTGTATCAAAATTACAGCCTGTATCTACAAGACTAAATAGGCTGTTTTTAATGAAATTTATGGCCTTATTTCTACATATGACATTTAAAGGGTCCTCTAATAATCTTTTGAACTGTGAATTTCTAAGTTACAGTCGTGGACTAAAGGGTTCAAGCGATGTCTGGCTAAAATGCCAGTTAAAAGTGCTTAATTGGCTACGGTTTGGATCCCAAACACAAATCTTCGTTGTATTCCAGTTACTTTAAACCTAAATAAAGAAAAACATCATCACGTCTATTATCACCAGGCTTGGTCTTCTTATAAATCTTTCAACATCTGTGCAAAATGTGGGCATGTGCCCAAATTTAATGTTTGGTCAAGACAAAGACAAGGTTTTGTTTTGTTCCCTCCGTTTAGATATCCTCGAAGAATTACTACAAATAGGTAAGAAAAATAAACAAATAACAATCTTTAGCAAAAAATAAACCATTTGATCGGATATTGGATATTGGAACTTCAATGTCTGAACCGTCTATAAGTACCAGTCAGCGATAGATTGAATACATTATTGGATATTCTGTAGTATTATTTTGTTATGTTTGGATATTTTTGTATGTATGAATGTTAGAATCTTTGTGGTTCAATAAATGCTTGAGCATAGTTTTCGAACTCACGAACACAATAGAATCGAATGGCATGTCTCCTACTGCACCACTAGTGTTTTATTTAATAAATAAAAACGATTTAACCGTTAAAAACATAAAATGAAAAACTTGCTTAGCTTACTTGAAGAATTTGAAAGAAATCTATAACCTTTTCTGTAAAGTTTATTTTACGTTTCATAAAATACAAGGTACCTGTGAGATAATATTAAGAACCCACGAACATAATCTGAGACGTGTGAATCAGGCTTTACGATGTATTTTATGCCTCTTCTTTCATTTTACGCTCATGTTAATATAATTCATACCTAACATTACGGTAGCCAAGATAGCGGTGCCGTATCTTAAGTTCCGATCGTAATATAATTAACTAGCTTCCGCCCACGGCTTCGCCTGCGTGGTACCTTTAAAAACAAAAACAAATCTATCCCGCGGGAACCGTACATTTTTCTGGGATAAAAAGTAGCCTGTGTGTAATTCCAAGTTATAATCTATATCTGTGCCAAATTACATCCAGATCCGTTTAGTAGTTTCAGCGTGAAAGAGTAACAAACATCCAGACATCCAAACAAACTTTCGCGTTTATAATATTAGTAGTTACATTGAATGACGTTTGATAACGAAATACAGGTTAAAACACAATAAAAACATCATGATCACGACTGTAATCCCCAGGCTCGATAGATATCTCCTCAGATCTCTAGTTACTTAAATCTTTGAGGATATCAAAAGGGAGGTAGAGGTCAGAGGCACGTCCAAACACGATATTTGGCACATGCCCACATTTTGCATAGTAGTTAGTATTCCATACGTGACAGGTTGCAAGCCCATCGCAGCTTATAGGAATACTAACCTAAGGCACATACCTTAGAGTTTTTAGTTCTAGAGTATGCCAGTTTCCTTCACCGTTTAAGAGCACTGGCATCGCGACCAGGTTTGAACCCAAGACCTTCGGATCGTGAGGCAGGGTGCTACCGCTACACCACCAGCGCTCTTAGCTACAAAAGACAATAACCACTGATACAAATATACACTTTATCTCAAACGATCGACAAATGAGTTTCTAACTTAGAACAGTCATTTTATTCATTCTTCATCATTTAGTAACAATTACAATTCACTGTTCTTCATGCAAGAACTTTAGCGTGTCACCAAGAAATAACTGATTTCGGAGTACGAGCTGTATTACGAGCTGTAGCAAGTAACTGCTGATTATTTGCGTACCCACTGATTATGCGTACGTATGGGTGCCAACCCTTAATGGGGTCACGCACGATAATAGTAATAGTACTCGCAAATTACTAGGTACCTACATACATACATGGCTTATTCCGCGCGATTTGGTACATGACGGCAACACTATGTTAGGAGTTCCGTATGAAAACGTATTTCAAATTTCATAATTTACTGAAGGCTTCAGGAAAGGTTTGACAAATGATATTAAATCGTCTTCTCTATATCACAAAGCTCTAAGTTACATGGGTGCGGGTATTAGCATGAGAAATTTATTTTTCTGAAACCCGATAAAATTACTCAAAACTCAAAATACTTTGACACAACGGCAAGTTTGGATGTTTATATTTCATGCAGAAAATTCTGTTTGTTTGGTCCGTCGTTTTGGTCAAATGCGCATTAAACTTAATACTAGGGTAAATTCTGTTCTAATAAATCAATTAAAACGACCAGCTTTGCAGAAGAGATAAATGTTGATGCTTATTTAATAGCATGAAATACATCTTAATATATTATTATGTATAAGGGTGGTTTAAGATAACCTGACCCAAGCAAGTTAGTAATGACCGACGGGTGACGTACACTAGGGAATTATTTATAGGAGATCAATAATTGAACTAAGCTGCTCATCAATCCATCAATCACTAAAGGCCGATTAGACAAAAACAGTATAAGCCGTGTAACTTGACATTATTCCATGTATAAGAAAACAGTACATGGTATTGCGAAATTGAAAGTACATTATAAGAGTATTTTTGGTCTGAATATATTTTATCTTTTTTTCAGACTGCACTACATAAAGGTTAACAAATGCCATTTAAACTTTATCTATCCATATAAGTTAACTCAACATAATTATGTTAATATATAAAAAAATATAATCTATATCTATAAAAGTGCTTGACCTGACTGACTGATTGACTGATTGATCATCGCCCAGCCGAAACCGCTGAAGCTAGAAAACTGAAATTTAGAAGGTGGCTTCCTTTTATAACAAAACCTAAGGCGGGATTTTTGGAAATTCCACCTTTAAGGGGGTGAAAAAGGGTGAAAACGTTAGTATGAAACTTTTTAACGCGTGGAGCAATTTTCATGAAACTTTGTTTGTGCACTGTAACTGCAAAATGAATGAATACGTGTTTCAGGATTTTTCAAAATAACCCTTTAAAAAGGGTAAAATGGGGTGTCAAAGTTAGTATGAGAACTTTTTAACGGGTGATGCGATTGGTCTGAAACTTTGTTTGTGTATTGTAAATGCAAAATGAATGGACACCTGTTTCAGGATTTTTCAATATAACTCTTAAAAAGGGGTCAAATGGGGGATCAATGTTTGTATGGGATTTTTTTAACGGGTGGTGCGATTGATCTGAAACTTTGTTTGTGTACTGTAAATGCAAAATAAATGAACACGTATTTCAGGATTTTACAATATTATCTTCAAAAAGGGGTCAAATGTGGGGTCAATGTTTGTATAGGAACTTTTTAACGGGTGGTGCGATTAGTCTGAAACTTTGTTTTACGTTTAAGGATTTTTCAATATAACTCTAAAAAAGGGGTCAAATGGGAGGTCAATGTATGGGAACTTATTAAAGAAAGAAAGAAAGAAAGAAAGAAAGAAAATGTTTATATGCAACACACAAGAAGTTAAAAACAGAAAAAAATAAATAAAACAAATACATAAAAGATGTTGCAAAACGGACCCTAACTCAGCGTATGCTGGATGTAAACAACCAGCGCTGGTCTTCCGTTAGGGCCGTTTTGAGACCAGAACATACTTATTATTAGGGAGCGGACTAATAAACAAAATGATTAACAACAAAACATATACGAGATAAATGAGCGAAACAATGGTAAAACATGAATAGACAGGTAAATTTAATATTTGTAAGCACTGGGGTAGGAAAAAATATAATAATAATAAATATACTATAGGTATATAAACACACATATTTTAAAATAAATTTAAAAAAAATATTAATAAAATAAAATAAAAATGATAATAATGATACAATTAAAGGATAATATATAAAAGTAAATAATTAAAAGTAAGGTAGGTACATAGTAAAAAGTAGTATTTCTTATGCTTTGCGACCTATATAGCACTTGTATCGTGTTTAAGATTTCCCTGCTTCTTTTGCCAGTCAAATAGGTATTTTTTAAGACGAAATTTAAACCCATAAATATTTTGTAGGTTCCTTATCGGCGGTGGTATGTTGTTCCAACATTTCGAAGCAGCATAGCGAAAGCTGCCTCTAAAGGCTGCTGTTCTGTGCTTCTGCGTTAAAAGCTGCATCGAACATTGGCGGTGCATAAAGGGTGGTGCGATTGGTCTGAAATTTTGTTTGTGTTCTGTAAATGCAAAACGAATGGACAAGTGTTTCAGGATTTTT
This sequence comes from Cosmorhoe ocellata, assembly GCA_963675405.1. Lineage (NCBI taxonomy): Eukaryota > Metazoa > Arthropoda > Insecta > Lepidoptera > Geometridae > Cosmorhoe > Cosmorhoe ocellata. The sequence continues at coordinate 7,843,330 of OY776250.1, read as the reverse complement.
CAATATAACCTTCATCATCATCATCATCATCTTCATCATCAGCCTATAGCAGTCCACTGCTGGACATATAACCTTAAAAAGGGGTAAAATGGGGTGTCAAAGTAGTATGGGATTTTTGTGAGTTGTGTGATGTGTTTAAAACTCAGTTTAGATATTTTATGTGAACGAAGTCGCGGGCGGGACAGCTAGTGCATTCATATAGCTCGCGCATATTCGTTTCACTGAAGATAAGCGAAAAGATGTGCAGTATAAACCAATGAAATTGCCTTGAAATTGCATCCTGCATCTTTGATATAGCATTGGTTTATTTAGCACTAGTGGATCTCTCGCGACTTCGCGTATTGTTATTTATATACAAACTTTAATGTTTTATTAAATTTTTATTAAAGTTGTTTTATATTATAAAATTGATTGTATCTTGTGTTTCAATCGAAGTCCTATAAATATACCAAATCTCATCGAAATGGATTCAACAGCTAAAACGTATGTATATTAATAACAAACATCCAAACTTTCATATTTATAATTCAAGTGTGATAACACAACATCTAACAATCATAAACAGATCTGACGCCACACTAGAATTCGCAGAGTTGTGGGCTGCACACTATAATATTAAAATTCGGGAATTGAACCCACAACCTTTGGCTCCCAGCTTTAGCACTTGCAATAGAGATGCGAGTGGTCCAGCTTTGTTCGTAAGACTGTGACTGGCTTTGTTGAGGGGCATCTGAGACTTTAAAAAAAACAAAACCTAGTATTTAAAAAATCTTGTTACAATCTTAAATTCACCAACAAAGTTTACTCATTGCGGTAACGATAAAAGTCTTAGGAATGACTGAATTTCTGGTCAATATGGGTTCAAAATGCAAATCTATGTAATTTTTAAGATTTTTAAAAGCAAAATATACGTAGTTTTATTTTATTTGATGGTGCAAAATGGCAACAGACAATGGGCTGAACGAAGTTTGTCCCAGAAAATAAGTGATTCAAATGCCAGGGTGTGAACAGCGATAAAAATCCAACTACATAGATCAATACTATACTCATCAATCCATCAATCAGTAAGCTGTTTATTCAGACACAGGCGCATGTGCTATGACGACAAACAGCTTGACATGTTAATAATTAGCGTGTGTGTACTTGAGGTATTAATTACATTAGCTTGCACCTGCTTCTGACAGATATTCAAAGAGCGACCGCTGGATATGCGTTCATGCTGAATATAAAAGATAAGATAAGATAAGATAAGATAATTTATTTGTAGCACACACACAGATGAACAGAGGGAAAGTAACGACACAACAACACAATATATCTGGAGGTTTTAAAACTAAACTAAACTAAGTAAAACTATACACATGACAAAGATGGACATTGGTCTTTCCCTATGCGTGCGGCTAAACAGGTCCAGACTCAGCTTAATGTCGCTACCGGCAGAGGCCGGTACCGACGCTGGTTTTCAGTCTGAACCCTAACTAGGTGACGTCACTAGGTGAATATGGTTATGGAACTTTGACCTTATAGCTTTGATGCCACAAAGTGGTTTATTTTTTAACTTATTATGTGTCAGTGGTGAGTACAACAAATTAAATTATTTTCAACTCCTTTCTGTGACTGCTCTGTACTTGAAATCCAAGTTTTTCAGTACTGCTACACGCAGATAATCGTAAGAAATTGAAAGTTTAAGAGTTTTTTGTCATTCAAAATCACCAATTATGAATGTATATGATAGTAGTAACGACATAAATAAAATGTCTCAAGCTACTTTGTTAGAAAATAAATCTTCATAATTGAAAGGGACAAAACGAATCGTGTGATGAACACAAATGTTTTTTCTGGGTCTGGTTGTTATAAACTATTATATTAATACGTTTTTACAATAAAATATAGTAGGTAAGTATTATATTAGTTACCTACCGTACACATTTATATCTATTACTTACCTACTATACAAGCTTTGCTTAGAGCTGGATAATGCTGTGTGAAACATCCACCAACATTTATGCTGATTTATTAAACAATACTACGAAATTATAAAAAAATATGTGTAAATTGACAATAATCAACCTTAAAACATGTATATAAAAGCTGTTTTTGCTAGTTTCCAAAGTTATCTGCAACTGAATAGTGCGTACGAGGATTATTAACCGCAGTTGATTGCCGCGGAAAATTGGATGGGGACCTGCATACAAGCAACACCATTAATTATAGGTACTTGTATCAAACTCTGGCGTAAATTAGTTTGTGCTGCTTCCAAATTGCTTGTTTGTTTCCTATACGAATATATACTTCACCTCTGCAAAGTTATCAGTATTTTATACCTACGGCGAGCGTAGCACCGTATCACGTGGCGTAGCAGCTATGAGTAGCAGCAGATTACATGCAGTAAAAACTATTGAGGGGCGCTACGCTACCTCGGAAGACTATGCCAATATTTATTTTTTCTGGTAAGAAGTTGTACTAGATCAAACGTTTTTATTTTTATTGTAAGTCTTCGCAAATAATATGTAGGTACTTCATGTTTTTTTTTTTACCAATAACACATTAAAAATATAGGTTTACACATCGGGGTTTTTGTTTCTTAAAGGCATCTACACGTCATTAGTAGTGCCTTGGAAATCGGCCCGTTCTGTAAATAATATAAAGCAAGCACGTGGAATATATAGATTTTGAAATTGGGGACAGACATTCGATCCGTTTTTCAACAACTCTTGGCAACTTTCGCAACGTGGTATGTACTCGTAATGCGCAATAGTCACGTTCGGAGGGTAGTTAGCGAGTCCAAATGCCTCCGTTTCGTAATTATTCCCGAATTCGGAAAATGAAGAATGGAGCTCGGTTCCAGAACTTAGACTTATTGATTCACTCTACCGACTTTAAGGTAAAGTTACGTGATCTAATTTGAAATTTCTTGGTGAAGTTTCGCGGACCATTTTCTTGAATAATTGTGTAGTCTTTGAAATATAATATCAAATTGAAATTGTAACGTGACAGCTTTTCATAATAATATGAGATCTTGTCAAAAGATTATTTATTGAATGATTATAATAATAATGATGATTGAGTAATATTATTAGTATTTCATTGGCAAAACGTCGTCGTGTAGATATTGTCTTTGCTGCCCTAGCCACTTTACCGTCAGGTGGGTTATATGCTTGATGGTATAAAAAAATAGTACCTGGGTGACCGAGCTTTGCTCGGCTTTTTTTGTTGGTAAATTGTGTTTTTTGGAAAATAAAACCTAGCTAGATCGATTTATCGCCCTCGAATCCCCCTTCATACTAAATTTCATGAAAATTGCTGGAGCCGTTTCCGAGATTCCGATTATATATATATATATATATATATATATATATATATATATATATATATATATACAAGAATTGCTCGTTTAAAGGTATAAGATATGATAAGAATACTTTCCTAATAGTAAGCTCAGATTCGACCAAACTAGTTTAAGCACCACTCCCAGAATAAATCGTAGTTATCGAATAGTAAACTGGCATTTTACTTGCATATGACATCCAATTATTCTGAGAATAGATATACCAGAAGTTGTTAAAAACACAATCTAAAGAGTTTGCGAGGTTGAAGCTATTTAATCTACATCTACACTAATCTTACTTTATAATATTCTACTAGTATAATAAACGTGAAAATTTGTATATATGGATGTACTAATGTTTGTTACTCTTTCAAGCTGAAATGGCTGAACGGATCTGGATGAAATTTAGCACAGAGATAAATAATTATAGTCTGAAATAGCACAAAGCCTACTTTTTATCCCGAAAAAATTTACGGTTCTCGTGGGATGATTCGTTTTTGTTTTCAAAATTCATGTGAAGTCGCGAGCGGAAGATTTACAATTTTAAGCGGAAGATATATTATGAGGAAACATTTGTATTTTTGTATATTGGTAACAATAAACTCTAACTACTGGAACGATTTCAAAACTAAGAGTAACTTGGCTATATTTTATATTCAAAATACTCGTAATAAGAGATACTTTTTTACCTGTAAGAAGCCGGGGCGGGTCGCTAGTATAATAAACAACAACATAATATTTCCGAGTAATTGAAAAATGTATCAGTCGTTTTTAGAAACCCCAATCTATAATGAGATGGATTTGGCAGTGAGCCCGGGATGCCCGATCTCGTAATAATTTCAAACCATATGTACCTAGAGCAGGTTCTACCTGGGTAATCTAATTAAGGAATTGGTATTCATAGAGATAGGAAAATAACCGTAAAAAGCCTTATATTACTTGGCTGTAGTTATAACGCTTTATGATCAAAAACGTGTAAGATAAGATAAGATTAATAAATTATATTGATACGTATGTATGTAACAAATTTATTTATGTAAATGTGGTATTTGTAGGTAAGTATGCATGTAATTTTTTTTAGTAACTTTTCTTAGTTTGAGGCTAGATGGCGTTGTGTGAAATTTCCACCAATATAATTAAAAACTATTTTACATATTTTACATATTTTATATATTTTAACAAAACATATAGTTCACTAGCTTAAGCCTGCGGTTTTGCCCGCGCTATTTAAAAATAGCCTATATTTATGCTAAACATTGGTTAAAGAATTTTCGAAATCGGATGGGCAGTTTCGGAGATTAATTTCCTAAATATAAATAACCAACATACTTTACCTCTTTATAATATTAGGGTAGACTATCTAGCCCGTTCGTAACTACATCTGCGGGTTTTAAATAATATATAAATTAGGTACAAAACTTACGCGAAGGCCCGCGTATTGCTTCAAATAAATTTATGTCTATATTTACTTTGTTAATTTACCCCTCATGATATACTCACGTGAAATAAGGGCACGGGGATGATGATGATAGTTTTTTATCAATCCCTCAATCCCTCATTGAGTCATTCGCTTATTCAGTCATTCGCTCATTCACTCATTCACCTAATACTGTTTGATGGATCCAAATTCTGAAACTTTCCAAATCCAAAAATCAAGTCTCTTTTCTTGTTCAAACTGCGTCGATTGTCAGTCAGTCAGTCGTGTATTTATTAGCTGATGTTTCAGTCAGTGATTACCTAGTTGGGTAATAAGATATTCACTTAAGCTGCCAATTAGAGGATGACTGACTATGGATAGGATTAATTTGCTTGTTACTCAGGATTAGAACAAAATAATGATGGGATCAGTTAGGAACATAATCGCCCTAATTGTAAAGTTTTTCAATCGTAAATATATTAAAAGAATACATTCAATGAAAGCGTCGAGTAAAGTTTTTTTTTTTATTTTTCCTGAAAACTCGCATCAATCAACCGATATTATATAATTATCTTTAGCATTGAGCATTGGTGGTGTAGTGGTAGTACCCCTGCATCACGATCCAAAGGTCCTGGGTTCAAACCTGTTCGTGCACCAATGAGTTTTTCTATTCGAAAAAGTTATTTGCACAATGCCAGTGTTCTTAAACGGTGCAGGAAAACATATCGTGAGAAAACTGGCATACCTACCCTAGAACAAAAAAATCGAAGGTATGTGTGGTAAGTTAGTATTTTTCTAAGCGACAATGGGCATACAACCTGTCGTAAATAAACATTTGTCGTGAGTTTCGCAAAAAGTAGGTAAAATAAGCGTAAAGATAGGTATAACTTTTTAAAATTTTCTGATATTACCTACTGATTTAAATACAAAGCATAGGTTCAAGATTATCACTTAGATCTTATTTATTACATAGTTTTTTATATTAGCATTAGACAAACAGGCATAATGATCTGCCTTTAGTAAAATAGGCACCAGTATTACCAAAGGTCTTTGTAGGTGCGTTCTAGGTAGGGCCTTGAAGAACACCAAAGATGAATATAAATCGATTTAAAGTTTTCCTATAAGCTACTTTCGGGTTGGCTTTCATGTAGGTAAGTACCATTAATATCAATTAAGTTGACCCATAACTGTGTAGCAATAAGCTAAGTGGACCGACCTACTTATAAAATTCGGTGCTCTATTATGTATGGAAGCAAGTTGCTATTACTTTCAGTTACTTACCTACTATTTTTATGTTATTTAAAAAAATGTATACTTAACTCCCACTTGCTTTATAAGACTGTTACGTCATAGAACTGCCTCCTTTTTGTAGAGTTCGATATAAGCGATTAAAAATTGCCCTGAGACTGAAGATATTAAAACTCGTCACTTCATAGTGAATGGTACGTTTTCTAAGCCTCTGTAGGCACTCGTATATAAAAGATAGCTGAAAGCAATACTCGTAGATGCAATAGATAAAAGCAATAGATAAAAAACTATGCAAGTATTTTATCTATTATCAAGTTCTTATGCTACAAGCTATGCTAAGTTTGGAACTAGATGGCGTTGTATAAAGTAAATAGAAGTTTTAATTAAAAAAAATATATGCTACTGGTCGATACACAATCGGGACCCAGATGACCGCACCTTATATTTTTATGGTAAAATTAAAATCACCTATACCATGCCAGGGAAGACGCTTTTGTCGATGGGTTATTGATAATAATACATCGATAAGGGAGCGTCAATAACTGCGTATAAAGCCTGATAGCCGAAAGTACCCTGCCAGGCCCTATCCCTCACTATCTACAATGTCTTAATTCAATTGCAGTATTTATAAGCTTTCTGTTAGATAACTGTATTGTATAAAGATGTGGCATATCGTTTTACTGTATATATCGAGATAGTAAATGTTTATATCGATGAAACCAAAAAAATCTAAATGTCGTTTGCACGAGCCTCGAAAGTCCGATCTATGAGGCTTTTGGGATTAGTATTTTTTGGACTTTTTTAGCCCCTTATATAGGTCGCCAAAACATGATATGTTATACTCATACGCTCCACTGCATTTTTGCCTAAACATATCTTATACCTTTAAACGAGCTTAAACTTTTTATAACTTTTATAAAATTGGAATCTCGGAAACGGCTCCAGCGATTTTCATGAAATTTAGTATGCAGAGGGTTTCGAGGGCGATAAATCGATCTAGCTAGGTTTCATTTTTAGAAAACGTTGTTTACCAATAAAAAAAACCGAGCAAAGCTCGGTCACCCAGGTACTATCCTCATAAACGAGTTTAATGAAGCATTTGGCTATTTTAAATGAGAATTTATTTTCTCAATCTATTCGCTTTTCCTAGGTTTTCTTTGAAATTTCAGCAAATACTCTGTTAGTAAAATCAACCTAGTTATACTGAAACCACATTTAAACATTAATGAACCAATCTAGCACTGGTAAATCAAAGCTGTTGAGTTTGGGTTTTAATGCAATATCGAAATATTTGTTTTGTCTAACGTCAATATTAATCTACCATCTGTGCAAATTCGAACTCATGGAACGAATTTTGTATTGGAGCTTAAAATCACAACCATTACCCAAAACCGGCTTTAAGATCCCTATGATGAAAGCTTATTGATATTATTTTGAAGGTAAGCTTTACAAAATATAAAATTATTAACTTTTACTCAGTTTAAAACCAGCTTTGCAAGTACTTAGAGTTTGTGACTTAGCTTTAGTTTTTGTAAAGAGTTCATTTCTATCTCACGAAGTCTATGCGATGATATTCCAAGATATTCACCGTACTTTGAGAAATAGAATTACTTACGGTACACTTGTAAGCTATATAAAGTAATCTACTTAATTTCACCACTGTGGAACTAGGCCTACCTCCATAGTGGATAACCACGTCAGCGGGGGGAAGTACGAGTACAAGATTTCATATTGTTTATAATAATAATAATTACTTATTGTAATTGAACAATTTGGTTCAGACGGTTTGTGTATGTTTCCAACTCGCTACGGCTCGCAGCAAGCTTAAAGAAGACGCTACGTTTACTCAAAATTGTAAGCTTTTCATAGAGTTCAGCTCGGATGCTGGAAATACAACCACCAACCGCTAGTATAATAAGGCTCTTAACTATAAATAGGTGTGCCATGTTATTACAAAAGTTTGCTGCGGATTTTGTTCCTACGGCTTTGAAAGAGCGTTTAAACTTTTACACGACAAATTACACTCAAGAAAACACAAGAACCATTTCTACAAAAACAGAGCATCCAGCCTAAAGCCTTAATTTGTTCGTTGTTTGTACGCATGGAACGTAAAGGAGCAACGGCCAAACTTCCCCTATCAAACACGTCTTGTGTGAAATCGCGCCGGCTATGAATAGCCGAGTGATTTTCTGCCAGCTCGCAGTAAATAAGAACATTCTCGCAGTGCGCTGTTAAACGTAATCGACCGTTCGCCGAAAGTATTAAAGAAGCAGACGGTATATCGCCTAAGTTAAGATGTTACAATGAAAACTTTGAGCTGAGCGCCGAGTGTGCGCAATTCCTCTCACGATTGTACCACGTCCTTGCTCATCAAGGGGAGTACTGTTACATAATGTTATGTAAGTAATACTATGCTGTGCTCATAATTATATGTATAACTATAAAAGTTTTGGATTTTTGTTTGTAACGAGTAAACTCAAAAACTACTGGACCGAATTCAAAAAATCTTTGACCATTAGAATGCTACATTATCCCTGAGTAGCTATGTTTTATCAAAAAATAAAGATACTTTTGCTACTCGCGTGAAGCCGGGGCGTGTTGCTAGTTTATTATATAGGTGTATTACCATATTGTTTGAAAGTACTATTAAAAATTTGATTGAATTTTTGATATCTAGTATTTATTACGTAATTACACACAGGCATCGCATACATTACCCAGAAACTGAAGATATAGACGTACCTACGTTTTTAATATATTTTTTTTTCAGTAATGAGATACTCTCCAAGTAAACAGTTATTTTCGTGTCCACTACCCTCGTATTTTATATAAAAAATTCTTAATACAAATTCTTTGAAGACACTTTTTCTTCTATTTTTTTAATCTTCTGATATATTAAATTCAGACTTTTGGGTTTGTCTACTCTCATTTTTTGAGACATTAATGACTGGAGTATTCGTTTTTTCTGTGGCAGGAATGATATAAGTTAATTTTACTACTACCAAGTTAGGCTCTAGCTATACTATTTAATACTCTGTTGTATAGAATAACATCATAATACTGAAAAAAAGCTCTGAAATATCAGCAAAATGCTTGAACTCAGACATACCCACTTTATATTTATATTATGTAGCTAGGTTTTTTAAAACTTTTAATATAGAAAATTGGAGGCAATCTAAATTCTACTCGTCGATATAAACTTTACATAAAGTTTCTTAAATTTTTGACTGTTCCAAAAGGTTAAAACATTCTGAGCCTTAGTTCCTAATATCTTTGACCGCGTTTACAATGTAAGCTGGTGGCTAGTTTTTTATCGTTTTCCTTTTGCTGCCTGTATTTTCAGTAATGTAGTTATATAATATATATGTTAATGATCTACATTTAGATAAGAAATAGTAACTACCTACGACTTTCGATTTCACAGGGTGATGCTAAGGCCGGTTAAGGATCACGGCTGGTGGAAGCCTATGCTTACACGGTATAAGATTCTATGTAGATGCGGCTACAAGTTGGCCTTTCGAAGCCACAGTCTGAATCTTTGTTCGGGCCCATGCCGGAGTCCTGATTCTCGCTGGAAGCTCTTTATCCTTTTGTTTTTGTTCCTTAATTATTTTACTCGTTAATTGGATTATGAGATTAAAGGCTTCTCCAAAATTCATGTCCTAAACAATGGAGTCTGTGTGTAGAGTAGAGGTAAGTAATTAGTTTTCTGCAATATGCTGCTGGTTGATTATTATCTATACTAATATAATATTATAAAGAGGAAAACTTTGATTGTTTGTTTGTTTGTTTGTTTGTTTGTTTGAAATGAATAGGCTCCGAAACTACTGAACCGATTTAAAAAAATCTTTCACCAATGTGTAGAATGAACTTTCAGGATGAACATAGGCTATATTTTATGTAGGTACTTCGCGGGCGACGCCGCGTGCAGAAGCTAGTGTTTTATAACTTGGATTATACTTAATTAGTACTACCTCGTTTGAAAGAAAAATTTGCACACGACAGATAATACAAACATTTCTTGCCTCTTAGCTTCGAACAGATTGGAAGTAGGGTAACTTTTAAAAACACGATTGGGGCTATAATTTTTAGGGTTTGGGCCTCTATTCTTAAGTAAAAAGGTCTTAACTGACAGAACTAGACTGGAAAAGTAATAAAAGCGTTCCGTTTTTCTTTTCAAGATACGAAACCCTATAAATAACTAGTACGAGGAACAAACGTCATAAAACTACTATCGCTATTCCTTCAGAGCAATGAAAGCCAATAACATAAATTAATTAAAGTTTACGCAGACACAATAAACAGTGGAACAATATTGGAGAGAGCGAGCTAATGAAATGTGCCGAGCGAGCGACGAGACGGTGACTAATGTAGTGGAGCGAAGCGAACGCATCAACTTTCATCCCAGTTTCTGTAATACGGAGATGTTTATCCCGCGCGACGTATTCAATTCCGCAATGTGCTTTTTATTTTAGCTTTGCTAGTGGAATCGCTTGCGTAGTTATTGCGGTAATATTAACGCATTAATATTACTAGGTTTACTACTAATTACAGAATAAAATAAAACGACGGAATATTTTATCATTATCATCACGATAATCTTATTATCTAAGAGAGGTCGGTACAATACGGTACGCGCTGTCATCGTAAATTAAATTAAATTTACGTTCTACTGTTACAAAACAAGTGAATGTTAAGAGAAATTCTGACAAATGTTATGAGACAACCCTAGTGTAATATGAGCTGAGGTTACTAACGCAAGATTAAATTGACTTGTAGGGGACGACATAAGTTTTCAGACTAATATGAATATGTCACATGCAAAATAATGTCTCTAATGTAAAAACTTATAGAGTTTTGTTCAAAACAACTATAAATTTTGTGAAGGATAATTGAATTCGAGACTGGGATCGCTACATTTAAATTAAAAATATAAGTATGATTGATTATTTAGAAATATTAAAAAACTTATCTCTGATTTTTAACTGTTTATATTGGAATGCAGATGGAAATTCAACTCATAATTATACATAGATACATAAAGCAGAATATAATTTACTGCAGAATCCGTCTTAATCACAGACTAGCCGTAGGAGTCACGTAATTTTGTCTAACTTCACTAAAGTTTACGAGCAAACGTACCTTGTTAAAAGCGTCTTAAGCCCTGCAAAGTTGTATGCGTTATTACAGGGTGTCCTGAATAATGGGGGCTCAGCTAACAAAGGATCTCAGTTATCGTAAGTGAATTTTGGACTGTAGAGCTGTTCTGTTTCTTTGTCTTGTTGCCATTTTCATGGGGCAAAAGGACATTTGCTATATTCTAGGCCTATTTTATTAGAATCTGACTATCTAAAGATTGAATGTATGTCATAGTGTCCTTTGTTCGCTGAACCCCGCTGAACCCCACAATCGCGCGTTTTAATCTATATAAATAAAAATTAAATGCTGTTTGCTATAAACGTATCACCTGAGAATAGCTAGGCTGATAACTTAAATTTTGTTTAAATAAAGTAAAGTAACGTTAATTGTTAAAGTTGTCCTGAAAATTGGGCACTACAGTAACAACTGAGTGTGATTATATTTTTGGAATTCTGTACAGGACAACGTTTATCAAAACAGCTAGCATACAACAACATTGTATGTGAGGTATTGCATTGGCCAACAAAGATACCCGGTTTTAGTGAATGGTAAAGGAACAAAAATTCAATGTCTTTTTACAAAATCATGTGCGAAAGCTATGTATAAGTATATACCAATTCTGAAGCTAGTACAGCCTATTCCATGTATTATCATGATTAAGACGTAACGAGTTTCAAATGGATCGGGGGTTGCATTAATCAGCCTCCTAAATCGTCTATTAATCAAGTGAAAGCATCTAGATGACAACCAACTGTCAGCCTTAAGAGTGTTTAGTTGAGCAGTGTAAACAAACGTTTGCGGCAACTTGCCTCGCCCCGCTGCCTTTGTTGTTTGATGTTTACATGATCGTAATGACTGAGATTCAAATTTTGCGTCCGAACCGGTTTTGATTCTTCGATCCCTCTGTGGGTATTCATTGTCAATATGGGGCAGAACTTTCATAGCGTAAGTTTAAACGAATGTTTTATAATTTTTGTTAGTCCTAAAAACCATAACCTCGAGTAAAAATAAAGGAAACAGGAAATAATCCCGGCCGTTTTAAGTTAGGCCGAAAGTTTTCATTCACATTTAAGTTTATTGAGAAGTTGACCTACTATGTAAGTTTTTAATATCGGATGATTTTTTCAACCTCTTACTTGATTTCAGTTTTACGTAATTTAACTCTTTTTGAAATCATTTTCCTTATGTTGAACATTACTTAGCTGTCCCAAAAAGCTGCAGCCTACAACCCTCTTTACTAATGGCATTCTATTTCACGGAAATCAGAGCACTGTCTTTTAACCTTTAAAGCGCAGAAAAAATAGCAACCGGCCATTTGCCCCAGAAAGCGTCGGCCGTTATCCCACTAAGCGCATTCGGCATTCCAAATCAACAATGACATTAACCCCCCTAGTGTGGCAATCAGAGAGTAAGTGGGAATTTCCGCGTCGTTTGATACGGCTCCCGGCTAAATGTTAAGAGCTCGCCTACCGACGTACAGATAGGGTTACCAGCAGTGCGGTTTATGTTAAGAAAACAGCCATACTTTTTTTCCTTTTCACTAAATATATATGCACAGTACATATTTGTCAAAATATTCGTTTTTATACACATGCAGCTAGAGTACAGTTTTTTGCTATTTTGGTTATCGATTACACATTCTAGTATTCAATTATCACTGTTCCGACTTTTATTATTACATCAGGCACCCCTAACGGAGATCTGCCTATATACTTAAAGGTATTTACTATAGAGAGACGAGACTCACGGATTTAATAAACTAAGAGGGGATGTTATTACAACCTTCATATTTTGTTTTCTAAGCAGCGAGAGCAGGGTTATCTTTAGCATTCATTTCACAATATTTTAATTTTATTTTGTTGCTTATATTTTCTTGTCTAACATGTTGTTCTTCTACGGCGTCCTTAGGTGCATCCCATTGATTTTTATGCTATTTTGACTATATCAATGCAGTCTGTCTGACAAGTAGGCATCGTTCCATGCCGGTTTGGTTTCTACTGTAAAATGAAATTGATGAACTACGAATGTAGCTAGTCCATGCAACCTACGCGTTTGCAACTATCTAAAATAGCTGCTAACCTTTTCTTAGTACATTGTAATGAGTGGGGGAAGCGGCAAGAGACGCGATAGTCAAATTAAGTCCGTAATAAAGTGTCCGTGATGGTGTTTAAAATAAAACACGAATAATGTGCTGCACTAATGTGATTCCTGATGATTCTTGTAATAATTGTCCGTACTAAAAATTCGTGTCATACGTTTGTTTAATTAAATATGGACATTTACACGCGAGCATTTTGTTACAAAAGCTTTTTTAATAATTGCCACATTTACTGAAGTAAAACTGTCCGCACTGACATTTTGCTGATTTCAGCCCTCCTTGCTGACTCTAGCCATCGAAGGAAATAAGGAAAGATTTTGCAGTGGGTCGCGGAGGAAAATTAAGGAAAAATCTCATTATTTTCATTCACGTTTGGCTTCTTGTTAGGCATTATTAGAGTAGAAGAAAAGCCGTAGGCCGATTGTTTTGTAAGAAACCTCATTATTTTTTTCCTGAATCAAACTCCTTGATTTTTGTACCGACGGAACACTTAAAGAAACCATGAAAAATGTTTTTCATAGAAAAAGCAAATGATTGGGCTTTTTTATTAAATTGAGCACAGACAATTTGATGTTTGGAAGAAATAACGAGAGTAATAAGCAGACTTTTGTAATCTATTATAACATCGTTTTGAGTCTAAAAATCTTAGTATTTTTTTTATATTGCTGGTTTTTGCTTGATGGCAGTGAAATTAGTGATAGAATTAAGGTGGTGGAATTAAAAGGATTATTTGACTAGTTTTGACCCATAATGACCAACGAATAAAGTGCAGCGATTACATGTGTATATTTAACAAAGTATTATACATACTTTACGAAATAACATCGTTAAGTTTCGTAAAGCTTTCGTTCATTTGCTATATTTAAACGAATTTCGTGAAAAAATGAACTAAATCAGCATAGCATTTGTATTTTTATTGTTTCTCACGTTGTTTTATTCGTTTATTACATGGCATGAAAAGAGGCACTTTTGTTTTAGCTCACAATGTTTTTACCGGTCAAGATGATTTAACACAGAAGAAAAAAAAACAGCACCTTACTGCATGATGGACTAATATAAATTAGTAAAATCATATGTATAAGTACCCCACTGATCAATACTACCGTACATAGCTTTAATATCGTCAGGGATTTGATGTATCTTGGATATCAGTAACTACAAGGTAACAATTTATCATACCATACAGGGCTCAAAGCATGAGCCTTAACAGTTTGCAAGTGCAAATCAAACGTTTATACTCGTAGTATACTCGTAGTTGTAAATAGTACAAACGTTTGTCCCGCTGCATCAATAGAACCCGCATCTCCCCGTCCGTTGCTCCGTGCGTCACAAGAGTCGTCAATTATGTAAGAAGTCAAAAGGCATGGCGTGTCGTTTAGCTTGTATGTAATGCCGAAGGGACAAATCGCCTTATCTCTTGCCCTATCGAGTTCTTATCAGAAAATGTCCCTTATAGGTCGTAATTGATGTTAACGTAACCAGAGTAAGATATAGCGTGCTACGCCGTGCGTGGCTTTTCATCGCCGGAACAAAGTCGCTGCGCAACAAGTGACGTCCGTGGCCATCACCTAAGCCCAACGAGTACCTACATTTTATTATCCCTGAAGAAACACTCAAGAAATACCGACAAACTTTCAAAACAAACCAAAGATGTTTAGTTTATTATAGAACTAATGCATCCTTGACTCTCAATACTTCAACTTCAATTTCATCTTTTGTTCATAAAGTAAACAGTTCGTATGAGTTTATTTACTTTTCACCACTTTTAAAAGAGAACGACCAAGAAGAGCGCTTGCGTAGAAAATGAGTGAGAGAAATGTCAGAGCGGGACGTCAGACAGTGTGACTCTCTCCGACCAATCGATTAGTCGCATAACGATAGCGGCTTCTTAAATGCAGATGTGTCGTGTATGCCAACGTCAGTTGGCCACCGGCAGTGGTCCGGGTCTAACCACCATGACTTCGCGGAGCCGACACAACGTTTGCTCCTCTTTGTAGTGAGCTCGTCCGACCAGTGTCAGCCGATCGCGTTCCAATGTTATCGAACTTTCGGACAAGGCGGTCAAATGTAACAGCTTTTTCATACTTCACGATAAAAACTGTTAGATAAAAACTCGATGAAACCCATTTAAAAAATACATGAAAAGACACTTGATTTTAGTGCTTCAATTAAATTATGGAGTGGACAAAGAAAGGATCGTATACGAAAAGGTAGGTAATTTAATTACACTGTTGTTTTATTTCCTGCTGAATAGAGGCGTGTCAAAAATCGTTTAATGTTTTTAACGATAGGTACATTTTGAACCTTGACAGATTGTTTTAATTTCATGCAATACCGTAAATAAGTGACTAATGGGCAGGTAAAAAAAATAACTTGCAAATGTTCGTTTGTTTGTTTGTATAATAAGGCTCTAGGATACTAATTTATGATTTCACTTTAATTGATTTATCTCGAAAAATAAATGACAACACGGTTAGGAATTTTTTCTTAAAATTTCTGCATGTATTTTTTAATTTATAGTTTAAAAATATTCATTTAAAATCATAGCAAACGAGTAAGCTAAATCAATTGGACTTTTGAATAATGCTTCTATATACATACCTAGTAAGACTTTCGTAGCCCGTAGCGTGTGATATCATGATCGTTTTAGATTGAATCGGACCACTTACGATGCTGGTAGCTGAGTTCTGAGAACGGTCGTCACCCAATATGCTATCTCGCAGCTTTACTGCCACCGTAATTTGCCATTACCATTGAACGTTACCTTCACGTGAACAAATATATCAATCGAGAGCTGTTTTGATGTTTAAATATTTACGCCTAGTTTATAAATGTGATGCCTCGTTTACTTTTAAATTATTTTTGCTAAAAAAATTCTTTTATAGTTTCTAGTAGGAATGTGGCTGACATTTGACGAGGATCAGGGTTTTAGGTTCATTGTTCTTTTATCTTTTTCTCACGAATTAGATGGCTGTTATTAAGTTTTATAGTGCTCTCAGCAGCATTGATAGTGTGGGTTCAGATAATACGAAGGAAGATGCTCACGACTGTAAATCTCAGGTTTGGTAGACATATCCTAGGATCGCCAGTAAAAGTCTAAACATTTGGCACATCTAAATATTTGGCCTTTTCATACGTGACAGGTGGCAAGCCCATCGTCGTCTATAAAAATAATACTTTCTAACCAACAGATTTCTAGTTACTATGATCTTTGTGGATATCTAAAGAAGGTCTTTCGGTATCCTCAAAGATTTTAGTACTTAACTAGGAGGTACTAGGAGGGTTTTAGTACTTAATGAGGAGATATCTGTCATGTTTTATTTTCTTTGGAATTTGTTGGTTACTAGTCGGAGTTACGTTCAAACATGATATTTGCCATATGCCGAGATTTTGAGCAAATTACACACACCGTAAATTTGGTTTTAAGTTATTCCGGTTTTCTTTTACCAATAAGAACAAACAAAGCATAATCCTATTAAATTTACGAAAGGAAATGTTTACGACCAGTTTTGAACCCACCTTAGGATTGGTAGCAAGCGATGCTACCCCTCCGCCATGCTGAGATTGGATAATAAGGTAAGTACCTATTGTTTATAAAAGATTGTGTGGTTTATTGACACTGATAAGACACCAAACAGTTTAAAATTACCTAATCGAATATGGATGTTTAGTTTCTTGTATTCTACTATTTTATATTAGGTACTCTCAAATTCACGTACACATGAATACCTACTGTTTACAAAGTTAGCTGAATTTAGAAGCCTGTCAACGAGCTGTGACAGCCTTTGCGGCGACATTTTTAGGTTCGAGTGCGAATGCCATGGATACGAGACAATTTTTGTTTTGAAAAAAAATGGTCTATACCGAAGAATAATTTTTAGGATAAGTCTGTTTTAGAGTTGTAGTTTATTTATTTTAAGGAAGACCAACAGCGCACCAAAAGAGCATCAGTACGTCGATTCTGTAAAATTCAAACATCAACTCGCATCTCACATCGCTATTCACTCTCACTTCGCATAAGACGCTTTTTATTTGACACTTTGAATCGAGTTCGAGTGCGGAGCGAGAGTCGAAGTGACTTGGGAATTACCGTATAGAATGCTATTTCTTACGTCATCTCATACTTTATCTGTCAAAATCTCTCTGTCAATTTAGTTCAACTCGCTGACACGCTCGCAAGAGTGACGCTAGTGTAATTTCGAATTATCAACCGAGGTTTTAGAAAGCCAATCAAGAAACTTACAGCGGATTCAGATTCGGAATTTAGAATGAGGTCTTTCAGAATCACACAGCCGATAAACATCCTACTAATATTATAAACGCGAAGGTTTGTAAGAATGTATGGATGTACATAATTATGTTTGTTACTCTTTCACCCTGAAACGGCAGAACAGATCTAGATGAAACTTGGTACAGATATAGATTATAGTCTGGAATAGCACATAGGCTACTTTTATCCCGGAGTTAAATTCAAGTTACCACGCGGGCGAAGCCGTGGGCGGAAGCTAGTAATATTATATGATAATAGAACGGAATAGAATAGGTTATATTTGCAACATTAGTTTTATTTATATATAACACAGCAAAATAAAAGGTTTTCTCGTGATATAAGATTATCAATGTATAGTATTAAGAGCGCTGGTGGTGTTGTGGTAGCACCCCTGCCTCACGATCCGTAGGTCGTGGGTTCAAACCTGGTCGTGCACCAATGAGATTTTCCATTCGAAAAATTTATGTGCGCAATGCCAGTGCTCTTAAAATTCAATTCCCTCGGTGAAAGAAAACATCGTGAGGAAACCGGCATACCCTAGAACCAAAAATTCGAAGGTATGTGTCATAGGTTAGTATTCTTATAAGCGGCGATGGGCTTGCAACCTGTCACGTACGGAATACTAACTACTGTGCAAAATGTGGGCATGTACCAAATGTCATGTTTGGACTTGCCTCTGACTACCCCCTTTGGATATCCTCAAAGATCTAAGTATCTAAAGATCTGAGGAGATATCTACCGAGCCCGGGGATTACAGTCGTGATCATATTTATTTATTTTTTATTTTATTTATTAATATGAATACTAAGTATATATTATACACTAATACCCTATGCATCGCATTACAATCATAATTGTAACAACTGGGCAGAAAACAATTTAATTGAATAGATACCAAGATTAAGTGAAAAACAGACATTGAAAGAAAGATCAGCAAGAGCTTTAAAAAAACGACATTAACATAATATTTTTGGGCAAATTAGTTATTTCTAGCCATAAGGTTCTTCTTCCTTTATTATTTACTTACCCGCAGTTTCATTTAGGCACGTTTTATTATGTTATAAATACAATAAATATTCAGGTGTTTATTTAATCATTTAAATATTCATAATCTAAATCTAAAATATATCTAAAGTAGTCTGCTCGCTAAAAGCTTTGAATACCGTACCTTATCTGTGAATCGCGTGCAAATTAAGAGTATCAAACTGTTCAGTCCTATGCGACTTGGCCATTATAAGATTAAATGGTAAGTCGCAAAAGGCTGAACGCGCATCTGGCCAAAGGTACCGTATCGTGAAAACCTTTTATTGGACTAAATTAGTTTTGCAAATATGTTAGCCTATTATTTTCTGTTGTATTATTATGATAACTAGCTATATAACGGCTATTCCCGCGTGGTACCTTAAAAAACAAAAACAAACTATCCCACGGGAACCATAATTTTTTTCGGGATAAAAAGTAGCCTATGTGCTCTTAGGTTTAAAGACATTTATTCTCAAAAAGACAGTAGTCACTTAAATGAGAATACTTAATTAACTTAAGTGATAAAATGCCTAGGTGGTACAAATTTAGTTGATCGCTCGATAATTATGGTTTTAAAGTTAAGAGTAGGTGTAGGTACTCATCTTGCGCATTGTCCAATACACGGATAAATAAAATAATCCGTATCAATCCATGTACCCAGGTAAAAAACCTAAGTACACAAACTGACACTAAAAATATATTAGGTATTTAGTTATTTTCTGTGACGAATTTTGCTAGTGCTTTTTTAAATGCGCAAAATGAGCCAACATTTTTTATACTTGCGGGTATATTGTTAAGTATAAAGTTGTGCTCCTTTGAAAGTAAACATCTTCTTTCCGTAGTTAGTTCTAACTTTAGGCAAAACAATGAAACTTGCGCGACGAGTGCTGCGTTTCATTATTTGCTTTGATTTTATAAATGCTAGGTTAGTATGAAGAGAGCTACTTAAAATTTTACGAACTAAAATGCATGTGTTATATATTATGTACATTTGGTTAATTGTCATTATTTTTGTTTCTTTATAAATAAACTCCGTTGATGTAAGGTAGTGGTAGTGAAAAAGTAGTTTAACAATTTTATTTTGTAGGATTTGTAGATTAGCTAGTTTGGATTTTGCTGCGTTTCCCCAAATTTCAATTAGGTATAGTAGGTGAGGTTTAACCAGTGAATTATGCGCTGTTGGTCTTCCATAAAATATATAAACTACAAAGCTCTTTAAAAAAGATCGATCCTAGTTGTTTTTCAATGTCTATTAAAATACTAGCTGAGCTGACAGACGTCCTATCTTAAAACCTTCTCCCTACATAGGTAGACACAATAAAAAAAGAATTAGCGACATCGGTTCAGCCGTTCACGCGTGATGCCGTGACCAAGGGATATAGGGATTCATTTTTATTATAAGAAGACTAGCTGACCCGGCAGACTTCGTTCTTATTTAGAAAACGTTTGTATGGAAAATAGAAAAAAGCTATTTTTAGTGTTTTCCCGGCAGTTATTCGAATTTTTCTTACCTTTTAAACCTTCCCTAGACCTCCACGAATATTTCAAGACCAAGATAAGATATGTAAATCCGTTTTGCCGTTCTCGAGTTTTAGCGAGACTAACGAACAGCAATTCATTTTTTTATATATAGATAGAAGATAGAAGATTATTCGGTAAAGCGAACATGGACCTTTTATTAAAACTTGTTTTAAACAAAAATGTGTCTCGCATATTGTGTCATTCGCACTCGAACCTAAAAATGTCGCCGCAAAGGCTGTCACGGCTCGTTGACAGGCTTCTAAATTCAGACAACTTCGTAAAAAGTGCGTGTGTACCTACGTGAATTTGAGGGTAATACAGAATAGAAGAATACCAAAAATAAAAAATCTATATACAAGTAGGTATTTTTACTGTTTGGTATCTTATCAGTGTCAATAAACTACTTACACATTATTTTATAAACAATAGGTACTTACCTTATTAATTTTACTATTAAACGTTTTCCTTCTAAATTTTTCCGACGATTCGACGCATTCGACGAGGAGATGCGCGAGGTATTCCAAATACGGCTCGTCCATTATGGTCTGATACACATTCACCTTAAACACTGTCACAAACAGAGCCTTCAGCTGTTCACTGACCTTTGAGGGTGTCCGCTTGATTTCTCTGTATTCTCAGTTCGTCTGTCGATTTCTAGCTAATAAACACTATTGGTAGCTACCTACCTAACTAGGTACACTGTTTCTCGCAGTCAGATGCATGCATACACAAAGGTAAAGCTGAGTACCTACTCTTGACGTGGGTAAGTTAACAGATCAAAGTGGGTTAAGTTATATCAACGTGGTCATTATATGGATGATATCAGATAAAGTTAGATGGAATCAAATAAAGTTTGTTTTGTGTCACAAAAACGTAATTAAACCTATGATAGTGATATTTCCTTCTTTCATTGTAACTTGGAACTAACATGCATTTATACGTACATACATACACCCAGCATACACCACAATCACTTACCCTCCTTCTTTGCAGTCGGATAAGAAAGGGTCGTTACTCAGTTCTATGTTATAGCTATAATGTTCTAGGTATATAGCTGTAAACGGGAACATAATTCAAATGTTTCGGGTCCTACGGGGAAAAATACCTACTGGGTAGAGAAATTTTGGGTCGAACGGGGAAGTAGGTACTCAACCTAGCGTCTAGTATGATGATATAACTTCGATCTTCTTCTTTACTAGATCTAAAATGCACTATGATATTGATATCATTAAAAAAGTTTAACGGTTTTTAATGGTCACCACTTGTCGTCCCCATTTCATTTAACTGTAGGTATCTACATACCTTCTTTAAGTTTACATAGGTTCTTATGCTGCTGTGACTATTGAAAAAGAACACAAAACTGTAAGTGGTAAGAAACGTAATAAAACCTTTTTATTTTGTGACTTTTGGTTGAACATAGGGTTGAAACAAAATTACGATGTTTCTGGTCATAGACCATACAATATCTTAGTGAGGAATAATGAGATTATTTTTTGGTAGATCCTCTATAATTATTTTTATTTTGCGCTATTGCATGGTAATTAATGATAAAAGAAAGGAGGGATAATTTTGGTTGTTAGCTCAATTACTTTATTCTCAGTTTCTCATAATGTTTGAAAGGTACCTACTCAATTACCATGAATACGTAACGATTGACAATACTCGAAGTTAGGACAATTTATATTCTAGAACGGTATCGACAGCTTTTGTTTCAACTATGAAAGGGTTAAAACAGTCGTTTCTATACAGTACAGTGTTGTTTTGTTGGATTGAGTGATCTACTTTGTAATAAGGTCAAGTAAATTGACTTGATCCTTTTAAACTTTATAAAGAATCTGCAGTGATTATCAGGGTGGAGGCGCCGAATATATTACACTTACGGGCACTTACAAATCTTTTTGCACATATTATAACATTTGCACACACTACACGCATCATTATGGCAGGTGATGAAGAGTTTAAAAGATAATCTTCCCTATTATTTGAGTTATGGTCCTGACACAAAAAACAAACCAAAACAAACATGATCACGACTGTAATCCCCAGGCTCGGTAGATATCTTCTTAGATCTTTAGTTACTTTAGATTTTTAAAGATATCTAAAAAGGGTAATCAGTGGCACGTCCAAACATGACATTTGGCACATTGCATAGTTAGTATTCTGTACAAAACAGGTTGCAAGCCCATCACATAAGAATAGGTGACTAACCTATGAACTAACCTATGACACACACCTTCAATCTCGTTTTGACATTAACCAAAACAGAAAAACTAAAAAGCACAGAGAATTCATAAGAGCGATTCTACCAATTTTTATTCTACTTTCTCGAGTGTGAATGCTTCAGTTCAGAAGCCTTAGAGAAAAACACTGAACAAGTGAACGGAATTGAAATGAACGCTCGAATGAAACTTTTCCATTTGGACTTGAGTTTTTGTAAGCAGTAGGCAAGCGCAAAACAAAAACTTGGTATAATAGGACTGCAGAGTGTTGTTGTGACGCTGGAACCATGTACGGCACGATGGCTCAATAGCAAACACAAATCATACGTTTCGGACTGTTGATCGCAATACACAAAGCAAGCAGCTACTCGTAGGAGCCACAATGCAATTGCATGCTTACCACTAAGCAGACGCATGCTTTGACGACGAAACTACAGAGCATTCTAGACGTTTCCAGACAATTAATTGCCCGCCACAGCATAACACATTCAGCAACATTGTGCGACGTGCGATCAACAGTCCGGAGCTATACAAGGAGTCACCTGTCTGTGGTCATGCGGTGCGTGGTTAGATGGTCAAACGGAAATGGTGCACTTCTCTGTAGTATGTACATCTGTCTCAAAATATCTAGGCGTCTGGGTGACCGCACGGTGCTAAGAAAACACCGTGATTAGTCCTCACTAAGTTTAAAATTTAGAGTCTAAGTAATAGATGGTACATTCAAATTTTATGCTTTGTCCCGTAAATCGAATTTCGCGAATTTAAGACTTTTGAAATTTTTGAAACGGCGTTATACTTTAGAATCGAGCGAGTACAGTTAATCTTGTGTGAAATGTATCCAAGAGAGATGGTGTGCACTCCGCGATCCGGATATTTCAGCACTCGTATCACTAATTTTTTATTCGGTGGATTCCCATTGAGTTACTTCCAAGCGAGTCACACTGTTACTCGTTGGGCCATTTTACCCAACATGTCATATTATTTGTTTGTCATACCGAACACCGAATGGTTAATGGCATTAAATTTTTTAATGGCACCTATACTGTAATAATTGCCAACTGATAATAAGCTTCAAGCTTTTATTGGCCGTTCTAAAATAATGCAATAAAGTAACTGCATGCTTCCACAACGCAGTTTTCGGAAATATAGAAAAGACGCTATGTTGCCGTCACCAAATTAAAGAAAATAAATATATTTACTTCCGGGCAGCTTTCAGAGCAAAGATAATAACGCGAGAACGCTTCCCCCGCCCGAGCAATGCGTAGTTATTTACCTGTATCTGATCCTCTGTCTATTTTCGCTCCACAAACCCCAGTTTATTTGCTCTGCGCGATTGGTTCATTCCAACATAACAAATGAAACGGGAGTTATTACTCGTTTTTCCGGATTAGCTGCAGAGCAAATCCCTCGGTCGGTAAGTTTGGATTCTGCTTGCACTTAACTTTTCAATACCTGGATATTCTCTTTGGCGTTAGGAAGAAAATGTGCATAATATTTACAAATGTTTGAGTAAATTATTTTCAAAAGAGGCTGAGTGTTTATCACCAGTAAAAGTGACATTAATTCATTCCAGAATGTATTAATTTAATAAAAAATAGTATTAATTCATAATAATCAACACATTATATGTAATTAAAATCTACAGCATTATTTGGATTTGATAATGATTGTACATTGTTGTGGTGAATATCACACCATAATTTTAGTTTTAATTTTACACTAAATTCATATTAATATTACTAATATTTAGGTTTATTTATGCGTATAAAGAGAGTGATGCATAATAAAAACAAATTAAATTAATTTTGCTTTGAGCATTTCATGTCAAGTAATGAAAAAAAAGCACATTTTTACTTTTCACTTAAGCACTCCGTTTTATGCAAGGTTTTGTTACACCCACCATTCCAGTCGCCAGTTTCATATCTCAGGATCTAAGTAATGGAAAAAATGCGCGGTCCTGCCTTCGCAAAATAGGCTATTTATCAGCTGCCATCACCGCCCCATAATTTTGTAATTGTTAAGTTCACTTTAATTTAAATTAACTGGGCGTTACAAGAAAATGGGCTAGGTGACACAATTGAATAGATGTATTCAATTTTCTTAGTAACAAAATTGATGTTTTTAATAATTTAGGTACGCTTTGAGTTCTATCACTAGCTTTTATAATTTGCTCAAAACAAAATAATTTGTAAGGTCAGCTGACGTGTTAGTGCATTACTGCGTATCATAGTAGATATCTGGGTGGCTTTTTCATAAAATTACTTAAACTAAAAAGCTAAATATGTTCATTGATCAATGGCTTTGTGAATGTTTAGTTTTTGTACAGAAACAAATGATATGTATATTGCCTGAAAAAAACGTTGAGAAAAACAAAATAGATTCAAGCTCTAATTTCACTAAACTTTAAAACCTTTTTATCTAGAAATAGCATGTTACATAAATTGGCATTGACTCTTGCATTGGCAGGACGGCCGGAGACGCGCGACAGACAGTCCTCGTGAAAAATGTTCCAATGAAAATGTCCGTGTACAATCGCACAGACTAGACTGAAAAATGTGTTCGATTGTAGAGGGAATGGAAAGCAGTGTTGTTTTCCTTTTGTTTCACTTTTATGGCTACAGTATAAAAACAAACGAATTTATGGGTCCATCTTGACTACTTTTTTGCAGTATTGTAGCGGTACCTACCTACGCGTAATATTTTGCACCCAGGTTATTACGAGCCTACTAACTTTTAACATATTTTCAAAAAATATGGCATATTTGTATGGGCTCTGTCCCCACCCACCAACAGATGTAATATTGGTCATGAGATTTTCTTTTAGAACACAAAGAAAATAGGGTTTCTGAAAAAAAAAAGAATTGTGCAAAAAAAGGATTTTCAAGATTTTCAATTTTTTTGAGAGCGCTGGTGGTGTAGTGGTAGCACCCCTGCCTCACGATCCGTAGGTCGTGGGTTCAAACCTGGTCGTGCACCAATGAGTTTTTCCATTCGAAAAATTTATGTGCGCAATGCCAGTGCTCTTAAACGGTGAAGGAAAACATCGTGAGGAAACCGGCATACCCTAGAACCAAAAATTCGAAGGTATGTGTCAAAGCTTACTATTCTTATAAGCGGCGATGGGCTTGCAACCTGTCAAGTACGGAATACTAACTACTGTGCAAAATGTGGGCATGTCCCAAATGTCATGTTTGGACTTGCCTCTGACTACCCCCTTTAGATATCCTCAAAGATCTAAGTAACTAAAGATCTGAGGAGATATCTACGGAGCCCAGGGATTACAGTCGTGATCATGTATGTATAGATTTTTTTTTATTATACATAGAAAACACCCAGACCAACAGAACAAATTTCTACAGATCATACACAAATTTGTTCCGAGGCGGGAATCGAACCCGCAACCTCTTGCGTCGCAGGTGGACTCTCGCCCGCTGCGCCACAGAGGTCGTCAAATGATAAGGATAAGGGTCGATGTAGTCATAGTGAAAAAAACATGTTACCAAGATAAGATGTCTAAGTATTTACTGAGATATGTTTCACCTCTGTTGCTAGGTGGGGATGTTTCTGCCCATAGTTCTTTAAATACATATAATAAACGAGACTTTGTATTTACTAATTTATTGTAAGTTTTTCATTAACATTGTACGTTTAGTTGTTTATAAAAAAAAATGCAGTTTAAAATAATTTCATTATGCCTGGCCTCACAGTTTAATTGGTTGTAGCGCTGCCTTCTGCGCTGTAGGTGAGTTCGATACCCATCCAGGATAAACATTATGTGTGATGAACACAGATATTTGTTCTGTAACTATGTATTATATGTAAATCGGGGCCAAATCATCATCATCATCATCATCATCATCATCTTCTTCTTCTTCCTGCCCTCATCCCACTAGTTGGGGTCGGCACAACAGGTTCTCTTCCTCCACTCTCCCATATCATCCTTCATCTCAGTCGTCACTCCCTTCTTACGCATATCGTCTTTCACACAGTTTATCTATATTTTCTTAGGTCTACCTCTACTCTATATCCATCCACATTCAAATCCATCACCCTTCTGGACACCATGGCTTTGTGTAAACTGTCAACCAATATTTATTTATTAATTATTTGTTTCAGAAAATGGATCCAGCGCTGATGTAGTTGCGATCGCCACAATGGATTGGGTCACAGCAGCGAGCTCTTTGCTCAGCTTCCTGCTATACTACAACACTCTTGAATCAGGGTTCGTCTACGATGACCGGTTCGTATAAAATGAGACAATTCCTACTAAGTGTTTATATTTTTTCAGTTTGTATCAGTTGAAAAACAGCTGATTTCAAAGAATTTTACGCGGAAGCTCGAAAAATCTTACATAAAACTTTTCATATCTAAATCAATTTCATAATTTTGTAATGTTGCCAAGGGAATTTAACTTACGAAAATACACATGCGCAAAGGAGGATGGAGTTCCTTGTAGGGTAATTTCGCGCTTTGAGGGAAACAAGATTGAGCTTTTTTCAAGGAAAATATATTCCAGCATCAGATTTCATAGTGGGTTGAAGCCATTTACCCTTTTTTGACTTCGCGAAAAGTAGCAAATATCCAAATAAGCGGATAAGTGCTTTTGTAACCAACGCGAAATATATTGGAAATATTTCTAAGGCAAAGAGCTCTTAAAAAAGAAGACAGGTATGAATACAGATGTCGAAAAACTATCTAAAACTAAGTGTTTGAATAATCTACTGGTCAACTCTTTAGCCTTAACTGATATCTTGACATGCCTAACAAAACCTTGAAAAGCTAATTTCTTAAAGAAAATATACAGATATTTAAAAAAATATATACTTGAGAAAGCTCCCCCTATTAACATATTAAGTACTTACAGTTCTATAAACTTTACAAAGTAGCTCTCAAAATGTCCGACGAGAAGTAATTTTATTTTCCTTTGATCTCTCAGACCTGAAGGGTTATGTGGACCACAATGTGTTAACACTGGACAGTTATTTTGTAGAGAAATATAATTAATTATTTTAACAGAAAACTAGGCAGAAAACTGTACAGATTTCTTGATTTCTATTCAATTGTTAGGGATCAAATTAGCTCTAGGAGAAAAGCCATAGGAACCTACGTACCACGTTTATGAATCTTAAGCGAGTTTATTGCCATTATAAAAAGTCAGTGAAATAATTATGTATAACTTGAAATCAATTTACACAAATATTTGTTTTAGGTGCCAATGGTGTTAGTTGCAGATATCTTAATTTACTTTCAAGAAGTAACTTATTAGGAATTCTACTGGGGTAAATTAAATTGGGCTTAAAGACCATTTAAAATAGTTGTACACTCGTACATGTTAGTTGAATAACCCAAGGCTAAGAACAATCGGGCAAGAATTATACGCAGGAGCAAAACCTCCTCGGATTTCTAATTACTTACCTGAGAGTGCCTAAGGGGGGTTGGAAGGGGGAGGGGGGGTAGATAAAAGTACACCCAAAAATTTTATTTGGCACAGGCCCACCTTTCCACAATAAGTAAGCTTCCCATTTGTGCCAGGTTTCAAGCCTTGCAATGACGGTTTATGAGTACACCATTATTCAAAGGCGTGCCGGTTTCATCTAGAGTCTAGATGAAATGCCTTAGAATGAATAACGTCTAGATTCTAGACGTTACTCTTGACGGATCCTAATGCATTGTAAGCAGCGTCATTGGAGAAACGTTTCTATTATCACACCTACAGCATTCATGGAATGCTTACGTAATGATAATGAACACAAAGACAAATGTTTTCTCGGAGGCGTTAATTTCCTCCTTCGAAGAGTACCAAATCGATAATCGCCATAGAATCGAAGAACTTTACTCTCGATCGGAGCCGAAAACCCCACTGTTTCGTAATTGAGGGCTTACGTGACGACTGCGCGGCAGCTGGCCCCAAGTTCCGCAGCAAAAAAGTTCCACACTATCCCCAACTTTATCTCAATCTTAGCTTCGGCTCCAGGGTTACCAGTTTTTATGGATGGTTATGAAAACCAATATGAGCCAATATTATTATAGGCCAGGCTTCGATTTACTATGTAATAGGATTACAGTTTCAATGCTATTGTAGTTCAATATAAGGTTCAGAATGGCAATTTATTCAATATATTTTTATTCGTTTCCTTTCAAGGAGAGCGAGTACCTATTATAGTTTTATATTCGCTAGCGAGACGATCGCTTTCAAATTGTTCAGTAAATCGAGTAATATTTTTAGCTGCACCTCTGTCATCATCAATGGTCTAGTCTAGTATATAAAACGATGCTCATATATTATACAATCTACGTTACAATAAATATCTGGAAAACGAGCATCAATCATGCGGGTTTTTTAAATTTAATCACTATGGTGCTAATACGAATCCAAATACCTTTATAGAAATCATATACCTTATAGTTGTACACCTAGATGCATAAGTTGGGATTTCACCTACTATTTACTGCTTCTCTGTGAACCGGGTGATGTTTGCGCTGCTGCTTAGTGACAGAAAATATTAGGTACAGAATATTATAGGAGCTTTTAGTGATGTTGTGACGTGTTGACGTTTCATGTTGGAAGTATAGGTAGGTGTATTATTTCTGATATTTCCGGCAAGTTTATTTCGTGTTTCAAATAAGTAGGTGATTCTCAAGTTTCTCTGGCGAGTTTTGAAACAAGGGTCAAAACCTTGCTTCCGGCTTCAATATACCGGGCAAGGTTGTTATAAAACATGGCTTTGTGACGTTTATTCAAAGTACATACTATCCTATAGTAAAAACGCTACAGGATTTTTTTTTGTGCTACTCACGTTGAATTAATGAAACAATTTAGGTTATAATTATTAAGAGATACGCTTTTACCCAGAAACAACATAAATATGATTTTTCTTACACAAACATCAATATGGATAGGTACAATTTATGTGTGTAAATCGATACCGTAGTTATGTGAAAACGAGGCAACGCCGGCTACGGAACCTAACGCCATAAAGTGAAAACGCTCAAATCTACCGAAAGTCTAAGGCATTCCATATTTCTATTTTCATTTTTATTATGAGCTCAAGTCTCGCTATCAAAGCTTTGAGAATGACTTTGAACTGGCGATGGTGAATGTTAAGCAATATTAGGTTCTTTACGTAGGTTATATAACTGGCTTTAGTTTGTGATTTCGTTTTTAGATATGTTTATAGTTCTGTCATCTTTAGTAACTGTTACAGATCACTGTCTATCATAGTCTTATTTTGCTATTCTAGTCGCATGAACCACGCAAGTAGGTACTCCATCTATTCTTTCTCGTTTCCACGTTACTAACGTACTCCGAAGTAAAAGACTTATTCGTCAACTGGCGAGCGTGGATCTCGCGAGTGCGCGCGAGTTGGCACCTTCCGATAATACCTATTTTTTCTGTCGTCAACTCGCGCGCACGCATAAAGTACAGTCATGTATAAAACGGATTGAAACAGGGTAAGTACCTACCGACGAAAGAAAGAAGAAGAAAATATGTTTATCTTTCATTCTCTCTTTATTAACTCGGTCTTCGGTCGCCCATGTGGGGCACAGGAGCGGGGTATGACGACGAAAAGATCGGGCGGGTATCGGATATTGGGATATAATTGACATGACAGCTTCACATAATACAAAATAAAATTACAAAATATGTCAAATATATCTAACTGTTTACATTCCTGCTAATTATATTTTCCTAATAATTATCAAAAATATCATACTAGGAGAGTGAAGCGAAATCGCTCATTATCATCTTAATATAATAAAAATATCAATCAACAAGTATTTGGCTAATAATTATTACTTTATATATAAAATAAATCCGTCTTAAAATAAAAAAAAACAACAATGATGTCAATTCAGTTATCGCAAAAACTAAACTAAACTAATTTGACAGCATTAATTGTTACCGTCCCTTTCATAACGATCAAAACAAGAAGGATACCATCCATTTTAGTGATCAAAGTCAAATTAGTTTAGTTTAGTTTTTGCGACAACTGAATTGACAACATTGTTGATTTTTTTTTCTTAGTTTAAGACTATTTACATATATGTAGGTAATAAACCAAATTTTTGAGTCATTGTGATAATGTTGATGTAATTATTAAGAAAAGTTAGTTAGTAGGAAAATCAGCAGTTCTATATTTTTGACATTTTGTTTTACATCATAATATATTATCTATCACAAAAAATATTTCTTCTTTTATTTTAAACTCAAATCGTATCGTGTCTTAAACTTTTAATACTAAAACGTTATAGATGTAGTATATTGTAGATGGCCTTCATCATTAATGAATTTATCAACGGAGTTATATTGATTTATGTATCGAACGTCTAATCTTGTGGTTTTTTATATAAATAATATATATAATTAATTATATTTAGCATAGTTTTTAATAGTAACGTATGTTAAACAATTTTTTTTACAACAAACCCTGATCTGTGATTTTTATAGTTCTTAAAACTGATTAATTTTATAAGTAAGTAATAATTCGTCAAATGCTTTAATTTATATTTGTTGATTACTATTTTTATTATATTTAGATGATAATGAACGATTTCGTTTCACTCATTTAGTCTGTATGATATTTTTGTTAATTATTAGGAAAATTTAATTAGCTGGAAAATAAATTGTTTTATATATTTGACAGTCATATTTTATGGTTTATTTTGTATAAGTCAAACATGTCATGTCAAATAAACATAATATTCCGATACCCACCCGATCCCCTTCGTCGTCAATCCCCGCTCCTGTACCCGCACGGGTACGGCGACCGAAGACTCGGTTAATAGAGAGAGAATGAGAGATAAACATATTTTCTTCTTTCTTTCTTACTAGATAGTCGGTACTTAACTGGTTTCAATCAGTTTTTTAGCAAGACTGTACTTAAAAATGTGTGCGCGCGAGTTGACGACAGAAAAAGTAGGTAAAATCGGAAGGTGCCAACTCGCGCGCACTCGCGAGATTCACACTCGCCAGTTGACGAATAAGTCAAGTAAAATCGCATTCATAGCATTATCCCACGATTTGAACGATTCTCCTATAATATTTGAATTATTGAAACTCAATTCGTTTTTGATATTAAGTTATTCCGACTGGACCGTCTGTGTTATCTGAAAGATCTCTACAATAATAAACGGCGCGTCGGATAAGAACTTCACAAGTGATAGTATCAAAAGTTGCCTGAAATATCACCTAAAGTAGACGAAATATTACTTGACAGAACTTTTCTATTTAAATAAATATCATTTTGCAGTCTGTGAGAAGGAAGTCCAAAACGAAAGTCATTTGCGAACGAAATACTCTGGAACTTTTTATGTAAATAACTGTAGGGAAAGGCGTCTTACTCACAATTTGCAATACAATGGTTGAATGTTAGAGATGATTTTTCCTTCTTCGCATAGTAAGCACGGTTTCGTGCCATAAAATATATTATTCAATCGGCTATCCCACTGGCTTTCCACTCCAAATCCAAAGTGATAAGGGATGAATGTATGGAGTACCTACCCGCTATATTATGATAGGTGCCTACTCTGTGGTCGGCTTAAACTATGAAACGTTTTCTGTATGCTAAGTAAGAGTATAGTAAAAGTTGTTATTATAAGTCAATTATTACAAAGAGTTATTCAAATATTAACAATATTGAACTAATAACTAAAGAGCAAATAACTCCTAAAAATTTTCAAATTTTCACACGTAATGTATCTCAAAATATAAATATCAATCAACAGTCACAATAACCTTTATTTTTCCTCTTTCACTTATTGTGCAATTAAGTAATTGTAAATTATAAGACTTATTGTAAAATAAGTATTGTGCAATATAGTTAAAATATTTTATATTCTTAAGAAAGTCAAAAGTCCTACACTGTCTCATGCAGATTTAGAAATCGATTTTCACCCAGGACATAGCCACATAGAACAAATATTTGTTTGATGAAAATTGATGTCTCATCGGTATATCTGTAGATATATTAAAAAATTATATAGGTATTGCTCAAACTGGTTTTTATAGTACAAGCTTTGATTAGTTTGAGGCGCTAGACAACGCTGTGTGAAATGTCCAACAATATTTATATTTATTTATTTACTGATTGGTAGCATTTACCTGTTTCATGCAATTAACTAAAATGAAAATTGACGCGGAAAGTTGAGCGCAGATTTACAGATCAGCGATCATACAGCGTTCGAAGCCCGTAAAAGCCTTTGTCTCTGCAAATCGGTATTCAAAGTAAAATAAGTTCTATCGCGCTGAGTTTAAATTCAATATGAATAGAACATAATGAGTTTAGATATGCTAGGAAATGATTTCTTGGGCTAAATGCATACTAACGTACAGATGAAGAGTAGAATGCGAAGTTTCTTCACATTTTTATTAAAAGTATACCAAATAAATACTAAAATCAGGTGATCCATTTACACTTTCGAACTTTTCAGGCTATCAAACTTAGAATGCCATTCAAGTATTGATCATATCCTATCAGGTAGGTAATCTAATTAGGTACACTCAGCTAATAAATCATGAGTGATTTAGCAAGTACGTAAACTTAGTACTATTATGTCTTCTATGTAGCGCGGTCACTAGCCCGTCAGCCGGAAAGCGTCAAAATACGGTTCACAAAACCAATTCTAGAGGGCGAGACCTACGTTGAAACATGTCCATTATTTAGAGGTACCGGCACGGGTACGGTCGAGGGCAAAGGTCCGATCGCTCGGGAAAACACCCGATAGATTCGGCGTCGATGAGCGACTGCCCGCCAGGTAAGAAAGCAATATATTATTTAAATTAAGCCATACGGACGAATGTTTGAACTAGCGCCGGTTTTATCTATTCGTATGAAAATTATTCGTGAATAGGCAACTCCTATGGATAAACTTATACATATCTTATACGTATATTACTACATTGTCTTCGAATGCATGTTTAATGGTTACATAAAGATGAAGAATGCCAATTCAAAGTTCAAGATCCAATTTTAAGTTTTGAAGATAAGAGGGGATCAATCGGATTATTTTATTACCATACACTTTAAAAATAAATTGGTCAATTTCAGGAAAATAACATAAAGTTAAAGCCGTACAGCTCCTAAATGCAAATTTCTACAATAAACGTTATCTACTTCCCTCCCTCAAACTTTTATACCCTAAAATATCAAAGAGTTAACTTCTATTTTATTTCGCAGGCGGGCGATACTCTCCAACCCGGACGTCATCGGGCACACACCCATAAAGGCATTATTCGAAAACGATTTCTGGGGAACGCCACTCTCAGATCCCGGCTCGCACGGCTCGTACCGACCTCTCTGCGTCGCTACCTATAGACTCAACTACGCTTTCAGCGGATTTAAGCCATGGAGCTACCATTTCCTGAATATTATATTCCACTGCATAGCCACAGCGCTTGTAGTGACCACAGCAAAGCGGCTGTTACCGGCCTATTGTATGAGAGTTGGCACAGCGGTAGCCGGACTAACCTTCGCAGCTCATCCGATACATACCGAAGCGGTGGCCGGTGTGGTCGGAAGGGCGGATCTAGCTGCGTGCAATCTATTCCTGTTAAGCTTCCTTTCGTACAGTGAGCATATGCGACTGCGCGAGGCACGACACAGAAAGCAATGTCGACAAGTAGTGAAAGATCCCGTGCGTCGACAGATCACCACCAGCGACACGACGTTCCGACTCAGCTGCCACGGACTTGTCCAGCAAATTATGATGAATTTTCGCAGATTGTTGAAGGCCAGCACAGCCGGCCCGTTGAAGTTTTTTGACGCTTGTGAGGTGAAAACCGGACCGATAAGGCCGAATAAGTGTTTGTACAGTGACTGTGTAAGTGACGACAGCGGAGTTCTGCTGCAGTGGTTGACTTTAGCGGGGACGCTCTTATTCGCCGCAGCTGCCACTCTATGCAAAGAGCCGGCTATAATGGTTCTGCCTCTTTGCATATTCTACGACTTTCTGAAAGGCACTCGACGTGAAGATCCATATTCTAAGGTAAGATGCACTATTTTTATTATTGACATCTCATTGTTATAACATGGAACAAAATTTAATAATAGTATATAGTTACTATAAACAAGTCGGGTTCTAACATTTCTATTAACGAAAATTCTTTAAAAAACTACGTACTAATGTTCCATAGTCTTCGAACGAGTAGTGGGTACCTGATATTAATTCGAGTTGGAAAGCACTCGGACTGGTCCAACCCATTGGCTCAGCTGAAGTGTTTTTCAAATATCCTCGCTTGCAGCTTGCAATCAACGAAAAACGAATTATCCAATCACACAGGCAACTGGAATAAACCTTATAGGTTTTTAGCTTCCAAACAGAGTTAAAATAATATTTAAACATTAGTAGGCCACGCACGATTTATCATCACGTAAATCTACTCGCAACGACTTTTTCACTGAAATTAATGAAAAAGAAATCCTTAGTGTAATTTTGTGTACCTGCTTTTGCTGCGGGTGTTTTTATTCAATTGAAAACGTGTTCAAGCTTATTTAAAATTAGAGTAAAGTTAACTATTGGTCGCACTTTAATATGGAATCATTTTTAAAGAAAACTTTTATTGACGACAGAACACACAGAAAGTGTTAAGTATCATAGTTTGTATCATGACATATCAAAATTGTATTGAAGTAGTATTACTTCAAGCTTGAAGCTTTGTCGTTTCTGAAGCATGATGGTTTGTAAGAGCTAATCATTATTGTTTTATTATGTACCTGTTTGTGGCATATATTCTATCCCAAATTAAAATATTTGTTTTTGTGTTTGTATTGTGTAAGTCTTATGGACGACATTCAAGTATCATCATACGAGATTACTCGTATTTGTACGAGATTATCAAAGAAAATTGAAGAAATAATAGTACTGGTAGAGGAGATAATAATACTTCTATGCTATCCTAACATATGATATCTCGTATGATATAAACCATCTGTTTTATTTTAATTTGTATATTATAGCACTGTCACATCCCTCACTGTCTTATAGGAAGTTTTCCAAAACTATAGGGACGTATTCCAAGTACGTAAGCTTGAGATTGGATAGTTGCGCCTGTCTTTGTAAACTAAAGTCACTGCTAATCCTATCCGCACCCATTGGACGTCTTGATTGTTTTCAAGTCGTGATCAGAAACACAATGAACTGTTGGGATAGCAATAGTTTATCGCGTTATCGAACAGATATATTTGAAAAGTCAAAGCAATCAGAGTTGTTATTAGTCAAATCGTCCAAAAAAATTGTTTCGCCAAAACGTTATTCCAATAGATGAAGACGTTTATTATTTTTAAGAAAAAAGTAGCAATGCTCAGGACCTTTTTGTACGCCACCGTAAAATCAAAATCAGTTAGTAATTGGCGGAGATATCGAATAAAATACACACAATAATAAGAAACATAACGTAAGAAAAACTCCTCTTTCTTTGAATTCGGTTCCAAATCATAGTAATTGACGTTAAGTTGTAAGTCATTCAACTTTACGTATTGTTGATCTTAACGTTTGAGGCTGTGGATTTTCTTAACCAGTGCTATGGGTTACCCGGCGAAATGAACTTTCAGAAAGGTATCACTGTGATTAGTAAAGCAAAAGTTATCCTAATATACGAGGGCTAACTATTGATTGCTGATTTTGTGAAACGATATTATTTATGTACATTTCTTTATATTTTAGCGTACACACGTGACTTAAACTTCAACGTGGATTCGTAGCTTCAAACGATATTATTAAAATGTTCACAAGACAAATTAATTTTGATTTTATAGAAAAAGTTATCAATTGGACTTAAAACAAGTGCGTGGGCCAAATGTTTAATAAAAGGTTGATGGATAAAACAGTAGTACGATTACTAAACTCTTATACAATCAACATTTGTCAAAACTGGCTCAAAGTGATTCAATAAACACTCTTATGTCATACCAAATCACTTGATTACAATGAAAACGTATTGATATTGATTGTAAGCAAAGATCCATAATCGCCCCACAGGTTAATGTTAGTGGCTTCATGACTCTTGTAGCTCTACCTTCAGCTCTGTTTATTGTAGGTTCAATTCTCACTCAAAATAATGTAATTATGATGAGCTGTGTCTGAGTGTGTTGTATATACGCTGTGTGAAATAACCATTTATATTTATATATTTTTTATTACAAATTAACCTTCAATAAATTGAAAGATTATATAATCCTGAAACGACCGTGGTCTAGTAAAAACACATTGAATTGTGTACGATGATCAATTACTTTTTTTGCTAACTGTACCCGACTTTATAAATCTACACTTTTAGAGTCATTGACCTACACATAAACATAATTTATGATCAATTTGTTAAAACGCTATACACTTGATAGATTTTTTGAAAGAAAGAAGGTTTTTGGTAAATCAGAATGAGAAAATAGAATGATTTCGGTGCAAACTCGTTACACAGAATCGTAAAAGAAGTTAAGATCGTAAAACAGGAACTCTCCTTTTAACTGCGTATTTTCTGCTGTAAATATTTCGGTAAAAGCAAAACCCCATTCATGACATAAGGATAGGTAAGAATATTCTGAAAAATAGAAGTGACTCTTATTTTGAGATTTTTATAAACTAATTTCATGAATGCAAAAGTTTGCGTGTTTCTGCGTGACATGTGTATTTTTGTCCATTTTATCTTGAAATTTGGTGTGAATGTAGATCATACTGGATTTGGACACACTTTTTTTCATGAAAAAAAACTGCAAGAAGAAAGGAGGAAGTGAGGGTTCCGACAAATCATCTAAAAATCTTTATGAATAAAGAGTTTTGGCCGAAGGGTGTCAAGATTCGACGTACGTCCCGTCTTTTATAATGACTCTAGTTTCTAAAGACACATGACTATTATATGACGAGGGAGTTTCGCTTCTAGCGAAATCATATCATTTATTCTGTTTAACTTGTTTTTTAATTTTCCAGCGACTGCATCCAGACATTAAAGAAATAATACACAAGGTAGATAATCGCATTTCGTGAGCACCGTACATTTCCGACCTACGTTTTGGTCGTAGAGTAACAGTTATTATGAAATCCTCCCAGCATAAGTACCGTAGATAGTGATTTCTCTACGGAAAATCTCATTTTGTGTCGACTTAGGTATCATTTTTGTTTGGCAAAATAACAAACTAGTGTCACTCTTCCGTGCTCATACTGGCTAGCACAAGTAAAATCATTACTTTTTGACTTTCAGACTAATTGACAAATGCTAAGCTAAAGTTCTTGATGCAGATCACGTTAGGCTTCCGAGGTCTAATGGTGCATTAAGGATGAAATTCCTGAACTTTAACCGCTGTGGTGCAGCGATGGAAGGAATTCCACACGAACAATTTCACGGGCGTTCTATAGTAAATATAGATATAGGTATAGGTACTGTAGATTAGTGTTGTATGCTATAGCTATAAACGGTAGATAAGGGATGCAGGAACAAAGAAGCGTTTGTGATTGCAAATTCTCTTTGAGCGCCCCGTGATGGGTGTTATTAACATTAATCATTTTGATTATAATTCATTAACGGGGCGGGCGTGCAATTGCTATAATATCTCTCCGAGAAACGCTAACATAATCACATAATTTCAGACCGCCATTGTTGATATTAAATTTGAAAAATATTTTAGAGATAACTATTTTTTTTACGGAATACTGCCAAACTCATAAATGAATTACACATTATTTTTTATCTAAAATAGAGCATCTAATGATCTTTTCTATTCAGATCTGATGCACAATAGAGTCTTAAACTCTATTGTGTATTAAAAAATAGAACAGTCCTTCCATTAATTACTAAGTATTATTCCCGATGTAAATTAGAAATACTCGAACCAGTGGGATATAACTTCACTGTCTTTGCATGCAGAACGTCACACACAAATAATGTTCCACTAACGAGGTGCTTTACTTCCCCATCTCTTGTATTTTCTCTGAATCCGGAGCTGACTGCGTGTTTGGTGACGAGCAGAAGCGGGCAGCGGGCTGACATTTTTCAAAATAGTTTTATATTTCAGGAATATATGATACAAGTATCTCACTTAATGAGGTCTTCGACAAGATTCAATTTTCATGCCACACAAAGCCTACTGAAATTAAAGCTTCGATGAGTCTTTCTCACAGAAGCGCTCATTTATTAACTACTTAATAGAGAAGCGCTCATAATGGAGATTTTAAACATAGGTAACTAATGATGTCAGCATCGAATTTGTTTTTTTTATGAACACATTTCGCAAACTAATGTGTGAGGCTTCAAACCATTTGCCTTTGTATTATAAAACTAGGGCTAGTTACCATTCGACCCGCTCCCTCTTTCACTACCTACTGAAGGCAGATATTATGTTCAACCTTATTTATCTGACGATGACAGAAAACTGTTACAGTTATAATGAGATTGTTTTTATGCAAAGTTATTTTATTTCTATTGAAAATAATTTCTTTGTTAAAAATGTCTAGTTTGTATTCGAATACTTATAATAATTGTTTTTGTTTTCTGTTGAACTCTGTGGACTGTGGAGCATATCCAGTTATAAACATAATATAACAAAAAGTCTGCGTACGTTCTATTTGCCCTATAGTAAAATGTTACTGCTATCGCCTTCAAGTTTATACCATCTCATGCAATAAAGTGATAAAACAGTTAGCTGGCACGACGTTACTGAGCCTCAGATATATCGAAGCTAACAAATAAAACAACCATTAAAGCCGAAACTTGCCCAAGGTTTTGTTTTCTTTTTCATATTTCCATAAATCTTACTGAGACTTCGCGTTATGTATTGAGGCAATAATACCTTCAATGGCTCGGGAAATATAAATGGAAATTATACACAAGTCACTGGATTACAAATAGAAAAACGGTTAAACGAAACAATCTGTTGTTTTGTACATGGCTGCACAACAAGAAGCATCCAATGAGTTATCGATATCTTATCGATTAATCTTATAAATTATACACAGTCCCTTTTTGTTTTAAAAAAATTCTCAAGTTGTCCACTTAATGTTGGTACACGTTTTTTTTTTATATTTTAAATTGTTCATACGATTTTGTACAAACTAATTTTATAAAATAGCTGCCAACTTAACAACAATGATGACCTTCTTCTAATGTCTTTAAATCGAAATGATCGTTGTATTTTTAATGAATAAAGTTCTATTGAGTTTGAGTTGGTGAGCACCTCCCCTAATATCGTTAAGTAGGCCAGTAATATTCATGATACCATTGCTGAAGAAAAATTAACGGTACGCTTAGCCAAATTAATATCGATTTGAAGTTCTGCCCAGCTCGTTTACCCTGCATAAAATTAGTAGCTGAACCTTTTCGCGGGCCGGGGCCCAATATTTCTCTCATCTAGAGGACTGAAGCAATTTTGTGTGGCTCTCAACATTAAATTAACATTTGGGCTTTTTCTTCTCTCGCGTTGCCCTTGGCTGGCTCACATCCCAGTATATTTCAGCGGTCGCGTAATTTGTGGCTCGTAAATGTTCTGAAATTGGTCATCCCTTTGGTTGAGGTGAATTTATGGCCTCCTCGGTTGGCCTGTCGAAAGGGGAATTAATAAGTCCCCTCTAATGGTGAAACGTACCCTTACCATCAATTTGAATGCCAATGCCCCAAGATTGGCGCGGGTCTGTAAAATGAGCCTGAACATGATATATCTCACTTACAAATTCTTATTCATTTTGCGCACCCGATAAATTGGTTTCACATTCATTGCTTTATTTTATTATCGTAACCTATCGTGCTTATGAGAATAATATTGAAGTTTACTTTGATGAAAATTGAGGATACAATTATAATTTAGAATTTAATTTACATGGAAATGAGCACAGGCTGTAGCGCGTGCGTGGCTGACATAGAGGCCAAGTACGCGTCTTCCTGTTAATTATAATTTTCAGAATATAATTATATCCAATTATTATCTACCCAATCATATTATAGTTATAGACATAATACTCATTTCGTGTTTTCACAATTACGTATCCACAAACAACGTGACTGTAAAGCATTACCTACGTAATGTTAAAGTATAGATGAATATTATGATAAAATTATACGACACACCACACATCAGATATTGTATCAACTATACGTATCTACTTACGTTGTTATTGCTCAGATCTCTTTACCTTCTCCATGCGATAAAAGGCATGCCCTTGTAAAATATTTGGCTTTTTATGTTTGTTATTCAAAAAGGTTCAAGCCTCGCCTTTTCCTTATTTGGTTTCGGCTTTGTAAGTTTCGTCTCCAATTTCGCTGATCTCTGCCACGTTGACAATGTTCCAGGAATTTAAAGCCTTCTCCTTTAGTTTCTTTACCTATGAATAGTTTCTACTGAATTCGGGTCGACGCGGCGAAACTTTGAGCGTTGCGGTCCTTTGAGCTTCCCTGATTCAGCGCTCATCGCTTTGAGGAGGTAATATTTCACAATATTCAAGTAAAGCAATAAACAAACCAGGTTGTAAATAACATTGGTTGAACGCCTCCTTGTCTTGAGAGAAGAATAATGGTATTTTATATTTCGTTAGGTCTGCTGTATAGTACGTATATATGGTTGTGTCCGCTCGGATGGCTGCCAGATGCGGCTTGCGCCCGCATCCAGTTCTAGTGTCCCTCCCGTTCGCCAACGACTTAAAGTTACGTCTGGATGTGACTTTTACTGTTGTGTTTAATAGCTGCAGACTGTGTATGTCGGCGAGATTCGTTTGGTTATAGCTTGTGCACTTGTTGTTTTCGACAGCTTGCCAAAAGTTTATAAACGTTTCGTGCATATTCTACTGGCGTAGAAAAGTTTCACAACATATTCACAGTAGAAATCTACATAGATTTTTACTAAATGAGATCCTTGAACAGACAAAAGTATGTCCAAGTATTAAATTTCGCACTTACTTATTTGTTTTCCGTATTAATTTCCTTCTAATTTCTCAAACTGTCATGAATTCAAGGTTCTTTTTAAAATAACAAAACACTGCAGTATAATGAAGGTACAGTGACACTTTGACCTAAAGACCCGTCGCCGTTCCAAGGCCCCGTGACACAAATACCTTTGTCAGTCGCATGCATTTTGAATCGCAGTGTAAACAAGGGGTAGAATGCGAGCGCGCGTGAACCCCTTGTCTCTTCCACTTCAGCAGCATGGCATGGTCCCGCCGGTCTTAAATCAAAGAGCCGAGAACTCTCCCTCACACTTCCATATTTTCGCACCCCGACAACGTCGTATAATGGCTATTGACCAAATTTATCGACTTTTATGTCATACTCTCATCTTTATGCGGAGTGAAGGCCTGGAATTGGCCTCACATAACGTATGTGGGGAAGCGTACTATTCCACATTACGATAAATAATACCGATCATTTTGCCGGATAATAAGATTTCTTGCTTATTTATGAGCTTCAATTTCAGGCAATTTTACCGCTATTAATCCAGGGACAGTTTTTTTGGTTATCTATCTATTTAGAAGCCGTTGGTAACTGTGGTTAGTAAGAAGACGATGAATACATAGGTACTTAAGTATTGTGTACTTACATTTATTTAGAAAACCTTCTATTTACCAACTGACGCGATCGGGACTCTAATCCCCAGGCTCTGTGGATATCTCATCAGACCTCTAGTGACTCATATCTTTGAGGATATCTAAAGAGGGTAGTCAGAAGCACGTCCGAACAAGATATTTGGACACATTTTGCCTACATTTTGCACAGTAGTTTGTATTCTGTACGTGGCAGGATACAAGCCCATCGCCGCTTATAAAAATACTAACCTAGACACATACCTT
Organism: Cosmorhoe ocellata; assembly: GCA_963675405.1. NCBI lineage: Eukaryota > Metazoa > Arthropoda > Insecta > Lepidoptera > Geometridae > Cosmorhoe > Cosmorhoe ocellata. Next base: position 7,801,306 of record OY776250.1, on the reverse strand, counting down.
CGATACAATTCTATATCAAGTTAAAAAGAAATAAATAATGCTTATATTTTTATCCAAGTTCTCTAAAAGAAATGAATCGCCTTTGATTACTAACAAGGTCTTGTTTATGAAGTAGTGGCACAAAACACCTTAATTCCCGGAACAATTGTTCGCTCACGTGTGTTATGTACTCATTCAAAGCGCTTGGAGGCTGGCTTACAGCACGTGAGCAATCACAAAAGAACGGAAACGAGCTGCGAAGAAACACTGTCATTAATATACGTCCTACCTTTATGTCGGTCGGTGTGCTGCGCCGGCGTAAGTAGACTTCATTAAAAGAAGTGTCGTGAATCATTGCATTTTGTATCTTATGTAATTGAGATAAATGTCACAGGACTCATCTTTAATTTGTTTCTATTCAACATTGACTCAAAGCTAAAGTTTACTGAGCGAACAAAAACGCTTTATCAGTACGAGTACGAGTAGGTAAATTAAACCAGTTTCGCGAAATTTAATTACAACTTTACAAACTTTTATATGTAGGTAAGTACTTTTTCTAAGTAAGCAAACAAAAATATTAAAATAAATGCGCCGTAGCTGTGTCTTATTAGGTACTATCTTCCGCTCGCGGCGTCGCCCACGAAGTACCTACATAAAATATAGCCTACGTTCATCCTGAAAGTTCATTCTACACGTTAGTGAAAGAATTTTTGAAATCGGTCCATTAGTTTCTGAGCCAATTCAATGCAAACAAACAAACAAACAATCAAATCTTTCCTCTTTTTAATATATAAGATAAGAAGAAGAAGATAGAAGAAGAAGATAATAACGTTAACGTTATAAATATTAAAGTTCTTTAAACCATTCACCACACTGGTTCGAAAGAATTAGTGATACGATAAAAAGAAGAAGAAGTAAAAAGTATAAAGTATTATGTACCTTTTCGCCTAATAAGTATTTTCGTTATAAATTCGATAGTAAATAGCTGTTACTAAGCCGTTATTATTCCTATTTACTATATTCCAATGGTTTAATTCAATATTTACATATTTCGACTTGCCTAAAAAATACATTATCTACCGAGCCTATAGAGATTACAGTCCTATAAATTTTATGTTTTTTTTGGTAAGTATATAAATTTGAATCATCTGATTGATCCTGTAAAGGGTGTCTGTTTATCGCTGACATTTAGTAAGCCCTCGAAAGATAATTGAATCCTAACTGCCTAAAATACCATTCACGGTGTCTAATTCAAACAAAGCCACTCTGAAAATCGACTGTACAATGGAGTGGGTTTTTGGGTTTTCTGTTTCAGGTATAGGTGTGTAAACTTTTTGTACAAAAACTATGAACGAATTGTATTGTTCTCCGTACATATTTTTAAACGTCGGTGAATTTATTACGACAATTACGGTATTTTACCGTTTTACGACTGACGTCACGTCACGTGTTAAATTAAATTGCGCTTTAAAACGCCGACCACGTTTTTCATTGTGGAGAACAGACTGAATGAATTAGATGGGTGGCAACAGCGTGGCGATCGCAAGAATGTCTTAAATATGTAGTAAATTAATTTTGAAAAGAGATGAGTACCTATGTCGCAAATTGATCAGGACTGCGATTACGTAATTTTGATACTAACAAAACATTATTACTAACAGCTTCTAGTTACTAGCGGTGAATTTTTTTATGGAAAGTTTTTGCCTTAAAATTATTATTAGATAGTATATTTTTGGTTTATTGCCTGGGGAATATTGTTTGTAAGTATCAGAATTACGCACTGTTGCTGATAGACCGGGGAGATGGGCCTCGTCAGCATTGTGCTGCAACCCGTCTAGGAGAAGGACACTCCGAAATCAAACCCGGGGAGATGGGCCTCGTCAGCATTGTGCTGCAACCCGTCTAGGAGAAGGACACTCCGAAATCAAACCAAACAACTGTCAGGGAGCAAACCCGAGAACAAACCCCGATCCAAGGTGTTAACCGAACCGTGCCGATGGATTCGTAGCCAGAGGGTAAGCTGGTTGCTAACGGTGGGTGTCTGTGTTGGCAGTCACAGGACACGGTGCTGATCCGCCTTACCCCCGTAAAGGGCTCTGCGGGGGTGGACTTTTAGTTCCCTACTACTCGTGGGAACGCAATGATGATTTCAAAAAATAACAATCGTCAACATGACGGCGACGTGGTTCGCCACCCGTCACGTCTCGTTTCTTGCGGGGGCGAAAAGTGGTTCACGGAAAGCCGTTTTGCTACGCTGAATGTAGCAGGAGGAATGGAAGAGAAACTGAACGAGGTGTGTCAGATGATGAATGAAAGAAGAATTGATGTCCTTTGTGTGAATGAAACGAAGCGGAAAGAAAGTGGCACCACCAAGCATGGACCCTACACGGCATACTGGTCCGGAGTACCTAGTGCTGCCAGAGCCTGCCAGGGAGTCAGTGTCTTTCTTTCTGCGCGGATGGCTGATTGTGTGAATGAGTTTGAATATGTGAGTGCAAGAATTATTTGGATTAGAATGAAAGTAGGATTAACCCGTCTCTTTGTTGTAGGGGTGTACGCCCCTGTAAACTCAGGACCGGGTTCATCCAAGAAAGGACAAGAAGAAAGAGATAAATTTTGGGAGAGTCTGAGAGATGTCTTAAAGTCATGTAAGGATAATGAAAGGCTAATAATGTTAGGTGATTTCAATGGATGGGTGGGAGTGAAGCGTGATGGATTTGAAAGAGTACTAGGAATGTTTGGTGACGAAAGAGTGAATGGGAATGGTAAAAGTTTGCTTGAGATTTGTTTGGAACGGGACCTTTGTGTGACAAACACTATGTTTGAGCACAAAAGGATCCACATGTATACAAGAGAGGCGAAGAATGTAACGAGAAGTATGATAGATTTTGTGATAGTAGATGAAAGAATGAGAAAGAAAGTGCTAGACACAAGGGCATATCGCGGAGTCGGCATCCATACAGACCACTTTCTGGTAATAAGCAGAATAAGTGGTCTTTTCAAAGGATGGCGACATCGAATACGCGAGACCACGAGTGTTCTAGAGAGAATAAAAGTAGAAAATTTGCAAGATGATGAAGTGAAAGAGAAGTATAAAAGTAAATTGATTGAAAGATTTGATGGACTTGATGACATTTGTGAGATTGAGAATTTGTGGAATGTGTTTAAAGAAGAGGTTGTGAATGTAGCTTCGGAAGAATGTGGTGTGAGTAAAAGAAGAAAAGGAAAAATGGGGAAGCATGTATGGTGGGATAAAGAGGTGCAAAAGGTAGTAAGTGAGAAGAAGAAAGTTTGGTTGGATTGGCTAGCTATCAGAGCTAGTCAAAGAATCCAAAAAGCTACGATTGAGGATGTGAATGATGCTAAAAGCGAGTATAAGAGAATAAAAGGGTTGGTGAAAGAAATGATTGCAAGAAAGAAAGATGAACAGAAAGATGAGTTTGACAGAAGATTATCTGAGAATTTCCAAAAGAACATTAAGTTTTTCTGGAAATCCATTCGTTCAGCCAGAGGGAAAATTCAAAGCTCAGAGTTGAACTCGATCAGAGACCAGAATGGAAGTTTAGTGAAAGGTGAAGAATGTGTGTTGAAAAGATGGAAGGAATATTTTGAAAGCTTGTTTGAAAGAGAGGAGGAACAAGCGCCTACCTCGGTTACGAATGAGAATGAATACGAAGATGAAAGTGATATTAGCATGAATGAAATTGTGAGTGCATTGAAAAGAATGAAATCAGGGAAGGCTGCAGGGTATGATAGGATTACAGTTGAGATGCTGAAGGCTGGACATGGGTCATTGCGAGTCAGCTGTACCGACTTTTCAATTTATGTTGGAGTGCCGGCCGAGTACCAAGTGATTGGTGCAAGGCTGTCATAGTACCACTTTACAAAGGAAAAGGGTCACAGCAAGACTGCAAAAATTATAGGGGCATTAGCCTACTCAGCATCGTCGGTAAGCTGTATGCGAAAGAGTTATGAAAGAAACTGATGAGAGGATATGGGATGCTCAAGCGGGATTTCGAAAGGGTATGGGATGTACGGATCAGGTCTTTTCCTTGCGATGCATAGCCGAGAAATTTTTGGCCAAAGGTCAAAAGGTCTATTGCGCTTTCGTGGATCTGGAGAAGGCCTATGACAGAGTGATGAGGAATGAACTGTGGTCGGCACTATCGATGTATGGAGTGAAAAGCAACCTAGTGCGAGCCCTGAAATCTCTCTATGAGGGTTCCAGGGCTTGCGTTAGGATACATGGGTCATACACTGAATGGTTTAACATCCAAAAGGGTGTTAGACAAGGATGTGTAGCGTCACCATGGCTTTTTAATCTATTCATGGACAGTTGCTTGCAAGATATGAAAGATAGTGATTGTGGATTAAGAATGAATGAGTTACTCGTCAAATGTCTTCTCTATGCTGACGATCAGGTAATACTTGCATCGTCGGCAGAGGAGTTACAGGAGATGGTAACAGGCAAGCATGAAGCTTTTGACAGGAAAGGGATGAAAATAAATGAAAGTAAAACGAAAGTGATGGTTTTTGAAAGGGATGAATGCATGACAGAATGTAATATAATGATTAGAGGAAAAAGAGTGGAACAAGTGAAAGAGTTTGTTTATTTGGATACGCTGTTTAAAAGAGATGGAAAAAATGATGACGATATTGAAAGGAGAGTGAATGCTGGAAATAGTGTGAATGGGGCACTTCACACATTTATGAGCAGTCGGATCGTGTCCAAAAAGGCACGACTGGCTGTGCACGGTGGAGTGTTAGTGCCGACATTGATGTATGGTAGCGAAAGTTGGGTATGGCAGAAGAAGCATCAGAGTAGAATAAATGCAGTGCAAATGAGAGCTTTAAGAAGTATGTGTGGTTTAACTTTGAATGATAGAGTGAAGAACAGTGTGATAAGAGAACGTTGTGGAGTGAAAGAAGACGTAGTGATGAAGTATGAAAAAGACTGAGGTGACTAAGATGGTTTGGGCATGTAGAAAGGATGGATGAAAGGAGATTGACGAAACAGTTGTATAAGGAGAGTGTGAATGGGACAGTTGGAAGGGGAAGACCTCGGCGTACGTACCTCGATCAAATTGGGGACGTTTTAGAGAAAGGCCAGGTCCAGAGTACCCTAAACCGACGCGCATGTATGAAGAATGTAATGAGAGTAAATGAAGCAAAAGAAGTATGTCAGGATCGTAGCAAGTGGAGATCCGTGGTCTCTGCCTACCCCGTCGGGAAACAGGCGTGATTTTATGTATGTATGTATGTATGCTGATAGACATTCATTGTAATTGATTGCAATTAGAGTTTCGTAAATAGCCACTCAGAGGAGTTTGAGTAGGTATTGACATCAACACGGCATCCAATTTCGTCCGACCCAATTTATTGGCGTCATGATCATTATTAGAAACTTTTGCAGCAACTCCGAAACACCCTGCACTGGTAACGTAAAGTACGGAAATTTATTACAGAATGTTTTTACAGGCCTTCCAAGTTTCTTAATCTAAAATCGATAGGAACGATGCCAAGGAAAGTTGTGAATGGTACCCACCTTAAGTTCGGAATCGAAGGAAGTCGGACCTTTCGTCCAACACCTGCGTAGATTCGGCAACGCTCCGCGATAAAGCCGCCAGTCTGGTATTGCCGCCGAAATGAGACAAGTCGAATCCTTTATGTGAAAACTTCTCGTGTTCCAGGGTACGAGAAAAAGGTTTTTTATTTAGAGACGTTTCTAAAACGCGATGAACAATAATTATTATTAAATATTTTTTATGGTTTCTGTCTGAGACTGCTCGCGTAGGTTTTGGTTTGGTATTACATTAAAAATTATTTATCCATGGTAATATTATATAACGAATTTAAAATTCTGTCTGCTTTTACATCTTTACTAATGTTATAATGTAAGAGGAAAAGTTTGTTTGTTTGCTATTCTTCCGATTTAAACTTTCAGAATGAACATAGGCGAACATAAATATATTTCATATAGTTATCTCGCGGGCAAAGCCGCGGGCGGAAGCTAGTTTACAATATTCAGAATGGATCTCGTCCCGTTCTATTATAGCTAGATATTTATACTACATCGTGAATAGTAAAAGTATAATCTTTGAAAAAAAATACGTATATTTATTTTAACTACTAGTTATTGCCCGCGACTTCGTCAGCATATAGTTCATTTTCAAAATGAAAATCGGTGTAACTGTTCTCGAGCTTTAAATGGTGTTGCTTTAACATGATTACCTACATGAAACCCATGAACATTTTGAATGGGAAAATCAAGGATTATTTTTCTGCTATTCAATTCAGAGACATTCACAGACAACAGATCAAAAACCATGAAAATCGGTCCATCCGTTCTAGAGTTATAAGTGTTCGAACAGACCCTACTTTGTTTGATATCTTACGCCCATGGCTTCGCCCGCGTGGTAACTTGAAAAAAAAAATACAAATCTATCACGCGGGAACCGTACATTTTTCCTGGATAAAAAGCCTATATGCTATAAAATAGCACATAGGCTTTTTATCCAGGAAAAATGGTTAATGGTGGCTACGAGTTAATAGTGGTCTGGAATAATCCAGACTATAATCTATATCTGTGCCAAATTTCATTCAGATCGTTCAGCCGTTTCAGCGTGAAAGAGTTACAAACATACATCCATACATTCTTACAAACTTTCGCGTTTATAATATTACTAATAACTGTTTACGCCTAACTTTGGGACCCAATGCAACGTGTGTTTTACTCAAGCGATATTTATTTTAAAAAACATTGATAGATTTTATGATACACGGTCGGTTGTGTTCAGTATGTCGGTCGGATAGAGCCAACAAATCGAATCACCGCATAAAGCCCATCTGCGCCATGTGCCGTTTCTGTATCGTTTTACATCTGAGAAAACTTATTCGATATAACGACTGATAAATTTAGCTTTCAAGTGATTTGTTGGAAATATAATGTATTTAACTGGTGCCTTGACTAACAAATTAAGAAATATATACATTTTTTAAAGAAACAAACAGGAATACACACTATTATACCTCTAATATTGTAAATGGGAAAGTTTGTGAGGATGGATATTTGTCAATCAATATTAATTCACAAACAGCAGAACGGATCTGGATGAAACTTGGAGTACGCGTAGTTTATGACCAGTAATAACACATTAGGTTTCTTTTTATTAGGGTATGTACCTCGCGGGTTGAGCCGCGTGCGGTTTCTAGTATAAAATACATGTGAAACAAATGAGCTATCTAATCTATCAACTATCTGGTTCCCATAGTACAAGCTTTGCTCCTTTTGAGACTAGATGGCATTGTGTAAAATGTTCCCCGATATTTTACTTATATATATTTATCTATATAAGGACCGTTATAAACTAATAACATTAGTTACTTTTAGAAATATTTTCCGTGAATGAAATTCTAGCTTTGACGTCTAATGTAGCATATTTTTTTGCGTAGTATCTAAGTACCTTTTTTATGTAGCACATTTATAACACACTAGCTTTCACCCGCGGTTTCGCCCGCGTTGGAACTTGTTAAAATATAGCTTTTATAAACTATTCCAGACTATCTTTTTGCCAAATTTCATCTAGATCCGTTCAACCGTTTCAGCGTGATTGAGTAACAAACATCCATACATCCATCCCTCCAAACTTTCGCATTCATAATATTAGTAAGATAGGATTTTATTGTTACGAAACCAGCCGTCTTTATGTATGAAATATACGAATGTATATTTTCTTACCTTATTTCCCAGGCTAAGCAACGGACATCGAGGGTAAAGAGAGTTAAAAGGGTCCCCAAAACCCAAAACATCTACGTAACAAAATATAATCTAAACATTCAAATGAAGGTCTTTATTCGTTAGGTGTTTCACCTCCCTTTGGGTGTATTAAATATCTTTTGTAGGTCGGTACCGAGTGGGACAAAACGGTCACTCTTCCGGCTGTTACGTTTTAATTGCCGTTGTTTATTGATAGCTCCAATTCGTTTTTTGTGTCGTGCGAAAAATTCAGTTTGATGCTTTTGTATATAGAACCATGTACCTAAAGCTATTTGTTCAGCGCTTGTGAACTAGTATCACAAACGGAGAGGCACTGAGCTTATACTCACATAGTCAAAAAGTTTCTGTTTTAAACCATTCGTTGTAACCAATACTATGCAAGACTTACAATTGTCTACATAAAACGTTTACAACGAGCCATTCCTTCTAAAGTAATTATTTCCTTAATTCTTAGTAAGTACTAATTTGAATTATTATGATAATTATGATACATTTAAAGTCTTTTGTCCTTTGGATCCGTTTATATCAAAGTACTTAGGAAACCTCAACTAAGATATTATTATCGAGAGTCTTAGATTTTTTAATATTTAGAATGGAAAGCACTTTCAGCTAATTGAAGCAGCAGAATACATTGGTGAGAAGCTAATGGGGAGATTATGACAACGGGCAAATTGGGCGCATTTGGGCAATAAAATTGGGAATGTTTGCCCGCGCGAGCGATGCAGCCTGTGTCTACAATTTGGTTTGGCTTGCTGGTACGGAGCTGTGATAAGCTTAATAACATTGTTCAGGCTTACTTAATTAATATCTCTAAACTTGTTTCTTTCTCACAGTTTCGTTGTAAGCCTTCCAGCTTAAAGATTTTTTTGAACAAAATGTTGGTTCTGTGTCTAACATGTTACAGTTATTTGGTTCCCATAATAATTACAATATTTGTGTAGTTTGGGGATCGAATATGACGCTGGCTGAAATGTCCCCCAGTATTTAGTACGATACATTTTTAATACTAATTCAAACTACAAAAGCTCTCGAAAACAAATGAATTTCCAATTCTTGAACAACAATAAATTATTTGTCCCTATTCGAATCAAAGCCTGGAAGCTTCAGCACCCTAATTTAAAATAATAAGATCGGTTGATCTACGTATCAAAGCTACCATTATTCAAAGAAGCGAGACTTTACCAGAGTCCCCGGCAGCGTAAATTTTATCCATAAAATAAAATATTATCAATACTATCATTTTCACTTTGTAAATAGGAAAGAATGGTTGAAATACAATTACTCGAACTGAACTCGACACAAGCGTCCTATTTCTTTCTCGCCTACTACAGTAATGGGTTTGGTGCTTCTCGTCCCCAGCGGTGGGGTGTGGGGGGGTTCCCCCAGACTCCAACGCCAACGCCGTCGGTGCCACCAACAATGACCTCGTATTTCAGACGGAATTGCTCAAACACGGAACAGCGAAAACTCGGAATAGCGTTTAGGTTTTAAATTAAAACAATGCGGAGTCATGTTGTTTCGTGTCACAAGATCAACCTACGCGATGGCCGTGTATACGTCGACGCACATTTTTGTGTTTTTATGTTATTGTTATCCTTATTGTTATTATAAAAAGTACATATGCATAATCTGGGTCTGAGGATTTGGAATTTCACACTCACAGCTCTTTTCGGAAATACATCCAAAATTTTCGGGGTTTTTAATTTATTTTTGAGTAATACTTCTTTACGCATGACTTGGGGATAAGTTGGTGAATGCGTGACGAGAGCGTTACGAAAAGTGTGATCGGGTGAGGCGAACGGAGGTTGAGAAGGAGATATAAGTTAGTAAAGATAAAAGAGAAAGAGTTACGTTTCGTATTCTGTAGGGGCAAGAGAGAGACACCTTTTCTTTCTCTCTTTCTCATAGCCAGTTTTCACACCTACATACCTAAAGATGGAGCTAAAGAAGTTTTACTTCAGTCGTGTGGTCTAAAACACACTCGTTTTTTAGATAGAGGCGTATGTAGTTTGCTTGTCATCTGTATAAAGTACTAAAATACCTTCAACGCGCTTTAACATAGATGGGTGATTGTTTGAAAATGCGACTGAGAGCTTCCGCTTCCGTGCTTCAGCACGTTAAACTGTCAGTTACAGAAAACAGTCGCTAAGCGATAGCAAAGGTCTCCAGTAAGCCAAAATTATTGTTACCTATTATATATTTCAGTAGCACGCTATATTCATATTTAGGTAAAAATAAACAAATTCACATAAAATGTGATGTACTCACTAATTATTTAAAAGTGCCTGTACAAGCTGGTAAACACTGTCGAAAAATCGAATTTCTTTTAATGTAAGAATTTCTCAATAATTTTGCTCCTTTTATGTTTCCGTACTTTCACACCCTGTTTTAGTACATTTCACAAATTAGATCGCACAAAGAAATTATTACAAGTAATATCTCAAACTTCAAGTAGGATAAAGTATTTTATTCATAACTCTAGGTAGAGCGGGAGCGAATGCTAATCAGCAAAGTAGAGCAACACAAATATTACTCACTGCGGATACGGAAATTATAACAAAGAGAATAAATTGTGAAAGTGCAATTGCCTCACAATGTGTGCCAACAAGTTGCTTTTGCATATTATTTAAAAAAAAATTACCTGAATATGGTGTAGTTCTAATTCTCATTTGATGTCTGTTTTTTTAAACAAAATCGCCTTGTTTATAATAACTTTATTTAGCTATAACAGTGGTATTCATGACCTTTCACTCAGCCTTTTCCAAATTTGTACTTTTGCACAATGTACAAGTATTGTACAGTTTCCAAGTATGTACCTACATAGATTACATCAAAAAATATAACCGGGGTTTGAAAGCAAGACCTTAGGATCAGTTGGTAGGTCGCTTCCACTACACCAATACTCTTTTGGATAGCAACCATTTCAAACGTAGTTATGTAGCTCTGTTTGAAGACCAACTTTGATCACTACTGCTTGTGCTAAATCCCGCTTTCAACACTGAATTAAACTTTTGGTCTCTCTCAAATTATTCCTAACACACTGGTCTGTGTCTAAATATCGGTAAAATGGAATGTTCATATTTTGAATCATTACCAACTGGGGCCTTACCACAAGCTTATAATCCATCATGTTTCAGAAACATCATAATTCAAGCTTGAAGTAACAATACTTCAATAAAAATTTTATAGGTCATGGTACGAAATATCGAAGTTATATTACTTTGATGTTGCCCGAAGAGCTTGTGGTAACGTCTTGATAAATGATATATGTACATCGATTCGTTTTCCATCTTAAAACTGTACTAGGCACCGCAGCATCCTGTATGTAAAAAGTGAGTAAAGAGTTCCATTTCACATAGCATTCCATCATCATCATCTGCAGCCTGACTTCACCCACTGCTGGGTATAGGCCTCTCTTTGCATAAATGCCATTATTGTCCACGGTCTGCTGCTAGCCTCATCCAGGTCCGGCCCGCGACGGATGTTATAAAACACACATAGCATTAAACATATAAAATAGATGCAAAAAGCGTTTTTATTTTCTTCTTTTCCATACAGTACTCACATAAAAGATAGCTTTGTTAAAATCTCTAAAAAAATTAAGTAATATTTTTTTCCATCCCAACTGTGTATTTAAAAAATATTTAATATTCATTGCCTATGATCTCAACCGGCGCTCAAATAATATTAGGAGGTATTTATTAATTATCTTTTATTAACTTACTGTAATTATTTATTGATTAAACATCCGTATTACTACTCGTTTAAATAACGAAAAACGAGCAGTTACATAAGTATAATCCTTAACATATTGAAAAGTGCTCTAAATTGGCAATCAAATGTGTCTAAAAGGGTAAAAATCTATTTTGTGACACATTCAATGAACCCAAATTCATTCAGAACACATACTGAGTGGCTTCATTTCAGTCATTGCTCGTCTTTGGGCGCGCGTTAACCGCAAAACGGCCGAGTGACACAATACGATACCGTGCGAGGTGGCGAAAAAATTTGCGGTCAACCGCCCGCTAGATGGAGCGACGGACTTAGCCAGTGGTCACACTTCTGGGTACTGACGTCACTGTACTAACATACCAATTCGCAAATTGCTGGAGTACTTTCGATACCACAATCATTTGTATTAGAAATGTTGGTGTACTGACAGAGTTAAAAATGTGATCATTTATTCGGCATACTGTAAGTTGTTTTTTTGGATGAATGTATCAAAAATTTTAGGGTTCCGTACCCAAAGGGTAAAGCGATACGGAACCCTTCTTGCGCGAGTCCGACTCGAGCTGGACAGGTCTTTTTTCTGAACTAAGAGTCAATTACTTTTCTTGAAATTCTAAAATAAATTTGCTTATTATCAAACTATTCCTTAGTACGTGACGAAAGTGTAAAATTATATTATCTTTATTAGATTTACCTGACTCTCGAATAATGAAAATAAGATAGTGGTACTAGGTGCTAGAATAATATTGATCACTTCCAGATTTCAGCTTCACTATTCAATGGCAATCATGAAATTTTTAAGAATTAAAGACAGTTAAAGAAAAGACAAATAAGTAAAATTACGTATAAATACCTAGAGTATCACAAAAGTTAATTATATGATATATCCTCCTGTTTTTAGAAAATTGCTACAACGAATAACTTATTACTCGTCTTTGTATTAATAATCAGTTGGTAACTAACGTCATGTTTTATTAAATAATTTTGTAAGTAGTTTAAAACAGATTTTCTGCTTTGGCGCTGGTATTCCATGCGCCGGAACAAAACTGTATAATTTCTTGCTGCGTGATTACAATTTGCATAGCCCATGGCTCCAGTGCCTAATTACTTTTTTCTTCAAAGATATTCTACTGGAAGTGACACGATATTCAGCAATACGGGGAGCAAAGAGGTATTGTTCGAAATATTGCACTTTTCAAAAACCATTAAGTAACCTGTAAATTTTGAAGACTTGCAGCGTAAGCCAACGACTTTGTTCGCGTGCACTTTATTTTCTTACAAAATTCAACGCCCTGCTGAACTCCCTAGGGGCAGGTTAGGCGCACTCCGCACTTTGTGTGTGAAGCTACAAGTACAACTATGTACGATTCAGGGCCGGTCTTGCCGGGCCAATCCAGAGGGTCAGAAGAGATAGTAATCACACGGTAGAAAGAGACGCACATTATAGTAAATACAATTTTAGGTACTTAGAGTTGCATGAGCAGAATTGCACTTTATTGCATAGCAGCAAAAGTTGCTATTTATTTCTTTTAATGTTTTGGCCGAGTGCGCCTTCTTGAGGTACTAAAATGTATTCTGTGCTAGAGGTTGAATTTCCAGAATTTCTTTCTTAAAACACCTTTAGTCTTAGCCTGTGTGTTTATTGTCAGTTACGTAATTACAAGGTGCAGTTGAGGGTTGAAGTTGTTTATGAATTTTCTTCCGATGCTTTTAATGTGAACTTTATCGCTCTAATTTTTTTATTTTTTTCTCGTGTTATACATTGTGTAATTTTGGTCATTATCTTTCAATGAAGCTCGAATTCTTGACAAGTGTGTAAAATATGTGAATTAAAATGAATATTTTCTTTCTCAATTATTTAGAATGAAACCCGTGAATTTTAAATAAAGTAGCCATCTTTTGTTTAAAATTAACTTGTCAATTTGACTGTGACGTTGACAATACTATTAAATTAAAATTGACACTGGGAAAATTGATGTCAAAAGAAACAGATACCATATATAAAGAAGTTGTTTAAAAATATTAGGAGAGTGAAGACGCAGAGTTTCGTAGTAACATAAAATAATTGTCAGTTCTCTAGGAATACAATGCAGTGGCAAGCTCTACACCGAGTGTCACCAGCATGCGAACATGAGCTAGCTATCACATAAAACAAACGGAAGGCACTCCAGCATGTCGAGCTGTCGGCTCAATATTTGCTTTTCATACTCCACCCTCCCTATATCAGAATAACTACTACAAAAGTTCTTTGTACAAGATATAATTTTATTCATTTTTGCTGATAAAATACGTACGCTTCTTATCTAAGCTTAATTGCGGCAGTGTAGTTACTGTTTTTTTACCGTTAACCCTGGCACAGAGTTGGTCAAACATTCATACGAACTTACTTACCTACCTTTTCTGACTTTACAGTAAGTTACTTTGCTTGTGAGTCGTATTGTAAAGCAGGTGCAAATGAATAAATAAGTTTTAGTGGCGCCATCTAACCACAAACTAAGCAAAACTCTATGAAAGTAAGAATTAGCTTTAAAAAAGCATAGCTCTAGGAAACTAGATAGCTGCTATATTAATATACTCCTTTTTAAAAATTATCCTACTAATAATTATATGCGAAAGTTTGGATTTAAGAATGGATGGATGTATAGATGCTTGTTACTACATCACGCTGAAACGGGTGAACGGATTTGGATGAAACTTGGAAAAAGCATAGTTTGTGTGATCTATGCTACTTTTTATCTGGGTAGATACCACGCGAGCGGAAGCTCTAACATATTAAGCAATGATTATTACAAATACAAATTCACTTAGCGAATCGCAAAATATTGCTTAGATCAATTTTGGTTTCGAGTTAATGTAGGTAGGTATCAAAAAACGAAAAGTGTCTGTGTAATTTACTCCTGTAAATCTAAAAACAACAGTGTGAATAAAACGTAATTATTATGCATTAGCAATTCATTGGAAATTCGAAAAATGGCTTCCGCAAAATAAGAAAAGGCTAATGATAAAATCGCTAATGATCTGATGAGAATTTAGAAAGTGAATGTTTTCTAACCGAAAATGCTGCTCCAATAAAACTGAAAATTGTCACTTTGCGGATAAATGGATAAACTCAAATGCTGAAATTAGATTGGGGTGCAGCGGAAATTGGATTTTATGGGAATCGAGTCGGGTTGCGCACATCGTGTATCACTAATCTGTATTAGCGTGTTCTAAAATGTCGCTTCCAGTACCTTTGCTGCATTGTTCCCGCCCGTTCACTTTTATTACGTGCCGACGTTAACGAGATCTCGCTGGGATATTATAATTAGGCATAATAACGAGTTCACTTCATCCTCAGATTTTATGACAAAGTCCGCTTACAAACTAATTTATACGCAAGACCTAGCAGCTGGCTCATATCTGTGTCAACTATAATACACTAAAGTTGCAACCTTTCAATGTTGTAATCTTACGGACGTTTCATCTGGTACCAGTGATCTTAGAGACCTAGGGACAATTTAACGTATATCAAAGCAAAAACAAATTCGTAAACATTACGCGCACATTTTGTATCGGCTTTGGAATACCTATATTTTTTAATCCTTTTGGGAACTAAATATATTATTATATTAGCACGTTACTGTCAAACGACGTGACGTAAACTAATTAACTTTCACAGGAAATTAATTTATTCCAACTGAAATGAAGCTTTACAACCTACTTCATAAATTCTGCTGTCAATTTTCTATTTATTTCATCACTAATAAAAAAGATAATTAAGAAAGTTTTATAAAAATATTCATGTATTCCTTTATTATATTAAAAAAATATAAACCTTTAGTTTGGAAGTAAAATACGACACCTTGTAAGATCTTTTTGTTTTCCGTCAATCTATAAGTATATTTTTTTTTATAATAACCTTTGCGTCTCAAAAATATAGAAGTTGATGCGATCTATTTATGAAATTGGCTATCCGTATAACAGAAAAGGAATCTTTAACTGGAAGGGCATGTTTCATGAAAAAAAAATGGTTTGCTATCATTTTTATTATTTTGCATTTTTAGCTGTTTCAACTCAAAAATTTGAAAAGTAATAAATTACGATATAGAATAAAGCTGAGGTCGGTACTGATTCTTTAGAACACAAGAGTTGCTCGCACTTGACCGTATTTATTTTTTCAATAACTAGTTCAAATTGCTAGTTTAAGGATCAATTTACTAACAGCTTGTTTCAAGTTCCCCGTAACTCGTGATAATTTTATGGGTGTTACACACGAATGTTCAAGTCGTTATATTGCGCCTATTTAGATATTTACCTCATATAAGTCATTGTTCATTGTATACTTAGCGTTGGACTTTTTACTTTACGCTTGACCTAAATTGTTTACGTTTTATAGAACATTATTATCTGAGGTCCTAAATCATTTGGCATAGCGGAGTACTTGGAAAAATTCCACAAGTTGTAGTCGTCCGTTTGCAGCGAGGAAACGGAACCATAACACCAGAATTAATCGGTCATTTCCCCTTTATGTCACTCGCTGAATTCCATTTTTAGTATGTACTTAACTGGCTTAGTTTGTACGCAAATAGATCATGGCGGTGCTTTTTAATTTAGTTTATTGTGATATAAAATTGTCAAATTAAAGTTACTAATCGATGAGTAAATATGCCCAGCTAGGAGTATAACGTTATTTCACTTCAGACGTCTGTTGCCATGGCTAAATTTATTGTATCTTTTTTCTCAAGATAACCCGAAGTGTCACCCAAATAGTTATTATTTGGGTTATTATAGTTATTATTTGACACTTTTTAATTGTGCAATTATGATCCATATTTGATCATATTGGATCATAATTGCACATATGCTATGTGGGCTTAATTTTGCAAAACACTATAACTAAACTGACTTATAAACGTGAAGGTTTGAAGAATGTTTGGATTTACGAGTATGTTTGTTAACTTTCACGCTGAAACGGCTGAACGATTCTGCATAAAATTTGGCATAGCACATGACTAATTTTTATCTCGGAAAAATTAACGGTTGCCGTAGGATAGATTTGTTCCACGAGAGCGAAGCCGTAGCGGAAGATAGTCATTCTTACAGGTATCTGCAAGAATCTTTTTTGGCAGCATTATTAAGGAACACGATCAAATTTGCCGAAGTTATTTTATCCACTAAATTCCGAGTTACTCATATTGAATGGCCTCAGATAAGAATGATAGATTGAAAAATAAACTAGAATCAATTCTCGGATTCAGCGAGGTGGTACAGCTCTCGGCTGTTACAGTGGCATGTCGAGAAAGTGTTTTATATAACTTTTGATTACATCCTTAGATCTGCTCATAAAAAAATGTTTCGAGTACTTAGTACTTTAATATGCATTAAACGGCAGCCATAAAAAATACGATCCCGATCTCCTAATGAGAAATAAAAGCCTGTGATTGGCCAAACTCACATTAAATCTTCATGTTAGCATAAAACAGCAATACTGTTACGCTGTACTCGTAGAAAGAGATGCCCATTGTGTTAAGTAGTTCTCATGGCGGATTTTTCAAGAGTCTTTAGGGACCTTACCATAAGCTCTTCAGGCGGTACCAAAGTAATGTAATTTTGATATTTCGTGCTAACCTATAAATTTTGAATTATAGTAGTGTTATTTCAAGCTTAAATTTTGACGTTTCTCAAACATGATGGTTTGTAAGAACTAGTAGTAAAGCTCCAGGTGAAAAAGTACTGCTTTGGATAAATATAATATGATCGTATTGATTGAAACCAGATAAGAGTTCAGGAACGAATGGCCCCCAGTACAATGCTCAAAGTAACCATTTTAGATAGGTAGAATGTGTTAAATTAGACCTTTTTGTCCATAATATGCCACAGAAGTAGCTGGAAACTATAGCTACTATCTTCACCCGCCCCCATCACGACTATATTCTTTCCACGGGTGGGGATTACGTTTGTTTGCTTCCTGAGTCGGTACAAAGCGAACAGTCTGTTGATATTTACTGTCACTGTAAATACTCGGTTTACCATTATTTACATTGTGGCCGTATGTAGCTACTATTGAGCAAATAGGATAGGAGAGATATATGCTTATTTGTTTTAATAAAGCACACATCGGCACATACTGAAAAGCTAACGCAAACGAGCGCGGAAATTCAAACGCATGAAACCGCTCTTCATGGCCATACTGACGGCGGAATCTACCCCGCGAAACTGCAGTAAGTCCGCCAAGACTTATCAGTTGTAAAAAAGCGAAACTGGCTGGTCTAAAAAAAAACATGATCATGACTGTAATCCCCAGGCTCGGACATATCTCTTCAGACCTCTAGTGACTTAGATCTTTGAGGATATCTAAAGAGGGTAGTCAGAATTACGTCCGAACATGGCATTTGGTACATGCCCACCTTTGCACAGTAGTTAGTATTCCCGTACGTAACAGGTTGCAAGTCCATCGCCGCTAACAAGAATACTAACGTATGACTCACACCTTCGAATATTTGGTTTTAGAGGTATGCGGTTTCCTTCACCTGTTTAGGAGCACTGGCTGTTCTAACGTACAGATTTGATTATGACTCTATATATTTCTCGCGTGATTTCGCCAATACGCTCGGATACACTTTCGCACTCAGTCCACTTTTTGCGCGTATGCCAGCAACCGATACGAGTATATTTAAGGCGGTAGCACACCACCACCAGAGGAACTCGTGTACCGGTTTCGCTTCAATTATTTCGAAGCGGAGGTATGCCTGCCCTCAATACTAACGGTTTTTCGCTGTTATGTAGTTTTAAATTACCAAATTTCATCTAAATCCATTGAGCCATTACCTATGTAAAGAGGTAGGTACAAAATACACAGAAATTTTCGTACTAATAAATATAAACTCAGACTATGCACAGTGAAGGCTTCCAAAGTCAGTAAATAATAGTAGTAAGCTGGATCCTAAAATAATTAAACGCCGTCTTAAATAAATTTTAAATACTCGTATTTAAGATAATGTAGGGCATAAGAACCCGTACATAAGGTAGATAAATAGGTTATTAATCTAGATAAACTTGTGTTATTGTATTCACGAATAAAATAAAAGTTTAAGGATCAATTTACTAACAGCTTGTTTCAAGTTCCCCGTAACTCGTGATAATTTTATGGGTGTTACACACGAATGTTCAAGTCGTTATATTGCGCCTATTTAGATATTTACCTCATATAAGTCATTGTTCATTGTATACTTAGCGTTGGACTTTTTACTTTACGCTTGACCTAAATTGTTTACGTTTTATAGAACATTATTATCTGAGGTCCTAAATCATTTGGCATAGCGGAGTACTTGGAAAAATTCCACAAGTTGTAGTCGTCCGTTTGCAGCGAGGAAACGGAACCATAACACCAGAATTAATCGGTCATTTCCCCTTTATGTCACTCGCTGAATTCCATTTTTAGTATGTACTTAACTGGCTTAGTTTGTACGCAAATAGATCATGGCGGTGCTTTTTAATTTAGTTTATTGTGATATAAAATTGTCAAATTAAAGTTACTAATCGATGAGTAAATATGCCCAGCTACGAGTATAACGTTATTTCACTTCAGACGTCTGTTGCCATGGCTAAATTTATTGTATCTTTTTTCTCAAGATAACCCGAAGTGTCACCCAAATAGTTATTATTTGGGTTATTATAGTTATTATTTGACACTTTTTAATTGTGCAATTATGATCCATATTTGATCATATTGGATCATAATTGCACATATGCTATGTGGGCTTAATTTTGCAAAACACTATAACTAAACTGACTTATAAACGTGAAGGTTTGAAGAATGTTTGGATTTACGAGTATGTTTGTTAACTTTCACGCTGAAACGGCTGAACGATTCTGCATAAAATTTGGCATAGCACATGACTAATTTTTATCTCGGAAAAATTAACGGTTGCCGTAGGATAGATTTGTTCCACGAGAGCGAAGCCGTAGCGGAAGATAGTCATTCTTACAGGTATCTGCAAGAATCTTTTTTGGCAGCATTATTAAGGAACACGATCAAATTTGCCGAAGTTATTTTATCCACTAAATTCCGAGTTACTCATATTGAATGGCCTCAGATAAGAATGATAGATTGAAAAATAAACTAGAATCAATTCTCGGATTCAGCGAGGTGGTACAGCTCTCGGCTGTTACAGTGGCATGTCGAGAAAGTGTTTTATATAACTTTTGATTACATCCTTAGATCTGCTCATAAAAAAATGTTTCGAGTACTTAGTACTTTAATATGCATTAAACGGCAGCCATAAAAAATACGATCCCGATCTCCTAATGAGAAATAAAAGCCTGTGATTGGCCAAACTCACATTAAATCTTCATGTTAGCATAAAACAGCAATACTGTTACGCTGTACTCGTAGAAAGAGATGCCCATTGTGTTAAGTAGTTCTCATGGCGGATTTTTCAAGAGTCTTTAGGGACCTTACCATAAGCTCTTCAGGCGGTACCAAAGTAATGTAATTTTGATATTTCGTGCTAACCTATAAATTTTGAATTATAGTAGTGTTATTTCAAGCTTAAATTTTGACGTTTCTCAAACATGATGGTTTGTAAGAACTAGTAGTAAAGCTCCAGGTGAAAAAGTACTGCTTTGGATAAATATAATATGATCGTATTGATTGAAACCAGATAAGAGTTCAGGAACGAATGGCCCCCAGTACAATGCTCAAAGTAACCATTTTAGATAGGTAGAATGTGTTAAATTAGACCTTTTTGTCCATAATATGCCACAGAAGTAGCTGGAAACTATAGCTACTATCTTCACCCGCCCCCATCACGACTATATTCTTTCCACGGGTGGGGATTACGTTTGTTTGCTTCCTGAGTCGGTACAAAGCGAACAGTCTGTTGATATTTACTGTCACTGTAAATACTCGGTTTACCATTATTTACATTGTGGCCGTATGTAGCTACTATTGAGCAAATAGGATAGGAGAGATATATGCTTATTTGTTTTAATAAAGCACACATCGGCACATACTGAAAAGCTAACGCAAACGAGCGCGGAAATTCAAACGCATGAAACCGCTCTTCATGGCCATACTGACGGCGGAATCTACCCCGCGAAACTGCAGTAAGTCCGCCAAGACTTATCAGTTGTAAAAAAGCGAAACTGGCTGGTCTAAAAAAAAACATGATCATGACTGTAATCCCCAGGCTCGGACATATCTCTTCAGACCTCTAGTGACTTAGATCTTTGAGGATATCTAAAGAGGGTAGTCAGAATTACGTCCGAACATGGCATTTGGTACATGCCCACCTTTGCACAGTAGTTAGTATTCCCGTACGTAACAGGTTGCAAGTCCATCGCCGCTAACAAGAATACTAACGTATGACTCACACCTTCGAATATTTGGTTTTAGAGGTATGCGGTTTCCTTCACCTGTTTAGGAGCACTGGCTGTTCTAACGTACAGATTTGATTATGACTCTATATATTTCTCGCGTGATTTCGCCAATACGCTCGGATACACTTTCGCACTCAGTCCACTTTTTGCGCGTATGCCAGCAACCGATACGAGTATATTTAAGGCGGTAGCACACCACCACCAGAGGAACTCGTGTACCGGTTTCGCTTCAATTATTTCGAAGCGGAGGTATGCCTGCCCTCAATACTAACGGTTTTTCGCTGTTATGTAGTTTTAAATTACCAAATTTCATCTAAATCCATTGAGCCATTACCTATGTAAAGAGGTAGGTACAAAATACACAGAAATTTTCGTACTAATAAATATAAACTCAGACTATGCACAGTGAAGGCTTCCAAAGTCAGTAAATAATAGTAGTAAGCTGGATCCTAAAATAATTAAACGCCGTCTTAAATAAATTTTAAATACTCGTATTTAAGATAATGTAGGGCATAAGAACCCGTACATAAGGTAGATAAATAGGTTATTAATCTAGATAAACTTGTGTTATTGTATTCACGAATAAACTTTGAAAATCTTGTTCTAACTACAGAGAACTTAAGAGCGCTCTGCGTACTAATATTTATTCTGCGACTCCACATTATATTCATAATTCAAAATGGCAGATCCGTATAACATGCTGTGCTATTTCGAAGGTAAATAAGCAAGTTTCTTGTGGCGAACAAATTTCATATCGTCAGGAGCAGGTAGCAACTGAAATTCGAGGCACGTACTCTCAGCAGCAAATAATATTATGAGAGAAATTGTGTCTGGTTTGAGTATAACTTTACCGGTCTTCCGCTCCTCTGTGAATACCTATTTATAGCTCTTTCCGTTTAGCATTGCCCACATTTACTACTTAGCAACTAAAAGTTGAACCAACCAGCTTTCGAAAGTTACATTCAAATATAACTGAAGTAGGTAACCAGTGCATTAAACGGTTTCTGATAGTTGAACGGATAAGTTAATAGTACCTGGGTGACCGAGCTTTGCTCGTTTTTTTTTATTGGTAAACGACGTTTTCTAAAAATGAAACCTAGCTATATCGATTTATTGCCCCCGAAACCCTCTGCATACTAAATTTCATGAAAATTGCTGGAGCCGTTTCCGAGATTCCAATTATATATGTATATATAATTATATATACAAGAATTGCTAGTTTAAAGGTATAAGATATAAGATAATATAGAATGTAAGTTGATTCGAAATGGTCACTATGAGTACATTTAATAAATAATATTTTCCTGTTATTCAGTAATTATTAGACGCTAATGAGTGGGTATTCATCTAAGCGGAGCAAAAGGAGATATTGGTGGTAAATCTATTGTTTGTCCGAACTGGCTAAAAATTTCTAAAATACGAACAATTTTATTTGGTTCACAACAAAGTCTAAATTAGCGTAATACTGGTAATACTCTTGGATGACCGTATCAAGTAGGCTGTAGTACACGATTTTAATAAAGAAGCTCAGTCATTTTGGGCCCAAAGAAGGTTGTAGAAACTTGCTGCTCCCATTAAAATACTTAGACTGACTTCCCATACATGGCTAAACCTTTTTTGTTTCTTTGTCGGCGCTTTGGAATTTAAGACTTCATTTACACTAAGATCTTGTCGAATAACAGTTTTTATTACGTGAGTCATTTTTCTACTTACATATCAATATTTATCTATAGTACTATATAATACTAGCACCGTAAATTACAGTTTGTAAAAGAAGACACGCTCATTTGCGGTAACGTAAAAGGAAATTGATTGGATTGCTGATTGGAGAAACGTATATCATTTGCTACGCCACTGCTACGAATCTGCTACGGAAAATAACCTCCATAGTTAAAATAAGTTATAGAAGAGGTGAATAGGTAAGTAAGTAACCCTTATTACGTGTGTATTTTCCTATTTAAAGATTTCTAATAGAAAGGTCTACATTTAAGCTGCAGAACAGAACTTGAAACTACTGCAGTTAACGTAGTTTTAAAATGTTTCTGCGCCATTGTTTTTGATTTAAAATTAAGACTTTTATTCACGCCGTAACATTCATACAGACAGTATTGTAAACTCATGCAGAATCAGTTTTTTGTTTATATCCGAACTCTAACTAATCGACGGGTATATATAAAAACATTACGATATTATATTGTGCATAGTAGTCTTATACATAAATAATGCGCTGTACTAATGTTATTGAACAATATTAATAAAGCTGAAAGCTTAAAAGCGTCTGAATGAAATGACTTTTTGTTATAGAAATTCAGTCGTGTAGATATGGATAATAGAGTCCTCGGCTGTGTCTACACCTCGGTGAGTTTATGAGTTTATGGCTAAGCGTTATCTGCGGTTACATTTTATTTTATTTAACTCGGTTTATTCACTGAGCAGAAAAGATAAAAAAAATAGCAAATGTAAAGTATACCTTACTTCTTATTTTATTGACTGAAGGAAAAGTGTGGATTCGATTTATATGATTTGGTGATGTTTTCGATTTGTTTCTCATTCTTTTATTTCCGTCATGTCCATCTGTCTGCCCTAATTTAACTGTTCTCGCCATTTTTTACTCTTGAAATAATGTATTGACTACTAAATGAAAGAAAAGTTAAAAAAGTTTTTTTTTTTTTTTTTTTTTTCTCTCGGCGCTCGGTGGAGCAACTTCAGTGCGGAGCGAGTCAACGGTCCTGAGGATGCTTCGTGGAGAAGCGAAACACGTGTCGAGTTTCTATTTGAGATATGGTGTTGGGATTATTAATATTAATAATATTTCTATAAGGCATTTTTGTGGGGCTCATTAATATTAATAAGCTTAATCAACAACCTCATTAGATAATAGTTTTAGCGGGAAAGTACTAGAAATTTCCGTCCTTTTCAGTATTGACTACTTGCAACTCGTCCCGCTTGCACGTAGTAATACTACTCGTAATAAGGTAATAATAATAATACTCGTACTAATAACCTTTTTTGGTGAAAACTGCATTAAATTCCATTGCGTAGTTTAAAAGGTCTAAAGCATACATACAGAGGAAGCAGCTTTTTTTTATACTCGTACGTATTTATACTATGTAGAGATGTCGATATTCAGAGAGAAATCTTTTTATATGTAAAATCTAATGTAATGTACTTCGACGTCAACCCACAAAATTTGGACATTTTGGAACGGATCTGTTACTACTTAGAGCTGAGGGTTTTTCAAACGGACTGGCAAATGAGTCGGCGTTTCAGAGGCGACGATGGTAATGTCAGCCAGCCAGTAAATTTACCAGATAAGCGCTGCTCTGACGTCTAGGCCAGGCTCGCTCGCTTAATTCATTTAATTATTTGCTTTGACTTGACTCCCCAAACCTGACACAACTTCAAATATTAAGAAAGTATTTTGTGAAACCAACTGGAACTAAAAATTATACTAAAGCTGAAAGATAAATTATATATTTATACAACATAGTCAAAATGTGATTACAAAGCATGCGTTATCTCAACATGTTATAAGTAAATAATACACAAAAGAAGCCTCTTTTGTGCACATACTGGTTTGAAAGAACTATGAAACTATAAGAAAAAGTAGATGACAAATAACAAAAAAAAACTCTGTGATTTTGCAAATTTATAATATTAACATTATTAGCACAATAGTATCGATATATCTTTCCTTCAGCGCTCGCCGTGTCGGACCAATTGATTAATTTGTTGCTCATCTAAGTTTCTCCGAGATTTCCGAATTGCCCCCACAGCAACCTTCGTTGGTGTAAATTGTGCTAGAAATCCGAAACGGCGTCGTTAGTTGTACGCAGGGGTTTCCCCTGGGCCAGGTCGGGCAGGGGACGCGGCAACCTTCATAAATCTTTTCCTCGAGCTCGCCGCAACTAACAAGCCGCTCGCGCGCCGCCGCCCGCCGCGCCGCACTCCTAACTCGTGTGGATTGAATCCCTCCAACAGTAAATAACCGTGAAAACTTTCATAATAACGCCGGTTAAGTGTATTAAAATATCCAGCTCACAGTATTATCGTATAGGTAAATCAGAGAACGCTTGTAAGAGATTTAGCGTCATCTTTGATATTATCCACTTCAGGTAATTTAATAACTCAAGGGACGACATTTCGCCGTGATTCGCTCCTTTGTAAATTAGTTTCACCGAGGTGGTTTAACTTAGGATAGTGTTATTACTTTTATTGATGGCCGGCGATAACATTCACGTATAAAAATAGTTCAATTTGGTTATCTTAGCGCGGATTTTTAATTAAATAGTCATAGTTGAGTAAATTTACTCCTAGGCACTCGTAATCATATCATCTTAAATTGAGACTGTGACTCACTGTCTTAGCTTTATTATTAATTTTAGCCATGATACGTACCTGTATTACGACAAATATGTTGACAGTATCTAGAAAATGTGGAGAACTCGAAATATTGCGGCAAATTCTTCGACAGATATTAATGGAATATTGCTCCAAGGCAATCAATCACTATGAAGCCCGTTCGAAGGAATATTATAAAAACAAAACAACGATTTTTAACTTTACCATTACCGCAAATACAAAAAAGAAACTGCAAATGGTCGATAACGACTGACCTTTTTACGTAAATTAATTTATATATTTTCTTTGTTTCAGTGCCGGTGGCGGAGTGTTTGTGCACTCAGCACAGGCGGGTTTACTCTACTCTACTGGCGATTGAGGCTAGTGGGGACGCTGACCACGTTTGCCTCCGCCGATAACCCAGCCTCGAGAGACCCCTCGATTCTTACACGATTTTATACCTTCGCATATCTACCAGTCTTTAACTTCTGTCTACTATTGTACCCATTTCATCTCAGCTTTGACTGGTCGATGGATGCAATACCCAGGATTACGACCATATTCGATCCCCGAAACATTTCGACAATCATATTTTACGCCGTCATCTCAAAAGTAACATGGCGAGCGTTAGTAAATGAATTTACAAGATCACAAGAGAGTTTTATCAAAGATACGAAATATTACAAAAAACAGAATTGTAAATCAAAACACAAATGGAATTATAATAGCAAACAACATAATAGAAGACAGGACTGCGTCGAGAGAAAAAGCTATCATACTCCGCACAAAGAGAATGTATCATCTAAAAACCTATTGTGTCCGTGCACTGGGTGCAAGCACACGCTCACTGATGAGCACACGAGCGTGTGCCGTGCCAGCAACAATAATAATATAGTGATGCACAACTCTACGTGCATTTGCCCCGCGTCGAATGCGAAAACCACCAAGACTCAGATAGCTCGAAGAAACGTTTACCACAGCCCTCGAGTTGCCTTGCTGATGTTTACGGCATTCATGGCGTTGCCTTTCGTGCCAGCGACGAATATCTTATTCTACGTTGGTTTTGTGGTTGCGGAGCGCGTTCTCTATATACCGAGCGTTGGTTTCTGTTTATTGCTCGGTCTGGGCGCCGGTGTGTTAACGCGAAACTGGGATCGAAGTGACAAGAGAAACAGAGTGTTTATGTTGAGCTTATTGCTCACGCTGTGTGCTATGTGTGGATATACACTTCGCAGGAATCTGGATTGGCGTGATGAGGAGAGCCTGTTCCGTAGTGCTCTACACATTAATCCACCAAAAGGTAATGAGATTTTCAATACCTATGCTTTATTTTTTTACTAATTATAGTTTTTCATGCTAGCAAATAAATACCCTACTAAAACTGCAGAAGTTATATGCCTGATGACAATCAAAGATATGTTTTACGCCAATTAATTTCACTAGCTTCACTTTTGAAACTTTAACATAGTGATACTACATTTAATTTGAAATAAATCCTGCATAAATATACCAAGGCTCAAAAAGTTGAGAATTTAAGGGTAACTTTATTTATAGCGTCGAGTACGTGTAACCCGCCAGAGATACAAACTTTCATAATAGTTAGGTTAGTGTTCGTGCCGAATCAAAATTTCACAATTTAATACCGTTCCGGACTGAGAAGTATGATTTCCATTTGGGATACCCAGGATACCTTTTCAAAAGTTTATTTGAGTTGTTTCTCGTTACAATTCAAAACCGAGACACAATTAATTTGTTTGAGAGACAGCTACAAACTACCTGTCCGAAGCGTGTTGACGCCTCAAAGTTGGGAAAGAGGTTGTCACGGCACGCCTGTTTGCCTCCAAGTACCATCCCACTCGGGAGATGGTAATGTATTCACTGCCTCCACTCACATTCAGACTCTTGACCTTTCTAGGACGCCATTAAATATGCATGTGTGTGACGTCCCGAGGGAGGCCGCCACGGGATTCTGTACACATCACAAACTTTTGAGCAAAGAGAAAAGTTTCGCCAGATGTTTCTCATTTTGCCTCACTTCATACTGCAAATATGGAACTCGATTCAGAGTGCTGTTTAGTCGTTGTTTCGAAATACGATGTAAATACCTATATATACTTTACATGGATTGTTTTCATTACTCAACATGTTTTGATAGGTAGGTTTAGTAAGTAACCTTTATACAATACGTTTCCGTAAAATGATTTTTGTTGAGTGAAATTTCAGATGAAATCATTTATAGGCATTGTTATCAATTCAAATTAATAAGGACCAATCGAAAAACTCAATAACGTATAATTTTTAAGCCTTGCCACAGTCAGGAATATAAGGGTACGTAGATAACTAGATGTACGTGCCAAAGTACTTATCTAAAAATATGACACTTTATTGAAGGGTCCCCGATGTAAAACTATCAAACTTTGCGATAGGTTTGTGAGGAAAAAATAAAAGGTTCAAGTCGCTTTTTAAAAGTTTCTGTCTAACTTGTATTTTACGAGTTCCCAAATCACTTGTAAAATATTGAGGACGTTCCTCGCCACAGCTGTGCCGCAACTTATTTTCTCAGGGGGCTTTAACTATAAAATACCATTACCATTATTGGAAAGTTTTAAAAAACTTTCGCTTGGACATAGATACTTCAAAAAGCGAAAAATGAAAACACTAGACCATTAATACCTATGTTGTTTACGATGTCACACGTTTTTTTGCTTTGACAAATAAAATAATGCAGTAACTAAATAAAACTGGCTAAAGTAAGTCATAGTTTTTTTGTTTATGCTTGTACACCATACGATAATCACATTCAAACGCGCCGCAGGGCTCAGTTATCAATAAATTCTTTTATCTTGAAAACAAGCCAGGCAATTTTGTGAGATATGTGAAATTGCCTAGTGGTGAAAATGCCATGAAACAATTGGCACTCAACGTCTTGCACATAAATCAGAAATGCCCATGGCGGTGTGCGTTCTATTACCCACACTATACAACTTTATATTATTATCTTGGCAGGCTCTGGTGTTTGCCTCCACTTTTCTACGCTCAACTTTCACAATGCACTCACAAGATATTACTATCGCAACTTCTTGTTTTCACGCAATTAAATGTATGCAGTGTTGCCATTTTTGCTGTGGAAGGTAGAAGTATTGTTGTTTATGATTTGGTAATGTGTCTATTATGTAACACAAAGCACAAAGTACCTATAGTAGTTATCTATTAGGAAAGTAAAATCAGAGTCAAACTATTTACATAAATGTCTAGTAAGTATACAATTAACTTAGAAAAAGATTTCCTGAAATCAATATGATTCATTGTTTAGTTTTGAATCTGGGTTCATGAAATCAGATATTGTCATTTGTCCTTGAGTGTAAAACCTGAGTAAATTCTTGTTTTGAAGTCGCCAGTTGTAGTTTTAATAGCTTTAATTATCCTTCTACCCTTGCCTTCGTAAATAAACAAAATAGTTCTAGCAACACGATCGTCTTTCTTATCTCAATCAATATAATTTACTAAATAATTTTATCAGTGCTTACTAAATAAGCAATTTTAACTTTCAACACTACTAACATTCCCTATCCTATTATATATATAGCACATAGGCTACTCTTTGTCCCGTAAAAATGTACAGTGTGCCACATACAATACACATACAATGTACCACATGGGCGAAGCCGTGGGCGAAAGCTAGTGTTACTATAATACATCAGTGATTATTTCTGTATTCTCAGTAAAGCAAGAAACGCGCAAATAAAAAAAAAGTTACTTACTAGTAGTAGTTGACGTTTACGTCATTTGAGGTTTTACTTTTGCGTTTTCTTCTCTGCATAAAACGAGGATCGGGCTGCCATGCTAATAATACTCGTACATCTTTGTTTGAAAGAATTGATTATATGAACAAAAGAGATGATTGTTTTGCTTATTTCGTTTATCGGGCACAAGCTTTATTTAAAGTAAACCGGCTTTCGTAACATGACCTAAACGCTATCAGGATCCAATTTGTCTTTGGCGGGCACTCGAAACAACCAATCACGAAGCTCTCCCATTACACGAATTTGCCGGGACGAGGATGGCCAACGTGGCGTGATCTCATCGACTAAGCCCGGCTTTATCCAATACACCTTTTGTCCCGATAACTGATCTGTTAGATTGGTGTTCCACTATACAAATAGACCCCGGAAGGAACAGCTGGATTGTTAAAACATTTACTTTAATATTTTTCCTCCATAGTGAGCCACCATTCTTTTATAGGTTTGAAGGTCACTGTAGTTATACACTAACTACAATGAGACTCAATCTATATCTATATAAGAGCTTAACCTGACTGACTGACTGACTGACTGACTGATTTATCATCGCCCAGCCGAAACCGCTGAAGCTAGAAAACTGAAATTTGGAAGGTGGTTTCCTTTTATAACAAAACCACCCACTAAGGCGGGATTTTTGGAAATTCCACCTCTAAGGAGGTGAAAAAGGGTGAAAACGTTAGTATGAAACTTTTTAACGCGTGGAGTGATTTTCATGAAACTTTGTGTGTGCACTGTAAATGCAAAATGAATGGACACGTGTTTCAGGATTTTTCAATATAACCATCAAAAAAGGGTCAAATGTGGGGTTAATTTTTGTATGGGAACTTTTTAACGGGTGGTGCGATTGGCCTGAAACTTTGTTTGTGTACTGTAAATGCAAAATAAATGAACATGTGTTTCAGGATTTTTCAATATAACCTTCAAAAAGGGGTCAAATGTGGGGTCAATATTTGTATGGGAACTTTTTAACGGGTGGTGCGATTGCCTTTAAACTTTGTTTGTGTACTGTAAATGCAAAATGAATGGGCACGTGTTTCAGGATTTTTCAAAATAACCTTCAAAAAGGGGTCAAATGTGGGGTCAATGTTTGCATGGGATTTTTTTAACCTGGTGCGATTGGTCTGAAACTTTGTTTCGTGTTTCAGGATTTTTCAATAAAACCTTTTAAAAAAGGGGTCAAATGGAGGGGTCAATGTTTGTATGGGAACTTTTCAACGGGTGGTGCGATTGGTCTGAAACTTAATTTTGTGTTTTAGGATTTTTCTATATATCTCTAAAAAAGGGGATCAAATGGGGGGTCAATGTTTGTTAACGGGTGGTGCGATTAAACTTTGTTTTCTGTTACAGGATTTTTAAATATAGGTAACTCTAAAAAAGGGGTCAATGTTTGTATGGGATTTTTTAACGGGTGGTGCGATTGGCCTGAAACTTTGTGTACTGTAAATACAAAATGAATGGACACGTGTTTCAGGATTTTTCAATATAACCTTCAAAAAGGGGTCAAATGTTGGGTCAATGTTTTGAATGGGTACTTTTTAAAGGGTGGTGCGTGCGATTGATCTTAATTTTGGTTTGGATACTTTAAATGCAAAATAAATGGAAACGTGTTCCTGGATATTTCAAAATAACCCTCTAAAAAGGGTAAAATTGGGTGTAAAAGTTATTATGGGATTTTTTTATTAGTGTGATTTGTTTGAAACTCAGTTTAGTTAGATACCTACTTTAAGTGAACGAAGTCGCGGGCGGGACAGCTAGTTATGAGATAAAGAGTGGATAATGCGAGCAAAGAAATGAGGATTAGATAGAAAGAGAGGAATAGAAACCAAAATAGATGCTCTCTGTTCGCAGCTTTGAACTTCGTGGCTTGCTTTCTGTCCAAAATGTCATAAGCTCACTATCCTTTCTCTGCACCTACCTCATATTAACATCAAGATCTCTTGATCCAAATCCTATCAAACTGGTATATATCTTTTTTTTCTGCGCATTTCTTAGAGCACTTAAGCAGCTAGTCAGTGAGGTGATCGGCTAAGTTCCAGGTTTTATCAACTCCATCTTTCGACCCGATAAGGGGGGGGGCTTTCGAGTGGCCACTCCGAGAGATTAACGCCATTATCTCTAGCCGCAAACTTGTCTCACGGGCACTCGGTACCGTACTAACATTATAAATGAGACAGTTTGTATAGAAAGATATAGTTTTGGAAAAACCGCGGGTATCAGTAACAAAAATATTAAACTAGAATACTGGATCAAGAATTTTCCAGTTAGCCTTCATTTAGCCAGCACCTGAAAACACTTGACAATTTTGTTAATACGCATCATACGTCACAGTATCATAAATTGAACCTATTTTCATCAAAAAAACACATTTTTCATCGTAATTGGACGCGAAAAGAATGTCGGATTATTCACAAACTAGCTTGGACAGATATTTGACGGGACAGAATAAGCTAATTGGTCGACGAACACTGAACTCTTTTTTACTAAAGTAAAGGATATATTTTACGATGGAACGTGAAAAAAATAAACTAAATTTAAATTGATAATTGACCTGGAAATAAACTTTATTCAGTGTAATCTTCTTATTTGCATATTAAATTTAGCGGCTACCTACCACATTTGAAAAAAGAATCAAATCATGAAAAACATTACCGACAAAATTATATTTTTCAATCACACCCTGGGGATTACAAAACCATGTTATAACAATAATTTTGAATATACTATTTTTCTGGAAACAGATATGATCGATATTCAATCAAAAAAGCCTTTATTATTTAGTAAAAATAAACCAAAATGATCAAAATATCAATATGTTTTTAGTATCTATAGAATTATTAATCAGTTCATTGAATATCAAAAGAAATTTGCATTTTATCGCGTCAATTGGCGATATTTTTAAATTTATTTTAACAAAAGCAAATTAGGGCTCTGTTTAATTGAAATTTGATTTGGAAAGCGAACAATGAGCCCGTTATAATGAAAACAAAACCGGAACAAAATGGACGGCAGAGCATTAGCGGCTAATGAAACAATTCTGTATTATTGGTTATGAGTTTTTATATAGGTCAGTATACGGGCCTGGCCCGGCTATTCGCCAATAAAATGTTATAATAGGAAAAGGTCTAATGGCTTCTCTAGGTACTTAATTATATGATTACCTATATACTTATGTGTAAATACCTATCTGCGTACATTTTTCTTATTTTATATTGTTTTGTTTATAAATGTTAAAGATCATTATCAAAACAATCGGCGATTAATAAATTTATAGAATTGTAGATAGAAAAGAACAGATTAATTAAATTTTGGATTAAATTTAAAGTTATAGAATCGTTGTTTTTATAGAAGCTCCATAAATAATAAATAAATAATAATAAATAAATAATGCAGGACAATCCACACAGCATCATCTAGCCCCAAAGTAAGCTACTCAAAGCTTGTGTTATGGGTACTAGATAACTGATAATATTTAATACATTATATACATAGATAGATATTTTTTTTTATTATACATAGAAAACACCCAGACCAACGGAACAAATTTCTGCAGATCATACACAAATTTGTTCCGAGGCGGGAATCGAACCCGCAACCTCTTGCGTCGCAGGTGGACTCTCGCCCGCTGCACCACAGAGGTCGTCTACTATAAATGATAATACTGATACTTAATTATAAAAAAAAACTTTTACAGGACCACTACGGTACCATGTTATGGCATTGCCATCTTAAGTATACTACGAGTATAAATGTTCATGGTCTGAAATTCAGTAAAATTTTACTACAAACTAGAACTTAAAAATATAATCATGTAAAAATACAAAGTGGAATTTATTTGTGAATGTTCCGAAATAATTCCATTTTGAGGTCACGAAATAGGGCGTCTATCCTAGAGAAAGAACAACGAGAGAGATAGCTGTAGATAACACTTAGAGGTTAAAGGGTCAAATAATAAATTCTTGGAAATCAAGCTTTTATTTAAATTCATGTGTTTGATTTTACCTTTCCACTTCCGACGGGATTTCAATATAATAACTGAGAACGAGTAATTTTATCTTACCTTGAACTTACAGAACTTAAAAATTTAAACTTGAACTGTTTAGTAAAGCACCTTTCATGTCAAAGTTCTAGACTATTAATAATCTCGATCTGAGATTATCTACTAAGAAGATCGGTATATTGCTATGGAAAAATGTGTCCCAGTATTTTTTTATTGGTTTTGGGTTCCGAAATTCTAGGACACTTAGTTTCCCCGAGTCCGTTGTATCTGTCTGTTTATTCAGAAAGAGCCGATGCTTACACACTTTTAATCTTCATCATCATCGACTTATCGCAGTCTACTGCTGGACATAGGTCTCTCCCAACGTGCGCCACTGAGCTTGATTTTTAGCCTTTCTCATCCACTACGGAGGTCGTTGATCTATGTCATCGGAGTCTATTAGTCCTTGCGCTCTGGTCAATAGACAATAATAGAATACTATTACTACACTAATTTGAAAACGATTGATGGTATTCCAAGCATGAAGTAAAGTGGCTGGCTCATGCAATCTGTAAAATCATACAAAAGATTGGTGTAAAATGTCAGAAATAAAGGCAAATGGTCAATGCTTGATGTAATTAGGCCCTCGGTGTGCTAAATGTAATCGCTTTTATACAAAGACTGAGCGTATGCGATAACTCAGAAGACAAAGTTTTATTAGAAGGCGGATTACATTTCAACTGTGTAAGTGGTGCGTAAGTTTTATTACTCCGAGGGCCAATTCAAGTAAGCACCGACTGGGTTATTACCCTAATAAAATCAACCTCCATTTGTTTTATTTTTAAATTTCCTTACCTAGTGTAGGTACTTACTTCCACCGAACTTCTTCACGAGCATACTCTAAAAGGCTTTTTATACTCGTACTAAGTGTAAGGATGCTTACCTTCGTAGTTATACTTAGTATTCTTAATTTTTTGGCACGATATGTACAAACTAAGAGTTCATAGTTTAGTTAATAATAAAGTTACTAAAGGTGCTTGCTATGATACATATCATGTTTATTTCACGATAACAGATGAACGGACTACAAAGTCTCACCATGATAACAGAATAATAAAAAAAAATACGAGTAATTATTTGAATATAAACAAGTGGATATTACGCAACGGGCAGTAAACTTAACGTCCCAGAAAAATGTAATACCCTGTTTACACAGAGAAATGATGCAGATTCGTCACTGTACAAAAGGCAACAATAAACGCTACCTGTCCCGCCTTAACAAGGAAATATGGGGTAATAAACAGGTGAACATTACGGGAGCACCTACAGCGCCAATGTTTTGCGTATTACCTGTAGAAGTGTGTACATAAAAAAGCTTTCAGCCCGATATTCCAATCAGCAGCAAACGAGTGAGTTACGCCGTGTCTCTTATGTCTTAGGGCTCCGTATGCGAGTGGCAAAAAACGGTATCCTTCATACTCGGTTTCGTTATGTCCGTCCATCTCTGTCTGAAAGTGACACGAAAACTTCAGACACCGACAGAACCGTAAAATAATGTTTTGGTGCGACACGAACTTGGCTGTTTATCCTCTATTTTTTGCAGCTAATGGTGCCAATCGTAAATGGGATAAGATTTTTATTTTCTTTTTGATGTGCTCTATACAATCATAAAGAACGCTATTACAGTTTCACGTAAAAATCTATTACGAGAGATTGGTGCTTGCAACTCTAACATCCGGGAAGTAATTACATGATTTTTACAAATAAATTGTTCAAATAAATTTCAATTTTGACTTCTTATTTTTTTTAACCAGTTGCTAAGAGAGAGTGTAGTGTGTTGGGGGTCTATGTATGCATGTATTTAAATTGGTTTTGGCTGTCGCTATAGCCCAAATGAATGGATTTTGACAAATTAGATCGTTGAATTTGTTGAGTGACATAGACCATACAGAATGACCAAAATTCTAATATGAAAACAATATAAATTGCTGCAGACAACAATAATTCCACATTTGCTAATAAACCTTTTGTTAGAGTAATCCTTGGGTCAGCCAGATTTGAACCCTTATTGTGTGTTTCAATAAGGTCGCTACTAGAATAGTCTACTTTGAGAAGCTATTGTTATTCTAAATCAAAATATCCAATCACACAAAGCCATTAACAATAGTTATTGCAAATACGCACTTAGAAAATATTGTTTTTCATTGACCTTTACTTTCATCTTAGTGAAACTACATAATATTATTTGAATACTGCTCGTTTTAACACAGTCATTATTTTTCTCGACTCTGCCTACACTATTTTCTTTATCGACTTACTCGTATCGTGATAGCTTCATAGCTTGCATTATTGACAAGGCGCCTCTTTTAAATTTAAACGTGTTTAAAATGCCACGATGCGATGAAAAGTTTTTTATATTTACTCCTCAGGATATGAACATGTAGAGTACTTATACACATACACGGCACAAGCTCGGCTCAATGCTTCTAAAATTGGGTGATATTGCGTTGGGTAACTAGCCGGAGATAGTCAGATCATCGGATAACTAGGGAAGTTATGTGTTCACCGCAAGCACACAAATGAGATGTTTTGTACAGTATGCTGATAGTAAAACATGATCACGGCTGTTATCTCCAAGTTTGGTAGATATCTCCTCAGACCTCTAGTGACTTAGATCTTTGAGGATATCTAAAGAGGGTAATCAGAGGCACGTCCAAACATAACATTTGGTACATGCCCATATTTTGCACATTGGTTAGTATTCCGTACGTGACAGGTTGCAAGTCTATCGCCGCTTATAAGAATATTAACCTATGACACACACCTTTGAATTTTTGGTTCTAGAGTATGCCGATTTTCTTGCGATTTTTTCTTTCACCGTTTAAGAGCACTGGCATTGCGCACATACATTTTTTGAATAGAAAAATTGAAAAATCATTGGTGCACGACCAGGTTTGAATCCATGAGGCAGGGTGCTACCACTACACCACCAGCGCTCTTTATATTGTTCATAGTTACATATTTATATCAAACTAAATTAACTATGGTGTGTAACCGTCTTGTTTTTGGAGAGAGGTTTTGTGCAAGACACTGAAAAGTGCAATTCCTACTTTAGGTAATAATTTTTTTCGAAATCGGTTAGGTGGTTTAGTACGATTATTTTGTTGCGTTTACTTCCATACGTTTACCTGCATTGCCGTAAGTTTTCACTAGAGTACTGCAGGTAAATTTTTGGAAAAAACAAAACGAAATAAAGTTTTGTAAACTATCAAAAACCTTTCTAAGCCTCTTGGTATGTTAGGTGGTGTGAGTATTAGTTCTATGGTCATTATGATCATAGGATTAATGGTTAAATTTTAAAAATCAATTCGATATAATCCAACCGCTGTAAAACTCTTAATTGTATTGCTAGCATTTGAATTTATTCAACAGATTACAATTCGCTGTTGTTTGTTTGAGTCCGCTTTGTGTGTTAGGTACATACATTTAAATGCAATAACGTGTGTCGGGTACAATCCAATTCGATTTGAGAAAGCTCGGGAAATAAAATTAAGCTAAGGATTTGAAATCACAAATTGAAGACATGTATAATAATATGTGCGCGACTTCTATGTAGGTATATGAGGCACTAACTCAGCTTTTATGAGGAGAATGTAGGTCATGCATATTGAAGTAAACAGAGGTTTATTTGAAGTGCTTCTTCCATCTCGGAATCAAACAATGTGATTAAAGAATTGTGCTTTATTCGAGTTTTTTCGAAGTAATTCTATTGTTTGGGTAAGGTAGCTCGCATTTGAATACATAAAATATTTTGATTGATTAGCTGAATGCGTGATATGATCAGACAACGATCAAAGTGCTCTAGCTGTGGGCATTTCCGAAAATCATAAGTGCAGCGGAATGTTTTTAAGAAAATATCAGTTAGTAAACAAAGTGGACGGTATTTCCATCTCATTATATAATGATCATTATTCATAAATAAGATTATCCCTACCAGTAGGGATAGCTTGGTAGGGATAAGTGTACCAGCCGGAATTATTCGATAAAAAATTGACAGCTTTTTGATATTATTAAAACTGTACGTTTTAATAATATCAAAAAGCTGTCCAATGAAAACTTCAAGATTAATTATTAATTATTTTATTTATTCTTTGTAGGCACGTTCTATCGTTATATTTGACACATGGTACACATTTTACACAAGAGAAAGTATTCCGTACGTAACATGTTGCAGGTCTATCGCCATTTATAAGATACTAACATAAAAATAAGCCTCTGACTACCCTCTTTAGATATCCTCAAAGGTCTAAGTAACTAGAGATCTTAGAAGATGTCTACTGAGCCTGGGGATTGGAGTCGTGACCATGCTTACATTACTTAAAAAAATAGGTTTATGGTATATTAATGAGTTAAAATTTATGTTATTGTTCGCAGCGTATGGAAACTTAGGCAGCGTGCTGACTACACAAGGCCGGACAGCGGAAGCTGAAATCGCCTTTGAGAGGGCGCTCAAACATAGACCCAACATGGCCGACGTTCACTACAATCTGTGAGTTATTTGCCAATTACGTTTACATACTCGTGTGATACTTCGTGGCCCTGCTAAAGAGATTTGTAAAAAATATGTCTGAAATTTCAGGTTCATTAGAAGGAAGAAATGTGCTACGATGGCCATTAAAAAAAATAAGTGTTGGGGCCAGGAAGTATCCTTCAAAGTCTCGTCACTCTATACACAGAGTTTTTATATCTCATGTATAACGTTTTTATAGTATTCAAACTGATCGCTAAAAAATAAGATGTTATTAGTTTTTAACATTAGGGATTTGATTTCAAAAATTATGACTTATTCATATTATAGATAATCAAAATCAAAAGCTGATAAATTACGCTTAAATTAAAAAAAAATGATAGCAATACCTTTATGCCCAATACAGGCAACTAAAAGCTTATTTATGACGACTTTTCGGTATAAAATTTTGAAGGATAACAAGATCTTTGAGATGATCTCAGATAGTCAAGGAGCGTTTCTAGTAGATATAAGAGTAAATAGAAAATGACTTGTTTTTTTAACTTCTTGTTTATATCGAGATATACCTTAGCAATTACAATTTATAACTTTTGTAATCATATTAAAACGGGAGATATTTGTTGCAAATAACTGTAATCTTGGTAACAATAAAAGTTTATAATAACACATTCAAAAGGTCCATGTTTACCCTAAGTAAAGGGAAGAAAAATATTCGTCGTCTCCTCCCCAAGGGATTGAAAAGGCAAAGGGTCCGATCCCTATTTTAGAACATAGAAAAAGAAAATGTTATTGTATAAAAAGAAATTATGACATAAAACCAAGAAAACCGACCCAAACTTTACGTATCTTACCTAGGTTTTATTCTAGACTTCAGCCAAGTATACCTACTTATTATTGTTCTCAATCTTCTTCCTAACGCAATATTACTCGAAAACTCATTTTTTATGTACTTTGACAAGGTTCCATCCCATTTTGATCGTGAGCAGGTTATACCTATTAGTTTTTGATTAGATAACGTAGCCATATCGAACAAACATACGTACAAAGCACTTTAGACGTACCTATCTCTTGATTACTGGGTTTCAAGTTCCTAGTACGGACCAGCCCAAACCAATAATGGAGTGAGAAGCACACTAACTAATATGCCGACGTGTCATCAGTACACTCCCACTCAAAATCGTGGCACTCAATCAATAGACATAGGACGTCGAGACTGTCCGTGCCATTAATTCTACGAAGACTCTACTCCTTGAATTAACCGGGTATGTTCTAGTTCTAAGCGTTGGGTTTCCAAGCAGTTTCTCAAGTTAACGTCAAACTACCATGATCATAATACAATTAGTGCTGGAGGTAGGGCCGGTACTGATCCAATGAGATTATTGTGTGCACTTAGCCATAATTGGTGAGCGATTTATTTTAATATAATATACATTTTAGGTCGGTACAAGGATTTAGATACAGGATTCGGCTTAATGCTACTTCAAAACATATTTAAATAAACCTTAAATCTACATAATATTCATAAATTTTAATTATTTCACATAAAATATACAAACTAAGTATTTTATTTTATGATTTTTTTTATTATAAGTATATTATTTTATTAGATAACTAATACTCGTAATATTTACGATTTTATTTGACTAAAATTGGGTATATTATTTGGCCTTTCTAGCATTCACGAATTTATTGCGTAAATATTAACTTTTTTAAACAAAGCAATGAAAATATACTACTTCAATGATCAATTCATTTAAGCTGCGTTTAGCGTGGTCATCATTTGGACGGATCGTAACATTACATATCTGACACATACCGAATATAACAGTCGTTAGGATACTATGGAGGCCAACAGGCGGCATATGCTAGACTTTTTCAGGGTTGCCTACAAAGTTATTACCATAAAAAAAACAATATTTTCTACTGAAACACCGAAGTTTAGAATATTAATAGAGAGGTAGGCAAAGAGACGTCCAAACATGATATCTGTCATTTCCACGTTTTATTGAATAACTATAATTTTTTAAGAAAACTAAATTTGTTTACTATTGAATATAATTAGTATTCGAATCTTTTCTGCGACGAATATATTTTTTCCTAATACCAAATTCTCAGGTTGGATTACCAATATACGAGTACCTACCCTTTGTTTGTGTGTCCGTAAACTGTCTGAGACGTATAAGAGAAGGTACGCTTCAATCTCGGCTTCCTATGAAGGTAATAGGGTATTGTTTACCCTTCCATTTTGGCACGTCAGCTTACACAATGTTTGTATAAGGCTGGTTTATACGGCACGCAGAAAAACGTTCGGTTACCAAAATTATAAACTGGTGTAACTACCCTTTACCTTCGTTCATCTGGTGTTATTTTGTCTTACCACAATAAAAGTTGAATTTTAAAAATTTATTCACAACTTCACCTTATATTTTGAGAGGCTTGTATTTACCAGCTTACAGTTTAAGCTATGGTCGCACAACAATTAATTAAAACTCTAATAAAAGAATATAGTAATACGAAAAACGCAATTGCCAAATACAAGTGTGATAATGGCCTTATTGTATAGCGTAAATAGTATACACAATTATTGCGTACACACTTTAAACCTATGTTTAATAATATATTACAAAGTCCTTTATGTGCTGAAACTACATCATAGAGTCAGAAATTACACAATAATATTACGAGTAGATATATAATATACACCAATAATTTACTATACGTACCTTCACTTACGGTATGCGTAATCCACATTATGAATTATATCAATTACAAATTTCGTAAGATGTTAAACATGAGTAGTTAAAACAACCCTCTCAAATCCTAATACTAAAGAATATGAACCACTAAGTGTTGATTCACAGACAAGAAAGTCCCACGACATGTTTCGAGTTATCGGTTTCCACATGTCTCCGAAATTGTACACAAAGTGCCTTCCAACATATTACATTAACGGGTACAGTGACTGTAGAATGTTATCCAGCCGTTAAGATTAGCCCCGCATCGCATCGCATCGCTCATGCATGCGTAGAACAACGTCAAAGAACTACCTACACAGACGATACTGTCTTATGCACGAAATACACTCTCACATCGCATGGTTGTATTTGCTGTGGACGCATGCGTTCTCTCTGAAGTGTCACTCGAACGACTATCATTTTAATTGTTGTTTGCTAAACTCGACGGATCTAAACTGCTCTGTACATTTACCACAGCGTTGCATTTCTTCGTATCGAATGTTAGAGTGAGTGTTCCTACTACGGAGCCAGCAAGTAGGTCGAGCCAGGAGGCGCGTATAACCACGTTCTACTGGCGATAAGGCGTAGATTAAACCCATGTTTGCACACACACACATGTTTAACATTCTCGCCATCGCGACAACGCTTGCCTCTATTTGCATAGTTGTTTGTGAAAACGATTTGGTCCGGACTCCGGCTGGTATGCACACGTGAATGCAATTTGTTTCGAACCGATATAAGACCGAGTTTGGTGACGTCTTTGGGTAAATATAATTCAACTTTATTTTGAGTATATATTTGGTACTTACTTTAGAATTATTTTTAATCAGTTATCAGGTATTTTATTGTTTATAATGGTCGTCATAACCATAGTGGACCGGCACTATGATATAGTGTAGATTTTTATTCAAATTATTATATTTTTGAAACACGTCACAAAATCGAATACTCGCAGTTATTTTATTCCGTTAGAGAACAATTGGATACGTAGTAGTAAAATAACATTATCAAACGAATATAAAATACTCCAGAGCCCGGATTTTATACGAAAAGTCTGAGTTATAAAGCTCTTTGTTCCGGGTAAGTGATTTACAGATGGTAAGGGGATTAGGTTTACTTGTACATTTACATTTTTAACGCGGCATTAGAGTTCCTGGAATTATATGAGGCTGTTTTTTCACGTGTAGACTACTATCTATATTATGAACCTTATTGTCATACATACGTTTATTTCTATTTTTGTGTCTGGCTTCTAAAACAATGAAAATCAATTTATATGGTTGAGGCACGGAAAGAGCCACAAATGAATTGTTATAACCCCATATCTAAACAGTTCACCCTAGCGGCATTAATAACATCAACGTTATGCCGCAATAAAGATAGTTTATAGTGTTATAATGCGAAAGTTGTACCTAATTTCTACGCGCCAGTAAACATTAATTCAATTCACAATTTGTCACCTTGGTTAAATCGCGGAATGTCGGGATCGCGTGACTAGCAGCGCTCTCTACCGGCGGGTGGAGGCATCCGTCCCCTTCCGTGAATATTTACTGCATAAATTACTTACAATTTATCCAAGATAGGTTTGCGTCGCCGTAGCTGCTCGAACGTGCCAAATTAAACAAACATTTTGTCATCATAATTTATGCAACGTAATCATTTACAAAACGTATCTTATCGGATTTAATTATTGTTCCGCCCTTGACATCTACACACGATGCCTACACATATTTGCGTAGGTATTTAAAACGTTCATTACTTTTCCCGCTGACTTGACAGCGTCTCAACTTGACATATACTTCGCGAATTGTATAAGCTTTTCTTTCGTCTTGAGTCGCGAGCATTTATTTATCTGTAGGTACAAGTATTTTATATTATCTTCACATTTATTGCAAACAAAAGACGGCCCACTACTTTTGAATACTTAGACGGTAAAGGAAAACAATGCGAGGAAACCAGCATATCGTAGACATTGATATATGTATATAACTACTAACTCAATGGCCGTAGAAGTTAAAAAATTCGACAACATAAAAGAGCCTCTTTGAAATGCAACGTAATCCTTTCTCCACACTGGTTCAAAAGAGCACGACCAGTCACATTTAGTCAATACTTAGAAAAATTAGGAAAAGGAAAACGGACATTTTGGGACTGTTCTTATTCACAGGATGGCTTTATAGATCTTATTTTAGCTTTATAGGCTTTAGCTACAGATAAATACTGAAACTATTAAAATTTACTAAAAAAAACTAAAAGTAAATCGATAAGATATTTAATTTGCATCATTCATCAAGTCGAGCCGCTAATCAGAACCGCGGGAGCTTCGGAGTCGAACTAAATGATTAAGCGCTCGCCCCTCACTCAATCATAACGGATAATCCTATTGGATTAGAGCCAGGAACTAAAAACTTACCTATTAATGAACGAGCAGA
Organism: Cosmorhoe ocellata; assembly: GCA_963675405.1. Classification (NCBI taxonomy): domain Eukaryota; kingdom Metazoa; phylum Arthropoda; class Insecta; order Lepidoptera; family Geometridae; genus Cosmorhoe; species Cosmorhoe ocellata. Next base: position 7,758,649 of record OY776250.1, on the reverse strand, counting down.
GGCAACTCCGTTTACTTATACCATATCATAATTTCTCAGACTCACTTAGATACACTTAGATTAAAAAAACGTAAAGATAGAAAGAGAAAGATATTTATTTTCGGCGCATTTTTTCAGTTAACTTGAAACTATCAGAAAAAAACTCTAACTTACTATTTAGGTTCGTTTCAAGGTCAATGTTTTATCACAATTCAGAGTAGCTAAATATTAACCGTACAAAATAAAACTAGGCACTGCATAGCACATTCAGATAATTGATAAAAAATAATTGTCATAAAAAGGTAACTAAAAATAATAGTTGAAAGAACGAAATTCGCTGTAGTATTGTTTGTAATGAACGCAATTTAAAACATTATATAGCGCTATGCAATTTAGCCTCGTAATCCATTTTGAATCCAGGCAATAAGCTCAAATTACAGATCCACAACATGAAATTGCTTTCAGCGGTAAATACAGTTTTATTACTAAACGTAACGGCATGACATATCGGTATTAGTGTTTCTGACTATTTGTTTATAACATTGCATTACTAATTTTTGAATACTAAAAATGGGAGAATATCATATAAGTGCGTGAAAGGCCTTTTTTATTTGATCTAAACTAGTTTACATACATACATACATAAAATCACGCCTGTTTCCCGACGGGGTAGGTAGAGACCACGGATCTCCACTTGCTACGATCCTGACATACTTCTTTTGCTTCATTCACTCTCATTACATTCTTCATACATGCGCGTCGGTTTAGGGTACTCTGGACCTGGCCTTTCTCTAGTACTAAAACTAAAAACTACTAAAACTTTCTAAACTAGTTTCACTAGAAGAAAATTGTATTTATTTATTATCTTCTGTGTTTTATATCATTTGTATTATGACTAGTTATGTAAAAGTGAATATTTACTTAAATTCGAAAAGTAGCATTAAGCCAAATAAGACCACAATTAGTTCTTTAGTAAAAAACCATTTTGTATTATAATTGGGGTTGAAACTGTTGAACTCCAAACATTATTTTCATTCAAAACAATTAGTGAGGAAATGACCGCCATTGTTCTTTTCAGTAGCATCCCCATTAGCATCCGACAAAAAAACAATGCAATATCTGTCAGAGCGACATCTCCCAACAATAATTAGGAAGGAATTAGTAACAAATTATTGCTTGCGAAGAGGAGGTATAATAGCCGAGCCGGGTTGGATGGTTCTCATTAGTGTTGGTCGGGTACACATAGTAGTCACTACACAGAAGTCGAGCTTCATAGAGAAGATATGAATATATTTCTATGTAGGTACCTTTTGAGTGGACGATTATTTTACCGGTGGGTATGTTGCACAAATATTAATAGCTATGAACGTTTTCAGATCTAATTAGTGTCATATTATGTGGAAGCAGTGTAGGAAAACAAAGACATTTCGAAAATCTGTCATTTTGGGAATTGTACCAAACGAGATTAGTACTTTAGACATTGGCAGAATTGTGTTGGCTTATGACACAGAGGCCAAAAATAAAGAAGTGAAGTGAAGTGAGATTAGTACTTTATGAATTTCAGTCCAAACAGAGAGCAAACTAGAATTTACCCATAGTGATGTGGGATCTCAAATCATCGCTTTCTAATTGTACTGTGCTGTTTTTTTTAATATTTAGGTATTTGTAAACATATTCGCTGTGCGAATATAGGATTAAATAAAAAAAATATACAACAAAAACTTCACATACATACATACATACATAAAATCACGCCTGTTTCCCGACGGGGTAGGCAGAGACCACGGATCTCCACTTGCTACGATCCTGACATACCTTTTTTGCTTCATTCACTCTCATTACATTCATGCGCGTCGGTTTAGGGTACTCTGGACCTGGCCTTTCTCTAGTACGTCCCCAATTTGATCAAGGTACGTACGCCGAGATCTTCCCCTTCCAACTGTCAAAAAACTTGTTCAAAAACTTCACGCATCTTAAATATTTAAATTAAAAATAATAATATCACCTATCTATATTTAAAGCTATATAGGATAAGTGTCCTGTTGTGAAGATGTTTGGAGTTTGGACTCTGGTACGCGCACTACTGTACTCGTGTGGTAGAGCCCGCCTCGTTGTGGTGCCTGCATTATTCATGCGGACAATATTGCACTGCCGCATCTATCTGTACCGGTTTTATAATATCGCAGTATCCAGGGGATGTTTCATTAACGTTGACGTTTTGTATTGCGCCGGGAACTAATGCTCGCAAATTGTTTGATGGCAAACTGTTGCTAGTTCTTTGGATAGACATGTTTGATTGCGAGTTCATCGACAATCATCAAAAGCAAACTAATGAATAGCAATCACATGTATCTACTTGAAATATTATCGATGATTTTGATGGGTAGCATATTTCCAATCATTAGAAGCAAATTAATGAATAGCAATTACATAATATTATTCCGTTTAGATTGTACGTCGTTATAGTCTGTTTAATAAAAGAAAAGTTTCCAATTATTGTGTATGTTAGGTGTTGGCATAATATTTGAAAATGAAGAAATATATACTTGAACAAGCATATTTGTTTGTTTCAGAGGGATTTTACTACAAAACCAAAGGCGATATGGGGAGGCTATCAAAAGTTTCGAAAAGGCAATCTACTTTAGACCTTCAATGGCACGTGAGTACCTACATCAAACAAAGAAGCTTTATTTTTTATCCTTGTAATTTACTATTAAAGTTTCTAATTAAAAACCCATAATGATTGCTTAGTTTGAATTTATAAGCTTTTGAAGCACGAACTGTTTCGTTTGAAACAATTATTATTCAAACAAGCATGTTTGGCTGTTTGATTAGAATCGACAATTGTTTCAAAATACACGGTTATTGGATTCTAGCATACGAAAATATAAGTTGCTGGTTATTAATTTATCGACGATCAAAGTAATTATATTTAAATAAATAAGTATCTCTGATTGTGCGTTCTCATTTAGAAGTAAAGTGGAGTCAAATGCGTCTTCAAAGCTTAAGGTGCGTTCACATTGAAACGGATTGGAGCAAAAAACAGGCTTCTTTTAATAAGAATTTAATCAATCAATCCACAATTAAGTATTCGACTTTATCTGGAAAACGTTATAAATTCCTGAAATGGCCTAGGATTCATAGAACAATCAATAATGGAAGACATGCCTTACCAACATAATAAGCAGAAATAACAGGGGTTTTTTCCAAGAAACTTTATTGGATAATCACTTCATTTAATTTCTCGTAATATACAAGCAGTGGTTCTCATAAAACTAAAGAATATAAATTATGATTGGCAGTTTTCCGATTTAGCCAGATAACTCATACTTTGAGCCAAGCCATAATTTTTTTTAAATAGCTCAGCTGTTTCATTTGGGTTTTACATTTTATATAATACAATGTGTACAAATAATTATCTGTATGTTTCTGTCAAAGCGATTCCATAAGTTACAAAAAAGAAAATTTGTAGTTGCGTTCGTGAATTTGGGAACATCACTGATGGCGGACGGTAGACTGGCCGAAGCGGCCAGCGCGTTACGAGCTGGCGCTCGTGCGGACGGGATCCGCGTGCGAGACAGACGAGAACACGACGCGGCGAGAGTGTCCGCCCTTGTGCAACTAGCCGCATTACACTCTCGGCGCGGACACTGGCACAAAGTCCTCTCAGCTTACAAAGAAGCCCTGCAAATATTGCCTGATTCAAATGCGCCAATCGTCGGGTGGACACGACATGTAAGTTCGATCTCTCTATTATGTATCGGCATGCCTATTGTGCCATTGTCGAAGTCGAAGCTATTGTTCGGAAATTGTACGCATCATTGTAAAGCTATCTAATAATAGTGTAAGCAACACTCACACCTTTTCTTATACATATGTTTACGAATTAAAAATATATCCCATAAGAGATATTTGTAAATTTTAACTATTTTAGTGTAATATAATAAACATTTAACTTTTAAAATAACATTATTAATCAAAGAAATTGAATAAAAATATAATATACTAGCTTCTGCACGCGGCGTCGCCCGCAAAGTACCTACATAAAATATAGCCTTTGTTCATCCTGAAAGTTCATTCTACACATTGGTGAAAGAATTTTTCAAATCGGTTCAGTAGTTTCGGAGCCTATTCAATTCAAACAAACAAACAAACAAACAAACAAACAATCAATCAAATCTTTCCTCTTTATAATATTAGTATAGATATTATAACTTTAATATAAAACTAAATAAAAATACCACCAAAGAAGTTAGTTAACTGAATCCTATTGCTTCAATCTTGAGATACAAATCTTTATTCAAGACCACTTTACAAGACGAAATTGGCAGATTGACCAAAGAAACTACTTGGAATATCATAATATTCATATTCATTTCTTCATTATCTGCAGCCCTAACAATTTAGATACCAACAATAGGTGTAAATAAAACATTTGTTTTAACTTTTGACCTTTCGTCTGAAAAAGAACTTAGTTTAATAAACTCTCTCCCAATAATCTGCTCAGTTCATTTACAATGGATATAATTAAAAGCACTCAAGTAAAAAGAAAGGTAATGCGCACGTTTCAAAAAGACCCCACAAATTGTAAGCAAGCCGAATGCGCCAATAACGTGCCACCTACTATTTATTCCGTAGCAATAGTGAACCAACTAGTACTTAATCTGTACCTTGCTAAGCCGTGTATACACTAGGCGACTAATGTCGCGAAACGTATCTAAAAATGTCACTTGTCATCGTCTACTCGTCCACATGGAGTCATTTCGTGGCATCGCTGTAGGCATTGATGTATTATCGTACTTAACTATTTTTCATAACCACGAAAGAAGATTTTTTTTCTTATTTTTCATAACCAGTGTTTCTCAAACAAGAAATTTTAATTGGTTTTCGTGGCTGTGTTTTTTTGTCGTTATCTCAGTTATGACAGGGCTAGCCGGTTGGTCAAAATGTAAGCCCGACTAAATTGATCGACAAAAAGTCTGTAGTTTGCGGTGGGTCTTACGCTGGTTACAGTGCTCGACCGATCGTCGGTCCGTATGTCGGTCGCGCTTGTCAATCCATCAATAATCAAAAAAATATGAAAATCCAAAAATCGTACAGTGCTGGACCGACCGTACGCACGCGTATATTGCTACGCACTGCGTACGAGGACCGTCGGTCGAGCGCGTCCGCATGCGTCCGTCGGTCGGCCGACGCGCTATGGAAACGTATGAACGCGTTCAGTGCTGCACCGATCGTTGGACCGACCGTACGGACCGACGACGGATGTCTGTATCAATTTTCATCTGGTCAGTTTGTTGGTCAGGAGAGCACTGAATGATACAAACTGACGGTCGGTCGTGCGTATCGTCAGGACCGACCGTGCGCACCGAAGATCGGTCGAGCACTGTAACCAGCCTTATTGTTGTTCAATGTGAAACGATACTGCTTGTTATACAGTTGAACGTCAAAAATACATGGCAATGTTGAACGACAAGACTGACATGCTCGAACTATTTATCACGCAGTGAATACACGGCTGCAGTAGGTAACTACATACCTACCCTGCGTCGATAGTGAGACGGACGGTGTTATGTGGCCCTCAATAAACATAAAAGTCCGGCACGTAGCTGAGTAAGAGCTACAAGTTTTCGGTCTCGTGATCTGCCGGCCGGGCGTGCCGATAGATTTAACACTCTGAAATCTTACAGCGGGTTTTGTTGAAGTTACAATTTATTAGAGCGCTGGTGGTGTAGTGGTAGCACCCCTGCCTCACGATCCGAAGGTCGTGGGTTCAAACCTGGTCGTGCACCAATGAGTTTTTCCATTCGAAAAATTTATGTGCGCAATGCCAGTGCTCTTAAACGGTGAAGGAAAACATCGTGAGGAAACCGGCTTACCCTAGAACCAAAAATTCGAAGGTATGTGTCATTAGTATTCTTATAAGCGGCGATGGGCTTGCAACCTGTCACGTACGGAATACTAACTACTGTGCAAAATGTGGGCATGTACCAAATGTCATGTTTGGACTTGCCTCTGACTACCCCCTTTGGATATCCTCAAAAATCTAAGTATCTAAAGATTTGATCTGATTTTTTTTTTACAATTTATTACTATGAGTAAGTTGTTTCTTTCGTTTTCCATAGATAAATAATGACTGTAATGAGAATCTTTTAGGTATGATCAACCCTTTGATTATGCCGTTTGTTTGCAGAACGTGCTCTCAATGACAGGCGAGATATATGTCCAGCTGCAGCAGTGGCCGCTAGCGGAAAACAGCATTCTAGCCGCGCTAAATCTCGAGCCGTATCATATCGGTACACACATCACTCTAGCGCAGATAGTAGCCAGAAATGTAAGCATTAAAATGTAGTTCTTTATACAGAGTTGTGAAACGATCAACAAAATATTTCAACCTTTTTTTTGGACTTTAACAGCTCGTCTTTGTATATTTTGTTCTTAGTACTTACCTACTAGGTTTTGGTTAGTAGGTGCAAAGTGGTTTAATGTGCGTATTGAGTTTAAATTAATAGTTATTAATATAATAGTTTCTCAACTATTCAGTGCTCACTGAAGCTGAAATCGAATGTTTTGATCGTAGGCAAGCAGAAACTTGGAAGCGGAAAGGTGGTTCAAGAAAGCATTGACACTAGCCCCGAATGACCCTTCAGTAAGAGATCAATTTGGTAAGTGTTATGTTTTTGTAAGTTTCACCAACGAAGCTCATCAGATTGTGTGTAAAAATGGCACTACGCTGATGAACATATCAGTATTCAAACATTTTCAACCACTATAAAGTTTTAAATACTATCAGGCATGTTTTTGCGGTCACAACGTCGGCTACGAGAATCGGCGGAACAGTTTGTAGCGGCTGCAAAGTTGATTCCAAGTGACGGCGCGCGCGCAGCGGCGGCGGCGCGGGCGCTTCGTGACGCGCGACGTTGCCGCTCCGCAGAGCGCTGGTACGCACGCGCCGTTCAACTCAACCCTGATGTGAGTACCATCTTTTTATTTTCTTATTGGAACGAAGTTCTTTATCGGGCGTTGTGAAAGGGGGCTAGACGGGAAAAATTCTCACGAAAAGTTGTAACGACACTTTTTGCTATAGTTGTAAGCCGTGCGGCGTGCGCGTGTTTCTCTGTCTGTCTCTCTCTCATAGAAAGCAAGGAAAGGAACTTCGTTCCATCCGGGTGTCCCTTGACACCTCTCAAGTTTTTATTTTAACATTCTGTATTTGTATTGATTTTTTTTAATAATCAATCAATTCATCGCTCAAAAAAAAATTATTAAAAAAAAACATTTCATCTCAACGCTCGACTTGAGAACCTCCTCCTTTTTGAAGTCGGTTAAAAGTAATATGCCATTTGCTGGGTCGACGATATTTTTTGTAGTATTTCGTAGTGGCATTAAACGGGGTTATTCGAAATAAAAAAATCTATTAGGTCGGAAAATAAAATTGAAAACGTTTTTATGTCTTCTCTTTTTACGGTAAATTACCTTCTATTATTTTGTGGAACTGAAAGACCCTACTGGGTCAATGTCCAGCAGAATGAACACGATGATTCGCCAAAAAAGTTGAAATTGCTTTTCCATCACTTGTCATTCACTCAGCCTGCTGAGATGCTATTCAATTTGAACCTAGATTTTTCGTACCTAGTCACTGTAACTAATTATACCCATTGCTACTACGAGTTTACGTACTCTTTCACATCAGTTACAGCCTAGAATTTGGGCCAGCACTGATTCCAAACGTCAATAAAAGGCTAATACTAAAAACAGACAGACGTCGTTATTCGCTTGCACATACGAGTAAATACCAACATGATAGTTCGTAAAGAATAATTTAGGAACGACTGAACAGATTTAAAAAAAAACACTAAATAGATAGCTCAGTGGTTTGATAAAAAAAATATAGTAAGTACACATCGGTGAAAACATGTGCCATAAAATTTCTTCTCGAATACAAGCTGAGTTTTAATACAAACTCTTAACGAGGTTCAATTCCATTAAGTAATGAAAGGCAGTGTGAGGAGGACCTAGCTAGATTGTATCATTGGTTTCAGAATGCGGAGTATAATTCCAATCTCGGCGCTATCCTACACCTGAATGGAAAATACAGTGCTGCTGCCTCTTCCTACCGCAGAGCTCTCCAGTTACAGCCCAACGATGAAATCACTATAACTAACCTGAAACGGGTCAGAGCACTCATGACTCAACGCAGAAAATAACATGTCAATTGCCAAAAATAAAAAAAATATATTTATCTAAATACATATAATTTACTGACTGAAATTTAATCGATTGGTAGATAGAAAGTGTACGAATAGAAGCAACGAAAGCCTTTTTTTTAATACTTGTTTTATGAAAGTGAGTAGGAAAATGTAATTACGAAACTGTTACTAGCATTATGTTAATAGCCAAAGTTTAATTATAGAGCGTTTTATTTTTTAATTCAACTATCATTACCAGTTAAGTAAATGTTATTGTAAATGACGGATTTAATTTTAGGCAGTGGGATTGTTTGGTTTGTAATTTCATTGTTTTTAGTGAAACAGAGAGAAGAACAAAGAGTTGGCTGCACTAAAATTATCTTATAGGAGTAGTTAGAACTTTAAAACATTGTAAATAAATTTTAATACTAAAACAGTTTTATACTACTTGAATGCGAACATACTACATATAATGGATATTTCAAATTAATAATTATATATTACCCATTGCTCACCTAGGTCAATTGGGAAATTAATAATTTCGAAAGGAGTGAAAGCGAGACAAGAAACCAATGATCAAACTAAATTGTGCATCTGTTTCACTCTTATAATCGTCGTTTGTTTTGTAAACAGACGCTGTGTCCTGGAGCAAATCAATTAACCGATTGAATAAAAAAGTAGGTGTTCAAGGACCTTTCGCTAAAGGAGAGTTCTCTTGTTGTTTTCGTCTCGTCTTCCATTATGTATAACTTTGAATTTCTTTTCTTAAAATCTAAGTAAATATTATAACTATGTTTTTCACTAGACTAGATTTAGCGACAGTTTACTCATACGTATTAATGTATCGATACAAATAAACTTCATAAACTATCTAATGAATTACAGGAACAATTTTAGTACACTTGTAAAACAGTATTTTTTTTTGCATTTTTCATATATAGCTTTTAGTATATAACATTATACAAGTACTTGTTCAATTTACCTTGCTTCTTCAGTATTACTGATTAATTGCAAAATCTAAAACATATCTATTTTATGTATGTACTTGTGTAAATAAAATATCATTCATTATTTAATTGTTATTTAATATTATACAAAATAATTGTGTATATAAAATGTTGACTAAGTTATGCATAACGATAATACTTAATATAGTTGTATTTTATATTTCTATTTAAATACTATTTATGTATAATATTCTATGCGTTGTTTTCTTCTCTCACATCTGTGACAATAAATATAATGTACGCTTTGTAGTAATAGTGATCTGCCAAAATGAATTGAAGAAGTTTGGTTTTGCAAATGAATTGCTTTTATTCTCGGGGCCATCACTGTGAATATAATTATCTTGAAGCTCTTTTTAAATAAATATAAATTAACGAATGGAATAGCCCCGGTTACGACCCTTCTACCTAAAAGGAATATGTGAAAGGGAATAAGTTATTTTACTACTTCATTTAAATTGCTTGCCAGTATGGTAACATCGTATGTTTGTATGTACTTCGGTTTTAAAAGCCTATCGCACAAGAATTCGACAATTTTATAAAGAACGGTAAACTTTATTAATATTGCGAATATATAATAATATTCAATAAAAAAATATTTCATAGTTATTAGTTTGGTTAAGTTTTAAGCCATTGTGACTATTAACAAAGAGAAATTAAAAAAATACTTAAATCACTATGACCTCTGATTGTTCTTAGTTACTTAGTTAAAGCTTCTGAGATTGGTTTCATCAGAACTACTTTTTCACTTAACTTTTTTATAAAAATATATTATAACTGTGTGCAAATGCATGTATGTAACGGTTCGGGTAGTTCATACATTTTAATCCCTCGTATGCCATGCCACTGATTATCAAAATGAACAATAGTTGTATATGCGTGTTTTTAAGGCTTTAACTCAATGATACAATAATGATTATGAACTGTTCTGTGCCGTTGTGTATTTTGCATGCTATGTATACGTACCTGAAGTTGGTACCTACAAACTGCCTACATGATAGGCTTTTTATAACATTACTAAGGAATTGTAATAATTACTTATGGTTTGATAATAAAAACATAGATAGTTTATAGGTATGTATATTATACGTTATGCAAGTAAACCTGCAACATCCCAAAGTGATAATATTATATGTTGGTAATTTTGTAAATAAAAGCTTCAATATTTTATCTATTTTATTTATTTTTCTCAATAAGCCCCAACAAAATAAAGTATACTTCTTTATTTAATATTTTTTACTCTCCTTTTCCTGTTTATAATAGATATATTATACGAGTATAACAAAAAGATGTTGAAAATAATACTGCCTATTATGATAAAAGGTCAAATAGCCTGTAATATTTATTTAACTTATTTTAAAAATGAAATAAGAAATATAAGTTTTTAATATAATAATACACGCAGCCCGAAGCTTCTTTTCTAATGGTGTCCAATGCAAAAACGATAACGCTAAGTACATCTTAAAATATTTCATTGAGCACTGTTACTGGAGCGGAAGTACTGTGAAATGTAATCAAAGTTGTTTTGAAAAAAAACATGCCTTAAGAGGCATGTTTTTTTACGTACAAATATTTATATATTGGTATTGCATTAAGATGCAATACCAATAAAATGTAGGACTTCATTTTTTAACCTCTAATCTAGACACGCGGCAGCGTGTCAAGCCAAGTTCAAGCTATTTCTTTCAAAAACCCGTGTCTGGTCTAATAATTCTTATGACCTGTCCAGAACTGAGTTAAATAATACAGGTAGAAGTATTTTAGGCATGACATCATTATTGTAATTATTCCAGCTTCCGCCTGCGGCTTTGCTCGCAAAGTACCTACATAAAATATAGCCCATGTTCCTGAAAATTCATTCTAAGCATTCACGATAGAATTTTAGAAATGGGATGGGTAGTTTCGGAGATTACCTGCTACATTCAAACAAACAAACTTTACCTCTTTATTAAATTACATTACATTTAGATGAGTTTAGATTAGAAGGTATCAGTATTTTTTTTATCTTTGAAAATACAATACTGTACGTAGGTACTCGCATGTAAGTAATTTTAATTCATACATTATAAGTAAAAGTACACGGACTAAACAAGAAAGAAAAAATAATGAATTCGAAGACTTTGATATGACAAAAAAAACAGTAGAAAGGATGTGATTAATACTTACTAGTGCAAATACTGCGACTTCTTTTGTGTAATATTATTTGTTTCAAATTGATTTGAATATTAATAACTTAGGACTCATTTCTACTAGACCCTTTAAATTCTTTTTATATACAACTACTGTGCATAATGAGAGCATGTACCAAGTATATTGTTAAGACGTGCCTCTAGCAATCCCCGTTTAGATTAGCTCAAAGATTTAAGTAAATAGAGATCTGAATAGATGACTACCAAGCCTGATGATTACAGTCGTGACCATGTTTATTTTATTTTAAAGTATCTATAAGGATTCAGACTAGCTTTGATACAGTCAGTCAGTTACCTAACGGCTCTATGTATTAAATGAACTACTAAAATCTGGCATGTCGCGCTTGTGCTATTTTTTGCGACTCGCTCGTTTGAAACACGCTTCGGAGGAGACGCGTCAAATAGCTCGGAAAAAAGACACTTAGCTCACACCCTCCGTCGTTTTGAACTGCGCATTCCGTCAATGTACCCTTAGCAGTAATTTCCCCCACAGATCCTATTATTTTCCACGGGTTTCCATGCTCGTCTCGTCGAGATTGCCGACCTCGGGTTTGTCACGCGCTTTCTCATAAATTTCCTTTGTATTTGGCTGTGGCTTTAAATTGACTTTGACTCGCAATATGATCATCTAATCTGCTTTTACTAGCATCACGTAGCTAGATTTTAAGATAATATTGAACACCTATTGAAAATAGTAAGATGTAACAGGCAAGTTTGCTACTTTTCTATAATTTATAGTAGATAGAAAGAACACTCGCTTGTTATTATAGCCTAACCCTCTTCAACGACCATTACACCAGATTGTATTTACCTAAGTAATTGTTATTAAACAGCAAACTCTATTTGGTTTCAATTGCAGGGACGGCGTTCGCTAAACATTTTGTTTTTGTATTGTCACTTTGTATTTGTATCTTGTAATAGGGACCTGTCCGTGTTTGGAATACTTAATTCGCAATTGCCGGTTCAGTAATAGGCATCGAGACGACGTAATGAAACCGATGGTCGCAAGCTCGCAATACGTATTAATGACACTGTTACTGCTGTGCTTTGAATTGCTAATGGTGCGGCCCTTTCATAATCAAAGCGATACTACCTTGCACCACTAAAATCTTCTTATTCTTATGGTGTCACTTTTTGTGTACTCATCTTCGTACTTTTTAGGTTCAACGACATGCCGGTTTCCTCACAATATTTTTCTTCACCGTTTGAGAGTATTGGTATAGCGCTCATATTTTTTTCGAACAGAAAAATCCATTGGTGCACGACCGGATCGAATCCGCGACTTTGGAATCGGAAGACAGAGGCACTACCACTAGAGCACCAGTGCTCAGTCTAAGAAGAAGACACTAAAATGATAGCCGCATCCGTTGACTATTATTGTAAAGTAAACAAATTTTAATCACAGTATAATATACTACTTTGTCTATTGACAGACCACGCAGAGCCTAAACCTAGATCTATAGAGACTTGAAATAATTGGAATGTGCATTCTTTTCAGCATGTAGATGGAATACGTCTAACGTCCACGTGTTATGAGAGAGGATTTTTAGAAATACTTGTCCTAATGGGGAGGTTTAGTATGTATCAATAAAAACGCGAAAACAAAGATCTATAGAACCTAGAAATAGAAATAGAACCTATAGAACTTATAGAAACAAGTACTTATAGATAACAGAGATAGATATTAGATTCATAAATAGGTACTGAAACATTCTGCCCGGTCAGTTAAACCTAATAATGCCTGGTATTATAGTAGCCTAGTATATAATAATAGCTGGCTATCAGATTATTGTATTGAAATCAGGCACCAACTAGTCACACAAACGCGTAGTACGCTCGGTTAGATCACGATGTGCCATAGAGCCGGATTTCACCAATCTGTTATCCGTAGGACAATCGATTTATCCATATATCTAATGTCTGTCCATCGCAGAGCTTCAATAGTTTCAACAATATTATGTAAAGTGACTCTCTAAGCGAATTTTCACGACAGTCCAAAACATAAAAGAATTAGGGTCATACGTATCAAAAAAAATTGTAACATAATATATACATACATTATTTTTTAATTATAATTAAAAGTTCTCATATGGGTAAATTATGTTTTCATTAGTTGATGCTAGCTTGGAAATGTACACAATAATAATAGGATTAATCGAAAATTGGTAAATTTTACCCTTCCTGTAATGTGTAATAATTTGAAGCGATGAATTTCATCAAATAATTATATGCTGTGAAAGCGTTTACGATTATTTTTTTAAATTAATATCAATTTGTATCCCAGCTTATAATACTCGTAATAGAATAGAAAAAATATAGTTTAGAAAAAATCTAAACCTGAGGCCTTACTACAAGCTCTTCGGGCAATATCAAAGTAATATAACTTTGATATTTCGTACTATGACCTTTATAAATCGTATTGATGTAGTGTTACTTTACGTTACATTGACTATTCTGAAACATGATAGTTTTTAAGAGCTTGCGGTACTGAACTAGAATTCATTACGGGCTGAGCTATAAATTAATTCACCAATCACATCCACTTAAGCACAATCGCTATTTCATTCGGCAGTAGCAAGGCGGTCAGATACAAAACGGGGTGTCCCTAAGTGCACAATCATGTATCGGTTGCCAAATCCTCGGGGGATAGTCGATAGACCCCATGATTCAGTGCATACTGCGGTTTTAATTTTATTTTGTGTCGGACTCCACTTCAATTTATAGCATTGGACGTTTATTTTGAACAGTTGTATTGATCTTCGATTCCGAGTTTGAGTCTATGGTTCTTCGATTCGTAAAATAAGCTTGCGTGGGACACGGAAGTTTGATTTATACGAAGAAAAGTTTATAAAATAATGTATATTCTACACTTGTTTTCAATTGGTAATAACTTGATGATCCCATGATTCAATCATGGGATCAACTTAATCAAGAAAATCATTTGTGTGATAAATAAATAAATAATAAATAAATAATTCTGGACAATCCACACAGCATCATCTAGCCCCAAAGTAAGCTACTCAAAGCTTGTGTTATGGGTACTAGATAACTGATATATTTAATACATTATATGTATACATAGATAGATATTTTTTATTATACATAGAGAACACCCAGACGTGAGACAAATATCTGCAAATAATGCAAACATTTGTCCCACGGCGGGAATCGAACCCGCAACCTTCTGCGTCTCAGGCGGACCTTCGCCCGCTGCGCCACAGAGGCCGTCAAATGATGAAACATTAAAAGTAAGTATGTATTTATAAAATTGATGTTTGTACTTTCTAGCTTCTTTAGTAAAAGCTTTGCTTAGTTTAGGAAGGCTCTGTGTTAAAGCTCCACTAATATCTACTTAAAAAAATAAGTTTCTTTTTGCAAAATCAGTTCAAACACGTTATTGAGGAAATCGAAACCCATGTCTAAACTAACAACAGATAAATCCAAACAACCCATACAATCCTCTGAAAACCTCCGACCCATATAGGTTTTTAAAGGCTCACCTTTAAAATATCCATTGAGCCTAAAAACCCCAACCTATATGTATGAACCATTGGAAGTTTAAGGACCGAGAATAAATTAAATTTTACATTAAAATACGCTTTAGCCTTCCAAACTATAAACATAGTTTGCTCTCTTGCAAATAAATCCAGCAGTTCTACAATCAAAGAGCACTCAAACATTTCCAGAAACGATTTCACAAGAACTTGTAACTTGCTTCGTAGCACTCCGTAGCGAGAATACGTACATTCGAAGCCAGTTCGTAGCACACCGTAGCCAGAATACGTAGATTCGTAGCACCTCATAGAGCCAAGTATCCCATCTCATGTATCAGATAGGCTTTGCTTTACCACAACAAGTCTATACCAATCGGCGGCCGTTCATGCAGAGAATTGAAATTGCTCTGAAGTGAGCCAAATTAGACGCAAATTCAAATGAAAAATGCGGGGACGTCTGCATACTAATAGTGTCTGGGACAAGTACATCAGTGCGGCGAGCTACTTTAGAAATTTACAACCTCTATTACTTTGTATAAGTCGGTTCAATTCTAGCGACGGAATATTTTATCTTACTAATATATTTTATATTCAAAAAATCTTGACTGACACACTCGTTTAGTCACTGGTATAGACAACACACAGCTAAACCGCTGGTCATAGAGACTTAAAATTTAAAGGGCATGTTTGTCTTGGATCGTAGAGGTGTACTACAAAGGCAATTTTCAAAATTCAACCTTTAAGAGGGGCAGTGGGAGGTTGAAAAAAAATTACACAGACGAAGTCACAGTTAGTTTTTCTAGTAATACCTACCTGTGACAACTGTTACTCCACTGTCAAATTTGACCTCCTAAACTCTTACAAATTTTGACGTTGAGCGTGTTTTGTTATCGGATTAGCGTTGAGGCTTTTGATTTCATCTTTTGTTTGTGTTTTCTTGGCAGTAGCTAAGCTACTTTTGCAATTTCCTACGAATATGTTTTACCGGGAGAAAGAGCTCACGCTTCTTGCAATACGAGTATGTGACACTTTGATACTTCCATAGTAACTATAATACGTAATACTTTGAGATAATTTACGTTACAGTCACTAAAAAAAGTTGGGGTTATTATTTTTAAACACCCAAAAATAAAGTATCTAGTCAGCATAAGACACAAAATGTATTGAATATCATAAAGTCTACACGATCCTCAGTGTTTTGTGGTCTGCACTGATCAATTATTTTCAAGGCTATATCATCATCATCATCATCATCATCACTGTTTCGCATGTAATAAAGATGAATTAGGTGGCATCAAGTTATACAACACTTCGAAGTAATTGAACATTTTACGTCGTTAGATTTAAAGTGTAAGTATTATGATGGACTTGCTTCCGCCCACGGCTTAGCTCGCGTGGTATTTTGTAAAAAAAACAAATCTATACCGCGGAACGTTACATATTTCCGGGATAACATGTAGCCTATGTGCTATTCCAGACTATAATCTATATCTGTGCCAAATTTCATTCAAATCTGTTCAGGCGTTTCGGCGTGAATGAGTAACAAACATACATCCATACATTCTTACAACATTTTGCGTTTGTAATTTAAGAAGAATTATAGTGTTCATTGTGAATGTGACTTGACTGTGAACACTCTTAGTGAATGTACACTACCCCGGTAATGCACTATCCATGTCAAATGTTTGTGTGGTTAATTTAAAGGGTAAAATAATATAGGGTATAGGCATTGAACTGAGTATCAGCATCATTTTTCGTATTAAAAAATAAATATTTTATTTGTAAAGGTTGATTCACCATAAATTGATCTACAAACCAGGAACGCTAACATACCTATACTCAGTTCCTCAAAACGTACACTGACAAGACGTGCTATGAAATGGAAACATTTGAAAATTCGAGAACACGAAACCAAATCCAACAGTTAAAAGTTAGGATACAATTTGTGAGTTCAAAACGTCCATTAAACGTTTGGAAACTGTGTTACTGTATGTTCAGCGCGAGTTTCTAGTCGACTTTACTCTGTCAAATTATTAAAAAAAACCAGTGACTACACAAACGTTTTGAAACATGATCACGACTGTAATTCCCAGGCTTGGTAGATATCTTCTCAGATCTCTAGTTACTTAAATATCTAAAGAGGGTAGTCAGAGGCACGTACAAACATGATATACATACATACCGACATGGAGGCATGGGTGCTACGATTACTTTACCACTGCGTTTTTTTTAATATAATTTAAAATAATTATTAATTTTACCGATTTATTACTTCTAATTATAGTTAATTTTAATGCTGTTTGTTTGCAAACCAAACAGATGGGTTAGCGACGTCAAGTCAAATCAAACGTCGGGTTTGTCAGCTGTCATCATTATAAACAAAATGGTGTCCGTTCTGAAAAGTTTTGATAAACATTTTGTTATTACTTTTATCCTATAAATTAGATAGATAGATAGATAAACATTTATTTGCTTCTGCAACATACAATAGGTACATAAGTATAGGCATGTAACAAAAGTAACAACATAACAAGCTGACAAGAAAGAAGTAGATCATGCAACATGCGGGTGAGATGATGATACAGCTTAAGAAAACAGGTAACACAAAAATAAAAAAATAAAAAAATGGTTACAAAGAATGCAGTGTGTGCTGCAGCGAAGCAAAAAGGCAATAACTCAGCGCATAGTTTGCTCAAGAGCAAACACTGATTTTCAGTATCACCTAAATGAGGTAACCAGAAGAACGAGACACCAACAAGTAGAAATTCTCGTTCTGATACTTTTTTTTAATTGCATAGATTTGCGTTTGAACTCACTCTGTTGTAAAGCATCAGTCGGGCGTTAGTACAGTTAAATACTGTAAAATAAGACTTTTGACAATTATGAAAGCCTTATTGACGCGTGTTTTGTATACCTAAAAGTTTGCATGAGGCAGTTGCCAAAATTAATGACAAAAGGATTCTCATTTTACAAGTAGCAAGGACGTTCTACTACTCGTAGTAACTCAGTAGATAGAATGTCTTTGCATTATAGTCAATACTTTATACGCTTGCATTATTAGCGGGTGCAAAACAATCGTACTTATGCTAGTCCTATTGTAAGATTTTATTATGCTCACTGTACGTCATTGTTAGAGGATGAGGCCATATATTTAGCAACTTTGTAAAGTTATTGCAAACATCGTAAAGCGTGCGCAATGTTTTCATAAAATATTCGCGTCTTGTATATTTCAGGGAGGTGTTTTCATATAAGATTCTCGTATTATTCAATTTGTAAAATACAGTACAGCCAAATTTATTATATCTGCGTATCTGCGCTCAATTTTGCATTTTGTAATCAATGTTTTGACCAATAACTAGGCCAAAATACTAATACCTACTAGTTTGCCATTTTTATAGAGTGGACGTTTTCTTTAACCTTTTAAGTGTATTCAATAAATAGCAATGCGCACATAAAAATATACACATATTAATATCATAAGTACTAATAAATTATAAACGTGATAATATTTATGATTGATAGACAATTACGTCGTAACATCAGATTTTAAAAGAATGAAATGAGACGTCAAAGTTTTTATGCAAAAAGCACGAACGAAGTCGCGGGTAGTTTAACTAGTTGGTTTATACGACTTTAGTGTGGAAAGTAGAATTGAGAATCACTGCACCATCCAAGTCTCTCTTTGTTGAGTTTCTATTATAGATGAAAAAGGTTTCAGTAAATTCCGGAAAGCTCTATAGGCTCTTTTCAGTAATATAAGCAGTAAGTTTAGATTCTATATTTAATCATTTTAAATTGGAGCAGTGACTAGATGAATAGTACAAATGGAATCTAAAATGCACTCCGTAAATGGTTCTAGTTTTTCTAGTTAGCAATCTTATTGCATTTTACAAGAGACGTCCTTTTGCATATTAAGCGGCCGATCTTCCGATGAAATCACTGCATTACATAAATTAATAAAATTATTGGAAATAAAATTGCTTTTTGTGTGAAGCAAGCAGAAATATACGTAGATATAAAACTTGTTAGCTGATCAAAATTAAATGCAATTGCAAAATATTATACATAATATAGATCAGTGTCTACAAAGATAGAGGTAACTATATCTTGAAATATTTCTAATTTCGCTTTACGATACTGGTTGGTTTGCAAAGTTTTATAGTGAAATTTAGTTTTACTATGTGTAAAGTAGGAAAAAAGTTGTCCAAAACTTTCACACATTGCACACACTCTTCCCCCTATTATTTATTGTTAAAGCTTTACTATCAGTGAACCTATGACGCAGAGTCGGAGTTCAATGAAAAGTCAGGGATGCCATCTGTGATCCGTTATCTAAATCTCACTGTAAATCCTGGCTTGTGACCAAAAATATATTGATGCTTATGTCGATATATTTTCGTCGGGACCTATCTAAATAAGTACCTATTTTTCTTAATTTCTTACGTAGTCATCTATCAACTATTGTATTCGAATTTTATTTTAAAGACAATTTATGTTTTTCTATCAGTTTAATAATAAATGGTATTCTGTTACTTGGTTTTTTGTTCTTGCTAAGTTGAACGTTAGCGATGAGTTTCACATTTTGGAAAATTAGTATTGAGATTTTAAAAAATAATACTTTGAAACGCGGCGTATACGGTTAAAGAGCAGACATAATGAAAACAGGCAGCCCTAACAGCACAGTTAGATATGCAGAGTGACTCCCAAAAAAATACCAACAGTAATTACCGTGCCTACAAAAAATACAGAATATATTATCAAGATAGATTGTTTATCAGCTGGCATATTCTGTGTGCTTTTTGTAATTCTAACACGTCGGGCCGGCAACGTATTTCTGCTTTGTACCGCCCAGTATTTGAATATGTATGAGGCATGGTCGCGTAGTTCGTGCCACCGGCCTGTATGAAAATGTGATGTTCCGATAAATTGTCAAAAAGGTTGATCGGCAGTGGAAAATGGCCGCCGAAAATGTTTCCACAGAACAAAATGATATGCCTAGAGGGCGTTAGTCTCTGCCAGCTAAGATTGTTTATTTATGAGTTGATACGAATCAGGCTCGCGGCATATCTACGACCAAGTGGCCGATTCGTGACTCGTTTTAGGTTATTTCGCTTTTGAAGTTTTTAAAAGACTGGATTTATCGTTTCGCTTATTTTACATTTCTTCAATTGTGTCAGTTATTATTTATCAACGTCTCGTGCGAGTTTACTTTTTACATTTTATTTTCTTTTACCATTTTTCTCTTATGCAGGTACTTTTTTCGTTTATACAAATGTCAATTTTCTTACAGATTGATACCGTTACGATAATACGTATATAGTAGGTATATTAATGTTGAAAATATTCAAATACCTTGCGCAGTAGTTTCTACAATTCAAATAAAGGAAGACTACAACTTCAAACTTTTAGCCTTCGCGGAGAAGTTGTCAAACAACGATCATTAAAACTAATATTATTCTGGAAAGAGTTTACTGAAAGTGGACTCAACTTAGACATTCATCTCAGACTTGGCTCACAGTAAAATGTGATAGCTGGATTTTATGGCTTCGTGGTTTACATACTGAGCTCTAGGTCTTAAATAATGCGTTTAATAGTAACTTTGTTTATCTAAGAAATAGTTGCAGATTTAAAAACTGTCTAGGTCGAATAAAAAATATTTGAATATATTGCTGTGAATATTATTCGTTCTTAAAATATTGGATAGAACTACAAATATTATTATGGACATACTAATTTAACAGAAAAGAGTTTTTACGTCACACAATTTTCTGCTTTAAGAAATAAAGAAGTCTTCATGGATTCATTTCGCTCTTCATATTCCACATTGATTGCAGTTTCCAAAACTCAGTTTGTACAAAAATAAAGACAAATATCGCAAACTCAAAATAAACTAAGAAGCGACCAAGACAAGAAGTATCCAAGGATAACATCGAAGTTCATTCCCTTTTTCTCGGAAGTTATTTTCCCGAACCTAGGTATATCAGTGCGTACTTGAACGATCATCTGATCCGAAAACTTCCTAAAAGTTTCTGTAATAAGTCTCCGGAATTGGATAAGACTGAGCACTTTAAAGTAAAGATGGGTCACAAAGTTAAAAGTCATGTTACTTAAAAGGGGTTTCTGGGGTCGAAAAGCTTTGAGAGGGCGAAAGAGGATTGCGCCCGTACACCTGTCGCCGCTGTGATATACCACCTCGCAATATAATATATTATTTGTTCCTTGGGGCTCTAGGAGTCAGAAATATATGATCAGCCGTTACGACCGGCTAGAGTAATGTTGCTATGTAGAAAATATTTGTACCTTTATATAATCGAAGACTTCAGATCAGGTATGAGAATTCTGAGAATCCGAGGTACAAAGCGAGGTTCACTTTGTACACAAATATTGTGCGCACCGCTTATTGACACTTATAGTTAAGTTAGGTATTTCACGTTGTGCGCATCGTTTATTAAACCTTTGATTAAGTCAGGTATTTCACAATACGATATTTTGTTTTGGAAAACAACAAAACAATATTTTTGTGCTTTTAAAGAAAAATCTTCCCATTTATAAAAATGTCTGTTGATTCGCACGCCTAATTATGATTACCAAGCTATTGTGGTCCTCTCAATCGTCATCCGTCCATTTTGTCTTCGTTAATAAAGGCCCGCCTAAATCTCTCAGATATTTAGAGATAATAAGATTTTCGCGGTAATTTCGTTCGTTATTTGTAAAGTATTTTACGTTTAATGAGATTGTGAAGAACAAAAGAGTCCCAGAGAGCCGGAAATTTAATTCTGCTTCTCGTCCACTCTCATTAGACGTTGGGAAGAATCAATCGCTGTGAAGTTTTGTTTGGCAGATTTTTTTAGGCTAAACAGCATGGTAGTATGTATCTATAAAAATCGTACCATTTATGAAACTAAACTCCCGAGACAGTATAACCCAATTTTACGTCTTTCTTTTGAGGTATTTTTATAAGACGTATCGGATACATACTGTGACGGTAAATAGATATGAATATTTTTTTATTTCAACCAGTTTTGACTGATTTACCTAGTGACAATGAAAATAGCCACTGGAAATCACCGCGAACATCCAAAACCACGAAACAATTAGGAGTTAATTGTTTGTGTTTGAAATTCCTCAACTGGTAATATCAACGTTTCAAACTCAAAGCAAATATTCCCAATTAATCCTCAATAAATATGTAGCCGACTCAATCCCGTGATATCTGGTTATGGGTGTCTAAGAGAAGTAGTCAGTGGTCCCTAACCCATAACATTTAGGTTTCAAGGCTTCGCTAACACGTAAATAAAAGCATTGCATTATGCGGACGTCAGTTACAATAGCCTGTGCAAGCGACTTCATCGTAAACGTCCAATAAGATCTACAACAAAAATTATTCATTTATCTCAGCGGCTGTAATTCTCCTTTTATAGCGCCCTATCTATTGATTTACTAGGTGGCTGTTCGGTAATTTTTAGGACCGTTACAAGTTCCGAGTATCCTTATCGGAATCATCCTGACAGGTTGAGTTAGGAGTTCGTTGAGATTGATGAATGTAGATGTGATACTAATGGTAATTCGATGAGGAAATCGAATGTATGGGCACGTTCATTAAAAAAAATCGGTGGCTCACAACGCCATCTACACGAAAACTAAACAAGCTTGTGGCATGGGAAGTAAACAGCTGACAAATTCATTACATACATTTGTATGACTGATGCAATACAAATTCAGTTATTTCGCCGTTTAGTCACAGTCAAAATTGATAAAATGCAGAATAATCAAAAGTTTGTCAATAAATGGGGACAAATATTTCTATCACAAACTGTTCAAGAA
Organism: Cosmorhoe ocellata; assembly: GCA_963675405.1. Taxonomy (NCBI): domain Eukaryota; kingdom Metazoa; phylum Arthropoda; class Insecta; order Lepidoptera; family Geometridae; genus Cosmorhoe; species Cosmorhoe ocellata. The sequence continues at coordinate 7,735,970 of OY776250.1, read as the reverse complement.
ACTTTTTTATCAAGGTGTAGGATCTGTAAAATATGACCTGAGTACCTACAATTAGTATGTGAATATAATGGTATGGAACAATCAATGATCCATTAAACAGGAGATAGTGTATCTCATTCTGATTAGACACGTCTGTTTTTTAATGTTACCTCAACTTATATTTTCTATTTTATATTTAAACTATTTCCGCTCTTTCATGATTATACTGTGGAGCTAATTTGGTTGTCACCGTGTCCTTGCCGCATCGCATCAGCCGTTATGACGTTTAAGATCCCTAATATTCTTGGGACGACCGCGGGGATTCATGGATACGCGACTCGAGGCATTTGTTTCCCCAATAACCCTAAGGCCCTTTATAGACACATCATTTTGTATCCACGGCTACAACCTTATTAGTCTTATTAGTCTTTTGCAAGTAACGCAGCAGTGGATTGCTATAGGGTGATGATGATGATGATGATGAAGTAACGTAAGATTTTTGTCTTAGTATAGTACTGTCCGATCACATCGCCCAAACGAGTGTGATATAGGTAAAGCAATTTAAGTAATAGGTATTTTTTACTAGGTTGCATCAATGCACAGTCAATTATACTTACAAAAAACATTATTTGGGGGCTTTACCTACGGCATCTCCCTAAAAGCGTTCTTAGTTAGTGGAAAAGCTGGGCAAAATCCTCTGAGTTTCATGAACCATTTTTTTCCACTGCCGTAAGGTAAACCAAGACACCGCAACAGCCACAAAGAGTGATGACCGAACCACTTTGTGGCTGTTCCTTCGCAAAGTCAAAACGTGGCATATCTGGACGGGCCCTTAGGCTTTCCAGCAATAGGTCGTTACCTCAGACGACTCTCTTATTGTCTGCAACATCACGTACTTTTCCCAAATAGCCTATCCTTATTACATATCCGATCTTAACATACCTACTGTCCAACTGTTATTGCCCTGATAAAATTTTATGTATAGTAACGATAAACTTGTTTTTTGTGTTGATGGTCATAATATTAATATTGATTTCAAAGGAACACATTTGCAATTCCAAAATAAAAATAGGCTCATCAATGATTAAATTACTTATAGGCTTAAATATTAGTGAAAATACGTAAGTAGTATGTACACACATTAATTAATCCTCATATTATTTATGGATACTCGCGCAAGTAAACCTAATTCGCTGCAACAAATATTACTTTATAACTACTTATGATATTTTATACAATGTAGTTCGCGTAAAATGATATCAGTAAAATAGGAGTGAATACTGAGATGACGGATGATAAAGGGAAATGGAAGAAGAAAACATGTTGACGTGTCGACCCCACATAACGTGGGAAAAAGGGCAAAAAGATGATGATCATTTAGTTCTCATATTCCAAAAAGGAGAACAGGGACATCAATAATTTAAGTCTATAATTGTATTAAGCCGAACGGAAATACTTTATAGAAATAACACCTATATAATTCTCTTAGCATTTTCTGATTGTAAAAATATTGGCAGCTCGATAGGTAGGCATTAGGGGACAAGCCCGTAAGTCCGTTAAAGCCGTGGTTCGGGTTCGGAGGCGAGCCTCACGCATCCCGCATTACTTCTAATTGTGATTTAATGGCCTCCCAGGATCCGCTTGACCTCAAAAATAAAATATTTTCTACAGTCTTTGGGCGCATTTACATAGACAGCCGAGCTTACAGGGTTACTGAAGTTCTATAAATGACCTACTCTACATCATACGTGAAGTTCTACAAATGACCTACTCTACATCACACGCCCTGTGAATGCTAAGAGCTTAGATAAATTAGATAAGTATCAAACAGTTTAGCAATAATGTTTTTTTGCAGGCCTCTTCTGCCACAGAACAAATATTAGTACTAGGTACACACAGACGTGTGATTATATTACATAACGAGAATTTTAGCAGGGTCAAGTGATGAAGTTCCAGTCGATTGTCTTCTTATTCTTTATTTATGGCAGCAAAACCTGTGATAATTTAAGATAAATAAGATGGAAGCGGTATCACAAAATGGTCGAAAAAACCCTTGCTAGTTATGTGCAGGTAACCTGTTTTACATGTGTACCGAGCCCGCCACCCTTCCGAAACTGTGACTTTTATAAACTTGACAGAATGATAGCTATAGGTAATGAGTTCTTCGAGGAAAACTGTTTTGAACAAAGGATTATTTTTTCAGAGGTCTCCTGTTTCTTTTGATTAGCCAACAAGATCGGTCAAAATACGTTTCAGTTAAAAAAATACTTAAGCATATACTCGTATTTAAAAAGAAGATATTTTATTTCAGTGTCGATAAAACATATATAAAAAGTAAATTTTGAAGGTGAATTCACTTAGTTTCGAATAATATCGAAGGAGGCTCACCTAATACTCGTATTAGCCTCTCGCAGGCAGGCGAACATCGCCAGTTTCACCTTAAAAATGCCATATATGAGCATATCTGAAAGCACAAAGGAATTTTCTGTTCGCATCTTTGTGATATATCTCGACACATGAAAATTCGATTTGGCCTGGAGATAAAAAGGTATTTTTTCTTGTACATATCTACTCGTGTGTGAAAATATGGGAAAACCATTACTATATTAAAACGTGGGTATTTCTCGTTTAGGTAGTATTATATTTAAGAACGTTATAGCTATTCAGATAGTTTCATTTACAGTAGGTAAGTGTTATATTTTGTGATCCCTTACCTTATAGATACCTGTTATATTTTATACCTGTTACAAGTTTGAGAGACTAGATTTGGTATTGTATAACTTGAAAATATGTTTATTCGTTTATTTATTTACGTTATAAAATACGTAGTATACATCCAACGCAAAGCTTAAATCAATCATAGATACTTGATTGATACCCTAAACGTTTACTGTGGGAGTAAAAATTGAATATGAAAATAATACTTCACAAACGAACTTGCGAGGGTTCCGAGTAATGACCTGAGTAACCTCTCTAACCTTGAACTCTATCTTTAAAACTTACATTAAAAATATATAAAGTAAAAACGGTTCAGCCATTTGCATTCGTTGTAGGCGAGTGACATTCACGATCTTGAGGTTTGCTGATCTCTGAATCGTGCAGCCAGCCTGAGCTCTGAAACATTTGTTTACATTAGTAGAGCTCACATCAAATGGGATGTGGCTCTCGTAGCGCATAGCCAAGTAGCTCAAACTTCTTTTACACTGGTAGGTATTTGAATAATCTGCTATGTAGGCATTTTAGCTCTCAAACAATGGTCTTTTGCGCATTTTGTGATATAATGCCAGCACCTAAGCGACTTCATTGATTTGAACGATGGTTTGATAATATTTTTCAAAGTTTTAAGGTACAAAAAGTCTGAATTTCAATTTTCTTATTTAGTAATAGGAATATCGACGCTTCGCTAGTCACAATCAAAAAAATAACATAAGGACTCCTTTGAAAACTTTAACAATAGATATTTTGATTTATCTAAGTATCTACAATTACATGCTTTACATGTTACAATAATGACGTTACTCCTAAAGTTTTCTACATCTGCATTAAACCTACCTACATTTTCATATTAAACTAAATGGTGATAGATTCCAATATCCTTACAAACGTAATAAAAATCCACAGCAAGGTAATTGATATTTACATCCCTGTGTCCAAATAACACGAGCAGGACGACGTATTTCGTTTTCAGGAAAGAATCCAATTACGATAACGTTATGTTCCACATGAAAGTGTCGCATTTATGGTAAAATATTAATGTATTTCAATTTGGAAAGGCTGGTACAGACCTCCATAAATATCAGTGGCGCTGGGAGCCGGGACACGTAAATACTTCCACTAAAATTGAATGTTATTATCCGTGAACTAGCGCCAGAAAGTACGTGTTTGATGTCAGATAAAACTTACAGTCGAAGCATATTGGAAACGCAAAAGGTAAATAAAAGGAGAGGTAGCCTAACGGGGGATCTTGTTTGCAATACGGGTCGTGTTTTATTGAAAAGCTTTCCAACCAAAAAGCAGTGAAACCACAAAAACCAACATTAAAAATATTCCAAAATCAATCGAATAGCCAATTTGCACTAAATTGTATATTGAATAATGATTGCTTTTTGGTTTTATAAGTGGTGGAAACACAATGTTTGTGGTTTATGTGGTAATTTGTTGAGATTTAAATTCCAATAAAAGTAAAATTCTATTATTTGCAGCGAAGTGAAGGTATGCAGATAATTTTAAAAATGTGCAAGAGCAGGAATCAAGCCTCACGCACCTTAGACAGCCGACCAATCGCCGAACCACAGAAGTTGCCAAATTTAACTTCTCTAGAGTATAAGTGGAATGAAGGAGAAAGAAAAATACGAAAATAAACACTCAAAGTGCATTTGGCAACAACTTTTAATGCAATATAGTGAAATTGGTTTCCAAAGGCTCATTCTCAAAAGCTCCAAGAACTGATTTAACGTTTTTCTTTAAATTATAAAAAAAAATGTGCCAACATCTCTATCATTTTTTTTTCAAGAATTTTTTTTCAAGAATTTAGGTACTCCACTGTCACTGTACCACCACAGTTTTGTTTTGATGCGGGATATATAAATAGGAATTAAATATCACAATATTTTTATCACTAGTTAAGATTATTTAATTTTTTAAACATTATGATCTGACTTTGAATATAATAAATGATATTACAGAATATCTTTTACAAATTTTGCTTTCTTGGATCATCTTGGAATAGTCCAAGAACATTGCAACTACAAAACACCAGATACGTTTTAAGAACAAGTTAGAGACAGATTTATAGGTCCGAACAAACGCAATACTCGCCCCCCGCGCCATTGCATCAACCAAACAAGTTGTTTGTAGCCGACTTGGGTCATTTAAATGTTGGATTTGACAAAGTGTTGGCCGGAATTGCTTTGGCGAGGCAGCATAATGTGGAGTCTTGAAATTCGGTTTAAAGAGTTGTAAAGTTGTACAGAGTAGATAAAAAACGATTCTCAACTATTATTATTATGAGACATTGATGCGAACGCAATATAAAATGTTCCGTTTGCTTGATTTTAATTATCGCTTGGATTGTTTAAATGTTCACACAATGAGAATGTGTATTGCCATTGATTTTTTACTTCATGTTGACTACCTCGGTGCCATGGCGGGCGAGTGTTCGGCTGATTCGCGATAGGTGCAGTTTTGATTCCCTCGGTGGAATAAATGTTTACATTTTCTGCAGATTTTCCTTCCTGAGTTGTACCACACGTACTCGTAGTTTTTTATACAGGGAATTCTAGTGTGGGTTCAGACTATGATTGTGTTATTTATTACTATTCTTTTAATACTATTTGATGTTCTATAGAAAAAAACCATTTACAATATTTTACAAAGATCAACTTCAAAAGCAATTTGTTTTGTGCGGCGTCAATGATGTAAAAAAGAGTGCTTGAAAATACAGTGTAAATTTCGTTCAAAGGAATATTATAAATCGAGGTATATCCGTCTCGTCCTCGCGGCGTATCGGCACAACGCTCTGTCGTTTAAATTGAATTGAAAAATGATTTATGCCAACAATCTCTGGCGATACTCTTGTTTCTTTACACACTTGATCGGTCTAAACGCAAATAATAAATAGGATCGCGCCTTGGAAAATTTATTGTTGTTTTTATTTATCGACGCGCCGTGAAAGGAAGTTTTCAATATATTTTCCAACTTTGCCGTAAGCGCTGGCTTGCGATTAATTGCTTTTGAGCCGGTTTATTTGTTTCTGTTGCAATTCACTTTACATTTTAATAAGTTTACGTGTAGACCAGAAGTTCTATTACATTTTTAATAAGTAAACTTTTTGTAAATAAATTGATCATACAGATTGGTCAACGATTTCTTATTAGGATGTAAATTGCTATGATGATGATAGGAACTCATAGTAGTTCTTCAAGTAGTAAGGTTAGGCTGTAACGGGTATGTATCTAAATTTACTTAGCACGCGAGGTTTCAAAATAGTTTTGGTAATTTTATTGAATATATTAACATAGCAACAGGTGATTTAAAAAACGGGCACCCACTATGGAAACTAATGAAAAAGCTATTCAGAAAAGAAGCGAAAAACAAGATTAATGACTGCGATTTAGTCGGGGGATATTGTAGTTTGTTGTTCAGCTATGTTATTTGCGACACTAGTAGAGCAGAGTTGTTGGAATATTTCGTTTTCGGACAAACATTTTCACGTTTCCCTGAACCTATGATAAAAACCCGGCCAAGTGCTAGTCAGATTCGCGCATGAAAAATTCCACACCAACGCACAAAATTAATACTATGTAGGTACTTATTAATTTATTTTTATTATTTGTTGTTATAGCGGCAACAGATAAACACATTATGTGAAAATTTTAACTGTCTACTACGAGTATTAGCTCACTGACAGACAAATGGACGGACAGCCAAGGCTTAGTCCTTCTAGGATCCCGTTGGTTACCATTCGGGTACGGAAGAGAAGTAGAAAGTAATACTATACATGAATACCTAATTCATTATATACTTATAATGGAAACCCAATTAATGCTGCCGCGTGAAAATGACGTGAAGTAATTTAAACACGATTCTACAGGGTCTCCCGTAGATAAAAATATGTAGTTCTACATATTTTTATCTACGGGGGAGTATATTCTGGACGTAGCTCAAAATTTGAACTCTATCCTCCTATGTGCCTACCTCCCTACCTAAAAACACTGTTCACAATTTTTGTTGTTGTTGGTTTAATTGGGTTGTCAATTTTTATTTACTTCGATATATACCTACCTACAATTTACCTGCACAATTAATTTTCATGAACTGAATCACCTCGTAAAGGCTTAAAATACTAGTGGCGAGATACTCTATATTGGCTAATGAAATTTTGCGATTCAAAATATTATTGTTCGTACTCATTTCAAATGTTATGGTCTAAAACTACCATGGAGTGGATGCTTCTGAACGGGAAAAGACCTCTCGGCAGACCACGCTAGAGTTGGGGGGATGAAATTGATGCCTATTTGAAGAAATGGTTTGCAGTAGCCGTGGTGTCTGAAGATAAAGAATGGGACCCTTGCCCTACATACTTTTAAAAAAATTAAAATAACTTATTCCAAACTGGGTATAGAACCAGTATATTTTTCCTCCATTAACAACCCAAAAGACCCTCCAAAGAGACGTGATAAAAATTACGCAGTGTGTACATGAGTAGCTTATGATGACGAAGTGGGGGTATTACGTATGTAGGCATTAATATTTCCTCCTCCACCTTTGCATAAAGACGTCGCGAGTGCGTACTGTCCCTAGTCACGTCTTTAATAAATGGCCAGCCACTTGCGACTATTACGTTTTCCTTCCGAGTATGTCGACAAAAAAGATTGTTATGACCAGGAAAAAACGTACCTAAGCTCAACTTAGAAATACCCTTCTAGTAGAATAGTATATTTCAGATGTTATTGATGTGAATGACTTTTTCGTGGTTCACAAAGGCCTTAACCTTAGGTTAACTACACTTCTCAAAACGATTTAATGAAAATCGAAATGAGAATTAACACATTCGCTATTTAAAACATATTCAATGAAATCGCACATCGATGTAATGCTAGGACCATTTTGACAGGTACAAAGGTCTGCTGGTACCTAATCGTAGTTCCAGGTATAACTATTTATGCGTGTATGAATATAAATTACCCATTACCAGCCAATCTGGCTATCTTACGCTCCAGTGATGTTCAGTTCGATTGAGCACATTAGTGCCAGCGAATGACTACAACCAATTTATATTATACACAAACGCATAATGTTCGCATATGTCATATACTAAGTCGTATGAGCGTGGCTAACACTAACCCCGCTGAAAGCCTAAATGACTCATCACGGCCTAAATGACTGCTATATAGCCGGAACCGGTAGCAACATACCCATTTCGACAATTTTGCTTTCTAGGAAATGCTCCAATTCGTAGTTAGTATTAATTGAATGACGTAATGAGCGCGTGTGTCCTTTATAACACAGTTATGACACTATTAATATTTTGTGAGCAAAAAGTTCGCGAACTATTACTTTTGGGACGAATCCTCATAATTACGGCCATTCTGTCTAATGACCGTCGCAACGACTTTTCTTGTTTCTTTTGTATGTATTAAGAATGTTATGGCGGATAGCGGGTACACCCTAACCCAACTTAAAAGGTAAATACCTTACATTTAAGTTGAGTTATTAATTTAGCTAAATTCGCGAAACCCATTCACTTTTCTGTTTAACTTTGTTCGATACGTGAATCGTGCAAGTCGGTCATTATATCGGTTTTGAGTGTAGCCAAATGTAAAGAAAAAAAAAGAAAATATGATCACGACTGTAATCCCCGGGCTCAATAGGTATCTCCTCAGATCTTTAGACACTTAGTTCTATGAGGATATCTAAAGGGGGTAGTCAGAGGCAAGTCCAAACATGACATTTGGTACATGCCCACATTTTGCACAGTAGTTAGTATTCCGTACGTGACAGGTTGCAAGCCCATCGCCGCTTATAAGAATACTAACCTATGACACACACCTTCGAATTTTTGGTTCTAGGGTATGCCGGTTTCCTCACGATGTTTTCCTTCACCGTTTAAGAGCACTGGCATTGCGCACATAAATTTTTCGAATGGAAAAACTCATTGGTGCACGACCAGGTTTGAACCCACGATCTACGGGTCGTGAGGCAGGGGTACTACCACTACACCACCAGCGCTCTAAATGCCAAATGTATGAGTAATTTATTTGTTAGGTCAATTTTTGTCTATTATTCTTACGATAGGTATAAAAAGGATGAGACAGTGAAAAATTAGAACTTAATTAAGATCATAATTGTACAAAAAAAAGGAATTTTTATATACATACATAGCACCCCTTGTTCACAAACAGTCTAAGACCTATATAAAAAACCTCCCAAGCTATGATTTCTCTCACTGACGTTATTTTATTTTGAAAGTTTTGTCACTTTATTTTCATTAATTCTCTTTACACACCGAGTCGAGAGTTGGCGAGGACGAAGCGTGTCTCTTCTCATGCATAATTAATATAGTCGGTCAAAATAAGCAATTTGGACTCGCTACCACTGGTTTTGCGGCGTAGTTAGGTTTTAATACACATTTGCGTCACTTGTGCTTCAGATTAATGCTTTGATTCCCCTCTGCAAGCAAACACTTCAAACGGGGAAGCGTCACATTTCCTAGAAAACGTGGAGAAGCCACGAGCAGTCTCGTCCCGTTTTAATAATATTCCATTTAGCTTGTTAATATACTCGTACACTGTATGCATGAGTATTAGACTTGGCTTTGTAGTCGTACCTGAAAAGCTTAATTTGTATGCTTTTTACATTTAACTTTCAATTGTTCTAAGATAAAAATAATGACTAATGTATATAATGTATACATACTGATGTATACATGCATATCGTAATTGAAAAGCCCTACATGAAAAAAAAAATGGTTACTTATCGTAGAAAACATAGCTCGCTTTTTATCTAGGTTACCACTAGTAAACTAGAAGTGGATTCGTATCACATCGTAGCATTGAGGTACGTAAAATTTAATCCATTTTGCAAAAACGATTTACATTTATTTATTTTATACTACTTTTGATAAACTGTTTTCTATTTCTTTTGATACTGTTTGCATGTTATGACAAAGTGTGGAAGCAAACGCCGAAACAATAGGAAGGTGAGCCGTATTAATGACTGTCACAACATGATATTGTGGACTACCATTTCCTCAACATTACCAGATTCGTAACAGTAAAATCACAGAGTAAATAATTCAGAGTTGTAAGAAAGACTAAAAACTCACATAAACCGGCTATACCATTTTTTGAAAAAACCGAAAAGTACGAGTATTTAAAAGAGTAACATAATAATGAAATTAAAAGAATTGATTACAGCTAGTAGGTATGCAAGTTTTTACTAAATTATGAGCAGATGGATTTGAAAACCTTGAAAGATATGAAAATTTCTTATAAACAAATTTGTTATTAGTAGCAAGATAGCGTTGTTTTGAGACGTTCTTTGAAACAACTGATTTCAAAAGTACTAACTTAGATTATTAAAAAAACATAGTTTATGAATACTTATTTAATGCTCGTTTTTTATTAATTTAGCCTATTTTTTATTAATTATTAGTTTTTTATTCATTTAGCTTATTATTTTTAGCCATTTAGCATAACAAAAGGATGTGTTCTAACAGAATGTTGAAAATATGATTATGTAAAGAGGAATGTTGTTATACTTGTATAAGTCAACTAGTGGGACTTCACGCTACTTCGTTCGATGTATTCGTTCGAGCAATGTTTTTTTAGACAAACTTCAACTTACTGCTCAGAGGTTGAGTTTAAGGATTTTTTTCTTAATGTGCCTCTGTATCCAGAAATTAAACTAGCTTACAAAATAGCTCTGAAAAAATTATGGTTTAGGCTATGCGCTGATACTAATGGTGATTAAAAATTTCGTAAAATACGAACGTTCTTATATTCTTCACTCTAAAGACCAAATTTTCATGACTTTCCGAGTGAATTTCTCAGAACGTTAGTCAGTATATTTAGAAAAGGTAATTCTGAGCAGCCTAAAACAGCACTCTGTGGTAGAGCTGCGCGATAATTATTCAATAAAAGGCATCATTTGTCAGCGCTGTCCAAATGTCGCCAAGTCGACGTCGTGATGACTAATGCGACAGTGTTCCGACAATTTGAGTCGAACCCTCTCATTGCCTACTTTTTACCTGCTGTAGGGAAACCATTATTCACTCTATTGTGTTTGTTTGCTTTGTCCGTTGTTATTAAAGAATTTGAACACACGTTCTTACGAAGAAGGTTCTAGGAAAAACTAATATTGCTAAAGGTTGATTGGAAAAACTTCTGGTAGAAAAAGCTCGGGTTATTAAAATTAATACCTATCATAATTAGGTATACATGTTTATTTCAAGGTAAATTACAAGGTACAAGGTTTACATATGTAACTAAACCATTCTCATCTCTTTGATAACGAGTATATTATGGTCTAGATAAAGTAAGGTTCTACGTAATAGGTATGTCAAACTAGCAAACAGTATTGAGATGACTTTCTAATTGATAAGTCACGTGATCATTTTCAGCCATTTTAAAAGTCTAAAACATCTAACTACCCTGCATTTTTCATAAGATGAAGATTAGCTAAACAAGTTTTACTCCAAATAAGATTCCATCATTACGCTGGTAGTGTAGTCTTAGAACCTATGTTTTTCAAAGCATTTTTTTCAGTCTATCACGAGATATTAGTAGTTTGACGAGATCGATTAATCGGTGTTCGAATGTTATCAATGTGACCTCAGAAATCTGTACGGGCGGGCACTTTTGTACAAGTTACCTGCTTTCAGAGTGAATGCATTCGGCTACGGTGAAACTTTGTTTAGTACCCCGTCTAGTTATTGACTGGATTAGTGAGTCTTCGACTTGAAAATTGCCGCGTGATTTGATAATAACTGTTCAGAGCCCTTGGGGTTTGCCGAAGCAAACTCATAAATATTGCTGCTTCATTAGGACTTTGATTTCTGGAGTAACCTAGGTATCTGGAAACGATTGGAAACTGATTTAATTATTAGTTTTACTGCTTTTATACCAATTTGGTTTGCTGTTGTCTTTGTTTACATTTAGAGCTTATTATTGAGTAAATACTAATACAATTGACTGGCCTCATAGCTCAGTTGATAGTAGCTCTACCTTCTGCACTGTAGGTTGTGGGATCAATCCCTACCCAGGAAAAACATTTGTGTGATGTACTTAGATGTTTGTTCTGTGTCTGGGTATTATTATGTTGCTATAGGTATGTATTTACAAAAAAAATAATTAATTAATTTATCGGTTCCCATACAAGCTTTGCTAAGTTTGGGTTGGATAGCGTTGTGTGAACTGTCCATAAATATTTGCTATGTATTAATTAAAAGATTTGCTTGACCTTGAGTGAGCACAAGGTTAATATTCTAGAAAATGTCTAGCACGAATAGTATGTTTTACAAATATTTATTGATGTTTGTTTGAGGAATATTATTAGGAGCTAGCTTAAAACAGAATTCATCCATGTTTAACGAATTCATGTTAGTGAACAATGCTTCTATGACGAAGTTGGTACAGTTAATCAAGGTAGTATTAACAAGGCTTGCAAAGGCTATTTGTTTGCTGCAGGACGCTGGAACTAACAATTGTTTTGTTAGTTTATGATCGGACTACAATGGAAACTTTACTCGTTCTGCATCATAATAGATAAATGCAATAAGTCACCGCGGGAAACCCATAGGCTTTGAGGGAAACACTGCCCGTTTTTGATATTTTGATGGACGCATTTGAGAACAATAAATGTGAATTAGAATCAAATGAATAAATCTTCTTGGAAGTTTCATAGAGCAAAGCTTGTACCATAGATAAAACAAAGATACACATTAAATTTGGTAAAGCGTAGTAAGGTAAGTAGTGTGCTTGTTGGCAGATTCATTCATCCAGTGGCATGTTGATGTGATTGTTTTTTGTAAGTAGCCATATCTCTTGGGATTTACGTCTGTTAGCATTCTTTAATTCATCATAAATTCATGAATTCCTAAGAACAACTAATTTATCAACTTTCTCACTGGCACAAAAAGTACGAACGCTTTCTTTTCATTATAAACTTTGACCAGAAACATTAAAAAAATAGGTGCCAGCGTTTGCGGTCTACTTATCTCATCTGTTTTTACAGTAAATATAATCATAAGAAAATGGCGATAAAGGAATCTATAATTCCAAAGAGCCACATTATCCAAAACTGTTTTCGCTCGGCGTCTCCTAGTAATATACAGAACTAATTTGGGGCGCAAAACCGTTAAGCTTTTCATTATTCCAAACATCCACGGAGGAACATCGGGTCTGCTATAATCGTTGAATCGTATTACCATTACAACTGTCCGCGAGACGCCAGATGCTTCAAACAACTTTATTTCATGGAGGACCATTCTTGTGCTTCTGTTTCTAATATGCTTGGATGATTTGAGAAACATGGTTTAGGCTAAGTTGAAGTAAATATTTCAAAATCAAATATAGACAAAGATTTCTGGAAATTGCATGTGTATTCTTTATAGAGTAAATAAGTGATATTTTTGCTTGAAAATACGCCTTTAAGTATACTATATAGAATGTCTGAAAATCAGGCAAAAGTTAGATAAATGATGACAAAGCCGTCTGAAATTTCAGCAAGAAAATAAGCTTCTTATGTTAAGTAGCTAAATTGCACGCCTTGGCTTCATAAAAGACAATAGTTGTTAACTCGAAATTTAATTACCTTTGACAAAAGATCATGCATGTTGGTCTAATACACCTTTTTTAGGATTTTGAAGTTCAAAATATAAACAAAAGCCTTATAGGTTTACCATTTCTATGTGTCTATCTGTTAGACCCCGATCTCGAAGACTAGATTCTGACCCTGTTGACATTTTATGACGCTTGGTCATTTTATTCTTTACTAGCTGTACCTGCGACTTCGTCCGCGAAACGCGCATGTTGTCCATCATGAGTGAGCGTGATGACTTATATTAAGATCCTATTTGATAGTATAGGCTAGCATTATGTCAAGTATCATTAAAACCCATCAATTAGTTTTACAGTATGCAATTTCAAAAAGACATGCCTTATGACAAAAAAATAAAAAATATTGCTTTCGGCATCTATATCGTATGTTATCCTATCCCCAATTAAAATTTACTAATGATTTTATTTAAATTAAAAACTGGAAAAAAAACTATAGCACGTCTGAAATTTCCCACAAAAATACTAAACGACTAAAAGGCGGACATTGTACGCCGTATGAATACACGACTAATGGTTTTTTCTATTTTGTTCCCATGTTTTGAAGCGGGGCATGGTACCTATTGTGTAATATACCGACACCTTGTGCGGCACAGGGTAATGTTTTGAACAGAAACTAAGCTTCATATAAAACATATTTAAACCAAAAGTTTGTGAATCGTAGATCTACTTTTATTGAATTCTCGGTTGTTGTGGGCCGGCTTTGGATATATTTACAGACGAAATATTTGCCTCACAATTTCCTTACAAAACTTTTTGGTACCATTCTGGCAAATCATTCAGAATGATTATTATCGGTGGTCGGGTCTAACGACAGCTCGCCCTGCTGAGAACGAAATCTCTTTGCACCAAAGCGCTGAGATGTTAACGCGAATATCGGTCTGGATTGATAGAGAACTAATAACTAGGTGCATCACAAACCTTTGCCTCTGCACTGTACACTGTGCTCGGAGTAAACGTCGCCGAACGTTCCCTCCAACAAATTGAAAAGCAATGAACCGCGGAATTCAATTTCATATTGAAAGCCATTCATCTTTGCCGCTTCTTCGGGACCGGCTGAAAGCGTTACATCTCGACTTTACCACTCTGCTCTATCCCTTAAAAAGTTCTCGTCTTTTAAGAGGGTATTGAGTGGTTTGAGAAAATATTCTACTATGAGTTATACGTATTCGTTTTTAAAGCGACACTTTGATTTCTGAAAAGAAATTTGAGTTGATAGCTAAGTATAATTTTGACGGAACATAAATATTTTTCTTTTGAAAGGCAATGCAAATAAATAAAACGTAATTAACAAACATAAATAAACAACCTTAATTTCAATGGTTACTACATATCAAATCGTAAGTGAGAATTCAACACAAAAAAGCAAAAATTAAAACCGAAACATTGCTCGCACCGCTGCTGGCAAAAATATAATAAACAAAAACGCCGTAGATCGAATATTTGCCAGCAAAAAATTTTTTTCCTGCCTCAAAATTTTCAGACATTATTCGGCACTGCAGGCTTTAATCTTCACTGAGCGATTATTGTAACAAATATAAAAAAATAAGCATTTATTGCTACAGTTACACCGCACCGGGTCATTTGTGCTTTTATTACGGCGATAATGGATCAGTTGTTATTTTTCACGGGACACGAAGTTTCGGCGCAAACATTAGTACTAATGCCCCCACGAAATGGGAGCTAGCTTTGTGAAATAATTACCTTGCTCACCTTTGTGTTGGAGTGGAAAGAGGTGTTACACATTAAAGCGTAAATGTTAAAACATGAGCCAACCTCGCGTATTAAACCACATTTTATGTTTGCTTGAGCCAAATTACACATAAGTATAATGGTATGTGTGCTGAGAGACATAATAATCATTATTATTTATGGGCACCCTCATATTCGTATCTAGACTAACAACATAAAAAATATGGATTTGGCTTGAATTTGTCTTATATTAAATTAAATTTCAATTTAACTTTTGCCCGCTAGTGAGTCTAAATAATTAAAAAAAGGCTTGTATTGACATGAAAAATTATGTGTGTTACATTCGGACCATCAATAATTAAGTAAAAAGTTACTACAATTAAATCTTCGTAATAAGGCATTTTAAAAACAAGATTATACTATCTAGGCTCATGAAAAATGATGGACAGTCAAAAGTTTCAGACATCATGTATAAAAAAGTAGGAGTATTATATAAAAATTACGGTAATACATCACAAAAATCTAAACAACTTTATAATCTCTCACTTATATAATTATAATAGTGCTATGATTTCAATGAAAACCACGATAAAGGTGTGAAATCCCGCGTCAAATGGCGAAACCCATCGTTACACTTATTACCCGGCAGTTGGACGCTTATTAATAAAGCCCCATACAAAGTGCGCACTGCGCGAACACGAATGACCCATGAAATGAACTAGTGAACGCTACAACGTATGTATAAAGGCTTAAGTCTCCTAAAAGTCAGTTAACGGCATTGAGCGGATTAAAACGCACACTAACAAACACGCGTGACAATTCAACATATTTTCAACGGACTTAGAATAGAATAGAATAGAATAGAATAGATTTTTATTCAGACACGGACACATACAGGAAAATAAAAGTAGATAAAAAAAAACAAAACAAAGGTAAAACTAAACAAAATTAGAAAAGTAACACAGAAAGTAAAATAAAAAAAAAGATATAAATTGTCTTTCCTGCATGCAAGTCGCGTGGCTGAATAGGACCAATCTCAGCTTAATGCTACCTAATGTTAAGGAGGTAGACTTCGTGAAAAAACACAGACATTTTGCCGTGACACGTACAAACGCACGTAGCATATATGGGCATGTTTCGGTTACAGTCACGGGAGAATGTCACAAGTGTGAACCCACGCTTATGCCCGACTCGTACACTCCATAGCAATGAAAATCATGTCTTTTGTAACAATTCTGACAGACGAAGTAAAAAGTTTTATGCAGAGATTATCTATGTAGTAATTTTTTAGTGAACGAAAGTACGAGGCGACGAGCATGACTGTCAAGTGTTTATTTTCATATTACAATTTTCTAATACGACTATTCCTTATAAAATATCGTTTGATCACAATCGGTACATCACTTCAATTCGATCAGTACTTAAGACGACGTCATATGACGGCGATCTCTTAATTAGAAACGCCAACATAGAGGTGCCTAGAACATCCAACGTTTTTACCCTTAATGGGCTGAGACTACCATTCAGAGGTTCAAATGAGTCTTAATGAAAGGTGCGATACCATTATGAAGGCAATTGTGAGCTCATAAAGGAAATTAAAAGAGACAAAAAAGGCACAGTAGTTTGTAGCAAAAAAGCGAGCCGTTTTTGAGTATGCTTTAGCACGCCCGGTGAAAGAAAATGCCTTTTATAACCATCATCATCATCATCATCAGCCTATAGCAGTCCACTGCTGGACATAGTCCTCCCCTAATGAGCGCCATTGCGACCTGTCTTCAGCTCGACGCATCCAGCCTCCACCAGCAGCCTTTCGCAGATCGTCACTCCACCTAGCCGGAGGGCGTCCTACACTACGTTTGCCGAGCCGCGGTCTCCACTCGAGAACTCGTTTACCCCAACGGTTATCGGTTCTTCGACAGATATGGCCAGCCCACTGCCACTTCAGCTTGCTAATTCTCTGAGCTATGTCGACAACCTTAGACAACCTTTTATAACCGACTTACAAGAAAAAATAATAAAAGATAAAAAAAAACGTATTTATCCCACGGGAACCGTACATACAAGCTATGTGCTATTCCAGACCATAATCTATCTCTGTGCCAAATTTCATCCAGATTCGTTCAGCGTGATTGAGTAACAAACATCCATAGATCCATTATTCCATCCAAAATTTCGCATTCATAATGTTAAGCTAAATTATATTAAGAAAATTAAGCGGTTGTAAATGTTACTCTTTGATACTTACTCACTTTAATCAAGATGATCAAGAAAATAACAGTAGGTAAAATTACCAATACATAAAAAGAGAGGGAAAAACGTGGGTGAGAACTGTACAGGGCTAATTAAAGTGGCGTTTAAGGGCGGAGGCTTTATACCCAGCAGTGGTCTATTATGAACTGTAAATAAAATAAAATAAATTACATGTGTATCAAAGAAATAGTTAACACAGGCGTAGCACTTCTACGTAACCTCTACGCCGTAGACCGCGTAGGCATTGTGAATGGAATTATTTATTTTGTCTTGTCAATACTCTACTCAATATTCTAAAAATGTTATAGTAATAAGTGTTTACGAGTATAATGTTTTATATATATTTTTGAAAAGTTTTTCAAAAATGAACTTTATCTTTGAATTTACTACCACAGTAATTATGAATAGATCCTATTAAGTAAAGAAACTAAATAAAATGAATATGTTTTATTTCCATTGAATTTCTAAAGTGTTAATTTTTGCATGGTTTATTGTCTATTCTAGTTGCAGAAACTTTCGATGGCAGACAGAAGTATCAGAATAATGCATTGTAGAATTTATTTTGATCGCGGTGATGAATAAATTTTGTAATGTGATAAATTAAAATAAACAATTTATATCAATTTGTGATCGCTTCGATATTATATTTATTCCATTTTCATAAATAAAAAATATAGTTGTTAAAAAAAAATAAGCATAGCCATTAGTAAACTGCTGGTGAGCAAAGCGAGCCGCAAGAAAACTTAACGAAAGTGGATTATTGAAACAAAATAAAACGAAGAAATGTGGCCATGTGCCAAATATTATTGTAGACGTGCCTCTGAATACCCATTTTCAATCGTTTTTATTTATCTTCAAATATTTAAATTG
Source organism: Cosmorhoe ocellata (assembly GCA_963675405.1). Taxonomy (NCBI): domain Eukaryota; kingdom Metazoa; phylum Arthropoda; class Insecta; order Lepidoptera; family Geometridae; genus Cosmorhoe; species Cosmorhoe ocellata. The sequence goes on along the minus strand of OY776250.1, from coordinate 7,717,842 downwards.
ATAAGGGAGATCATGTTTTCATATACTACTTTTACATAGACGGCAATAATTTATCGGTATTTTTTCAAATTCCAATCTCCTTCTTTAGTAGACACCGACCCTAAACGTTGATTAATATTTTGGTGAAAACCTTGTTAGGAATTTCAGAATGTTTCACCAGTGCCGTGCCCAAGAATAAAGAATCATCGGAATTTAATAAACAAGGACCTCACACATTGTTTCATAAAACGTCGATGTTGATAATTATAACCGTTGTATTACGTATCTATAAAACAAAAATATTTAACGTCAAACGTAGATATAAGAGATCATTAATTTTGGGCCCGAAACGCCAAAGTGTCGGCCAACAATTTTTTTTTAATAAAGATTCTCTTTATGAACAATCGCTGGGTATTTTAAAACTGCAGTAGTTGGTTGGAGTTCGACACAAACTGGCTCACTGCGGCAGTGTGTAACTCAGTAGCGCCTCGCGACTAAACTTAGCGGGCATTCATCTAAAACTTTGGCAGCACCTGAACGTCGCGTGACTTAGACAGGCTGTACGAGACGAAACTTGGGTCGCTAGGGCGCACATACGTCCGATTCTCCCGTAATAGAATAATATATAGACCCTTTTGTTTCTTTGCGAATGAATAAAGAATAAGAGAAGTACGTGATGGGTAGAATAACGAAGTTACTCTTTAACTCTATTAGAACTTGCGAGTTGGGCATCTTCCGCAAATGCTCTTTGTGTGTTCACGTTACGATGTCACGTCTATTTCTGTATTGTCTATCTAAAACGCGAAACGCTTTTAGACTTGGCGTAGGTAGATCCTGTTGAAAGAACCTCTTTTCAAGAGAATTATAGAGGATGGAGCATAGACAAGATTTAAAATGTTTTTTTTTTAAATAAAGTTTTTGATGGTTACACATTTGTGGAGGTGTGGAAGTGATTGCTTTTAGCAATTAAGTGCCCATTGTATAATGCATTTTAATATTTTTAAGCTTGCCTTGTTTTTACATTTCTTTTGTGTGTTTACAACGAATAGAAATCAGAGTACAAGTTACTGACCACAGGTAATGTACCCAAGAAGTTGACAGTTACCTCTTTAGATAACTATATTATGATATAATAATATAATACATACTGTATACTGTGCATTTTTTAATTATTATTAATTTGTTGTGTGGTGTAATATGAATTATTTTTCCCACCCACTAAGGCGGGGTTTTTGGAAATTCCACTTTAAGGGGGTGAAAAAAGGTGAAAAACGTTTGTATGAAACTTTTTAACGCGTGGAGCGATTTTCATGAAACTTTGATTGTACACTGTAAATGCAAAATGAACGGACACGTGTTTCAGGATTTTTCAATATAACCTTCAAAAAGGGGTCAAATGTAGGGTCAATGTTTGTATCGGAACTTTTTAACGGGTCCTGCGATTGGTCTGAAACTTTGTTTGTGTACTGTAAATGCAAAACAAATAGACACGTCTTTCGGGATTTTTCAATATAACCTTCATAAAGGGGTCAAATGGGGTGTCAAAGTTAGTATGGGATTTTTATGAGTTGTGTGATGTGTTTGAAACTCAGTTTAGATACTTTAAGTGAACGAAGTCGCTGGCGGGTGAGCTAGTTCTTGTATATACATATATATGTATATATATATATATATAATCGGGATCTCGGAAACGGCTCCAGCGATTTTCATGAAATTTAGTATGCAGAGAATTTCGGGGGCGATAAATCGATCTAGCTAGGTTTCATTTTTAGAAAATGTCATTTACCCCAAAAAAACGAGCAAAGCTCGGTCACCCAGGTACTTACTCTTTATACGAGTACATAAGGGATTGTAATGTTTGTGGTTTGATTAAATCGTCTTTTAGGATAAGAAAGCTAACATTTTTATTACGTTAACAACTGCGCTAGAAAGCTCGATTTCTAGATGATTGGATATCGATATGGGCTACTACGAGTATAACCAATTGACCTGTATATAATATACTCCGCGCCGATACAATTATCGCCGCCTCCATTACCGGTCTTAGATGACTAGCACGACTAATCACGTTACGAAGGTATCTATTTGATATTACATGAGCAGTTATTGAAATGTGCAGTGAAGAAAGGAAGCTTTCTATTCGACTGTATTTTTTTTTTGTATGTTTGTTGTATTTGGACCGGGAGCATTGGAAGGAATCGGGGGAGACATACATTAAAAAATATATAAATATATGTATATATATATATATACCTTAGGTTAAAAAAATGTTTTTTATGCGATTATTCCGCCAGTTACAAATGGATTTTGATGATTCTTTTTTTTTGGTAGGTCAATTTGGAATTAATCTCTACTCATTTTAGATTGGCTGAGCAATCGAAGAGCTTAGTGAATTATCCACTTTAAAAGTTCAACAGAGCTACGACCAAAAGGATTTATTCAACACTAGCTTCCGCCACCGGCTTCGCCCGCATGTTACCTTTAAAAACAAAAACATATCTATCCCACGGGAACCGTATATTTTTTCGGGATAAAAAGCCTATGTCCTTTCTCAAGCTCTAGTCTATCTTTGTACCATATTTCATGAAAATCGGTTTAGTAGTTTAAGTGTGATTGCGTAACAGTTACATTCGCAATTATAATACGAGTATTAGTAAGGATGTCACCTAAATACATGAATATAAAATTAATATTACAGCACCATCCAGCTCCACTAAGAAATATTTATTTATGAGACTCAAATTCTGTATTTTTTGTAATACGTTATAATAACCTAGACACAAAAAAAAGAAACACCTATTCTTCTATTGAAATCACAAAGATCTTTGAGAAACCAATATAAATATTTATTATGAATAGAACTTTGAAACCCTGCTCACTCGCCGGCGTCAAGAATAAGCGAATCACAATTTTCAATAAAAGAGCAAATGCGAATTTGATGCGGATCAATGTTGTCTAGGGAATACGCGGGCTGGATTATCGCGGCGATCCTGATTGCGGCACTAATTGCGCCCCAACGGCAAGGGATTGTGAGAGCACTTTTCCATCTAGTCTAAGCTCCGGAATCATATAATAATTTAACAGGATAACAAACGGAAATTGTTCAAAACATTGCATATTTATTGTTAAATGAAACATTATGTCTTCAATTTCCTACATCTTCCTGCCCTTTTCCCACGTTGTGGGGTCGGCACAACGTTTGGCTTCTTCCGTTTCTCTTTATTATTCGTCATCTAAGTACTCACTTCTATTCTGACTCATGTCATCTCTCACACAGGCCATCCATTTCAACTTTTCTATTACATTTATGTCTAACATTTTCTCGTCACATGACAGTTATCCCTCCCTAATAACATGCCCATACCACTCTAACCAATTAATAACCTAATAACCTATTATTAACCATATAATACACTTCCCATCAAAAAAATCTACTCGCCCCTCATTTTCCAATACGGTGTAAAATGTTTAATATCAGTATGAAATTCGAAAGCTTAAACTACCCCCTATATATAACGGTGCTTTTTGTTTTTTTCTATCTCTAGAGTTAGTAAATACGTAATCAAAATTATAACTTTAAAGGTGGCTCTATATTTTGATGACTTCCATTAAAATTAAAAGCCAAGTTACAACAAATTTCGTGAGAAATGCTACTTTGGTAAGTAAACATAATATGCAAAGATGTGTGTTTATGTAAGCGCCGTGAAGAGTATAATAAGCTCATAAGCGTCTTTGCTCAAATACTTATCTAACCCAATGTGTTATTACTAACTTGTACTTCATTTCTAAAAACATCTTCAAACTATTTACCAAAGGAAAGATGCCATGTTCTGGGACTTCAAAATCCTTGTTTTTGTTCTATAATGTGCACTACTTAATTAAAATATGTAAAATAAATATGTTAGATGTTATATCAAAGAATATTGCAGACCAACCTTGTTTTAGACTTAGAAAAATAAATAAGTTTTGCTGGACAGTAGGTTTTTTTGATTGTTTAGAACTCTTTCATAAGAACAAGAGTTTACATGTGTGTCCATGACCACTTACCAACAGGTGGGCGGTGTGCACACCAACCAAGCTAGCAAAAACAGCTTGACTGTTTAAAAACCCCTTATTCGATGTATTATTACGACCCTTATTTACGACGTAATGATGATGTCTCAAAGAGGGTAAATGTAGACGGTTGGTGCCAGATGTAGGTCCAGGGGCAGAAGTCCACTCATTTGAAGAACGCCATCCTGCATAGAATTGAAGCTGACTCTATATTCATATAATTTTTATTTGAGTGGCTTTTTGAACACACAGCCCTTCTACGCAGAGTTTTATTAAAAAAGTACGTTCATACGTGGTTAACTCGTTTGTTGACTTTTTCGTCTGTTTTTCACTTCGTATCTGGGTAAAATAGTGAGAAAACCGGCAAAATTAAAAATTGATATCAGTTTCACCATGTTTCGCCATATTAATCTGTTTATCTCCGTTACCTGCAGGCCATTTAGTACCATGTTGAAATTTTGCACGTATTTAGTGCCTGAAAAGTTATGAAAATCAATATTTGATACGTGATCTGACAAACGCTTAGCCACTATATTACATTTTCAAGTATAGATACATACATAAAACACGCCTGTTTTCCGATGGGGTAGGCAGAGTCCACGGACCACTGGCTAAGATCCTGACATGTCTTTTTTGCGTCATTTAGTCTCATTATCTTTAACCAAAAAAAGTTTTTCTTTTGGCGGCGGCGATAAGTAGTAATCGAACGCAGTTGCCATCTCTTTTTTTATATGCGCAAAGTATTATTTTTGTCTCTTTTCCTTTTGACATCAAAACGGGCCCTTAATATTCATTCATGTTATGGCAATAAATTTAATATATGTACATCGCAGTAAATTACGTTCGGCATTAATTCGCTTACAACCGTATATTTTGTGGCACACAATCACTGGAATATCGTAGTATGCAGAACCGCGCTGCCGAGGTACAATATTACTTTTTGATTGGTTCTGACGTGATAAGTTTACGTGTTTGAGTAGTAAAGTATAACTTTATTATCGGGTTCAGAATCATGAATACATACATACATAAAATCACGCCTGTTTCCCGACGGGGTAGGCAAAGACCACAGATCTCCACTTGCTACGATCCTGACATACTTCTTTTGCTTCATTCACTCTCATTACATTCTTCATACATGCGCGTCGGTTTAGGGTACTCTGGACCTGGCCTTTCTCTAAAACGTCCCCACTTTGATCGAGGTACGTACGCTGAGGTCTTCCCCTTCCAACTGTCCCAATCACACTCTCCTTATACAACTGTTTCATCAATATCTTCAATCATGAATATGTACCTATTTTTATAATGTGTTATATGAACATGAGATAATTGTTTATTTCCAGCATTTAAATAGCCTAACAGAAAGCAAACCAACTCTTTTGATAAGTTTTGTCTAAAGTCTATATACATACATACATAAATCATATAATGTATAAAAATGTCTAGGTTTAATTTTTGCTTTCTAAGATAATCAGAAGTATCTACTAACATTTGATACTACAGATTTTATCGCTATCATTTTTTTTCAATCAAACTCTGCAGAAAGCTAATACTCGTAAAACTCTTTGTTATTTTCTTATAAACTTTAAGCCCCGCTGCAACCCCAGAGGCTTGAACAGTGAATTCCGAAAGTTCTTTTCTCATTGCGCCTATAGACCTTGAAAGACAAATAGAGACACTTTTCGAATCACTCTATTCCAAACCTTATCTATATTGTTTCTAGACACAAAATGAAATGATAGAACAGCCGTACATAAACATTTTTTCTGTTACGCAAAATACTTGTTCTTAATTTTTTTATCACTTTTGATCCAAATCATTTGCAAAGATGCGGAAGAACGATAAAAGGCGTTGTATTTTTGACACGCACTTTGCTCAATTGATATTCATTATTCATCCCCTTTACCTTCAGCATCCCTATTATCCTTTTCCAAAGAGCTGTCATATTTTACTTTATTGCTTGTATTCCGTTTACCTACCTTCTAACTGTCAATCACTATAAACATATTTGAGAACCTTCTACTATGTTTTAGGTATTTAATAAATGAATATCTAATTTATTAATAGTCAGTTTAAAAACACGATTCCTATGGATTATACTTTATTCGTATACTCTGAACAAAATTAATGTGCCAAAAAAATAAAATTTAATTTCGATACAACGTGTTTGATTCGTTCGTTCATCACAATGGAAACTTTTTTTAGATATGTACTTTAAAAAGTAAACGTTTTAGATAACATTACAAATTCAAATATGAAAATAAACCTTATCGTACATTTTTTTTTTCAATGTGTCTGCTAAATTTCTGGAGATAAATAAAAAAATAAATTAACCATAATAGTTAATAATAAAACGTTAAAATGAGTTAATTTTCAAAATAACTTTTAACAGAGTATGTTGTGATTTGAAATTCAGATAGGGCTCATTAAAACATGACGCACCTGCGGAAAGTTTGACAAATGTTTATGTAAAATTAAGCTCTCTTTGCTGCTTCTCAGTACTGTGGTATATAATACCATTACAACAAACAGGCACGTATACGATACGGGAATCGGGACGTTACGTTGTTTGAATTACTTATGTACATTAGTTACGTCATTCACAATTTTTAAGTTTCGGTCGTGTCAATGCTTTTCAAAAAGTTTAGTTGGCAGGCCCTCCGTAGTAACCGAGATTAGAAGAGAGTAGGTACAATATCTATCTATATAAAATCGTGAATTTTTTTTAATTTAATTTATTCACGGAAAATAAACCAAAACAAAATCGAGTAAAAAAACGAAAGTACAATTTGTAACTTCTAATCATGAGGAGAGAACACACTTTTTTTTTTTTTTAAATAGTGTCCGTCCTTGTCCCGCTTAAATATAAAAGTCTCTCTGAGTTTCGCACAGGCTGTGTACTAATCACGTAAGTACTGTAAGAGTATGCCTATTATGCCGACTTTGAGATTGTGTAAGTGCTTTTCGTAATGCGCAACTTCGATACTGAGTAGGTATGTGGTATTACGAGTAATACCGTAATATTTAAGTACCCCTTAATTATAAAAGATTTATAATATTTATGTGTTCTTTGATTATAAAACCTTAGTCTCAACTCGGTGGCGAGGCGGGAGAGTGTGCTGATATACGAGAGGTGCGTGTTTTAATCCCACAGCGGGAGAACGTTTGCATGTTTTGCAATTTTTTTTACCAGTACCCACAATACAGGCGATCCTGGTGTAGGGTGAGAACTATGTACCTATGTGACTGTTGGGTGTTATTTATATAATATAAAAGATTTTTATTATCACCTGTCTATATTTTAACCACCTTACAAATTTAGATGGCTTATTCCCAAAGTACTCCATTCTTTTGTTCAAAAAAGATAAGAATCTCGAACATTAGTTCCCAATCGGCTTATTCCCAAAATACTCCACGTTTTAGTTTCAAAGTACTCAACGGAAAATTCTCAAACTACTCCACGAATAAAATATTGTTTTTTTTAGTTTGATTCGACTCCACCCTACTAGTGTCCAAAAATAATTATCTCATACATTCGTTCTCAAACTACTCCAAACATTTAATATTAGTCTTTAGCATACTTATTTATTTTGCATTTTACTCCACAAGGTAACTGACGTACAGTCAGCTTAAGAAATACATATTTTAATAGTACAATAAACATATTTTTCAACATATTTTAAAAAAATTAAAAAAATCCAAATCACAATTCACACATAGTGCATAAGTGCTATTGCCAAAAAGATAGATACTATGTACGAAACAAAAAACAAATTAGGCGAAAAATAATAAAGAAGAAAAATATGTTTATTGTACTATTAAAATATGTATTTCTTAAGCTGACTGTAGGTACGTCAGTTACCTTGTGGAGTAAAATGCGAAATAAATCAGTATGCTAAAAACTAATATTAAATGTTTGGAGTAGTTTGAGAACGAATGTATGAGATAATTATTTTTGGACACCAGTAGGGTGGAGTCGAGTTAAACTAAGTAAACAATATTTTATTCGTGGAGTAGTTTGAGAATATTTCTTGGAGTACTTTGAAACTAAAACGTGGAGTACTTTGGGAATAAGCCATTTAGATACCGATAATAAATATAATTACGTTTTTATCCCCGATTTCCAAAAACATTCCATGGAACAGTCTGGCAGTGATCTGGATCAGTTGAGCTATCTGCAGGTTGTTTGTAATGGTCTTTAGATAACTCAACTGTTTCATCTGTGTTTTATATAAAGTGCACATATCAATACAGATCTGTATATTTTTGTAAATAAAGTAGATTGGAAAAGATAATAATTGTTCATAATAGTTCAAATAACTTCGTGAAGTGGGGTGACAGACGGACAAACAGATACCGGTTACAGCTAATATCAAACGCAATATAATATTTAGCTAGTCCGTTACAAATGCCGCATCCTGTCAGACGACCTACGCCTCGCTAGCTACGAGCAAAGACTAACCGGACGTACAAAGTGACGGTGTTAATTGAAACATCGACCCGTGACGTAGCCATTTCAGTAATATGAATATTCAACAGCCTATCTTGCGGCCATTACTCGTTTATTTTAATAATAACCACTGTCCATGGCTTGTCTCGCACACTACCTATAAGTAGCGAACGACTATTATCTTATACCTTTAAACGAGCAATTCTTGTATATATGTATATATATATATATATATATAATCGGAATCTCGGAAACGGCTTCAACGATTTTCATGAAATTTAGCAGGGGGTTTCGGGGGCGATAAATCGATCTAGCTAGGTTTCATTTTTAGAAAACGTCGTTTACCCCAAAAGAAAACCGAGCAAAGCTCGGTCATCCAGGTACTAACTATAATCTAATATCATTTAAATCCTACCGTTGTGTGCCTCATAGAATAGTTACTAGTATTTAGCAAATGAACATCACAAAATTTTACATTTATTTTAACTACGATAACAGGAATAGGAATATTAATGCGATTAGAAATTTTGATCAAGCAGGCGACCAAAGCGTATAAGAATATCGATGCCATTATCAAATAGAGTATAGTGTATTTTGTAAATAATCTTTTTTTTATGATGAAATATCACCGAAGGCGCATTGCTATTGATTGATTAACCGTAAAACGCACCGCTTTACCGGTATAAGCTCTCGAAGCCAACATTAATTCTAGATTTCCGTCGACGAATTTATGTTATTTTAGGATGGGTTTTCTTAAAAGGGTGAATTTGAGTGAATCGAATATTCTAATCAAGAGTCAAAGTTATTACAGCCAACTATTAGGTTTGTAATAGAAAAGTTTTATCTGTTGTAATCTATTTTATTGCTCTTTGTCTTACCAAAAAGCTAAAGTCATTTGAAAGATGTCTCAACAACTTTCATTTGTCTGACTAAGTTAAAATCGTCTGTTTCGAATTATTGTAAATTAAAACATAGCGTATAATAACGTCGTATGCTAGTTATAAAGATTAATTAAGCGGTCTTTACATTCGTAAAATAAAACGAACCACATCTCTGGACATTCTTTATTTTTTAACTTAATTTATTGAGGCTGCGATGGCAAAAGTTTAAATGAGGTTTTAAAGAAAGGAAATTGAAAAAACTCCGGTAGGTAAAACAACAGTTCATTATGAGGGTTTCAACTATTTGCAGGGACGATTAATATTCTGAGAGTACTTAGAGGAACTTCCCTCGACTTTGCTAGTGTAATGTGGGCCCCCACCGGGGTTGAATTTCGGGGAATAGTTAGTGCAAAATTCAGACCTCAAAAGAAGGTTTGTCTCTACATTAAAGTAAAATAAATTAGGTGAATATCGTAAATTATACTAATTTTATTAATAGGTAGGTACACTTCCAGAGAAGTTTATATTATAAAGAACTTAGCTCATATAACTCAGTATTTGTATCAGAATCTCAAAACAAAAAGGTAAAATAGAGTGAAACAATAATATGTTATGGCGCGTAGGTGTAATTAAAGTTTCAGCTTCAGCCGATTTTAAATCGTAATTTCACTAGGAAAAAGTTTGAAATTGGTCGGCTTCAGTGGCCGTGTGTCCGGTGCGACTCGGCCGGTGGTTGTCACTGCTAATTTGCACACAATTGTTCATCCCCAACTGAAAGTATAGAAATGTGAGGCGAAATGTACTACTCACTCCATGTTACCCACTAATTGGAGCCACCAAATTGTATTCAATTCCGGACGTTCTCAGACTGAAACGCTGCGGTTATAGTGAATGTGCGGTGACTAGCGAGGGCGCGGACGCTATATAGCGGAGAGCTGTAAAATAGGTCATGTTCTAAAGTTTCAGGGTATGAATTCAAGCTTAGTTTCAAAAGACGTTACGGTGTAATGTATTTACCACACCCTTTTTTAAGTTACGCAATCACCCGTTTTCGCTTAAGCTTAGCACTTTGGCCATGTAAAAACGATGAATGTTCGTTAAAACTTTATGTCGAATCGAAATGTAAATTTGGGTACTTTGTCAGTGACTTTGTTAATCATGGACGATCAAACGGCCCACTTCGTTAGATGTTTCACGGTTATTGATTGTATTACATCGCTACAGCCACTCCTAAAGTTATTGAAATATTTTAATTATCTCGTCAGTCGGAGTTGGAATGCCTACGCATCCCACACTGAGTTTACTAAAATTAAATATGTAAAAGTTGATCGATCGTATGCGGTCACTCAACTAACGTAAAAAATAAGTGAAGTTTGAAAAGATGGAAAAAATAAGTTAAATTTTTGAGGCCAAAAATACCCCGCAACCTTTCGCGCAACACTTTTCGTCTCTGGAGGCATGTTGCATGTTTCAAGCTAAATTATAATGAAAATACAAATTATAGTTTGGAAAGTTAATCCTAGTACTTTTCATCAGGACACCAAGTCTATACAACCATTCCCTTATTAATTTTTTTAAGATAAAAATTTGATTTCTGTACATTTTATTAAAAAAAATCTGTGCTGGCCGAAAAAGTGATCTAATTTTGTTGGAATAATGACCTTGAATTGATATTACTATGATAACAGTCCTCTGGGAATATTCCTAACTATTAACTTTCTGGGGACCGGAAAGAGTGGCGTAATAAAGAGGAGGCCTATTACCCAATAGTGGGTGCAAACGGGCTGAGTGAAGATGATTATGATGATTAATTGAATACCAGTTGAATATCCAACACTGATCGAAAAAAATTACAGCTACAAAACGATAGTCAAGTTAGTCGTTTCGATGTAGACAATTTAGTATGAAAAAGCTGTACTGCACATGTCAAACGGCAATCTTCACGACTGCATTGAAAATACTTTTTTGATTGAGATCCCAAACATGGTCATATCTTTTTTTTGTTGGCCGGCACTATGGGTTTTTGGCCTAATCATGAATGAAGCCTTTTTGAATTACTTTTTTTTTAAATTAGGTTCTGTCATGTTTACGGGCATACTGCTGATAGTTGTGTTCTACGTCACTTGTTTTTTAGTGTACCAACTATTTTAGTGAGTCTTAAAAATCAAAAGCTCTTTCAACCAAAATAACAAAGCAAAGCTCTTTTATTGTTTCGATGATATCTAGAATTAACAATCTCCAGAATTTGGGTTTATTAAACCTCGTGAAAATTCTAGTGATAATCCTGGCTTAATACTCGGCATTATTTAGTTTCCCATCCAATTATAAAGTGTGTAATTAGCTTTGCAGTCCAACAAGCCATTTTGGGAGTTCAAATCCCTAACCTGCGCTCTTAGCATCAGTTTTCTAATTGTTCAATTGCAAGTGTGTCGAATGTCGAAGGAATTAGTAGCTATGTGTATTATAGTAGGTATAACACAATTCGGATACTCGTAGTTCCATATAAAATATTCGCATATCATGCAAACCAGCTACAAAGGTATTTTCAGATAATACTACTAATATTACATAGGATTTGGAAAGTTTAGATTGATAGTATATGTTTTGTTATTTAATCACAATAAAACGGCTGAACGGATATGAATAAAATTATGCAAAGAAATAGTTTAAAGTCTGGAATAGCACATAGGCTAGCGCCATGCCGCCTATAATATTTTGCATGCTCAACAAGGGTGAATAAGTTTTAAGTGCAAGCTGCGAGCGGAAGCTAGTTCTTATATACATCTAAACTAGTGCTAGAAAACATAAAGGCTGTTTGTTCGCTTGATTCATCACATAAATAAAACATATAGTTGGAAATAGGATGCATCGGACGCCTGGGGCCGTGTGCACGCTGTCATGTGTCAAACTGACAATCTCATGTCTGATTGAATGGATAGCCTGTGTCCGGTGTCAGTTCAGCAGATCTACTCTAGGGACAAGACTAAACCGGTATCGACACTTCGTAATTAACCGATTAGTGCCATTCAATCACAGTAAAATGAGAATTGTTGATTACCGACATAATAGACAATGTATATAAAAGTTACAATGGATTTTCCATTTTTCCAAAACTTCGCTGAAACGCAAAAGTTTATAATTTAACACAGCAAATATTTTTCTATTCCCTTCATCATTAAAAAAATAATTCAACTGTCAAAAACCAGCAGTAGTAGTAATTATCGCCCCCCAAAATGTATGGACTGACTTTTGATTTAAATTTAGACATTCAAATTGTAAGGGTGACTTAGAGCGAGCTCACTTTGCAGTCGATTCGTATAATTTAAGGGTCCAATTAAAGCGAAAAGAAAAAGGGAGATTTTGTTAATTAGATGCCGAGGTGAAGATAACTCGCTTACAGCCAAATCGTCAGGCGTTCGCGTGACTGGCGTACGATTTATGACTTAATAGGCCAGTCCGCACGTTAAGTAGGGCTTAGATAAGGCGCTTCTAAGTGATTGTCGGCATTCACAACAATCGTAATTACTCCAAACTACTATCTGCTCGGCCGCACGCGATCTCTTTCATCGCCCAACTTGGATTGTGCTAATTGCTTTCCAACACACTCCACAAATCGTTGCCTGTTTTAGTTGTCGATACAGGACGCAATAGTCCGAAAGTATAGATAAATCAACTAGCTTCTGATTTTCTGATCTGATGTTTCAGGTATTTAGAAGAAAAGCATTTTTTTTAAAAAGAACATTCACCTTTTTTTTATTGTGTCGCTATTCCGTATTTTTTCTAACTAGTGGCCAATAAAAGTGCTCCTCACAGACTCTTTTTGTGCATTTGACAATTGTATAATAATGCTGGACAATCCACACAGCATCATCTAGCCCCAAAGTAAGCTACTCAAAGCTTGTGTTATGGGTACTAGATAACTAATATATTTAATACATTATATACATAGATAGATATTTTTTATTATACATAGAAAACACCCAGACCAACGGAACAAATTTCTGCAGATCGTACACAAATTTGTTCCGCGGCGGGAATTGAACCCGCAACCTCTTGCGTCGTAGGCGGACTTTCGCCCGCTGCGCCACTGAGGTCGTCAATTGTATCAATTGTATCAAATGCACAAAAAGAGTCTATGAGGAAAACATCACATGTTTTCTCATAAACTGATTCGTATAAGTTTTATATAGGCATACTCGTATTCAAATTATATAAACTAAAGAATTGTATCATTAATTGTTATAAATACATAAAAAACAGTCAATATTATTTTCGTTATCGCAGCAAACCTGTTTTCCAGATACATGGACGCCATTGGATATAACTGTTATCAATACCGAACGTAGATAATAAACAACATAACACACACAGTAATCCAGTTATCAACCACAAACTACATTTAAATGCCCCAGTTGTTACTCAATTGTTTCAATATTTAAAGAGGGTAAAAGGTCTCGTTTCATTCCTTATTATTTATTGATAGTATTGGCCGTCATTTGGAATCGTGGTTTTTATTACAAAAATATAATAGCGTTGGGAGAATTTTCATTCACGATTATCATGTAAGAATGTTCATTGTCCCACTTAGGTACTATTTATTCGTTTATGTGTTTATGTATCTTCTCATTTTTCTAATATTTTTTACTACACAATTAAGGACATTCTGAGAACGAAATTAATTGTTCGGAGAGTTCGGAGACCCTAATAATAACTATAATTTGAAATCAATAAAATTGATCTTAGATGAATTTTTATATGCAAGTTTTTGCCGCGTAGTATTTTATTAACAAAGGTTTACATATAAGAACCTAAATACTTATTTAGTAAAACTAGTGAAGTCGAGAGATAATGCTAGCTAGTATGAGGGAGAAAGTATTAGAGACTATCTATACTAATTTATCATTGCTTTAAACTTGGCGAAAGTCGATATCAGTTCGCGAAGAATTCCATCGTGAAATAGTAGAAAAGCTTTTACTTCGATGCCTTAAACTTCAAGCGAAAGATTGATTAAAGGATCGACTTCATATAGACGAAAAAATAACCTTTTGAGATAACAAAAATACTTCAAACATTATACAAACAATTTTTATGTGCAAAAAGTAATTTCGTAACTGAATACGCAGGTAATTATGTTATAAAATATTTTGAAATTCATAACGAGTGTTTCTCCATTTGACCCAAGATTTTTCTATCCAATAGGTATTCTTCTCCTTTCGATCAAAAACTTTTGATATATTATGCTCCTAATTTCTATATTGTTTAAGTGTAGGTAAGTAATCCTTTTTTTTTTGAAGCATTGTGGTGAGAGGATAAGTGCCTTTCGTGCTAAATAAATCTGAATGAAAATAATGTTATGAACACTTACGTACCCACGTTTACCAGACGGCGTTCCAAACCGCTGTCCGATGTCCAGTGGTCTGCCAAGAATAACAATCACTTCCACGCCTAATAACAGATAAACTACGAGTGTATGGGCTAACGGCACGCCAACATGCAGTTTTCACTTAAGGACCGAAGCGGAAGCTAAAAAGCAACATAGAATACCTAGTTTGAATGTCTGGAGTCTTGTTTTTAAAAATACATGCAGATTTATGTGTAATCTATCTATATATAAAAATGAATTGCTGTTCGTTAGTCTCGCTAAAACTCGAGAACGGCTAAACGGATTTTTCTTATCTTGGTCTTGAAATATTCGCAGAGGTCTAGGAAAGGTTTAAAAGGTAAGAAAAATTCGAATAACTGCCGGGAAAACCCTAAAAATAGCCCTTTTCTATTTCCCATACAAACGTTTTCTAAATAAAATGTAGAGTCAATTTGAACGTTATTACTATTTAATAAAGTTCATATTAAATTATAATCACTCACTGTTGTCTAAGCAATGTGGAAGGCGGTACGAAGTTTGCCGGGACAGCTAGTTAAATAAAAATAAATAAATAAATATTGGTGGGCACAACGCCATCTAGCCCAAAACTAAACAAAGCTTGTAATAAGGGAACCAGATAGTTGATAGATTAATTATATACTTTTTTTGTATATACATAGGTACATAGAATATATAATTACACCCAGACACCGAACAAACATAGTGTTCATCACATAAATGTTTGTCTTGGGTGGGGATTAAACCACAACTTGCAGCGCAGAAGGCAGAGCTACTACCAACTGAGCTGTGAGATCAGTCAAATTCTTAAATCAATTGCTTATAATGAAACATCATTCATCATCAGCCTATAGCAGTCCACTGCTGGACATAGGCCTCCCCTAATGAGCGCCATTGCGCCCTGTCTTCAGCTCGACGCATCCAGCCTCCACCAGCAGCCTTTCGCAGATCGTCACTCCACCTAGCCGAAGGGCGTCCTACACTACGTTTGCCGAGCCGCGGTCTCCACTCGAGAACTCGTTTACCCCAACGGTTATCGGTTCTTCGACAGATATGGCCAGCCCACTGCCACTTCAGCTTGCTAATTCTCTGAGCTATGTCGACAACCTTAGTTCTGTGTCGGATAGTCTCATTACGGATTCTATCCTTCAGAGAAACTCCGAGCATAGCTCGTTCCATAGTTCCATAGCTGTATAATGAAACAACAGGTCGTTATTATACAATCTTATCTAAGTTTTTTTTCTAGTAATCTTTTTTACAAACGGCAATCTGTCAGTTTTTATAATAACAGCTTTGCTGCTAGCGTTTCAATACTAACGGAACGGAACAAAAAGTAAAAGTAATCAATACTGTAATTTTGAGTAAAGTTTGTAGTCTGAAGTAGTAAGTAGTTAGGAAGGATCGCGTGTGATCGGGCGTGGCTACCGGTCGACCAGCACTTGCCTAGTAATCGGAAGATTGATAAAACAAGCGGTTGAAACCAGATAGATTGTGCGGGTTGCTGTATACAAACACACCTATTAAGATCGCTATCTCGAACATAACTCAATTTCAAGCAGCGCGTAAATTAGGGGCCTTTGATAGCTTTACGTCTTGCGTGTCGTTCACCTGTTTTAAAACTAAAGATTCTAGTTTGATTGTCTGCCCAGTGGTTGTTAATTAAACTTTTGGGTACACACAAAGGTGGGTCAAACAACCACAATATCTGTTGGTAATTTCCCTTTGTTTGGGTATCTACATTCACTTCCTTTTTAATGGTATTACTAGGTATATAACAGCAGAACGCGCTATTTTTGAGGTTTATTACGGTGTGCGTATTCTATGGGTAAAAGATTTAAAATTAATACGCATTGATAGTGATTACAAATTTATAGAATAAACATTTTGAATAGTTTTTTAAAGGACCTGTTATCAGTTAAATGGCGTTGCATGTGTCGTTTAATTTACAAAGATACAAAGAGATGTTTAACCTTATCAGCTAAAAGTTGTTTAGGGATACCTGAAAAAAAAATTATTCGCATTTAAATCATTGCTTATGTTGCCTTAAAATAATGAATTGTACTAATCCTAAATATTCGTAAAATTATAACATTACAATAAAAAAACAATCTTGCTGACTATTAGATGCTGTTCTGCTGATTACTGTTAGTGGTCCAACATGCGCCTACTGCGTCTTATTATCTAGGAATAATGAAAATAAATATACTAGTATAATAGTTTATTTATGTACATAAATTACGTGCCTATAATTAAGTTAAAAACACTAGAAATAAATCCTTAGTTCTCTATCGCAAAAGAAGCCTTACACAACACCCTTAATAAATGAAGGGTAAAAATAGCAATAAAAATACCGCATGTAGGTACAGAAAATACGAGTGTCGATACTCAGATACAAGGCTTCTAACTTATATGTTTATAGGGTTCGATTAGGGTCGACAAGCCTTCGCCCCCGTCGCTTCACATGATGGATGGAGCCAACATCAGATTTCGGATAGTTTTTTGCATGGATATTATATTTTCTATAAACTACAATCCCATTATTCTTACAGCTCCCCTTTGACACTATGAAAACCTTTTTATCATAGTATGTACTATAAAGATTAAAATCAAATGGTTAGTTCAACTTTCTTAACCAATAAAGTTTCCTTGCGGTTTTCTTTTATTAATATTTTACAGAAATTATAAATTATATGTTCTTAAGCTCTCGAGCTGAGAGATTTTAACACTAAAGCCAAACGCTCACCAAGTCTGAGTCATCGTATGTTTACTGAGACCTCTCTTCATCAGCAATAACCATTAAGCATCAGAAACACCTCGATAAGTAAAACAGAAACCCGTGAGTAAGATAAGCACCTATGTAAATTCGTTGATTCACCAACATTCTGTACCTTCTAGGATTATTAAGCACGCACGCTTGAGTAAACATCATAAATCACACAACTAGACCCTTTGCACACAGAATTTGCGTTTCTAATTTTGCAAGAGTAGGTAATACTACACCAGAACCAGGGTGTGATAATACAGCTCTCGGAAACTGAAGGCTCATCTTTCTACAGGGTGTTCTGGAATTAGTATGTTGAACCTAATGGGGGTGATATAATTCCAATCATTTTTATTTAAGTTTTTCATTCAATTTACTTTATTTTACATCAATAAATAAAAGTGAAAATCCTTTGACAAAAATGTTTTTAAATAGTTATGAAGAACTTACCTAGGAAAGTAGAGTTCTCATTGTCTGAGATATCAAAACTTATTCAGGAGAAATTGTGAGGTATAAAAAAAGGTCTAACAGTAAACTTTGCTGCTTTCGATTTTAAAATTCGATTATTTTGAGTAATATTACTCAAAATAATCGATTATTTTGAGTAATATTACTCAAAATAATCGAATTAATTCACAAAAGTATTTGAGTACTTCTTGTTTGCGTAAGTATTGAAAATAGCCTCCCCTCGTTATACATTATATAACACACTGGAACACTCTGTATATACAGGTAGTTCTAACCAAGCCTATTTATTTTGAAAGATGCTTTGGAAAAAATGATTGCAGCCGCCATAAGTTTTATATTTTGTCATTTAGCCTACGTCGCATGGTTCAGACAAATCCAACATACTCATTTGTCAAAATCTGTCCAGCCGGGGCTATAAAAACTGCCAAAAGAACTCACATACAAATATAACATTCACCCCAAACACAGAACCTTCCTTTTACGCCATTGAGTAAAAAAATAATAAAAATCTGATTCCGTCAACTGATTTGGTTAATTGGCCAACAAAACCCTTCGCTCAAAGAGGTTGGTCTTTACTTAAACAACATTAAGTGCAGACTTAGTAGGTATTCATTTCAAGAGATCGAGAGCTTTTAGTTAAATGAACCAGCATCTGACACAGTGCTGCTTAGTTGGATGCACAGAATCCACCTAAATAAATAAATAATGCCGGACAATCCACACAGCATCATCTAGCCCCAAAGTAAGCTACTCAAAGCTTGTGTTATGGGTACTAGATAACTGATATATTTAATACATGATATAGGTACATAGATCGATATTTTTTATTATACATAGAAAACACCCAGACCAACGAAACAAATTTCTGCAGATCGTACACAAATTTGTTCCGAGGCAGGAATCGAACCCGCAACCTCTTGCTTCGCAGGCGGACTCTTGCCCGCTGCTCCACTGAGGTCGTCTTTATTAAAAAGAAATTAAAAACACTTTTAGCCTTCTAGTCCAAAAAACCAACAAACATGATTAAGATTTTTATCCCTATTGCGGTAGACATTTCTGCATATCTTGTCCCCATTTTACAGATTTTGACTGTCATCCCTATTTTGGTAGACATTTCTGCAGATTTCTAGTTACGTAGAACTTTGAGAATACCTTAGGGTCATGCACGTCCAAACATTATATTTTGCTAATGCCATGTTCTGTGCAGCAGTAAGTGACAGATCGCCGTTTAAAAGAATACTAACCAATGAAATTCACCTTCAATTCGTTCTTGGGTGTGTCAGTTTTTCCATGATGTTTCCCTTCACGTCCGGTTGTGAACATTTATGCGCATACATTTTTCGAATAGAAAAAGATATTCATCATCAGACACTATGTTTTTTTTCCAAAACCTTCTAAGCAGTGTGTCACTCTTGTAATTAGGGTCCTAAGTTACACATACCTTACACATGTACCTAAGTATCTAGGCACGAGTATGTATACTTTGATAATGAGTTTAGCCTGTGTGAATTTACCCAAATGTACTAAATTACTGTTATATGAGTTCATACCATTTAGATAAACGAACACGCTCATATATTCAGATACAGAATACTAAATGTAGGTGACAAAGTGAATTATATTTTGTTTTTACTCTTTGTCGCTAGCATGGAGCCTGCATAATTAATGCAGTCATTGGTAAAGTGGATCGTTTGTACGTGCTAATGGTCAGTTTAGCCGCATTTGTAATAGTTATATTAATTTAGTGTTAATTTCCAATTATTTTGATAATACTTACTTATTATGAAACATTAACCGGATATTATTTCACATGTATAATGCATGCCTAAAATTAGCTTGTGACATATTTGCAGAATGAAAACACATAAGTTTTATTCGTAACAAATAGTAGTTGTTTGGGATCTTGGCAAAAACATCATTTTGTTGATACGCTAACTGTTTATGCAAGCATCAACTGTTTATGCAAGCATCACTACACTTTATTTAGTACGTTTAGCCCGTATAAGTGCTAAAACTATTTTTATCGATATCAACCTCGATTGAGATGTGTAGGCTGGGCAGTGTTGCCTGCAATACTCAACATTTGACTTTGACAATTTATACAAGTAGTATCTGTGCCATAGTGCCTTACTACAGGGGTCTTATACCACAAGCTCTTATAAACCATCATGTTTCAGAAACGTCAAAGTTCTTCAATAAATAAGTACTTCAATTCAATTTTTATAAGTCATGGTACGAAATATCAAAGTTCTAGTACTTAGACAGCCTCAGTGGCGCAGCAGGCGAGAGTCTGCCTGCGACGCAAGAGGTTGCGGGTTCGATTCCCGCCGCGGAACAAATTTGTGTACGATCTGCAGAAATTTGTTCCGTTGGTCTGGGTGTTTTCTATGTATAATAAAAAATATCTATCTATGTATATAATGTATTAATTATATCAGTTACCCATAACACAAGCTTTGAGTAGTTTACTTTGGGGCTAGATGATGCTGTGTGGATTGTCCAGCACATAGAGATAAATTACTACGTATCACTGGTACAGCATTATTTATTTTATTTTATTTTTATTTGACATTGCCCGAGAATCTACCTTTCTAAGCATTTGGCTTTCATATGCACAAAGTATAGTTTCTCCATTTTCCTAATTTAATAACTGTAACAGGACACACGGTAATGATACCCTAGAAAGTTGCTATTCCCTTTTTTCCTGTCCAATTCCTTTTTCATAAACGTAATGCTTTGTAAATTGGATTAAGTTGAACGGGCAGGTCCGCAAGGACTTGTCAAATGTGCCTCAGGCCCAAGGCCCAACAATTGCGAATGACATAATTTCCATTAATTTTAATAAAGAATGAAACCTACTTTTATTTCAACATAAAGACGCTTTTGTAATACTCTAAGTAGGTACCTTTTTCAAGGTTTGACGAAAAGCAACAGATTCAGATTACTTTTCTCAAACATCAATAACTTCTAAAAGTACTTAATGCTTGATGAAAATTAAAATAATTAGGGGTTTGGAACATCCATTAGTCAGTGCTGCCAGGCGTGGGCCGGCAGACCACAGATAATACGGGTGCAGTCGGCTTATTGTTGGCCACAACAATGGCGGCACTTACGGCAAGGCTCTTATCTCGTCAAACACCTCGTTTGTAGGCGAGCGGTAGACAGCACAACCATGGTTTACCTGTACGGGCCAGATATCATTATCGTGGGCATTAGTGGAGAGACAGCGAGTTTCGAACTAACAATGAGAACGTCATCTCACTGGCCGTAATTGTTCGGTGTTCGGTTGCATCTGTACCGGTAAGGGCTTTTACGTTTTTTTTTAAAACGATGATGAAATTATCAAAGTGCACCCCAGAGGCTCCTTTTGTGCTCTAGTTCGTGTTTAAGGCTGATAAGGAATATTGCTAACTCAATCAAATGCTACTTTCAGTATGGTTACAAAACTACAAAACAATACCACTTCATTAGACAACTATTTTTTGAAGTAAAACTTCCTGACGCACGCTTGGATTGAGGAGTATGCTGGTGAATTCATGACGAGAGCGTTACGAAAAGTGTGATCGGGCGAGGCGAACGGAAGTTGAGAGGGAGAGATATAAGTTAGTGAAGATAGAAAGAGAGAGAGTTACGTTTCTTCAATTACTGTAGAGGCAAGAGAGAGAGGTGCGAGCACACATTTTTGCGAGCACACATCATCTTGCTCAATAATTTATTTATTTATTTATTTATTTATTAGGCAACGCCAACAGCACACACAACAAAACATTAAAAAAAAAAAAACAACATGAAAACAAATTATTCTATGAAATGTGTGCCAATTACAGGCATGCACAACATTTACCATAATATTTAAAGAAACAGACAACAGCTTCGAAAACTTAAAATTAATAAAGAAAATTTTATCAAATAGAATGCTAAATAAGGCAAGAAAAAAAACAGAATTAAGTCTAGATGGTTTGGTAAGCAATAGTGCGGGTAGCTAAATATATATAAGTATAATGTTATATACATACATAATTTATATTATTTTATATTATTATACAAATATTATGGATTAATCATGTTATTGAGACTTGTGCTCAAGTTTATAAAAATGTTCAAGCAATTTATTTCTAAAAATAGGTAACGAGTCACCAAACGGATCCAAATCGGGTATTTTATGCGAAATTAAACTATACTCATTACATATTCTAGTTAGGGGAGAGTTAAGACCGAGGTTAGTGCGTGAAAAAGGGGTACTGAAAATGTTAGCAATGGGCTTCCTGGGATAGTTGTGGGGAACTGTGAGAGGGATTCGACACATCAAACTACTGTATCCAGTTTGGCCTTTGACGATTTTGTGTAAGAAATTGAGGTCATGAAATGTGCGACGGTTTTTAAGTGATATCATATTAAAATAATTTAACCGTTCTGAGTAAGGAGTTCTGTGAAAGATTCCTGATGAGATGTATGCAAGATGTCTCGTAAAATTGCGTTGAATGTTTTCAAATCTTTGAGAGTGAACTGCGTAAAATGGATTCCAGACTACAGATGCAAATTCAAGATGACTGCGCACAAGCGCGTTATAAAGGACAATTTTGGTTCTATGTTTAAAGTCTTTAGCATTACGTCTGATGAAACCAGTCATTTGAGCAGATTTTTTTATTACATGATCAAAATGAGCATTAAAATTTAAATTATTATCTATTATCACACCTAGGTCACGGATCTGGTGCACTGTTTCTAAATTAGAGCCAAACAATGTGTAAGTCGCAATACTTGGAGTACGTTTTTTCGAAAATTGGATGTGGAAGCATTTATGAACAGAAAGTTCCATGAAATTATTAATACACCAGTTTTGAATAGCGACTAAATCACTCTGTAAGATATTAACATCTTCACTAGACTTAATCACTCTATATAACTTTAAATCATCAGCAAACATTAGTGAATTACTTTTAAGAGTGTGTGTTAAATCGTTAATAAATAAATTAAACAAAATTGGACCCAAATGCGAACCCTGAGGAACACCAGATTTTGTATAATAAGTATGAGATTCGTACCCATTCACAACTACAACTTGAGATCGCATGTGTAAGTATGATGCAAACCAGCTTAACATAGAGCCATGAACACCATTATATTCAAGTTTTTGCAACAGAAGAGAATGCTTGACTTTATCAAAGGCACTTTTAAAATCAGTGTATATCGCATCTACTTCACATCTATCATCCAGCGCTTGAGAAATATCAGAAATATAATTCACTAGATTTGTCTGTACGGAGCAGCCTAACCTAAATCCGTGTTGAGAATCAGATATGACTAGATTAAGATGTCTTGAAATTATAGGATAAACAAGAGACTCAAAAAGCTTGGAGAAACAAGACAAAATAGAAATAGGTCGATAGTTAGTGACGTCTGTGGGGTCACCTTTTTTAAAAATAGGAGTTATTTTGGATTTTTTCCAAATCTCTGGAAAGACACCGATTGATAAAGATTTGTTGTACAGAATAGACAAAGGATACGCTAACATTTTTCCACAACGTTTAACAAAAATTGGGGGAATAGAATCCGGACCTGGACCTTTACATGAATCGAGTGCTTTAATTTTGTTCAGTATATCTGCCTTAGTAAGTACTATTTTACCGAGAGAATCATTAAGCAGGTTTGTATTTAGATCAGTAGGACTTCTTCCGTTATTGATATCATCAGTATATACAGAAGAAAAATGGCGGACAAAAAGATTGGCTATGTCCCCTCCTGAGTCAGATTGTTCGTTATTCAAGAACATGGTAGACGGTAGATTAGATTTACCACCACGCTTGTCCTTGACGTAACTCCAGAAAAACTTGGGATTTTTATTTTCTAAAATACTATGTTCGATATTACTTAAATATTTATTATAACAAATATCAATTAATTTATGACAGTTATCTCTTAAAATTTCAAAGCTAATTTTATCTCTCGGATTTCCATAACGTTTATATCTATTTCTATATTTATCCTTTTCACGCAAAAGTTTTATTAGATTATGCGAGAACCACGGAGGAACTTGAGATTTTTTTCTATTGATGTATTTTGGAACAAACTTATCAATGACAGTTTTAAGAATTTTATAAAATACAGATAACATTTCGTCAATATTATCGTTGCATTCGAGAAAAACAGTATTCCAGTCAACGTCACTCAATTTAGTTAAAATGTTGTCATAGTCAGCCTTGTAAAAATTATTGTCTGTACGTGGTTTAGGTTGAAGACGGTCTGGATTTCTATCAGGTATAGAGATTAATAGGTTTGGGTGTTTTTTATCAAGTTTGCTTAAAAGGTAAATCGGTTTGGTGACTTTAACATCAATCATATTACTAAAAACTAAGTCTAAAAAATTATTATCTTCGTTGGGTTCGTTGTTAAACTGGTAAAGATTGTTGATGGATACAAAATCAATCAGAGAATAACCCAGGGTGTTCTGATAATTTGATGGAATAACGGTGTTGGGCACATCAGCGGAAGGGTTCCAGGAAATAAACGGTAGATTAAAATCACCTAGTAAAATAACATCATCAACATCATCAATATGGTTATTAACATTATCAAGAAAACTAGAAACTATATTTACTTTAGCTGGAGGTGGCAAATAGACTAAGCAAATCGCCAACCTTTTAATGACTCCTTGGACTTGATTAATGAATAATGGTTAAAGGCTAAATAATTATGTTTTATTTATTTAGCCTTTTAATTTTTAATTTTTGCAATAAATACTTGTTTCAAGTTATGATGTAAAGATGATGGATGTATGCATTTAAAAGACTTTTCTTAGCTGGTTTCTGTTTATGAGAGACATGGATTCTCGTACAAAATTTCACACCGGCATTAGCAAATGACGCGACACACGCCTCGAGCACCGAACAGAAACTCAGCGGGGCAGCTACGACTGATAAGAACTTTATGCATGTAAAGTTTATACTCGTAGTTGCTGAAGATATTTCATTCGTCTATTGGCTGAAATTCAAGAGGTTCCGGTGTCACTAGACGTCCAAATATCAGTTATTAATTACAATGAGATAGATTCTTTTTAAAATTAAAATGTATTTTATAAACTTGTGCAAGCAAAAATATGCTTAGTGACTATCTCTATAGATACATGTAAGGTCAAAATTTGTAGTCAGCGAGTGAGCTTTGGTTTGTTTAACAAAATTGCCAGTCCATTGCAATGGTCAACAGTCAACACTTTAAAAATACAAACACGTTAACGCTATTAACTCTCCACACTTTCGAGCAAACTCAAGTCTTATTCAAATGAACAGTGCGAGGAAGTGCTAAGTAAGTGTATATAAACAAAATAAGGTTGTTAGTGTTGAATAGAACTCTTGTGCGGACCGGACACAGGGTTTGTCCATTAGCCTGATTACGGTCAAAATGTTCGCCCCCCGGGGAGATGCGGCCAACCGCTTCCCTTCCCTTTGAATGGAACGAACGAACGTATTCGGGATGTGACCAAACTTTCCGTCTTAATCTGAAAAGGCGGAACGTTTATATTTTTTTTATGATTCATTCAAGTCAAAATAAGTATATACTGTTTCAATCACCAGTTTGATTCTTTATGATGTCATGATGGTACTCAAAGTATACTTGCAAAAATTCAAGGTCACTTTATCCTTAGAGTATAATATTTTATGCAAAACTTTTTATTTCATCCGGTTTTATTGGTAAATTATGTAAGTTATGTAATAGTATATACCTAATAATAAATATCACATCAGGTAAATAATTAAGGGTTTGCTACAACTAATTTGTTTTTTTTTTCGAACCAAAACTTCCATAGTAAAAAGCGGTGGGTATGTCTCCTGTCTATAATACAAACGTTTGCCCTTATCTACAGATTCACTTGAAGCCTCTCTAAAACAATTATACAGGTGGTGATCCCGATACGGAAAGGTTCTGATACAGACTCCTTGAAAACCTTTATGCCATCCCTAAACACGGCGTAGGAACTATTAAATTGTGCCTCAGGCCCAGTACGGAACACATTGTAGCTCGATGTTGACATAGGTGTGTTATTAAGTTAAGGACACCTCCATTATAAAGGATTTTGTACAATTTATTATGTTTATAGGCTATTTGGTGATGGCTTGAAGGTGCTGTCAATTTGATGCAAATCGTTTGAACAAAAAAGGATAGAGGAGCAATGTTTTGTGTATAGTTGTTTCATCTAGTGTTGATGCTCATTGAAATGCTGGTCATGGGCATCGATCAAATTATTCAATCATGTAATTGCAAATGATAATCGCTTTAATTGGATTTGCAAATGATACAGTGCAACAGCTAATAAAGCCGTCATACTATGGAATTTTAAAAATAATATTTTTTATTGATTTTCGTCAATCACGCAAAATTTATCCGTTTTGGAATAAAATCTAATCAGAAGACGGCTTTGACTTTTTATTCGAGCTCAAAGATAAGTTTAAAATCAATACTCTACATACAAGTTACACACAACGAATTCAGCAACCGAAGACCCGGAAGAATTGTAACACTGTCATTACATCGCTCGAGTATCTCACACTTGGCATCAGGTTGTGCATCGCAAACTACACGTCTCAACTAACTAAATTAGTACCAACTTAATCACGCTCTAGTTGGTAGTGTGGGTGAGGATAAATGTTTCAGTAACTGAGTTTGAAGTGAAAATACACGATGCGGCGCGTTTATCATGACCCTGGAAAGACCCTGGCTGGGTGAGGCCCTCTGCATCTCAGTTCTATGCCGTAGAAAATGCTTCAACGACTTTATCATAGACTAAGTTTCTCTAGGACAAATTGATCAAACCAAATACGAACATATGCAGCGAAACATATATTTTTGTCTTTGATTTACTTTTGTTTCTAGGGCAGAACATTTTAACAGTTTATACGAATTATTTTCTTTACGCAAACTAAAGCTATGCTTAGCAGTTGTGTCTGACGTGGCAATGTGGAGTTTAATAAAGCATTCTTTCCCGAGTTTCCTGTTAAACAAGAAAACAAGTGAAATTTGTTCGACATGGATTTACTGCAGTTCATAAGGAACACAAGAGCGATAGCTGTCATTACTCACGGCCATGCCTTGAGCGTCTTTGCTTTCTTCTTACCATGTCATGAAGGGCTTCGAAATTGAAGAGAGTGAAAAATGCTTGAGAACAGTTTACTGATGAATCGCCTATGAAAATATTAAAAAACAAAACCTTAGACCGTTGCGGTTGAGTTTTATTTGATAAAGTTTTTGGTTCATTAAATATGCTTTGATGGATTTGTCCTGTGATCATGGATCCACACAGATACGATAAAAATATACCTTAACTAAATAATGAGCATGCCACAGTTGTTTATTTTAATCTGTTAGGAACGGCTAAGCAAGCTATATGCCACGAGCACTTGATTGGAAACTGTTTTGTATTTTATTCACTATTGTTACTGGACTCGTGAAAACTTTTTTGATGAAACTTTTTGTTATTTATTTTTAAGTAAAGTAAAGTAAAGTAAAGTAATTATTTATTGCATGAACACATGTTAAAAATATAGATGGTAACAATGTCAAACTTTGCATCAATGTATTCTACCGTATTGTGGTGTACAATATTTTGTCATTTACATAAAACATTAAAATAATAATTATAAAAGAGGAACAAATGTCAAAGAGGAATACAAAAACAAACGTCGAATTCACAAGTAAAAAAAAAAGTAAAATTATATCAGAATAAAATTATGCATCAGAATTATCAAGGAAATGTCTATCATTCATAAATTGAGTGATTTTATAATAACATTTATTTATTAATGTGTCCTTTAATTTTTTCCGAAACAGTGGGGTCGGTAGTTCCCTTAACGTTTTAGGCAGATTATTATATAAGGAAGGTGCCATGCAAAATATACTCTTGCGCATCATTGTGGTCTTTGATGAATGCACACATACCTTACTTTGGTCTCTTCTATTGCGAATTACAATTTCTGAGGGTCGAGGAAACAAATCAGGATTATTTTTTACAAACATCGCAGTTTCAAGTATGTACAGACAGGTCACTGTTAGTATATTGTGCTGTCTGAAATAAGGGATACAGGAGTCTGTCATTTTACGATGAAATATTATGCCCTTATGCATCGTTTTTGGCATTTAAAAATTTTATCAATGTCAGTTGAATTGCCCCAAAATATAATTCCATAGCGTATATTTGATGCGATCAGTCCGTGGTATGTCAAAAGAAGCGTATCTTGGATCACAATTTGGGAGAGCTTATATAGTATATAGACTAAACTATTCATTTTCGCTGATAAATTCTTTATATGTATCTTCCAATTAAGTTTTCGGTCAATATGAATTCCTAGAAATTTAGTTGTGTCAATTGCCTCAATATTAGTGTCATTGTAATGTATGTCAAGTATAGAAGGTCTAGCTATATTGCGTTGTCCGTAGTGTATAAGTTTTGTCTTCGCTAAATTATTATTATATTTACTTTATGTACAGTGAATGAATGTACCAACTGTTCAATATTTACGAGTAAACAATTTAAGTAAATAGGTTCCACCTCCAATCAGGCAAAACACAAGTTACAGGCACATTAGACAGACAAATTAACACAGTTAATTTAGTAATATATATTTATATATAGATGCTGCGTATCCACTGAAGTGGATCAAGGAGATTTATGTACTTGTACAATGAATCAAAGGTACTGCGCAATGACGATTCTATTGGCTGAACATAATATTATATCTGTGCTCTGCCTTATCAAAATACACATTCAAAAGCAGCATTAGTTCTTTATCGTGAATTTTTCTTCTTCGAGTTTGAGACACCAATTAAAAATGATTTCTAAATTATATTGACTTGTAATTTCTCACTTATTTTCTCAAAATTTTCGCAACGACATTGATGTCTCAGCTCAGGCAATTCGAGCGAGTAAACGTAAGCTCCCAAGGGTTTTTAATTTAGTTAAACTCAGTGGCTAGGTTTAAATCGGAATACAATACTAGCCGCATGTGCATGTTGGTGGCTGTTTCATAAAATATTTCGAACCGAATCACGGGCGCAGTAAGCGATACGATTCTAGCGGGAACTCTATGAATAAAATTATCATTGGACCGAATTGATTTTGAACACAGTAAAATATTCGTACCTATAGAGCCTGCTTATGAGCAGATACATATCCTAACCTATTTGTGTTTCTCCACATGTTTTTAGTATACCGTACCAATGTTTTGAAAAAACGATTATTCCTCACTTATTAGAAAAAAGTATTACTTACGTTAAATGAGAGAATGTACCTTGGCAACCCTACCAGGTATATTTGGCAGCTTGAAAATTGCCATAATATTTCACCGTCAGCCGAGCCGTGCCAAATAACTTCCTTTTGGTACTCATACTCAAACTTTGGTTGAGAAAATCACTCAAGATTGTAAACAACGAGCTCGACTCTCTCATTTCAATTTTAATCTAAACGTCAGCGTAATTTATTTGTTTTTACCGAAAACAGCCAAAATAACTTTTTATTCAGTTAAACAACATGAAAAAATGTTGATTCGTTTCCCCGTTTTCGTATCTAAGTTTGTCTTTGGCACCCTGAACTATTCTAAAAAGGCTGATACACTTATACCTACCAAGCTATCTCTACTGGTAAGTGCACATTTTTGTAGATCTATCCCCACTGGTAATGTGGGATAAGTGTTCATTTGTGTATTTTTTTTATTTACACAGCTACGATACGCTTGACCGACGACCATTAAGTACTTTTTATAAAGTACTGTTAAGTTGAAAAATGTTAATTAGTAAACGAATGATATTTTTATTAATTTCCTTAAGCAAAATTTCATTTTATAAATCATGCTAATAACGCATACTCGTAAGGCAAGCAATTTCATTGTCTAACAGATTCCGCTCAAGTGGCGAGAACTGAAGTTATGAGTTTGCCGTAAACATAATATTTCGCTTGAGCTCACTTCACTCTTTATCTTGTCTTTACTGAAAAATGGTATGTTATGACGTGAGGTAGATTAAATGTCTTGAAAAACAATGAGTATGTAACTTTTAGCGCCTTTTTTTCGTATTACAGTACGGCGCGCTCAACTGGATAGTTCTTCGCCACTCATGTCAATAGTCAATAGTCAATAGTCAATAGTCAATAATCTTTATTCAGTAATATCACAAGGATCATTTTGAATCGTCTTACATACTAGGTGAGTCTAGGTGCCAATTCCAGTCCTATCCCCAGTACGAGAAGAACTGGCAAGAAACTCGCTGGGCCCTAGCGCTTTTTTTGTATTATGAACCTTGTTAACATTGTTAGGGACACCTAGCAGAGTTGGAGCTGATTCGTCCCAAGCTTTTTTGTCATCTAAGTACTCTGATATTCTATAATAAGCTTTACGAGACAGGTTTTGTTTAATTACATTTTTGAATTTCGCAATCGATAGATCAAGCATGTCGCTTGGGATCTTGTTATAGAAGCGTACACATTGCCCTATAAAGGATTTGCTTACTTTAGTGAGCCTAACCGTGGGAACAGCTAGTGCACATGCATAGCTGCATTAATGATAGCGTCGATATTTCTACGGCCGATGGATATAGTTACTACATTATTTTCTTCTTTAACACTGATGCTACGTAATCATTGTCGATTGAGTACTTAGCAGTGATCATATTACAGATATAGTACCCGGATGACCGAGCTTTGCTCGTTTTTTTGGGATTAACGACGATTTCTAAAAATTGAACCTAGCTAGATCGATTTATCGCCCCCGAAACCCCCTACATACGAAATTTCAAAAAACGGCTCCAACGATTTTATCGATTTATCTACAATAATTGCTCGTTTAAAGGTATAAGATATGACAAAAGGTCTAAAAATACTAACTTTTTGCTATGAGTAAGGCAGCATCCTTCATTTAGTCCTTTATACTATGTAGCTCAAGCTACAGCCATTCCAAACAAAACACGTTTCAGACAACGGCCTCATTGTTTTGCAACAATGTAATACCACTGTAGGTACGCAAACTGAGGACCTTATCGCGAACCCTTATTTGCTTGCCAAATTGCTGTTGTAGTCTATTTAGCGGCATCTTGCTCTGAGTTGGAATGGCTGGATATTAGCCCTAGAGAATTCGATTTGAAGGTAATTAAAAGATAGATGAAGGTATAGGTAAGGCAAATAGACGCTTCATAATGGTGGGAAGTTTAATTTTGCTAGTGAATGCAATATTAGTTTTAGTTTAATGTTCAGTTGAAACTAGTATCCAGAATTGCCTAATCGTATTCTAAAACAGATCGGCGTGGTGCACAATTTAATAAATGAACCTGGTGGCTTAATAATGTAATAGCCCTCTGGAAGATCGTCAAGTGCCCTACTCATTTCATCATCGGGACATCAGGCCCCTATTAAATAAACATTACAAGTTGTAAAATAAAATTAATTGTAGCCGGCTACGATTCTACAACTTTCTGTTGGATAAAAATAATACGATTTACAAATTTGTAATGGTGGAAAATTTACAAAATTGTAAAATTGTACCTACAATTCTACATGTTTGTAGGTTTCATTAACCAGTAAAATCTTTTTTAAATTAATATGTGCACCAAATTGCATTGACAATATCGTCACTTTTTTACAAATTTGTAGACTTGTAATGTTTATTTAATAGGGACCTGTGTTTACCTATAATAGCAGATTATTTTAAAGTAGGTTTTTTTTCACAATTAAAATATAATATTTGTGACCCGTAAAACAAGCCTTCACATTCATTTATATACGTTACTCCTCCGTGTTTCGATAACAAAAATTTATATGTGCATCAAATTTCAATTATATTGGCTTGGTAAATTTGAAGTGAATTGATTTTAACAGACGGACGGACATAGAGAGTGTCAGACAGACACACGAGTGATCCATTTCACGAGGTTTCGTTTTTATTTGGAGGTACGGTACCCTATAAATGTATAAAAGTAATCAAAGAAAAACAAAAGAAAGCTTCTGAGAAATTTAACCCATACTACAAGGAACCAAGCCTGTAGCTGTTTCCAGGTAATACCACAGAATAGAAATAAGGACGTTAAGTATACGGAAGAGGTGATTCAACAAACACCAGAAAGAAGCATTACTTGGTATCATTAGACGTTTCAAAGAAAAAAAACACATTAGCCTCAGCACCGATATAAAGGGGCTGTCTAGGCTGAATTCAAACAGTGATGCCTTAATCGATTTTCAAGTCAATATTGCTAAAAAAACAAGATCTTATTAGGACCTTTTTCATGAAAGGCCACCGTCATGACTTTAGTTTTCATCTTGACTTATGATCTGATCCCACCAACGTCAGTTTCTTTGACGTCTCGAGTAACAACATATTACCTATCGGTGATAACAAGAGAATATAATCAGTGTAAAATTAAAAATGACCAGAATATACAGTTCCCAATAATCCCTAGTGATAACTGTTCGAAAAATTCATGAAACAAAAAATGAAAAAACTATGAAAATATAATTTATTACGTCACTAACCCATAAATTTTCATATGCATTAATATTTTCCATCGAACAATTCCGATATTGTTAGTGTCGGAACAAATGCTCGAACAAGTGAGCGTATAGGGAAATCACTCTCATTGCTATTTCTAACAGCAACTTATGAAGTTACTTGTGGCAGATATACTTCTTCCTCTTATGGTGTCACCAGTTACTAACCAGTGCGGTGAACGGATTAAAGTGCGCTTCAAAGGCTCCCTTTGAGCATTTGACACAAATTTTCTCATGATGTCTTTCTGATGCAGCGCGCATAATTTTTTCGAAAGATTACAATCCATTAGTTCACGAACGGATCAAACCCAATACTTGGTTAAAAGGCTACCACATCCACTAGACCATCTATGCTTTTATATCAGACAAATCTATATCTATATAAGAGCTTAACCTGACTGACTGACTGATTGATCATCGCAGAGCCGAAACCGCTGAAGATAGAAAGCTGAAATTTGGAAGGTGGCTTCTTTTATAACAAAACCACCCACTAAGGCGGGATTTTTAGAAATTCTACCTCTAAGGGGGTGAAAAAGGGTGAAAAAGTTAGTATGAAACTTTTAAACGCGTGAAGCTATTTTCATGAAACTTTGTTTGTGCACTGTAAATGCAAAATTAATGGACACGTGTTTCAGGATTTTTCAATATAACCATCAAAAAGGGGTCAAATGTGGGGTCAATGTTTGTATTGGAACTTTTTAACGGGTGGTGCGATTTGTTTAAAACTTTGTTTGTGTACTGTAAATGCAAAATGAATAGACACGCATTTCAG
The DNA here is from genome assembly GCA_963675405.1 of Cosmorhoe ocellata. Classification (NCBI taxonomy): domain Eukaryota; kingdom Metazoa; phylum Arthropoda; class Insecta; order Lepidoptera; family Geometridae; genus Cosmorhoe; species Cosmorhoe ocellata. Next base: position 7,684,580 of record OY776250.1, on the reverse strand, counting down.
GATTTTTAATATAACTTTCAAAAAGGGGTCAAATGTGGGGTCAATGTTTGTTTGGGAACTTTTCACGGGTGGTGCGATTGGTCTGAAACTTTGTTTCGTGTTTCAGGATTTTTCAATATAACCTTCAAAAAGGGTCAAATGGGGGGTCAAGGTTTGTAGGGCACTTTCTAACGGGTGGTGCGATTGGTTTGAAACTTTGTTTGTGTACGTAACTGTAAATGCAAAATAAAGGGACACGTGTTTCAGTATTTTTCAATATAACCTTCAAAAAGGGGTCAAATGTGGGGTTAATGTTTGTATGGGAACTTTTTAATGGGTTGTGCGATTGGTCTGAAACTTTGTTTTGCGTTTCAGGGTTTTTCAATATAACTCTATAAAAAGAGTTCAAAAATGGGGGTCAATGTTTTTATGGGAACTTTTTAACAGGTGGTGCAATTGGTTTGAAACTTTGGTTGTGTACTGGTAAAATGAATGGACACGTGTTTCACAATTTTTCAATATAACTTTCAAAAAGGGGTCAAATGGGAGGTCAATGTTTGTATGGGAACTTTTTAACGGGTTTTGCGATTGGTCTGAAACTTTGTTTGTGTAGGTACTGTAAATGCAAAACGAATGGACACGTGTTTCAGGATTTTTCAATATAACCTTCAAAAATGGGTAAAATGGGGTGTCAAAGTTAGTATGGGATTTTTATGAGTTATGTGATGTGTTTGAAACTCAGTTTAGATACTTTAAGTGAACGAAGTCGCGGGCGGGACAGCTAGTATATTATAAATTACTTAAAAATATTAAAGTGAAAATGATAATTTCGAATGTCAACCTATGTGGGCCGATGGTATACATTAAACCTATCTAAAAATGTACGTATAGTAATCCACGTGTCAATATTTACTTTTTACATGCCACTGCTGTACTGATGTATTGTCAATTTATCTGGAAGTACTATTGGGAATCACTCTACTCGCCGCAAATCGTTCACAGTATGGAATTATATTTCAACACTTTGCAATGGGTCCTTTCCATTATATAATTTCAACATAATGATCAACCTACATAATAACAATGCAAATAAATTATAATATCGCTCATGCCCCGTTTGTTAAATCGTTCTCAAATAAGCAAGGGTATTGGTATGTGTGATGATTTTCTGTCACATTAATAACCGTAGGTAACATTTTTATCTCAAAGCCTTAAAAAAATCATCAACACAAGCCCAAGCCAGACCCACATACCAGATAATCTTTATCTTGAACCCGCATACCCTAACTTAGCCTACTTACCACGGCTACCATGGTTCAACACATCGAGGCATAATACATTGGGATATTACAGGTCGTTCAGTAACTGAGCTTGACAAGCCCAGGCCAGTTACTGAAAAAAAAAACAAGATTTCGACTTTCATCCAGGCGCGGTAGATATCTCCTCAGATCTTTAGTTACTTAGAGATCTTTGAGGATATCTGAAGGGTAGTCAGAGGCACGTCTAAACATGATATTTGGCACATGCCTACATTTTGGACAGTATTCCGAACGTGACAGGTTGCAAGCCCATCCCCGCTCATGGGAATACTAACCTATGACACATACTTTCGAATTTTTGGTTCTTAGGTATGCCGGTTAACTCGCGATGTTTTTCTTCACTATTAAAGAGCACTGGCATTGCGCACATACGTTTTGCGAATGGAAAATCTCACTGGCACGACCAGGTTTGAACCCACGACCTTGACCACGATCGTGAGGCAGGGGTGCTACAACTACACCGCCAGTTACTGAATTACAAAAATATAAGGTTCTGTTCAGCTATTTTCCAAACTTTGCGAACTCAACGTTGAAATGCGTTATTATAAAAGCAAAATGTTGCTTTGGAACTTATCTATATATCTATATAATAGCTTAACCTGACTGACTGATTGACTGACTGATTCATCATCGCCCAGCCGAAACCGCTGAAGCTAGAAAGCTGAAATTTAGAAGGTGGTTTCCTTTTATAACAAAACCACCCACTAAGGCGGGATTTTTGGAAATTCCACCTCTAAGAGGGTGAAAAAGGGTGAAAACGTTAGTATGAAACTTTTTAACGCGTGGAGCGATTTTCATGAAACTTTGTTTGCACTGGAAATGCAAAATAAATGGACACGTGTTTCAGAGTTTTTCAATATAATCTTCAAAAAGGGGTCAAATGTGGGGTCAATGTTTGTATGGGAACTTTTTAACGGGTGGTGCGATTGGTCTGAAACTTAGTTTGTTTACTATAAATGCAAAACGAATGGACACGTGTTTCAGGGTTTTTCAATATAACCTTTAAAAAGGGGTAAAATGGGGTGTCAAAGTTAGTATGGGATTTTTATGAGTTGTGTGATATTGTGTTTGAAACTCAGTTTAGATATTTTAAGTGGACGAAGTCGCGGGCGGGACAGCTAGTCATTACGTACTTGCTTTGTGGCTAGCCCATAGCCCAAAGTAGAAGTATTTCAACTTTCAAGCTTATTAACCTTATTTTCAAAAAGGAGAAGGTTCTCAATTCGACTCTATGTTTTATTTGTATTTTTGTTACGCGATTACTCCGCAAATTATGGATTAATTGATGATTCTCATTATGTTTGGTTATTCAGAATCCAGAGGTGGCCACCATATACATTTAATTCCTGTGGGATTTATACTTTTCCGTAAAACTATTTGGGAAAACAAGTCGGTTTTCCTTTGTATTTTTTAAAACGTAATTATTATTATTTTAAAAGCTAAAATATTCCTATAACTGTTGTTGACCAAAAACGACACGTTTACCCATCCGGAACTTAAGGGCTTTATCGCGCATTCCCGGATAACTGAGAGCTCCCAATCTAACCATTGAATGGTCTTTACGGACGTCCTTATCAGAGAGAACCGAACATTGTGCCGTATCGTATAAATATTAATCCCCAGGCTCGCGAACAAATCGAAAGAACGGCTCAGCTGTGTACGATTTCATAATAAAATTACAATTTACTTATATCTGTGTCTAGAAATACGAGCACAAAGATACCATTGCTTTATTATAAGTCCCATTGATGGTAATTTGGTACCTAAATTACTCATGAAAGTATCAGAAACGTTGTTTACTTCTGGTGTAATGGAGCTTAACTTTGGTTTTCTATACGCTATCATAGGTAAACGTTTGCACTCACCGAGTGGACGTAGGTTGGCGACGCAAACGTTGGATGGCGGCTGCTTATGACAGTCATTCAAGATAATAAGAGTGTAGGTACCTTACCCACCTACTTTATCGATATGTCGATGTATGAAAAAAAATAACTTGAGAGGTGTCAAGGGACACCCGGATGGAACGAAGTTCCTTTCCTTGCTTTCTATAAGAGAGTGAGGGAGAGAGAGAGAGACAGACAGAGAAACACGCGCACGCCGCACGACTTAGGTACAACTTAGCAAAAAGTGTCTTTACAACTTTTGGTCTTAATTTTTTCCGTCTAGCCCCCTTTCGCAACGCGCGATAAGGACCTTCGTTCCAAAACAAATCCCAAAGTAATCTAGAGAGTTCTAAGTCTAGATACGTACGAGTAGGTACACTATTTATACCGTTTGATTATGAAATACTACGGCCATGGGCCAGTCACTGCTTTTCAGGTACTAAACAAAGGTTTATAAAGGCTCAGTTCTGATGAAACACATCCCCTGCACCGGTTCGTTGCGCCATTTCACCAATGACTGCAATATGCGTCCGACTGTGCGGACGGGACGCAAGGGAGCGTTCTATCTAGATTGTGAACTCGATATGCACGTATCAATTGGCTTTAAAAATGTATTGTCGCAATGCCGAAATTTTGTAAAAAGCTGTTTTATTTAAATGGCATTTGCGTGATAAATCCAGATGATTTAAATCTCTAACCTAATTATTTCAAATTATTTTATGTCAGAGGTTTTTTAAACGTAGAATTTCTTTTTTATTTACAAAACAACAAGCTGGTAAATACACATGCCTATTTATAGTGTCGTTAACACTATGGGCTCGAGCAATACCAAAAGTATCACACTAAAGCAGTGCTTATTATTTAATAGTAATGGATTAATCTTTTTATAGTGGTAGACTCGTCAGCTGGAGACCGTTTTGGTGAGTATCATAATTCTCATTAGTTAAAAAAGTATTTTAAGTCCATTCTAAAAACTCTCATCTAAAATGCCCTACCCGACACTTTTTAAAATGAAAACCAAATTCTAAAGACAAACAGACGCGTATAATCTACACGAAACCCTGGATAGTTTTTTCGTATCTATAATCAGAAAACGACTTTAATATACATTCAAAAGTGTCTCGCAATGTCTGCATTCCGATTGTATCGTTCCCATCTAGTCTATAGCCTAGGGATAGATCGCGTGCATCGAAAGATTTATTACAATCTACCAATCAGCGAAACGCTTTAACTAGTGGTGATAAGGTGCCGTTGTGATTGCCTCCACTATTCAATATTCACTGATGATTTTGAACACGATCTTGCACGACAACTTTTTAAGTTAGTTTGTAAGTAATTTTGCTATGCTTTTGCGAACCGTGTGCCTTTGACAGACGACGGCAAAGCAGTTTATAACATAAAAAATATTGTAGGTTCTAAAATTTACAGTAACTAAAAAATACTGATAAGTTTGTTTCTACCTTGAAAGTGCCGCTGATGCAATTGAGCAATTTAGTTGAGCAGTGAGGATGAAGCTCATTTTATAACAAGATGACCTAAGCTCAACTAAGTTGAGTAAAAAAAAGTTTAGCTATAATGCTCGGTAATACATACTACGACCTTAACTGCTCAACTAGTTGAGCAATCTTGTTGAGTAATAGGGAAGTAACGGTCCAAAACAGTTTTTTCTCAGAATTAGGTCACTTATATTTTTTTTATTGGCAAGAGTATTCAATAGTCAATAGGTCCACAAAACAATAGCTTCGACTCCAGGCCGCGGTTTCGTGGTCACGACAAGTAGAAAAGTGGCAACATTAATCTGATCTCGGTTCTCGGATGCGGAAGACGAGGGCAATGCACCGTGTGACCAGTGAGCACTCGAGCCGGAAACTTACCAGCTGCGACTGTTCACTTCCAGCTGTCACCGCTATTGTTTGATTTCCTTATATTTTAGGTCGGACATTTTTTTCTGAGCAATGGTGGTGTTAGTGTATGTAGTGATAGCGCCCCAGCCTCACGATCGTTGGTTCAAACTTAGTCGTGCACCAATGTGTTTTTGTAATCGAAAAATAATTATATGTGCGCAATGCCATGCTCTTAAACGGTGAAGGAAATATATAGACATACCCTAGAATCTAGGGTATGCCGGTTTCCTCACGATGGTTTTCCTCGCGAATTTTTAGTTCTAGGGCCTAGGCCCTAGTTCTAGAACTAAAAATTCGAACGTAAGTGTCATAGATTAGTATTCTTATAAGCTGATATGGGCGTGCAACCTGTCAGGCTGTCACGTACGGAATACTAACCACTATGCAAAATGTGGTTCCGTGCCAAATATCATGTATGGACGTGCCTCTGAATACCCCCTTTAGATATCCTTAAAGCTCTAAGACACTAGAGCTCTTAAGATATTTATACCGAGCCTGGGGATTACAGTCGTGTACGAGTTTTTTTTTTTTTTTTTGTTAGTCTATTTTCTAGTTGTTTCTCATCCATGCCTCATCTATGCGTGACATTTTTATGATAATCTTATGTATTATTTTTGTAACACTTATTCTTTTGAATCAGTGTGGTGAAAGGATTAAAATGGTAGCTTTTTTAAGCAAGTAGTTTTATTTTAAACTTAAGCCTCTAAGCTTTTTTGAGAGTTAAAATTTAAGTCCTCTAGGACTGTGTAGGTGTAGGTTTTAGGTGGATTGGATTTAGAATAAGGTCACTTAACTAAGTATACATTGTCATCCAAACTAATCGTATATGCAAAATTTTTTAGTTCAATGCTTTAAAATTCAATTGAGTTGCAAAATTTGACCTGAACAAACGTATAAACATTTTTAAATAAAAGCTTGTAAAGAAAAGATCAACTTTGTTGATTGTATGTACTTTTAAACTTACGCGATCTGAACACATTATTATTAGTATTAGACGGGTATTTAAGTCTACCCGTGACCACGACAGCGTGCAAACCTGTCGAAACGTCGGGAAAATATAAGGTAATTTGAACGCGATAAATACCCGTCTAATACTAATAATAATTTGTTGATTGTTTTTATTAAGTGAGAAGAATACAGAGCGCTAAAGGAAACAAACCCGATTTAGAGAGCGGGTGACTTATCATAATCATACCACTAAACGTCATTGGCTAACTTTACTGATACACGTGTGACCAGAAGCCGCATTAATATTATAGTTAGTATAAGCTATTGTGGCGTCGCTTTCCACAAGGGCAATCGCGATAGTTTAATGTATTTATCATAAGCAAAACACATTCGGAACCATTAAGTTATGCGCATTTTAGTATTACGGTATTTTTGACAGCGTCTTTAATCTAAAATGTGTTTTGGCTTTAACAAATACGTTAACAAACCGGCCAACTGCGAGTCGGACTCGCGCACGAAGGGTTCCGTACCATCTATAAATATATAACTCAAAGGTGACTGACTGACTGACATAGTGATCTATCAACGCACAACCCAAACCACTGGACGGATCGGGCTGAAATTTGGCATGCAGGTAGATGTTATGACGTAGGCGTCCGCTAAGAAAGGATTTTGATTAATTCTACCCCCACGCGGGCGAAGCCGTGGGCGGAAGCTAGTTATTTATAAAAACAAAAGGCTACAAAAAAAGCTATACTTCTATGACAATCGCGTGTGAGCTTGATTGTAATTATGTTAAAAACAATACAAAACTTTTCTCTTTACTTTAATCACACCTTTAATTTTGCTGAAGGTTTCGCGAAGTGGGCACGCGATTCGCAGTTGCCACTGTACTTCTATTGAAAGTCGTAATATAGCTCTCTCCAGGGAAATTCCTTCTATTGCTAGTTTGTTTTGTGCCTTTGACAGCCCGACTGAACTACATGAATTACTTTTATTATATTACGGTGTACATATAAATATAAATACCTAAATACCTACTTAGTTATTATAGTACTAGCTTCCGCCCGCGGCTTCGCCCACGTGATACCTTAAAAAACAAAAACATCGCTATCCCACGGGAACCGTACATTTTTTCGGAATAAAATGTAGCCTATGTGTTATTCCAGGCCATAATCTATATCTGTGCCAAATTTCATTCAAATCTGTTTAGCCGTTTTAGCGTGAAAGAGTAACAAACATACATCCATCCATCCATCCATCTATCCATCCATACATTCTTACAAACTTTCGCGTTTATAATATTAATAGGATTGTTTATTCATTTAAATCCGGAATCCATTTTATTGATTTGTGTGATAGCCAGGAAAATGTATGGCTAATTATAATGAGAATTACGCCATGTACTTAATATTCAAAGTTTTGTTATAGGAGTCATAACAAAAAAAGTACCTACTTTATAATTATACTCTACTATACCTCATTTCACTTAGCAAGGGTATTTATATTGAAATACCCATTTATATCCTCAGCCCCACTCAAATATGAATATAATCTAGTTTGTTCCATAATTATGTTATAGTACTAATTGGTGCTGTTATATAAATATCTATAATTATGACATGTATGTATTTTTATGTTAGGGTGGACGCTTGACTAATACAATACCATTCTCCAAACATTTTCTTGCAACAAAGTTTTAAAAATCTTACAAATTCTTCAGAAAATATCAAGAGTCGACTAAATTTGGAGTACTGGAACTACGACAATTCTCACCTTACCTAAATATATTCACCAGCTAGTAACAAATTGCGTTCGAAGCGTTTATCGTATAAGCGTAGAATAGCACTTTGCATTGAATTCGACTGCGTAGTATATCAATCGCTTACAATAATAACGTAAAGGTATTCAACCTCCTTTTTCAAATACTCTAAATTCAAACTGCTTTAGTAGACAATGAACCATCGTAGCCGCTTCTTAGAAGACCGTATCATACGATCATAGTCACCGCTAATATTACAGCCGTTTCATAAAGGCGGCAGCATCTTGAGAAACTAAGGTGCTGCTATATTGCTATATTTACTTGTGTAAAGGGCAGATCCCGAAGGCAATATATGTATCGTAAGAATAAAGTCGAGCTTTAGAAAACTTTTATGTATACTATAAACTCATATAAAACAGGATTTAACCTGCGTTGGATCACAGTATATGTATATAACAGTTACAATACAAGCAATAAACAGCGGGAGTTTGAATTTTTTATAAAAACACGCGAACTGGTGGGAGTTTCACCAGTTTGATCATACAATATACTAACAGCTAAAGCGAGCTTTCAGATCCGTTTTCAGTTTTAACTGGTTGAATCATCTGTTTCAGGAAACTGTAATGCCCGCCTTCCACTAAGCGGAATAAGCGGATCAAAAGAGTACAAAGAGTTTTAAAAGTGGTCACAGAGTTGAGCGGATTTCTAATGGACTCCGCTCAACTCGCAACGCAAAATTTCATACAAGTGCTTCCACTGCGAGCGACTAAGTGGAGCGGATTGAGCGTGGTAAAATGAGTCCGCTGGTGTCGCGCGCTAGTTTTGCGGACTCCGCTCACCTCCGTCTCCTCTACCACCCCTGCCCCTTTCCTCGGTACTCTTCCATAGGTACACTATATATAAAATTCATGTGAGACAGTTGAGCTGTCTAATGACCGTTATAAACTATATACAATAATATATGATGAATATAACGTACATAACTGATACGTTGAGCCAAGTATGAGCCAGATACCACGACGTTTCGACCAGACGCCTTTATTTAATTTTAAAAACGATTGCTGTGTATTTACTGTTAAGCTTATATTTTTCTGTGCTGGATAAAAATGTGGTTGGTAAATGTGGGTACATCCTTACTTCCCCGCTTCCGTTCTCGCAGGTGGAATAACGCGGGGGTGTAAACGAGACCCGGGCCGTTATTGCTGTCGTTAAGTTAAAATTTTCTCTCTTGAATAGCAGCTCGAACGTGGATATAAACACGCCCATTTATGTTATTTGCTTACGAATATTGAGATGTAAACGTATATAGTAGAGGGTATAATACACCAGCTCAAAGAACTTGAAAAAGTTTTAAAAACAATAGAAAAAAAATATTTGAAAACTTCTTTCAAAGCTGGTAATATTACAATAAAATAAGATACATCTTATTTGGCCGGAGCGTGTGCACGAAAGCAAGGTGTGTACAAGTGTATTGTTATTACTGATTTTGTTTTTTGTTTTTCAGGGATCGTACTAAAGTAAATAGCACCCTTTCGTTAAATAAATTGACCCATGTGTATAAAGATAACGCATTGTTTTATTAGTGGAATAATAATCTTAAGCCTTCAGTACACCACAAAATGTTTGACTTATCACAAAACGACATAAAATATTGTCTATTCGAGGTACATTGACGTAATCCAATATTAACCGATATTTTACAGCATTAATCTCTCAGGTCTATCTTCACCCTTAATTTGAGATAAGACTAGCGCTGACCGAATCATTTATCTGGAAAACAAAGTTCTAACAAACAAAACTTTGACACCGAGAAGCTTAAGAAGCTCAAGTTAAAGCTTAAGTTAGCGTTATCTAATTACTGCTCAAGCTTGTTTTTCCTAGTTCCGGGGAATCCAACTATCCTTCATTTAAGCTCTGAAAGAACAGTATATATTTTTATGTAAAGAAAGATTCCTGGTGCTCAGAAAAGTGAGACAGAAGTCATCGGGTGAGTTGGCTTCACGTCAAATCTGCGTCAAACTATTGAATGAAGAAGCTGGTGACACATTATGTCAGCTTATAAAATCAAAAGCTTGTATTTACGTTGTATTTTTGATACTTAAATTTTGATTTGGATCAATGATTGTACCAATTTGTTGTCATTTACAAAATCTTCGTATATTTTTTGAGGAATCTCTTTAGTCACGAATGTCAAAAACTCAAAAACATACAACACGTGAGACTCAGATTTGAAGTCATGTTTTCCTATAACGTTTGTCTGACCATTCCGCGCAGAAGGCTTTATCACGGGTCGTGAAAAAAATGATCTTGTAGTTGTAAGTCCATCCTTCTTTTCTTCCACACCACCTGATATCATCATCACAATGCTAAAGCTGTGTCATTTAACCGATAATGAACAAAATAAATTATATTATTTTATATTCAAAATTGATTAAATGCATTCGCTTGTGATGGAATATGCATTGAATGCTGCATAAATTTAATTTAAATAAAGCGCTATGAATTACATTTCCCAATTTAAATTTTGTAAAGAGTACGATAGATGATGTACGAAATTGAATAATACATTTTAAATACAGCTAATTGTTTTGCAAAGTATAGTGAATATAGTCAAAGCACAATAAGGTGTGTCAATCTGTCCTTATCGCACTTCATAAAAATAACTATCAGTAGTAGTTAAACAAACATTAGAACAAATGTAGTACCTAGTTCAATGAACAGTCTAGTCGCACGTGCCTACATAATATGTCAATGAATAAAGATGTTAGCATTATGTCGATATAATAATAAAAGAGCTCTTATTATCTTAAATATAAAACATAGCCGTGTTAGTTACACTATTTATAGCTCGAAAATATTGATTTAATAATACATGCTCGAGAACGACTCGGACCGAACTTTTATGATTTTTCACGAATTAAAAGCAAACGAAATCGCGAACAACAGCTAGCTTATCATAAATTACATAGGCTAAGCGTTAAGCGGGGTCCTGCTACCTGAATTTCACAATATTGTTGACCCAACATGTTGACTCATCACATTGTGATTCAACATTGGTAATGCTGATTCTGTAGAGTTCTGAGTGATTCTCTGTTGAACTCTTTCCTGTCGGTATATTGATCGAATCGGATACAAGTTTGCGTCCGTGCCGTATGTCAGATAGTTTGCAGGGACTAGTGTAACTTCCTCCACCAGATACAGTTTTATCCGATTCCTAAAGTAGAGTAAGTAGCCTAGAACTGTATCCGATGCAAATCACAAATAACGAGTTAAATAAAATTTAAAAACCCCCAACACAAATTTTGTCCGCCATTTTGCGGTGGCGGCTATCTTGGAATTGAAATTAGTCATATATTTTACTACTCAAGCCCTTTAATTTGATACCTATATTTGTGGGAGTTGTGAAAAAATATTTAATCCGTAATTTTATGGCGGCAGCCATCTTGGATCGATCCCCATAAAACATAGCCAAGAACAGTGTCAGCTAATTCACCTTTCAAACAAAAAAAAACAAAATCAAAATCAGTTCAAGCGTTCGGGAGCTACGATGCCACAGACAGACTCATACACACATACAGACACGTCAAACTTATAACATTATTATTAGTATTAGACGGGTATTTATCGCGTTCAAATTACCTTTTATTTTCCCGACAAACCTGTCGAAACGTCGGGAAAATGAAAGGTAATTTGAACGCGATAAATACCCGTCTAATACTAATAATAATGTGTTCAGATCGCGTTAGTTTAAAAGTACATAAACTTATAACACTCCGTCATTTTTGCGTCGGGGGTTTAAAAGATAAAGACGTAAAAACACATAACTGAAGTAATTGAAGAGATAATTGTGTTTGTGTATCAGCAGCAAAAAAGCCTCGACTCAGTATTATACCCTATTTGGTTGCGTTATCGCACAAAAGCTTAACCAACCAACTTGATTGAAGACTATAACATTCAATTGCTACTGGAACCTAACGTTCCTGGCTGATACACCATGCTTACTAGGAATAAATTATATTATACCGTTTAAATCTGTAACATTCACCGCATTATAATGAAATGATTGCGCAATCATTTTGAAACATCGCAATCATTCGAATGTTTGTCGGTTGGTCAGAAGCAACTGATTAATGGTGTCGGTTTCATGCCGCATAGTATTCAGTACGAGAACAATAATTATTCGTTCACAAAATCACATTTAAAATTATAAACGCGGTATTTTTTTGTACTTAATCACACGGTACATGTGAACCTGTTTCGATGAAATTTGGTTTATACATACCTGGTAAATAGGGCGTTTATTTTATCTCGAAAAAACACCAAGGGTTGAAATGGGACGTCAAAGTTTGTATAGAAATAACAAAATGTTTAACGAAATTGCGGAGAGTTCCCTAATAACTGGTTGGTAGATTATGATTATTAAAAACTCTGTGTCAGGTAATTGCATATTTACCGTAAAATAATACCACATAGTTGACTTCAGAAATTGGTATAGACAATCTATAGTGATAGTAATTTTGATAAGCTTTTCTGTCATCAAAAGCGTTCTAAAAAATACAAAACACATCTGATAATTCTTGGTTAATATCTTCCTAATGTTATGGGCGGGTATGAAATATTTATATTTAATTCCTTAGCTTTTTTGAGTTACTAACAGCGCCCCGCGGTTGTACCTACTGATTATGTTAAACCTCCTTTTTTATTTACTTATTTTCATGCCCTTATATTTTCCAGGATAAAAGCAACTTAGGTGTTAGTCCAAGATATAATAGGTAATATCAAATTTCATCCAAATCTTTTCCGCCGTTACAAACATATGAGATACAAACATACACACACACAAACCCACACACAATTTTGCAAGAGAATAGGATAGGATTATAACAAAATAAGGAGTCAACAACCAACTCTGGTAAATTAGTTTTAGGTCTCCCAATGAGATCTTATTCACATCTATATAGTACTTAACTATACCCCGAACAGCTATATTAAACTGCAAAACATTTATTTGAAAAATAATTGCGGTTTTACAGTACCTAACTGACAAGATACGATACAGTCAAAGAACTCTTCAAATAACCACACAGAATGCTCAAAAGTCCTCTTAACAAGCATCATTCCAGTAACTGTAATTGAACTTGCGCAACTTTTATCACAGTTAAATTGGATTTGAAAAGTTGTATCATTTTTATTTAAGTTTGACCAGCTACCGCCCGCGGCTACGCCCATGTGGAAATAGTTTTCGTTTTCCCTGGGGAACTACCAACCGGTACTGAAAGTCCCTTCTTTTTTTCTATGACCCAACCTATCCAAATTTATATAGATTGATAGTGTGTTCAGTAAAACTATACTCGTAATAGGTCAATTTTAGCCGCCTAAGACTAAGAAAATGTAGGTCAATTTATGTCAATAGGGAAGTGCACGAAAAGAGCCTTCAAGGCCTCCCTTACTCCTTTTTTTTCACCACAACGATCGAAAGAAAAAGATGTTGTTATCGACAAAGTGGTTGTTTTATTCTTCTTTAAAAACTGTTTAGATAATATATAGTATAAACAGCATAGCATAATTTTATTTGCTTTAAATCCCTTATCCCACTAGGTCGGCACAACAGGTTCTCTTCCTTTACAATATCATCCGTCATCAGTAGTCACTCCCTTCTTACACATATCGTCTTTCACATAGTCCATCCATCTTTTCTTAGGTCTACCCCTACTCTCATATCCATACATTCTTTATCACACTTCTTATAACATGACTTTCTTCATGCCCATACCACGCCAACCTATTAACTTTTTTTTATTAATTCTTCAAATTTTCTGTGCGCTTTTTTCACTCTTCCTCTAATATGCTCATTCCTTATCTTATCCATTCTCTTCACCCCGCGCACATCCATCTCAACATTCGCGTCTCCGTCGCATGCACGTGAAATTGGAAATAAAAAATATCCTTTTAGTACCAACTAAATATTCTAATAAATAAAGGCACATCAAAAAGCTAGCTTGCAAATATTGCCTATGCATTATGTATGCCGGTATAAATGTATTCCTGTGGCGTTCGCACTGGGACCGCACACCTCCTGATGGCTGATAAATTGACACGCACTACGTGACTAGTCCCGAGCCTCGCGATACCATCATGATGAGTCAGCACGACCGCGAATATCTCACAACCACAGACAGGTTAATATCGGATGAGATATATACGATATCGCTTTGTTTTAGGGAGCTAGAACGTTGCTAAGTTTTCGTGATTGATCAACTTAATCAAAAATACCGTCGCCTATATGGAAGTCAGCTCATATGAGCTAACTTAAAAGAACTGACAGGAAGAAAATTAAACGGTCGTAATATGCTATCACAAATTTTAACCGCATTACTGTTGAAATTGTGGTTGACTTTAGAGGTAGTCCAGAGAAAGTAACATACTACTCGTATTAGCGATGTCACTAATGAAAAGAATAAAAACGTGTGAGTATGGCCTTTTCTATTCAAAGTCACGAGATCCCTCTCTTACATTTTTGATTATTTTTATTCCATAACGATGTTCGCATTTCACTTCGTCAGCTCCCTGTAACGTTATTGCTTTGTTTTAGACTGACTAGCTCAATTTCTAATTCTATCGAGTCTCTAGCGAGATGCACTTGTCAAATGCCAGTAACTGCTATTATTGGTTAGCTGGAAAATGAAGCTGTTATTAGACTAGTTCTATCTGCGGTTCTATCACCAATAGTGATAACACAACCTACAAATGAATCTAAAAGCATGGCTCTAATTATTATTCTTCTTCTAAAATAAACTCTTGTGTATACACTCACTATGTGTAATACACTCTTGTGTTACTGAATGATTGACAGATCAGCGTTTAACCTAAGTCATACGTTTAGATAGTAAGTTAATTTACGCAAACAAAGTCGCAGGGCAATGACCTCAAGTAGTAAGTCAATAATAAATAATAATGAATTGACAGTATTTCTACACTAATATTATAAAAGGTAGTTTGTTTGTTTGTATGTAGTAAGTAAACTCCAAAACTATCCATCTCATTTCAAAAATGATTTCACCAATGCTTAGAATGAAGTTTCAGGATGAAAATAAGCTATATTGTAGGTAGGTACCTCGCGAGCGAAGCCAGGGGCGGAAGCTAGTTAATAGTATTGATCATTCCATAAAGTATGAAAAATGGTATGTGACAATACTCAAAATCGTGAGTTGGATGTATAAGATATGTTAGGGTTAAGATATGCCAACGCGTGTTAGCTGTGTAGATATTTATCCTTGTGTTGATTAAGCTAACAATTTACAAAGTTTATCTGAATCGAAGCTCGTTACTACTTCCCTCTTGGCCAATCAAAGTGAGGCAAGTCATTTAGTTTGATTGCTTTAAGTTCTCTCACAAAACGACCTTAATTCCCGATATTAATTTAGACAAAGTTGCTTTCTAGAATCATAATACTTATTGATCCAGGAAAGAAACAGTTCAGTCGGATGTTGTTTATAGAAAACTTTACTTCAAAATACTTGTATTTAAATATAAGATTATCTTAATAAATATAACTCTTCCGTTACTGACTGACAGATTAACGCAGAGCCTAAAGTTTTGGCCTTAAACCATAAGTCCTAAAAAGCTGAAATTCAGAGGTTAGGTCACTTTCGGGGCCTACAGGTATACCTACTAAGAAAAGAATTCCGAAAATTGAACCTGTAAGCGGTGAAGCTGGAAGTTGAAGTCTGTATGAAAAAAGATACCAATATAATTTTTCTGTTAAAAATATACTTTATGAATGAAGTAAGAGAAGTTTAATATGTAGAAGAAGTAAAGGAAGTATGATTTTATGAACTTGCGTATGTATAAAACTTTTTTTGCATACTAGTATTATTTAGTATTACATAAACTTTCACGTTATTTTTGCACACCACGAGAGAGTCTTTGTCTATTGGAAGGGATCACGTCAATCAATTAATAACAATATTGCGAATGTGACCCTTATCAATTTCTAGATGCCATGCCATTTCAGAGTCAGTCTGGATCCATGTCACATTAATAAATCTGAGCTCAGCCCCTCGCTGATTAAAAAAGGGATGTCATGTTTGTATCTCTGGCTTTTGTGTACTTTTGTTTACTTAGAAACATACTCTGGACTTTATTGTAATGGAGTAATTTAGGCACATTTTTTACCCTTTTTTACCGTCATGACTGAAAGCTTTTAAGGTTTACGCCGGGGTACCAAAGCTGGATAATAGTTCAGTAACCGAACTACGGTAAGTCCCTGATTAAAAGTTATTTTTAAACTAGAAATATTGTTTGACTATCACGTGTAACATAAGAAAACTTACTCGAAACAAGCCATAAAAGACAAGTGCTTCTCGCTAAATGGGTACCTACCGTGTAAAATAATCTCGAAGTAATATGAAAAAGTTAGTTTTAGTGGTCATAAAATCGCCCCCTACCATCTCTTCGGGCACTTAGCATACCAAATAGGTAACAAATTTATAAACTTAGCTAATTAGACGGCCCGGCTTGGAGTTTCATGTTTACTCTGAACATCGTAACTTCTTCTAACTTCCTAATTTGAAACAGCCGTAATTATTGTTTATCAGAATCATTTACAAAGTTCGCTCCCCTAGAGAAATTCGAGGATTAAAAAACTTTAACGTTTTTTTATGAGGTAAGCTTTAATTAAACGGACATTTGGGAATATAAATAAACCATAAAATATTCCTATCTATCAAAATTTTTAAAGATTTTATTCATACTTTCAATCCATTTGGATTTTTTTCTTCTACTTTCCATGTCTTGTAAAAAAAGAAATCAATAATGCAACACATTAAAAATAATTTCCGAGATTCAATTCTTAAGAAAGTAATACCGATATATCAATTTACTGCAAACACATCAAGTTACCTCGGCAAAGTTAATTTTCTTTTTTTTTTTCTAAAAATGTTTCGTCCCACTGCTGGGCAGGCCGGCCGTGGTCAGCCACGCAAACGTTGGAAGGATGATCTCGTCACCTGCGAGAAAGAATGGGAGCCCCCAAATGATAGAGATAGTTGGTATGATAATAAAACTTTTCAATAATAATAAAAAATGACAATTTTTTAAAGACTCACAATCATCATCTTCCTGCCCTTATCCCACGTAATGTGGGGTCGGCACAACATGTGATCTTCTTCCATTTCCCTCTGTCACTCGTCATCTCAGTACTCACACCTTTCTTACCCATGTCATCTTTCACACAGTCCATCCATCTTTTCTTTGGCCTACCTCTACCCCTGTATACATCCACATTCATACCTAACACTCTCCTTGTCACTTGACATTCATCTCTTCTCATAACATGCCCTTACCACGCTAACCTATTACTCACAATATCGGACTTTTTAAAGACTCACAATATCGGAAAATAATTATTTAGACAAACTAGCGACCGCGCACGTAACACATGGCACTGACACCCGCTACTAGCAAGTACTATAAACTGAAGTCAAAGTTTAACTTTGGCTCTAACTTTACCAGCCTCTTGCAAGCTCTTGGAACTTACAAATCCACTGGTTCACGAGCGATTTCTCTCGCACAATGTTTAGATTCTTTCATCAAAGTACGTAATACTTCAAAACTTTTCAATACAATAATAATACCTAACTAGAAACTAAAAACTATCTTTGCATCTATTCTAGAAAATTTATTTAGGTACATAATTTGTTAGATTTCCTATACGAGGTGATGGGCTTGCAAAAATTTGACACAAATGTGCCAATCACATTTGGACAAACTGACGAGATTATAGATCTAAGAACATGTCTACTAAAAGTTGATTGTAGGCGCTGTTTTTTTTATTAATTACAAATGTTCAAAACATAAAATCTAAAAAAAGCCACGTTCTATTCAGCAATACACCTAAATCATTCAAAATGAATTTGGCAATGCTGTAAAAACATTTTATGACCACAAAGCGTCTGTCAGCATTCTTGTTACAAATTTTTGTGCCATTACATTAACTGTGTCCCATCAATCAAAAACATCCGTGGATGGTTTCATCATCTTGTTTTCTAAGAAACAGCAGCCGTCATATGACGACAGAATATAGTCATACGGCTGTCGTTTGAAAATTACGAGCTTTTGGCAACCCCAATACAAAGTTATATCATTTTTGAAATTCAAACGAACCTTCTGTGGGGTACTGTCACCACTTACTACTGATAATGACACCTATTTAAACAAGAATTTGTAGACGTTAAACTGTTTCTTTAACCGTAAGATTGACAATTGCCGAATAATTCAACTGCTTTATGAGGGTCGCCCTTTTTTTAAAGAACCAAACCATTCTGGCTCATTTTACTGTTAAGCGATGTTTGTGATATTTTTGTGAGATTGCAATTATTTGAAGTGGTCTCGTCCAGCTGTTACAAGTGGCTGAAATATTACAGACAAATGTATCTTGTCACGTAAGTAGGCAATTCTGATAGCAGACAAATCTCCTATAAGTAAAATAATATAAGTAGTTATGATTCTAAGTAGTGATGAAAATTGAGAAGGGTATGCTAAGATGGTTTGGGCATGTAGAAAGGATGGATGAAAGGAGAATGACGAAACAGTTGTATAAGGAGAGTGTGAATGGAACAGTTGGAAGGGGAAGACCACGGCGTACGTACCTCGATCAAATTGGGGACGTACTAGAGAAAGGCCAGGTCCAGAGTACCTTTAACCGACGCGCATGTATGAAGAATGTAATGAGAGTGAATGAAGCAAAAGAAGTATGTCAGGATCGTAGCAAGTGGAGATCCGTGGTCTCTGCCTACCCCGTTGGGAAACAGGCGTGATTTTATGTATGTATGTATGTATGTATGATTCTAACAGCTACGTGTCTCGGTCTCCACCTACCAATTTACTCATGAGCTTTCAGTGACCCTGGCTCTGTCATTATATTTGACCACTAGCTCATACGAACGCACCAGTGAGCCACGGCGCAATACACTCTGTAAGTAAACAATGAGAGCACTGGTGGTCACTATTGATAGTAACTCTCCGCCTTCCGTTCCTAAGGTTATAGGTTCGAATCAATTGGTGCACTAAAATGATTAAAAAAAATATATCATCATGACTGTAATCCCCGGGCCCGGTAGATATCTTTCTCAAATCTGTGCCACTAGATATCTTTCTCAAATCTGTGCCCTCTTTAGATATCTAAAACGTAGTTAGAGGCACTTCCAAACATGACATTTGGTACATTTTGCACATTCTCCCAGCACTATCAAACGGTGAAGGAAAACATTGCGAGGAAACCGGTATGTCGTAGAATCTAAAAAGTTCGAAGACATGTGTCAAGTGCATGAAAGGAGCTTCTGAGGTGTACTATATTATCCTTTCATCACGCTGGTTCGAAAGACTTAGTGACACTATAACAAGAAGAAGAAGTAAATAATACCAAGCGAACATAGTGTAAGCGGAGGCGATTGGTTTGAAGTTAACTAATATGCTCACTACATTTTATTATGTCCCTATTCACTAGTATTCCATAATTCTTGAATAGCATTTATCGAAAGCGTTCTGTTTCCATCTCTTTTTCACATACGGTCTTTGACATCAAAGCGGAGTTTCAAAGTAAAAATCAATGCATGTTGTTTAATGGAAACCACATCGGCAAACGCAAAGCACCGTCTTGTGCAAACCTCAGACCAAACTGCTAGGTTCTATCAATCTGCCTAACGGCCATTACCATAAGCCAGTAGGTACAAGGCTGAGTGTAGGTGCCTTGTGATAGATTCTGTAATAGGTACCAATTCTCTGTCTGCAAGTAAATTGGTCGTATTACTATGCAAGAACAAGTTACGAAGGGAAATTAATAATTTTCTTAATAAACGAATAGATTTGCCGTTTTTAAAAAAATATTAGTCTTTCCAATGAGTTATAGATTTAAAAAAATATAAAATTTAATTTATAAAATTGATACTTGATTATGACACTGGATGCTATAGTGAAATGTAACTATATTGTGAAATTCGATTGACCACAGTATATTTTTCCGAAGTTATGCTCAAAAATCTCTCACGTCCGTTTACCAAGCTTCGTAACAATTTTAAATTCGCCGGAATATATTCCAACTCCAGTTGGAGCAGCGCAATTCAGCCTTCATAATTTAATGAAATAGTGCGCTTCAAAGTCTGAAGCTTTCGGGATGAGCAATATGATGCTGCATACATACTACTCTACAATATAACGAGATAAACTACACTTGCGCGCTTAAAACTGGAATCGTTTCATGGCGGGTTGTTCAAGACTAATTTTTACAATGTCTATGCAGTCAACTAGGTATAAACGCCCACATTTTATAGTTCAGGACTTCCAAACAGTTGCTTGTTTGTTTGAAAAATTGATGTTTTTTTCTTTTTACGTTCCAGATATAAGGTGAATGCTTCTTGGTTATTATGTTTAAAGATTTTGATAGCTTATAAAATTACCTTTCAAATGATATACCACAATCTCTAGTTCATTGGACAGAAATTGTAAAAAATTGTCTTGATGAATCGATTCCAGTTTAAAGCTCGCGAGTGTAGTTGTGTTCTAAAGCCTTCATAATATATTTTGTACGTTGTAATACATGATGTAATATTAAACGGTTGTATTGTTTATTGTAAAGTTCAAAAATCCAAAGTTCTTTGTATATAAAATAATATTGACCAAAGAAATGAGGTTTTATGCAAAAAAGATTAACATTAAATACATGATACTTATTTGGTTTTATTTAAGTTTGCTAGAAAAAACATCAGCGATGTAAATATTGTTAACTAGCAACCGCGCGCAGCTCCACTCGCGTGGTACCTACCCAGTTAAAAAGTAGCCTCCGTGTTATTCCATATCTAGTCTTATACTACGCGTATTCCAAGTTCATCCCGATTAACAAACAAACATCCATACATGCATCCATCCATCCATCCAAACTTTCGCTTAAATAATATTAGTATGATATACTTACCTCATTTTTGAGATAAGTATGACCAATACCGATGACATGCTGCCATTACTGATGAGATTATCTCATAGATCTGTTGTCATTGTTTGAATTATTCACAATCGTAACAACAAACGAAATCTAACCACTAGTTTTATTAAAACGGTTTACGGTGATATAAAAATAACATTTAAAAACTTTTTAATTTGAATCTCTAGAGCACTCAACGCTTGAGTGTTTTAGTATTGACGTTAAAATAACCATATATTCTTCTCTAATGGTTTTCATAGACACTTCATTAATTATATTATGATTTATAGACAGCCAGGGGCATTAACAGCGGCTTTCACGCTTAGTGATTTATCAATGGCCCCTATTTATTTTGGAAATGAAACAGTACCTGAAGGTATAGAAAGATTGAACGATCAATACCTGTCAAACTGAAATGAAATTCAATTAAAAACCCTTCGTGAATTCTTTCAGGGTAAAGCGTTTGTTTCTAACGAAACGGAGACCGTTAAATGAAGACGTCGTAATACCATACACGTGATTTTGAGCCTTAGTGTAGGACGCTCTCCGGCTAGGTGGAGTGACGATCTGCGAAAGGCTGTGTGGTGGAGGCTGGATGCGTCGAGCTGAAGACAGGGCGCAATGGCGCTCATTAGGTGAGGCCTATGTCCAGCAGTGGACTGCTATAGGCTGATGATGATGATGATGATGATGATTTTGAGCCTTACGTATCAGTGAATTAAGTGACGCTGGGCGTGATCATGTCAAATGTTAGTCTTGGTCATATTGAAACGAAAGCTTAAGGCGTAAGAATTGAAAATGATGTGAAAAGATTTTTTTCAATACGTATTCAAAGTGGTGTTTTGTTACGGAAAATTGGTCCATCGATTAAACGTACAAAAGGTTCCGATAAGGAAGACAGAATAGCGCCTAGAATGATTATACACACTATAGATGGCTTTGTAGATTAATGAATTCATGAGTTTTCTTTAACTGACAGAAATACCGTTGCATTTGGTTACACAGAGTTATTTTTAACCTTTTATGGGTTTAGTTGATTTAACTGTGCATTTGTCCTGTTCTTATACAAAACCACATGTATATCGCAAAAAACAAAAAATCCAATTGAAAGTATCAAGCGTGAAAAGGTAGTATTTACACGATTGCGAAGAATGAAGGTGAGTGTGGGCAGTACGTACGTTTGTTATGCATCGATGCCAGTTTCTTGGTTATCGCTGGAGTTTAAACGACTAGACAAGTTTTGATAAATGAAACGTCGTTGGATTTGTCTAGATTACAAGAATGACATAGGCCACATACAAAATGTCAAAAAATTCAATATGGCAACTGTAAAAACCAGGTAAGAACATATTTTCAGTTACTTTCAGTCCGGTTCTTAATTTTGTAATAAATACTATTTAAAGTTAGGTTCAGTATAACCGACTGTAAGCCATCCGAGTACTGCATAAGCTTTTAATCTGAGCGAGACACTCACGGCCGCAGCGAGAGTTACTATTTAATACTACGTAATTGATTTTGCGGATCAGGCTTTCAATGGCAATGTTCAATGAACTATCTATTCGATTTTTTCACGTAAATATCACAGTACTAATATATAAAGTAACAGACTGGCTGACTGTTATGAACAGATAACGCTGAGCCTAAATCGCTAGTCCTAGAGAGCTGAAATTTGGAGATTTATTAAGATAAGTTCAAACAAGAGCTAATTTATGCTTTAATAGCTATAATGTTTCTCATTGATATGGCTTTAATTTTAAGTAAAGTAAAATATTTTTCAGTTAAAAATCATGTCTTTGAAATGATCACACATCAGACAATTATAGCAAATGTTCTATTCTATAAAGATTAATTTTAGAAGTATTTTTTTATTAATGTTTGAAACGTGACCTTCATAAATTAATTAGGTACACATTTACTCTGTAGGTGGAATGAAATATAACAGACCTAGATAAATATAAATTGTGGTTTTCATAAGTATGGTAGTCAATTATTATGGGGTTGATCATTTTAGGGTTTTATTCTGTAAATGTATTTTGTATTTTTGTTATAACAAGAAATCCATAGGTGTGTTTACCACGCTTTTCATGCCTAGGAGTTATTAAAGGTACTTAAGTCAATTTAATTTTTTGAAATAAAGCGAGCGTAAAATGACGCAGGCCGCTTTTTGAGAGCTTTACAGCATTATAAGCGCACACCCGCGGACGAAAATTAAAATATACAACGCTTATTTAGTATCCAAGGTACACAAGCACATTGTGTGTTTAGTACAAAGGGAGCAAACAATACCCTTTGCAACAACTCGTCGCGCTCATAAATCATTGAGGCACACAAACTTAAGCAAAATAAACATCGTCCAAACTAATTAGTGTAGAAAATTCACGTGGGACCAGGGTAATATGGGCCAAGCACAGTTTGATGTTGCGCTCACAAAATTAGGGAAGTTTAGGGCCAAAGTCTGGTACAAGTTAATTTAAACTGCCTGAGTAACTTGCAGAGCCGTGACACTAATTCAATTAGTTACAAGGTATGCAAACAATGCATCCGCGATTGCTCTAATTACGGTCTCTTTGATGAATGTATAAGGTGTACTTTTTCACTAAGTCACAGCTCTGTTGGTAGTAGCTCTGCCTTTTACGCTGTAGGTTGTGGGTTCGATCCCCACCAGGACTAACATTTGTGTGATGAACGCAGATGTTTCTTCTGTGTCTGGGTGTTATCTTATACCTTTAAACGAGCAATTCTTGTATATATATAAATATATAATCTGAATCTCGGAAACGGCTCCAACGATTTTCATGAAATTTAGTTTGCAGGGGGTTTTGGGGGCAATAAATCGATCTAGCTAGGTTTCATTTTCAAATAAACACAATTTACCAAAAAAAAAACCAGGTACCTACTTATGTATATATATAATGAACCTATCAGGTAACTGTTTTTCATAGTACAAGCTTAGCTTAATTTGGGGCTAGATGGTGCGGGTTCGATCCCCATCAAGACTAACATTTGTGTGATGAACGCAGATTTTTTTTGTGTCTGCGTGTTATTTTTTATTCTATGTATGTATAAAAATGTAAGTATATAATTAATCTATCAGGTAATTGGTTTCCATAGTACAAGCTTTGCTTAGTTTGGGGCTAGATGGTGTTGTGTGAACTGTCCACCAATATTTATTTGTTTTTACTACTAACTAGCTATTACCCGCAAGTCCACCCGAGTTATTTCTTATACTTAGAGTACTGGTAATCTATGTTCTTTCCCAAGATGCAATCTATCTCTAAGGCCGTTTAGTCGTGGTAATGAACAAACAGAGTTACTTTCGTTTTTACAATATTAATTTTATGTACTTATAAATTATGATAAGTAGTTAAGAAGCAGATGAACATACCTACCCACGTACAGTTCAAAATCGTAACCCTCCTTTTTGCTTCGCTCTGGGTGAAGAGTACCTAACTCAACAAACTGCTGGCAACAGTCTGACTTAGTGCTTACCTACTTTTATTTCGCTTCTTTGTAACAAGAAAAGAGTATAACGTTTCAAAGCCAATGATTCTATCGAGTCAGACACAATAGGAAGTTGTGCATATTTGAATGTTGTGTAGCGCAAAATACTTTTCAGATCTTTGTGACAGAGTATACTTGGATAATAAAGTACCTATACTATTTTTATTAAAAATAGTCCTGGCCGTAAGGATATTACAAATACAATAAACAGTAGCCTATAATTTTAGATGCACCCATCCGTTTATTTCCGACTAGCTGATGCCCGCAGCTTCGCCCGCGTGAATGTCGATTATCGCGACTTTTCATACAAACTTTCATCCCCTATTTTATCCCCTTGGGAGTTGAATTAATCAAAATCCTTTCTTAGCGGATGCCTACGTCATAACATCTACCTGCATGCCAAATTTCAGCCCGATCCGTCTAGTGGTTTGGGCTGTGCGTTGATAGATCACTTTGTCAGTCAGTCAGTCAGTCAGTCAGTCAGTCACCTTTGAATTATATATTTTAGATTGAGTCAAAAGAACATTATATACAAACTTACGCATTTTTAACTATTACTTATATATTTTAGAGCAGAGGGTTTTTTAAAACACTGTCAAAAATCTTACAGGCAATGTTCAGTATGTCCATTTCGAGAGTAGGTACATAATTACTTGGTACGGCAGTAACAATGTAAATTACCTACTTCAACTGGTTCATAAAGTTTGTATGAGTTAGTAGCCAACCCTTGTCATGGAGTCACATAGGCTATTCGAAAGCCTTTGTCATAACTTTTCGCCATAACCCGAAATCAACAACGCAACGTGCACTCTGAAGCATATTTGTAGACTAGACGATATTTACCCAAAGGCTAAGAGATTAGTTTTAAATTTCAATAGTAAATAAGTATTTTTATTAATCTTTGAAAAGCTTATTCGCTAAGTGAATATAGAGTTTGAGAGATTACATTTATTTTTTAAATCAAAAAACCCGACTGAATATCTTCTTCTTCTTTTAGATATGACGTCTGTGGTTGAGTTTTCCACTATCAACTGAATGTCATAATTGGAAATACCTTGATAAAAAAAAAAAAAAATTATATGTCACTCTTGCAATCTAAATACATCCAACGACTCATTTAATCGTGTCAAAAATCGTCTAGCTTTTTAGACTACAGCGGCATCCAAAGGAGCTTTGGTGTGAAACTTTGCATTTTTCTGTCTTGTTGAAGTAACGTTCTTAGCGTCGGGTCGGAACGGCTGGGTTTAATTAAAATTAAATATTGACGTTACTAATCGATTTTGGCACTTGAAGTTCTTTCCGATTTCGGACCCATCTTACAATTTTAATACGACTTGACAATCTTAATGAAGACAGATGCAATAAATGAAGAAAAAGAAAAGACTGCGGCAGTCACTTTATTTTAAATTTGGAACGTCATCAATCGATTTCAAAATATATTTCAACGTTTTAATATTTTGTAGATGACATAAATTTATCGATCTGATAATATTCTTAATATTTTGCGTCACATTGCCGTTTAGACTGCCACCGCTGGTACGTGAAAAGGCAATTAAAGTTATTTTATGCTGAGATTCCCACCACTGGGACTCGAGCCTTCTCTCAGACAGTAAAGGTTGTAATCTAACACGGAAGGTAATTTAGACTCGAAACACGAGAGGGTCGTTGCGGTGGGCATAAAATCGTTGTAGACGAAACTTAGCCCTAGCACGAAAACCGCAGATGCAGTGCTCGATAGCTCCGTTCCCGAGTTCTGTATATACAAAATACATACCTACATAAAACAAGGTGGATGAATAAGTACATCTGGTTTATCATTCCAAAATTGTTTACGCTAAAGAAAATCAAAGATATAAAGATTTCGTTTTTACGATAACACGCTGCTCATTGGTATACGATTACCGCTTGGTATCTGTCAACAAGCATTTTTTCCGGTTCCTTTATGTACCAACTTCTTTTGAGGATGAGTGTGATTAGAGATTTTCACTCAAACAGCTAATTCCAAAATACTTATGAGACTCGCTTCCCCTTACTAATATTATGAGATCCTTCATCTTGTTGGGTTTATTTCAAAGGCCCTTGACTACTTCAAGCCTCCTTGAATTACTGGATGGGTTAAAAAATTCTAGAGTTCTAAATTCAACGCTGAAACACGAAAATCCAAAAAAAATAAATTAAAACATGAGGCAAAAATTCTGCTAGATAACTTTTAACAGCTAATATACCTACTTCAGATTTGAGTAAATATTTTAACAAGCCCGCTTTGATACGTTTGATGACCAAAAGCTCTCCAAAAATTTAGTAATAGACACCCTTTTGCAGTTTACCCAATGCAATGCACCCCTAGTTTCGTCTTTGCAAGAACTAACCAATGAATTTTTGATGATAAACATTTATCTTGAGAGGGAGAATTGTTTATTTGTGACCCAAGGTCTGGCGGGCCATTTTATGGGTCTAATGCGTGCGACCCGAAAAACGTGTATGTAAATAAATAAAACCTGCGGACCAACTAACTTTGGTAAAACGTATTCACAGGGGATAAATGTACGGAAAGCGTGTCGCCGGACTCACAAAGTTGCGCCACGTTGCCCGATGAATCCTGAAAATACTAGTTATTTCTTTTTTACGCAGTTTTTAAGGTTAAGCCAAACCCTTTATCTTGTTTATCAATCTAATCTTACCAAAGTTAGAGACCGCTGCATAAGAGGTTTTATATTTGTGCTTACTTAGTTGACTTTAGTGAGATAAGATCCAAAATGACAATACAGAAGACAAATAGGAGTTTTTTAAATGTTTTACTCAGCCAGGGGTAGTTTTGAAAGCAACTAATAACTAATATTATTCTTTTGTTCAAAATAAAATAACCCACGAAAAATATTGAATTCAAATAATCGGCTTTCATGATGTGGCGTTACGTTTCGTACCCGATCACATAATTCAATTTACCTCATCCTTATTACTACCCGAGAAAATGGTGTCGGTATTTTCGTCGATAATCAAATTAATATCTGATGACGCCATTAATCTGATATAGATACTTTAGCAGCTATATAATATGAACTATTTGTTAACTTGTTATCATTTTATAGCTGAGGTTTTGAACCGTTTTATGTGAACCGTTGAATAACATCTAAAAATTGGTAGGTATTACATTAGATATTAAAAAGATCAACAGAGAAAAAAAAAGGTCAGCCAACCAAAAACAAGACAGGTTATTTTAATGATATTTTTTTTCAATCCGCAGCAAGTTGAAAGTTTGATATTATAGTAAATTTGGTTTGTGGTTCAATCACACTGCAACGGCTGAACGGGTTGAATGAAATTTAGATTAAATTATATCTTACTAGCTTCCGCCCACGGCTTCGCTCGCGTGAAAAACAAAAACAAGTCTATCCCACGGGAACCGTAATTTTTCCGAGATAAAATATCTATGTGCTATATAATCTATGTCTGTGCCAAATTTCATCCAAATCCGTTCCGCCGTGTCAGCGGGAAAGAGTAACAAACTAACATCCAAACATCCAATACATCCAGACATCCAATACATCCATACATCCATACATCCATACATCCATACATCCATACATCCATACATCCATACATCCATACATCCATACATCCATACATCCATACATCCATACATCCATACATCCATACATCCAAACATCCATACATCCATACATCCATACATCCATACATCCATACATCCATACATCCATACATCCATACATCCATACATCCATAAAAAATTTCTTGATTCATTTAAAAATTCTTTGGTGATGTACGAAACAGAAAAAAAATTATGTTCATCTGTTTTTTTTTTAAAGAACAAAGCAAAACAATATTTTGGCGAGAAGTCTTAGTAAAATCCATTGGTGTATTATAGTAACTTTCGGTGAAATCAGTCGCTATACATTCCATTATTAACTACCGGCTGACATGACATTGTTGTGGTGGATTTAAATAATTAAAATGATTGTCAAACATGGAGCTACGAGTTTCAATTAGCGAAATCGAGCGTCACAAAAATGAATATCTTTTGAATAAAACTTAACTAGCAGTTTTCATTCCAACTGTACATTTTTCCAAAACGTGGATGTATTCCCGTTGTCCTCATTGATGCTGTACCCATAATGGGGACAATGGGAAGTCTAAAAATTTCCTTCCCGTTGTCCCCATTGACCCTTCCCGCTATAGGGACAAGAATGCCAGCGGCAATTTTTGTTAGATATTTTGGAATCGTGTCCGTAATAATGTAAGTATCTTTAGGTAGGAGATTTAATTTAATTAAATTAGTTTAATTTTTTAATTTAATTTGTAAAATCATAGTTATTTTATAACGAAAACGAGTGACAAGAACTTATGAGAATTTCTTTGCCAAAAATTTATCTTATATTCATTAATCAAAAGCGTTCACTCCGTTCAATAGTAGGTACTAAGTATTTACTGCTTACGTGTAACTGTGGTAACTGCTTATCAATGTCTTACATGACAACGCTAAATACAGAAGATCGCTGGTGGTGTAGAGGTAGCACCCCTGCCTCACGATCCGAAGGTCGTGGGTTCAAACCTGGTCGTGCACCAAAGAGTTATACCATTCGAAAAAATGATGTAGGTACGCAATGCCAGTGCTCTTAAACGGTGAAGGAAAACATCGTGGGGAATACTAACTATTGTACAATATGTCGGTATGTACCAAATGTTATGTTTGGACATGCCTCTGACTTACCCTCTTTAGATATCCTCAAAAATCTAAGTAACTAAAGATCTGAGGAAGATATCTACCAAGGGATCATAAATATATTTTATTTTACTATTTTATTATGATACGTATATTAACGACTCAGGGATCTCAGATTCTGTCTTTTCTTGTATTTACTCACCTAACCTTAGCAGAACTTTAGCTGAGGAGCATGAAAGATACGCTATCTACTGCGCGTTTCAAGCATCCTAGGCAGTGTTAACTTGTTCGTAACTAGCTTTTTGTTGTCAACAGACGAGAAAATCTACTTGACTTTGTGAATGCAGCTAGCCTTTGAATTCTTGGCCTAGCCCAACAAAGGAGGTGTATGTACCAACTAGATAGTGAGTAAAGCAAACTATGGGCGCTATCCATGAGTTGGCATAAGTAATTTTTGAAACTCTTTAATGTGTTCAAACCCTCAGATCATTTAATAAAAAGCCCTGGGCACTACATGCCTCACACCGCAGAAGTGGTCCTATACAAATATTTGAGATACGAACCTCCGTAGCGCATAGAGAAAATTTTAGGTTATTATGATACCAAAGTAATTCTATTTGTTTACGTTTGCTTAAATTATGCTAAGTTACCTAGGTACTTTGTTTGTTTTAAATATTAGAAGTGTAGGTAAATTTTTCACATTATTTTCCGATCTACCTTCTGGAGCGTTCGTGTAATAACAAAGTAATATGACTTTGATAATTCGAACCATGACCTATAAACAATGTATATAAGTAGTGATACTTCTAGATTGAATCTTGACGTTTCTGAAATATGAGAGTCCCTGATGTATTTTTATTTCAGTAAGAGCAAATTTTTTTAGTGGCCTGATAATTTTTTCCCATTGACATATGAATAATCAAGAGCTCCCTGTATACGTTTTTACTAAATAAAAGCTTTACAATAATGTAAGAATTAACACTCCACAGGACAACCAACTTTCTTCAAACGGTTACTTTGAGCAATTTCTCGGAAGTCATTCTTTTTCAGAATTCCCAAAAAATTCCTCTAATATTCAGCAATTTTATCATTCCATAGTATCTAGAAGTCTCTATTTATGCGAGACATTTTCGAATTTCATAGAGAATTACCAAACTGAAAATAAATAAAACAAATACTTCATAATGAATCGTAAATCATAATTATGATTTCTCTAGTGTGACCATTTTGCGATTGCCAATTTGAATCATACAGATGATCTTGATTCATATACTTAAAACGGCGCTTTCAACCCCCTAATAAACCACCCAGTCTAATTTAAATATCACTAATAAATAACGCACCCTTTTCAATACATCGAACATAAGTCAAGCAAAGAGTTAGCCCAAACCGCACTTGAAGAATAGCCACATATTTCAATGGGACCGAATTCGTTCAAGGGTGGAGTAGATAGGTTACTACCTATTTCTTCACACATGAACATTTTTCAGTGGAATGCAATAACGTGGTTGTCACTATGATTTGTGAAGACTTTTTATCACGAGCCATATAGCCGTAAGTAGATATTAATTCTGGTATAGAGCCTGCTAATACTCGTAGAAAAGTAGATTGCGAATAATATCTGGGTATTATAGCGTGGGAGTGGAGCATAATAATGTATGGGGATAAAGTGTGTTCTATAACATTTAGATTCGTTTCTATAGTGATATGAATAGGGTTATTTTTAAATCAATCGACAGTCGACAACTACCTCGAAACTTTATTAACACAGACTATTTAGCAACTTGATTCCATAGTCGAAATCATTGAAGACAGGTGAAATTCGATAATATTGTTAAATTCATATAATTGACTTCTAATTTATCATCACGACTGTAATCCTCAGGCTCGATAGATATCTCCTCAAACAGCAGTGACCTAGATTTTTGAGGATATCTCAAGAGGGTTGTCAGAGGCACGTCTAAACATGATATTTGGTACATGCCCACATTTTGAACAGTAGTTAGTATTCCGTACGTGACAGATTGCAAGCCCATCGCTGCTTATAAGAACACGACCCTCAAACACACCTTAGAATTTTTTGTTCTAGGGTATGCCGGTTTCCTCACGATGTTTTCCTTTGCATAAATTTTTTGAATAGAAAATCTCATTAGTGCTTAACCAGATTTTAACCCACGACCTCGTATCGTAAGGCAGTGAAGTGGTAGTACCACCACTACACCGCCATCGCTCTTCTACTACTTTATCTCCGCAAAATAAATTAATCGGATAATCGCTATCTGTCTCCTACTTGATAAATAATAACAAAGGTATTATGTCCCTTTAGGTTTTAAATTAACAAGTTTTGTATAGTTTCGGTCGCGTGCCCACTCGCTGTAAACACACTGGAGTGTATTACGTATAATTGCACAGTAACAGAAACTTTATATTCGCTTATCGGCGGCTGTTGAAATCGCATAGTACCTTTCACAGGCTTCTGCCACTTTACTGCACGAGACATCTCAAGTCCTACGGTGCTTTGAGTCTTTTCATTTTATTAGTTTACAAATTTAAAATTGCTGGATTTAATAAAAAACTTCACACAAACTGTGGTTTATTCCCAGAGGTCCACGGTTCTATTTCGGCTAAACTTTGTCCGGGAGGTTTACTCCCGATGTGATGTAAAACTGCAGTCACACGAATGCGTCAGCTTGCGAGAGCGATGTCGTGCACTGTAGCGATTACGGCATGGTAGGATAGTTACTTTTATAGCGACGACGTATTCAAACCAGACGTGTCCAGGCGCTGAATGTGACAATCAGTACAGCGTTTTCATTTTCTATCTATTATGTAATTAACAACAAGTAGAGGAAGGCCGAAGAAGAAGTGGTTTGATTGTGTGAAAGATGATATGAATGTAAGAGAAGTAGATTCAGAGTTGGCGACTGATGGGAGTGAGTGAAAGAAGAAAACATGTTGTGCCGACCCTACTTAGCGTGGGATAAGGGCAGGAGAATGATATTGTAACTGACATTTTTATTGTCAAAAAGATTGACACCACGTAACGTTTTAGTGCTTGATCGCTTTGTCTCATACTAGGCTCATCTCGAAACGAGAGCAGATTAGCTCTTAACATTTACATATTGTTAGTTTTGATCAGCCTAGTTTGAATAGGTAGAGCATACGGCGAAAAAAATCTGGCTCAATAGTCAAGTCCTAACCACTAATTTTACGCAACAATTTCTCTGGAACCAGTTATAACTGATATTTACAGTTTTTGATTACAAACTACGTTTAATTGCGAAATTGCAAGCGTTCTGCACGAGCACTGAAATCGTTCGCTAGTAAATCTCACGCGTGCTTCTAGTTTTTATTTTTACCTAAGTTCCGTATTACACATAAATAAACTAGTTTTAAAATTTGTTGCTTGATGCATTGAAGCATAGCTGAGAGGAAAGGTGTACATTAACCTTTAAAATTTACAGTTTTTACATAAAATAAAATGGTTTTAACTCACTACCCATTACACATTGCCCAGTCCAAACTTAAATAAATCTCATTGAAAAAAGCACTTTCATTTTAGCCCGTATTTTCCAATTATCCTGGCTACTTTTTCAACTGTTTTTATCCTTAAAAAAATATTTTGTTTAACCACTATCTAGCAATGTGCCTAAAGATAGAAAAGACAACAACAATCAAATAAATAAGTACATAAAAAACTAATAAGATGTCAAACATACCAAACCATGTGACTAGTGACTTTGAAAGTAGATAGGTATTTACCTAAAACATATTTACTTTTGCATGCACAAACTTCACCTCTCTAAATTGCAGGCTGGTTCTATGCCCAAAACGCCTGTGGCTATTTGAAGCAGTATCGCATGAACCGTGCAAATATAATAAACATTTTTAACAAAGCGCTGCGCTGTAGCTCAGCTTAATTTTTGTTAATTGCTTGATTAAATTACAAAATTAACTGATGGTAAACGGTAGTTTTTTATAAATTACAACTATAATACCACGGTTTTTACAACACATAGGGGTATGTGGGTAACCGTTCGTATTGTCCGTTGGTATTTAAATATTCCCAACGAGTAACACTACCAGTGTTACTGTTTGAATGTAGGTAACTTGTTGGGAACCCAATTATAATAGGAGCTGCTGGTAGCTTTGGTTATATATTAATTTTTAAACAGGAGTCCTAATAAGCTGATAGAATAACAAAACTGTAAAAACGATGAGAGGCGTAAACAAACCGTTTAGAAATAGACATATTCTTTTAGCAGGCGGACTTGGCAAATATTGCCAGAGGTTGATTTGATGATGGTGTTCTCAGATAGCATGCTGGTTTTGAACATTCCTAATAAATCTGCTTTCGTTGATTATTCTAGAAACCGAGAGGGACTTTAATACATAATATTCCCGTTTATTGTTTCAAATACTTACGTTTAGCGGCGAGTTATTTCTCCATAATGAAACTAAACTACGTCAAAGCTCCGCAAATAACATTGTTATATGGAAACCCTTTACCATTAAACAAACTTATGGCCCTGATTTCCTAAAAAGAGGTTGTCGTCATATGACGGAAGTTAAAGTGATAAACACTAAAACATATATTTTTTTTTATTTAACACCACACAAGACAAAAGGCTTTGTCGCTGAGCGACCACACCACCTAAAAATAACATTTAAATAAAAAATAAAACCGCACAGGGGTTTTTAGCGCTTTTACCAAAAATAGTAATTATTGTTCTTATTATTATTATTGAATTTTATAATAATATTATAAAATTCGAAGGTATGTGTCATAGGTTAGTATTCTTATAAGCGGCGATGAGCTTGCAACCTGTCACGTACGGAATACTAACTACTGTGCAAAATGTGGGCATGTACCAAATTTCATGTTTGAAACTTGCCTCTGACTACCCCCTTTAGATATCCTCAAAGATCTAAGTAACTAAAGATCTGAGGAGATATCTACCGAGCTTGGGGATTACAGTCGTGATCATTTTTATTTTTATTTTTAGTAATTTTTGTCACCGTAATGTGTTATTACGGTACAGTATCGTAGGAAACCAAAACTTATGACGTCAATAAGTACAGAAGGTTTCGTATTATTTAAGAAACAATAGCCGCTACTCAAACTCAGAACAAGGAAACTGTTTGACCAAGTTTCGAATAACATCTAAAAGTAATAATAATATGGAGTTACAAAGACAGAAATTTAGCTTAGTTCTCTACTTCTTTCCATACGCTCTGACTGAATAGAACAGAGTAGAATAGAAATCATTTATTTTACGTCACGTTACAGATAAGCGTTGCTAAGGTGACAATGAAACAGGCAACCATTCAGCATGAGCTGCAGCAGCACACATGGTGGCTGATCCAGCGCTGATTTTCGATGGCGCCTCAGAGAAGCGGCAGCAATGGCTGCGTTTTCCCTGTTGCTGTTGCTGGGTACCTGGGATCTTACGATTACCTAAAGCTCTTACAAACCATCAGTTTCAGAAACATCAAGTTTCAAGCTTGAAGTAACACTA
This sequence comes from Cosmorhoe ocellata, assembly GCA_963675405.1. Classification (NCBI taxonomy): domain Eukaryota; kingdom Metazoa; phylum Arthropoda; class Insecta; order Lepidoptera; family Geometridae; genus Cosmorhoe; species Cosmorhoe ocellata. Next base: position 7,650,108 of record OY776250.1, on the reverse strand, counting down.
TCAATATACAATTTTCAAAAGTTTTATCACTTTGATATTGCTCGTAGAGCTTGTGGTGAGGTCCCTGATGGCAATTTAATGTGGAGGTGGTGGAAATTTGAAGGCTAAATATCTGATACTCGGCGCGCTATTATGTGGGAAAAAAAGTAAAAGGCTTTCATTCTATACCACCCGATACGACTAGCGATATCCGGATCCAAAACTGGGTTGGCTGTCAGCCTGTTTGTGTACTAAGCAGACTGATAAAACTTCTGAAAAAAAAACATGATTAGGACCGTAATCCCTAGGCTTGGTAGATAATCTACTCAGACCTCAGATATTTGGCAGATGACCACATTTTGCACAGTGATTAGTATTCCGTACGTGAAAGGTTGCAAGCTCATCGCCTCTTATAAGAATACTAATCTACGACACACACCTTCGAGTTTTTGGTTCTAGGGTGTGCCGGTTTCCTCACGATGTCTTCCTTCACCGTCGAAGAGCGCTGGTATTAGGCACATACATTTTTGGCAAATAGAAAAACTCATTGTTGCACGATTAGGTTTGAACCCACGACCGTAAGGCAGTGGCAATGTGATGACTCACCCGATGGTGAGCATTCGTTTCATCGTCTCCTATCACTCTTATCTATATTAGATAGAGTTGGGTATAGATTTCTATACCCGTTCTACGTTCGTCTATGATCTAAGTGCCGTATAAATAACCCTCGTCTTTTGAATGTGCGGCATTATGTGTGAAACGGAGTCAAAGAGAGAGATATCGAGAGTGTTCAGTGACGCCGCCCTGTGAGGTACGCCAGAATACACAACAACACAGTTCCTGGATGATTCACTCTACCAAAAGTTAATATGATAAACGAACATGTGAAACTAACAGCCAAAGTTGAGAAAAGAAGAACAGATTGCACTGGTGGGCTAATGGTAGTGGTTCAAAATTACCTTTTATTTTCCCGACGTTTCGACAGGTTTGCACGCTGTCTAATACTAATAATAATGTGTTCAGATCGCGTAAGTTTAAAAAGTACATAATGGTAGTGGACCCGCTTTTTGATCCTAAAGTCGTGGGTTCGAATCCAGTCCTGCACCAACTGTACGATTTTTCTGTTCGAAAAAATTATGTGTGCTATACCAGTGCTTTCAAATGGTGAAGAAAAACAACTAGTAAAAGAACTATTGAAACGATAAGTAGAAGTAAAAATTTGTGAAGTTGAAACTAGAATTTTATTATATAATTTTCACAAAAAGTGCATTTCACACAAATTATAAAGGAAGTTGATATTTTTGCCTCACATTATTATTGCTAAGTAATTATTCTAAAAGAACCACAATTTTGTTTTATCAGTCTCATACGTTCTCACCCACTGAATAACTATAACAGATCACTGTTCTAACCCCACAATAATATTTCCAGATTAGTAAGCATCAGAAACTACTTTATGGTACCAACCCTGAACCTGGAATAAATATACAGATAGTACAAACTTTTGTCTCGAAGGAGGTTCAAATCTGCATCTCTTGCATCATTTGGACACTTTCTCGTCTTACTTCAGCAATCATCAGACGCGTAGTATATTCAAATAGTGTATTAATACTTACATTTCAAACATAGTACGTCATCACAATTTGAAGTGACACACGTGGTATAAGTAGCGTGAGAGATGGCTTTCAATATCAAATTGAATTCCGCGGTTCATTGATTTTCAATTTGTTGGGAAGTACTCTCATCGCTTACCATAGACACTTGCGATCCGACCGTTGTAAATCTTTGGAAAATTCCTTTCAATATAACTCGGTTATCTCGCGTAAGTTGTATTAGTGCTATATTGATCTACTATCATCATCCTTACTTTATAATTATTATACATGCGAAAGTAACTCTGTCTATCTGTGCGTCACGCAATCACGCCTAAACTACTGCACCGATTTAAATTAAATTTGGTATAGAGATAGTCTAGAGCTTGCGAATAGGCAACTTTTTAATGCGAAAAAATCTGAAAGGGGTTGAAAAAGGGTATTAAATTTTGTAGGAAATTACGTCTTTTTTTAGGCTTTTGATTGGATATAAATAATTACGACATTCAAAGTTTGTAAAATTTTACCCAAAAGGGGGTAAAAATAAGGGATGAAAGTTTTTGTGTGATGACGTCGACAAAAGAGGTTACGGCAAAGTTAGGAAGGTTCTTAAGAAAGAAAAAAAAATATTCATAGTTAAGACAAGACAACATCTGTCGGGTCAACTAGCTTTATATAGCTTTTAATTTAAAAAAAATCACACAAATAAATAACAAAAAGGTACAAGAAAATAGATTGGTGTAAACATTTCGCGGATAGGAAATGTGTGTTTCTCATGATTTATTTCCCAAATGGGGGTGTGAGGTGGCCGGCGCTGGCGTACCAAGCGGCTGCCCGGTGGCGATAAGCCGAAACCATTCTGTACACACCACTAGATTTGCACACTAGGTCGCAGGTGACGCGACAAGTTGCACGGATTTTTGTAATATTCCACTTTGAACAGCTGATACGTGTGCTTTAAGAACTTTATTGATAATGAACTCTAAAATAGTATACTTTATACTTGTTTATAACAATGTACATAATAGAATTTAAATGAAATGAATGAACGCAAGTAGCTACCTATCTAACATTTTAACATAATTGCATCATACTCATCCTATCCTTTTTATCTTGTTGAAGTATTATTTGACATTTGCAAGAAAGTAACAATGTCGTTATTCGATTGTGTAAGTAACTAGTGCTGCACGTACTGATGAAACATCAAAAATGAAGAAAAAAAGCATTATACTTAGAATACATCGTAGTTATCAAAGAGTAAACTAACATTTTACTTGCATTTGACATTATATTATTCCGAGAATACCAGAAGTTGGTAAAATCCACCCATAGTAAGCAACTTGGCCGACGGTGGTAGATATTGTTCTACAAACACACAATAGCTTTCTGACTGCAAGTGACAGCAAAATACAATTACGTGACACTAGCGCTTGTAACACTCTTAGCACAGGTGCTAAGCGGTATACATACATTCCTGTAAATATGTATTTCAATCATTTACTTAGTTTAAAAAAAAACATTTTGTATACATTTTTATTTTGGTATAAATATTTCATTGGTTCACTAATTAATAATCGAATTGTCATGGTCCACTACAACGTCTTCACGAATTTACATGGCATTCGTATTATCTGTCTGAGTTTAAAAATGTCTGCATACCGTCAGTCGTATGTAAGCGCCTCAAGAAAGAAAATAAACAAGCTACTCACAACCTTATATGCTCCCAATATAATCTGAGCAGGATAACATCGGCTCATAGAACTCTTTGGTATTCTAAAATGTAGAAGCCGTAATTTGACAGTTGTAAAAAAACGAAAACGCAAACCACAATTACAAGCTTTAGCAAAATTAGACCTACAGATACAATTAATAGTATGGCTACCCAAAACGATTATTTTAGCAACTTATCGAAATAATTCCATCTACTCTGAATCATTAGGATTAATTTCCGCCTATAGTAATATTTGATTCATAATTAAAACGACATAAAAATTTAGACTCACTCGACGTTCAAAAACTGCATTAGAATAGATTCAAAAACAACTATTTTGACACCAAGGTAAGTTAACGGAGGCAATATTATTAGAAAACCAAGGCTTTATTACGGAGATACATTCGCGAAAGATGAAAGTATCGTTTTTACTGCCTATAAAATACCAGCACGGAATGAACCTGGATTTCAATAACGAGTTGTGCTGATTTTATGTTATACTGGTTTTTGCACGTGTGCATAACCTATGCTATTCCAGGTCACAGACTAATGTATCTATTCCGGATTTAACCAAATTCCCCAATCCGTCTAACCATACAATGGCGTGATTCAACCACAAACCACTTACAAATACGTCAACATTACGTCTGTTTGTACTACATACGAATACACATTTATACTTTCGCATTTCTAATGATCATTGTGGGATTATACCAGATTTGTTGCAATTTTACTTTATAAATTGAATTTTAGCCAGGTTTAATTCTTTACTTATTTTTCATTAGGCAAGCAGTCAAAAAGAAAAATATACATAATGATTTTGGGCAATACCTAATGCTTAATCTAACTGATCAACTTGGCCTAGCAACATTCAACACAGCCACATTGAAAACTTTTTCATCTTTTAAACTCTTTATTACTAGGTATTAACTCCTAGGTCAAATAATGTAGCTTTTCCAAATAGAATAAACCTGTCAAGCCAATTCATACACGAAAAACCAACTCCAAAAGGTTCCATTACGTGTCATTGCCATAAGGGAATAGAAATAGAACGCAGACCCGATACAATATCGGCGAAAGTCCGCCCAGATTGGTACTTAATCGTAATTGACACCCACCAAAATGGCTATTAGATATTACGTATTGAACCCACGATAAAGTCAAGGAAAATTGGTGTGGAGCTGCCAAAGTGGTGAATTATAACTTCTGTATTGTAGCTGTAACTTTTGCTGTACCTTTTGTAACTTTTCTGTGTTTCATTATTATTTAATAAGATCCGCTATGTCCCAATGCAGGACAAAGGCCTCTTTTTCTTCTCTCCGATTGTCTCTTTCTCGGGTCTCAGTGGATCAACCATTTTTATTTGCTACCAATTTTATTTTATACCTATTACTTTCTAGCAAGTTCTTTCTGTGATATTATGATTGGTAGAATTGTCAAGGATTTTAATCCAAATGAAAGAAGAGAGAATCAGAGAAAGAGAGAAAATATTTCGTAGTAGATTCGCTCTAGCGCGGGAGTGCGCGTTTCGGATTGATTGCGACAGGTAGGTACACGTAGTTCCCTAGGTAGCATACAATAACCATTGCTGGCTACTCTGCTTCTATCTACACCATGTGGTTGCACAGACAGCAGTGTAATCGCAACTCGCGGATAGGATCGTTTTTCACTAGCCTAGTCAACATTTAACGACTCACTAGCAAGTTTGATAAGAAAGTTATCAGTATCAGAGCGGTTTCGCACGAATCTGATCCGAACCCGTGAAAATATGGATCTAGAAAACTCGTACCGAATTTGGATATTGCTTACGCACAAGTATTATCACTGATACAAATCCAACCAATTCAGGAGCCAACTTTTGGCATACGTCATTTTACGTGATGGAAATGACGAATGACGGAAAGAAATCGGATGAAGAAATCAGTAAGTAAATTACCATAGAATTAGTTCTACAACTACTCCGGACCATATTTTCACGGATCGGATTCAGATCGGACGTAGTGCGAAACCGATCTCAGTGTACAGAAACGTAAATGCGAAAGCAAAACATAAAAATGTTCATAAACGAAAACCAGCTTTCATAATTTGAAAATTCAAATCAAAATTCTCGCACCAATATTTGCCGATTTAAAACGGAAGGTTCTCATAAACCATCGGTTTTAATGACTGCTAATGTATGAATACATGTGTCAAACAGTACAGTTTGGGATAAACAGCCGTTGAGCAACCACCCTGTGTTGAACTGTAGACTCGAGAGGTCGCAATGTAGAACTTTGCAACTACTTTGGTAATTGCGCCTAAAGTTCGAAAATGAAAAAGCCCTGGGGCTCTAGTTGAAATGACGGATTTAATATTAAAGGGAATTAAATTAATGACGATTTTCATTACAGTTTCATTATACAAGTCTAATTACCAAATAGTAATTTAGTACCTACACAAAATAATTATCGTTTTATAAACAGCTTAACTAAATTTAAACTGCACTTAATTTATTTGTCAGAATGTGTACCAACTAGCATTAGGATACAAACTCAGTAGGCATGTATTATAAACTAAGAATCCTTTTATTTGACTAGATGGGTAATATTAATATTATTATTTCGTTTATTCTTAATTCGTTTAATTCGTTTTGCTTAAAATAATTCGCAGAGTGTATTCCGACCAATGTAAAACGGCAACGCGGCAAATAAATAAATAGTGAACGCGATGATAATTATAATATTAGCTTCATTTTACCTTCTTTTTTGATTCAGCCATCAATTTGAAACTTATTGTAATTTGAACCTTAATTTTTATACATTACGCTAGCGCATTGCTTGCCAAACGACAACATTTTATAAGCGTATCCATACCTACTTCATTTTCATGAAAGTATGTAGGTGGGTATTGCGTCACTTCCGCCTTATACAGTAAAGGCTTTAATTATATCATCAGCTGTGTCGGGCCGAGCCATAGGGGAGCTGCTAGTAACTTTTTGCGACAGCTTTTAATAAGCTTTGGGCTTTTGCGGCGCACGTCATTCTCGAAAACAAAACTTGCCCGATCTCCCATAAATACACTCAGAATTTTGTAATTGGGCTCTCATATCAAGGGTTTAAGCGCTCAAGTTGTTTGTTTTGAGGGTATTTAGATTGTTCTTACAAGGAATTTGAGTAATAGGGATTAATTAGTTTGAGTGTTACAAAAATAACTTTTAAAAATGCTCTTAACTTTTAAAAATTACTACTTTACTTCAAATTCCAAGAGTTTTTTTGTACTTTTATAAATAATTATTACTTACTGATATATATAAATAAGGATTTAGAAAATATAAAATGATGAAAACACTAGAGTTTGAAATTTAAACTTATTTAAAAACTAGCGTGGCTCCGCTCGCATGGTACTTACCCGGATAAAAATCAGCCTACGTGTTATACAGGTCATAAACCTATTCCAAGTTTCATCCAGATCCGTTCAACCGTTTCAACATGAGAGAGAAACAAACATCCACAGAGATACATACATCCACACAACCTTTCACGTTTATAATATTAAATAGAATTACATCTACTCATACAAAATTTTTATTTAAAAAATAAATAAAATACGAACCCAAAGCGACATCGAAGCGAGTGCACCGCGAATGCCAGCATACAAAAAATTCGTACGTGGAGCCTAACTGAAGTGTTCTCCAAACAGCGTATTTCAATGACTTTTTGTGCTTATTTACCTACAAATGGATAACGTAGGTTGGTCTCTGTGTTTTCGAAAGTTTGTTACAGCACTAGCAATTAAAATTTGTAGGGGACTCAGAGCTGAAATTATGCATAGAGTGAGAGCACTAGCCGCTGGCTCAGCCTTGTCTATTAATATTAATGAGCTGTGACACGGCGTTCAGGCCTGCACTGGGCCCCTGTTTCCTTTGATTGTAAATGCAGTTTGTTTACAGACTTGTTGCATTTTGAAAATATAATCTTTGAGCGCATAAGCTTTGATTCTACATAATTTTTTGAAACTTTTTAGTTTTGAAAATAATACGGGAAGCTTGAGCCATAAGGGAAAACACGGCTTGTTTTTAATAGAGACTATGCCATTAATGTATTATAGTTACTAGGTATTTAGATTTTTTAATGCAAAGATTTCGAACACTTAGCGAATACGTTTCATAGTATCAAACTGCATCATGCTGCTATCGTCGTTGTGGTTATAGAAAACCTTGGTGGAATGGCCCATACACAACAATGGAAATTGGCATGACGAAACAAATTTGATTGATCTACTATACAAGTACTATCTTTATTATCCGCTACAATACCTGGAAAGTTCTCATTGTTATAAACTTTTAACCCTTGAATATAACGTCAAGGACATTCTCATTATGAAATCCTTTTTAATGCCCTCCTTATCCCGAATAAGCATAATCATGTCTTGTTGTTCATAAATTATATCACGTTTTAATCTGCACACAGAACAAAACAGAACGTTCGGAGCACAATAAAGAAAGCTTAATGTGACGGTTCTGTTTTCTTGTCACGTTTTTCCGCCGTTTAAACGTCCCTCCAACAAATGGCTCGGAACATAACTACATCGACACGGCCGTGTACCTAATACGAGAAATAAAATAAAGATAAGCCATTTCACTTTAACGTACCAACCGTCGAAACCTCCTAATATAACATACCAAAGTCAAGTTGGTTTGTCACGGTTTTATAAAAGTCGTACCTAGCAGTTGCAATTTTCTCAAAACGCTTAAGTGATAAACTGTTTTGATGTTTTTGGATTCAGGATTTTTGTCATAATGCGTGTTTATTTAATATCTAAACCAATATATTAGTTAAGTTAAGTTATAGCTATAACGATGTAGGTATTAGTTTTAGTAGTACTTCCTTATATAGATAGATAGATACCTACGCTTATTTACAAAAGACGAATCTATTAAAAAAAAATTAAAGTATCGTAAGACTATTTAAATAAAGTTCACGGATTCATATACTTAGATGAAATGACAGTTCTTTTAATTGATTTTTTCTATATTTTTACTGAAATTTCAAATTACTACAACTTTCATAAGTTATTTAAAGCCTATATATATAGTAGGTACCAATGCATAAAATTTAAGACCAAGTATTTATAATACTTGGTCTTAAATTTTATGCATGTTAATGTGTTAATGCAATAAAAAATAAACTTTACAATAAAAAAATTAAAAACAAACATGGTCTGTTAAATAATAGACAATCAATAGATAAAGCTCATTCCTAGTTCAGTGCAAACCAGAATATGCGATTTCCAGATTTACCATGATGTGGCAGTGCCTTCCCTCCCCAATGCTATAAATCTAAAAGAAATGAAAACGATCCAAAAATTGCTTACAACAGCCAGTCTTTATTAATATCAGCTGTGCCAGAAAGGCAGAATCAAGGACCTACTTACCTACCAGAAAGCTTTAATGCAAAATTGGATTTCGCGGTCCATTAATTTTCAATTTGCGTGATTGCAATTTTGGAGGTTTGCTCGTTCGAAGACGTCTGGATCGGGGACAGAAAATAACGAAAAGGCTTTAGCTTGAGATTGGAAAGAATACATTACTAGCCCCGGATTCTCGCGATATTTATGACAGAAGATTTTTCGCCCCAGTAGATAGGTACCAACTGATGTCGTAGACAAAATATAGTTCAAACATTGATGGTATATGGATATGGAACTAAAAACTTCAAAAATGTATGGTAGGTGGCCCAAAGACATTCTATCTACTGACGAGGTGGCCACGTGATTTAATTGGCAATGTCATTCTTGTCATTACCTTAAGTTATTCATTTTTTTTTTCCCATAAATTGCTAGGAGAATGTCACATTGTCTACACCTCAAACGATTAAAAAAACTATCTAGGAATCTCATTGTCATAGAAATATAAATTTCACAATCATGTTTATCATTGACTTTTTTTGAAAATTGAAGTGAGAAATGTTTAAAGAATTTCGAAACATAACTAAAGGCTTTATTGAATTCAACCCATTTGAATAAAGACACTTTTCACAGGCAATCAACACAAATTGAACGTGACTTTGGCCATTTCACCGTTCCACCACTCACAATAAAACACGTAGTTTAATACCTCTCGTGTTGTCTGCTGGTCTTAAAATAGGTTTGAATTTTTTATAGGCATTTAAATGAATTGATATAGAATATACAGCTTGGAACACAATGACAAAACTATTATACCCAAGCACGCAGTCTTATAGTGAGGTAAGATTAATATAATGTAACTTTTGTTTGAATTGCGACACCTTGTTTGGAAGATTTTTCATCCTACTTTAGTAGTTACTTACATTTTTCAAGTGGTACTATAAAGCTCAAAAGTGCCATGCAATTTTCTTGCGATTCGGAAGAGCCGTTGAAGGTAAGTTTGCCCGTTATAGCGTGAAGAAGCGTCTTATAATCTCACAAATAGCACGTTCAACATAGGAGGAGAAGTCGTTGACTAAACAATTGAAATTTAGGCATGCACGTACTAGTTTGATATTCTCTACCTCTTCTTAGGTTGAGTGCGGACTGACCCGGTTATGACGCCATTTAGCGTTATGTCCGACTTCAATGTTCAAATTACGTTTCAGTTCGTTTCATACGACATTATGTAGTCAAATAGTTTTTCGATGCAGAATTGAAACCATTTCTAGTCTACCTTTCTTTAAGTTCAATAATCTCTAAATAATAAATTTGTTATAATGATTCACGTCAAGATTAATTATAAAGCAATTTATTCTGTTTCGCAATTTTTTATGGAAATTTGTTAAACTGCAAACGATTAAATTGCTAATGATCTGCTGGGAACTCAAGAAATTAATTGCTTGCGGGGAAATCGGTCAATATTTTAATAATAGATGGTGACAAAAAGTGTACCTATTCGACGAAATTACCAGCGTAATTATTTACGATTTTTATTATATTTTAAAATAAAAACTTTGGTATCCGACCATATTCACGATAAACCATATATCTATATATAATATGGTTAAGATCGTGGGTATCTTAACCACAATCAGAAAGCAAATTTACCACTACACTTTACTTCTTATTCGAAGAAGATGTAGTAAGGGCTCTAGTGGTCGAAAAAACTAGGAAGACCCTAAGATCTCACTAGGTTTTTCAAGCCAGTGTGGTGGTAAGAACTACATACGAGTACATAGTATTTGTACCATTTATTAATATAGTAAAAATAAATTCTCTTTAAGCAGGAACCCAATAAATTAATTTTCCTAAAACAGAGAGACAAGCACCATTAGCAAGAAGAGAAGCATTGTCTTTCATTAGCAAAGCTTGAAATAATCGATTAGACAAGTGCCATCTTCTGATCAGTTGTCGATTCCAATTATCGTCCGTCGACAAATTTCACGATCCGAAAACGATTCAAATGCTAATACTTGATTATTCCATAAAGCTTACGTTTGTCAAGAAGTGGATACCGTTATTTGACGTTCGAATTGGCGGACTTTGTACGTCAACGGCTTTTATAAAGTTAGGTTTTGAATAAGTCTGAGAAAACTTTATTAATCTCCTTAAAACAGAAACTAAAAACTAATATGAAGTAGGTACTACCTAAGTACATTAGTAAGTACCGCTTTATAATATAAAATAATAAGGTACAATCTAAACGGGCGACAATCGAATCACTATGTTTTCAAAACCAGCCAACTCTGTTTTAAACATCCATTAATACCCGTGAGAAAAAGATGACTTGCGCGACCTCCCCAGTGAAGAAAAATTAAGCTCATTGAATTCCCCGATCTACTTTTTTCTTGTAAACATCATTGAAAAGCACTTTATGCTTGAAAAAATACCTAAGAAATTAAATTAAATGGGAACAACTGGGCTGAAGTCTTACTCGAATACAAAATAGGAATGCGATATGCGATTAGTTTTGTGTTTAGTTGCAGTAATGCGTTGGCCAAGTTTTATTTAAAAAAAACACTGAAAACGTAGGTACAAAATACAAAATTATGAGAACAGCACAAGTTTCAGACTATCTTTAGAGTTCAGGAGACTTCACAACACGAAGTATAAGAAAATTTAAGTAATAAACTAATTTTGCATTCACGCTTGGAAAATATTTAGTAGAAAATCGCGAGTTCCTTTCGTAGAAATGACTCAAACGAACCTAGAATCTATAAAAAGCAGCTCTTCCCTGCAAATAGCATTATACTGAGTCGGCCACTGGCTGTCGGATGTCGCAAATAAACGTCACTCAGAAAACTAAGACATAACCAACATAATGCTTTTATTGGATACGTATGATATATAAAAAAACTAGAGAAAAAAAGAATATAGCTATGAAATAGCTTGAAATATTGCCATCATTTTAGCTATTTAAGATAAATTGAATGATGCTGGTTTTGAACTATGAAGCAATAATTCGATGAAATAATAATAAATTAGTTACAAGGATGTTTAGATTACCGCCTAACACGCCCCAAGCGTTTTCCGCCCGCGCCGTACAACGTCCCCCTTCGCAAAACCGGAAACTTTTCCCACGATATTTTTTCCACGTTTATACTGTTATCTCTAGTCCCTTGCTAAAAGGGTGCTGAAGAACAAACTTATTCCAGAAATAGGCTTAATAAACAATACATACACTACCTTAAATTATAATAGTTTTGATTGTCAACTTGTCACATAGTTTCTCGATCAATTGACACCAAAGTGGTACGACATTATTTATAATCTATACGAGTGATATTTAGATCTATATATAGCGATCAGCTATCAAAAATGTCTATGGCTGATCGCTGATTGTAAGTTTTTTATGAATAAAATCAAATACAACAGCACAAGTGGTGTTAGGTCACAATGAACCAGTGACATAAACGAGTATATATATCATAGCTCTACTATATATCCCGTTTTTAGTATCCTCTTTAATTTCGTTAGTCTCCCTACATAAAGGCATTTTTTCTGCGTCCAACGTGAAGGCTTTTAATTTATATCCCACTTCAACTGACGCTCCTGTGTAATTTCACGGTTAGTTGTTTAGGCAAAGGCGAGGCGGGTCTTATAATATGAAAGCAGCCAAATTAGTGCACCGCATCAGACACTTATGGAAAGATTTGCTGAGAAACAAAATCCGTAATAAAACAGTGAGCAGATAAATAGCAGAAAGCATTTCTGTTAGATCCTGAACTTGCTACTCGTAGATTTAATTCGAAACCTTTTGGAATTTAAAAAACTTAAATTAAAATATAATTTAAAAAGAAAATAAAAAAAAACTGTCAGAAATTTTAACCAGTTCGAAGTAAAAATTTCCTACCTACTTAGTCATTCATGATGTTTCAATCTAAAAATGCATTAATTATGGATTTACTAGCTTCCACCCACGGCTTCGCCCGCGTGGTACCTTGAAAAACAAAAACAAACCTTAACCGTACATTTTTCCGGGATAAAATGTAGCCTATGTGTTATTCCAGACCATAATCTATATTTGTGCCAAATTTCATTCAGATCCGTTCAGCCGTTTTAGCGTGAAAGAGTAACAAACATCCAGACATCCAAACAAACTTTCGCGTTTATAATATTAGTAGGATGTATTTACACTGTCATCCAACGGATCTCCGCAGCTTTGACAGTTTGCTAATCATAATTTCCGGAAACTTGTTCATTGTGCTTCACCTGTCCGCAATCCCCAGATATCCATAATTAAAATCTAGTTAAGAAGTAGGAACGCTCCGAGATGGAATTTACATGAGAAGTTTCTACAAGAAAACACAACTAGTATAATATGACGTTATTGTATTGCTAGCTAGAGTTGTACAGTCACCGTCATCAGAGTCAAGTGCATAAATTAAAATTCCAAATGGTTTTAATAGTCATCTAACCTCGAAACCGTGTGTACCCAAATCAGTTACACCAAATTGATGATGACAGCAAACGTGTATGAAACTAGGTATCATTTATTTGACCAACTTTGTATGCTACCAATATTACTAATACTAATAATTTGAATAATATCCTTGTTTTTATTCGCAGAAAAAAGTTGTGGCATGGTCCAATGCATGCTGTACTAATTTTGTTGCTGACCGTACTTATCCTTAAGTTTGTCTACGGTAAGACGGCAGCCATTGTTTCATATTGTCTTCGCAACTTCACGTATAAAGTCGTAAGTTGTTGTATTTCACGTTATTACCTTGCCTAGACCAAAGCAAAGTTGTTATATTCAAACTTGTTCCAAAAGAAATACCAGGGATACAATAAAGTTACATGTATTTTTTGTTGATGCTTCTTTTATCATGATAATATATTTTTTATGTGAAGTTGAAAACGACTTCAAATTACCCTGACAACCTTCGTAATTATTGTTGCTGAAAACTACAACGAGCTCAAACGTTTTTAATGACCTTGTCGAGTCAAAATCTAGAAATAATGAGATTTGCACTGAGCCATCATTAGAGAAAGGGGTATATAATCATGGTAATATAAAGCTTCAAAAGTGTACCTTTTAAAGACAATATATGTAGGTACTGTACATACACAAAGCAATTCTTTATTCTAAAACACTGTATCATGTTACAAAGAGAATAAGGAACTCGTATGTTTTAACCATCAAGTAAATGCATTAAAATTTCCTTCCAATTGGCATTTCATCCATCAAGTCACCGAAGCGAGGCTCCATGTGTTCAATTTTAACTCTGCAGCGTTCTGGTCTCAGCAAACAAGGCATTTTGCAGTTGGGATATTTTAAAGCAACCTTGTTACAGTAAGAATAGAGCTCAGTATCACAAAGTTGTGAGTTTATTTAATTTTCCACCGCTTGGAATTGCAATTAAGTGCTTCCTTCACGTTTGTGTGGGGAGGTTAGTCAAATTATTAAGACACACTTTTTCTTTTCGTTTACGTTTGTATGAATTTTTATTAGCATTTTATTTCTAAAAATATGCTTTCATAATACAAAGCTGGACTTTGTAATTTCAGAATACACGTCGGCTTTTTCATTGTATTTTATTCCTTATATCTTTGACATATTTGTCACCGGATGACTCTGACCATAGCAGATGGGACGATGCGAACATTATTACTTACAATTATCTTACTAGTAATAAAATCCTGTCCGAATAATGATGCTTGATTTTAATATTTGTAAGTACCTATATTCAAGTTGACTTTTAGTATCGTCTGGTCTAGATATGTCAGTAAAAATGTTATTGGAATGTTATTTTTTTCGGCTTCGTCTAGTTTCATTTTTATAAGACTGCTGAAAAGTCAATAATTCACTACTTTAGCAACGAAGTAGGTACCGTTCGGCATACAATATTCACAAGTTTCTTTATGTTTCAAAGTTTTCCAACTAAGGCTACGATAAAAATTAATAAAGAAAGTAATAATTCAAACATGATTTTTACAAACTTTCAAACTAAGCACTTTTTTTAACTGAAGTAAAGGTTTTTAATAAATGAATTGGCCAAGAACGTGTCTTGCCATGCAAAAGGCTTACGAATTCCGATACAATCGTACATTGGGAACCAGCATAGCGATATGAACTATAGTTAATTACAGGCCAAATTCAAAAGTTAGCTTAAACAAATGTAGTTTTAGTTTGTATTTCACACGTAAGGCTGCGGACGTTGGCGCAATATGCCTATTGCAGCTTTAATGATCTGCGGCTTGGATTCGGTCCACGTACGGAGGCCACCATAAAAGTGGTCGGCCCAAGCTTGCTTCAAATTGTTTTGGTCCCACAAACTCACACGGAACAGTTAACAGCGCCCGACGCGAACTCCAGTTAGTAAATTTTTAAAGTGTTTGGCGAACTAAACCAGATTTTCATGTAAAAACTGATAAAGTCCTTTCTTTACGAACGGCAAGGTTTAAGTACTTCATGAATGTACTGCAGCGGATTGATTGATAGCATTAGTCAATAGTCAATAGTCAATAATCTTTATTCAGTAATATCACAAGGATCATTTTGAATCGTCTTACATACTAGGTGAGTCTAGGTGCCAATTCCAGTCCTATCCCCAGTACGAGAAGAACTGGCAAGAAACTCGCTGGGCCCTAGCGCTTTTTTTGTATTATGAACCTTGTTAACATTGTTATGGACACCTAGCAGAGTTGGAGCTGATTCGTCCCAAGCTTTTTTGTCATCTAAGTACTCTGATATTCTATAATAAGCTTTTGTTTAATTACATTTTTGAATTTCGCAATCGATAGATCAAGCATGTAGCTTGGGATCTTGTTATAGAAGCGTACACATTGCCCTATAAAGGATTTGCTTACTTTAGTGAGCCTAACCGTGGGAACAGCTAGTTTATTTTTATGTCTGGTATTAACATTATGAAAATCACTATTTTTTTTAAATAAATTAATGTTTTTATGAACATACATCAAGTTTTCATATATATACTGACATGGCATTGTCATAATGTTAATTTCCTTAAACTTATCTCTAAGAGATTCTCTGGGACCCATGTTATAAATTGCACGAACAGCCCTCTTCTGCAACACAAATATGGTGTTAATATCTGCAGCACTCCCCCACAACAAAATACCGTAAGACATAATGCTATGAAAGTAGCTGAAATATACAAGTCTAGCAGTTTCTACGTCGGTGAAATGACGGATCTTTTTAACTGCATATGCTGCAGAGCTAAGTCTCTTCGACAATTTATCTATGTGCGGGCCCCATTGAAGCTTATTATCTAGAGTTATGCCCAAGAACACTGTGGTGTCCACAAGATCTATATTTTCGTTATTTATTTTTATATTGGTATTTATCTGCTTAACATTTGGTAGTACAAAACGAACGCATTTCGTTTTCTTTTCATTTAGTAATAAGTTGTTTACATTAAACCATTTTACAATTTTAGAGATTGCATTATTCACATCGTCAAAATTAGTCGTACGCCGCTTTTGTTTAAATAAAAGTGACGTGTCATCAGCAAACAGTACAATCTCCTGATCATCCCTAACAAGTTTTGGTAGATCGTTTATATATATTAAAAACAAAAATGGCCCTAATATTGATCCTTGTGGTACACCCATTGTTACCACTGACCCCGGAGAACGTTTCCCATTTACTTCAACTCGCTGTAGTCTGTCAGTGAGGTAAGATGTTAAAAGATTAAGTGCAACCCCCCTAACACCATAGTGCTGTAGTTTCATGATTAATGTTTCATGGTGCACACAATCAAATGCTTTAGATAGATCACAAAAAATACCTAAGGCATCGTGAGATTCCTCCCAGGTATCGAAAATATGTGATACCAACTCAACACCGGCATCAGTGGTTGAGCGGCCCTTTGTAAATCCGAATTGTTTTTTATCAAGTAAATTATTAATGTTAAAATGTCTTTGTAATTGATTAAGAATAAGTTTTTCAAATATTTTACTAAATGTAGGTAACACTGATATTGGTCGAAAATTACAAGGATCTGAATGACTACCAGATTTGAACAAAGGTGTAATCTTGCTATGTTTCATTAAATTAGGAAAGACACCACTGTCAATACATTTGTTAAATATAAAAGCTAGGTCAGGTGCAATAATTTCAATCAATGGTTTTACAACGCTAACAGAAACGCCCCAGAGGTCAGTGGTCTTTTTAACATTAATCAGTTTTAATGCCTTAATGATGTCGTTATTGTTCACATAATCAAAATGGAATGTTACATCACATTCCGCTAAACTATCTTTTAATATAGATTGCGCGATTACAGGTGAAGAGTTTAAGGATTTTGTAGTAGAGACTGGAATGTCAGTAAAGAATGTTTCAAATGCCTTTGCTACATCATTATCTTGGTTGATTGTTGTATTGTTAATGTTTAAATTGAATACAGTACTATGAGTTTTGACTTTTCCAGTCTCACTATTAATAATTTTCCAAGTAGTTTTGATTTTATCCTGACTGGTTTTAATTTTAGAACTTATATGCTGAGACTTTGCAATTCGACAAACATTCTTAAAAATTTTTGAGTAATTTTTAACTTTAGTTTTAAACTCTTCACTAAAATTATACTGTTTTTCACTGTATAGTTCATACAAAGTGCGCCTGCTTTTATGAATACCTGCTGTTGCCCACTCACAAAATTTAGAACTGCTAGAGACCACAACCGTTTTGGATTTAAAAATTGCATTGAACTTTTGATTAAACTCATTGAAAAAAGTATTATATAAATCATTTGGATTGTCATCATTATAATATAATAAGCGAGGTAAAGTGGTAGCCAGGTTCAATTTCATTTTTTCCAAACGATTAGTGGTTACAGGTGTATAAGTTATTTTTTTTTGAGTATTTATTTTTACTATTGTTTCTATTGTCACTAGTTGACCAAGATGGTCTGATTGAATATTGCTAATTAATTTTTTCATTATTTCTTTTATATTAGTAAAAATATTATCTATGCAATTGGCTGAAGTAGCCGTTATTCTAGTTGGCTCCATAAATAATGGTTCAAGATTAAATGATTTAAACAAACTAATTATTCTGGTACTTAAAGAGTTTTTCTCTAGTAAGTTTACATTGAAGTCACCGCATACTATGATTTGTTTATTTGATTTTGATATAATATTGTTCAAAATTTCCTCCATATTTCTTTCAAAAATATCAAATGAAGCGGTTGGTGGGCTATAAGTGCTTATAACAATGAACTGCTCCAACTCCACACAGGCTATCTCAATGTGTCTTTCTACAGAGTGGGCTACAATGTCTTTGCGTTCTTTGAACTTAATTTGTCTATTTATTAGAATTAATGATCCGCCTCTTATAGAATTTACTCTGCAGAAAGAACTACCAATTGGTGATTCTGGAAATTAAACATGAGCTCATGGCTTCTTAGCCAATGTTCTGTTAGGCAGACTATGTCAATGTTGTTTGAGTTCATGTATAAGTCTAACTCTAATTCTTTTTTGCTAAGTCCTTGAATATTTTGATGCACCAAGTTAGTAAACTTAAACTTATTTTTACATGACATATTGTTTAATTGACTTTTTTTTGAATATTTGGTGCTAGAGATTTCCTCTATTGTCTCTGCATTTAATTTAAATGACTTGGAGTAATGTCCAGAGTCATGTCAATAATATGCTCAATAGAAGCATTATTAGTAGCCAAATTTTTGGCTGTTATACTAAAATAGTAAGATAGCGACACAGCTACCTGTCGTTTGTAATAATTGGGAAGGTAGTATTTACCTTTTGTCTGATAATAATTTTTATCAATAATACTATTGATGTCTATTAAATGGAAATTATTATTGCATGACATTGTATGCAAAGTCTGATTTAACTTTGAAATTAAGCATTGAATTCAATCACCATTCTATCGGCAAAATAATAGGCTTCAATCTACCAAGTGAAAGCTTTTAGCCTTTTTCATAAGTTCGAATAAATTTCAGTGCGTGCATTTTCGTCATACGCGGCAGCACAAAAAATAAATAAAGCACTGACTGTTGAACACTGAAAAATCTTATTTTATTTTTGCATGGCGTCGATGTTAAAATATTCAAATATTCTGACAGAATACTTGAGCCTCCGCTTCGGGCATCGCCGACATTTCAAAATGGAAATAGAGTTGTTCATGCCTACAAGGAAATCGTTTCCAATAAGTTGACGCGAAATGACGACGCTAGTGGTTTTTATGAAAATGCCTGCTCCTAAATGTTGTGGATTTAGTAAAAATGTTGTTGGTTTGAATCCCGGATTTACCAATTGAATTTAGTTGCCTACCGTGAAATGTATCAGTGAAAAAACCATTGAAATTGAATTAGCTATGACGAAAACTACTAATCAATTGATGAAAATAATCTCTTCAAAAATAAAGTTCCAAAGTTGAGAAAACCTCCTCAGTTCATATTTTCTGAGTGCAGAGCTTATAGTTTTCGTCTATTTATATTTCATAGCAAGCTCTTACAAAATATGGAGATAGATCCAACTCTGGCTCACTGCAAATATACAAAACCGACCGAAGGCACTGTAGGTAACTAAACGAGTTTGTAACGACTTACTTGAGGTGCATGCATCTCGCAATTTGAATTTCATATTTTGGTAGAGACAGTAATTTAAATATAGTTTGCCTCAAGGATTATCTGAAAAGTGGTCTAGAAACTGCAAACTTGTGTAAGATTTACTTTGCTGAGAGTTGGTGGCGTCATATTAAGTTTGCAAATAATTTTATTCTCAGTGGTCAAAATACGACAAAAATAGAAATAGTTATAAAAAACTATAGTCTTAATTTAAAAGCATCTATAATTTTAGAAAAGCTCAAGAGGAAAAATCTTATTTTCATTGTGTAGCTGGTAACACTGATGATGGAATATTAATAACTTTACCTTATTGTTCAAAGTTTTGTCTTAATTAATTCAGTAGGTATGCCCACCGATATCATTGAGTTTCTGTTATTATACCCTCAGAATAACTTATAAGTTAGGGTACTATGATAATGATTAGAATATTATTGAATTTACGTAATTTGGTACAGCAAATTCTTGATTAGCCACGTGTTACTTATTAAAAGTAACGCTACCTTGATACTGCAAAAGTTTTTTTTTAATTTAACCTGTCTCTGCTTCATAGTTTCAAACTTTGCTGATCTCTGAACAAAACACTCAACCTATCGCTACTTTGTTACCTAATAAGCGTCTTGACTTCATACAATGTAGGTAATTTGTTGAAGTTTTTGTTTCTCAAGTTGATTTATGCCATATTCGTCCCTAGAAAGTTCGGCCCACATGAAAAAATCTTCGTTTGTCCCACATTGTATGCCTTACTCGGCCCATAATATATTTTATATCATAAAATCTTATTTCGTCCCACTTTTCTGCTCCACATTCGGCCCACGTTTTTTGTATAGGCAAATTATCATTGATTTAGTACAGTTGAAGCAATAAGTCTTTACTTGACTTTTATATTGTAAGTATGATATGAACAATGCTCAGAAAGGTAAACTCTATGGGTAAACTCAATTTAAAGCGCACGTTTTGGGGTAGTCGATGCAAAAGAAAGCTGCGGCTAAGATTAAATTAATATTTTTTAGAAATTATGACTTTGGCTGATTAGTGTTTACGGATTCATACTGAATAGGTATATAATTAAACGTTAAATTTTTAACCTACATATTTAATCATCACCTCGGAAGTTCTTTTTTCTATAATACTTTATTAAACGAAATGTAAACGGATGAATATTCATTAAAGTGTTTTATAAGTCTTACCTATAATATGTATTAAGGCCCAGCATTTTTAAAATTGGAAGTATTGCAACCCTAATCATTCTATTACCGCTTAATAGATTACATTGAAATTGAACTACACGATACTCAAGGATATAAGTGATAAATTAACCGGAGCCAAAACACGAATTAGTTAGAAAACCTAGGTTAAAAATCATGTCAAAAACACCTCTGAAAATTCAGAAATTCCCTAATTTATCCAGAACAGTAAGGTATTTTGAATTTCTATTTCACATAAATATAAATCAGTTAATTTGAAACAAATCAACCCAGCCCTTTTTTTGAAATAAGCTATTTACTTGAACATATTTATGTTTTTCTTCACCCACCGGTGGGTGTAGGGATGATTCCTGTTTACCCGTGTACCCACTACGATATGGTTGGAATTAATTATCGATTAAAAAAATACAATAATAATACGATAAGTTAATTTGTTGAAAAAAATGCATTAACTTCAGGAAACATGTAGAAGTCCAAGTACCAGGAATGCATAAACCATGAAGAGGTTTTCGCTACCCGTGATCTTTTGGCTCTTTGTGATTCTACAGTGAAATACCTCTCTATCGTTTCTGCTATCCTGGTATCTGGTATGTATTAGTTCATTAGTTCGGTATATGGTTGGAATTAATTATCGATTAAAAAAATAAAATAATAATACGATAAGTCAATTTGTTTATTAAAACTACGAAACTAAAGGAGACTGGATTACATTTAACATTTAACATTAAGTATACTAAAATAGCAGTAAGGAATAGTGGAAATTTTCTGTGCGCCTATCCCTACCGGTAGAAATAGATCTACACAAAGGTGCACTTATCCCTACCAGTAGGGATAGCTAGGTAGGGATAAGTGTACCAGCCGTTTTGGTCGTGGTGATTACACTTATGACGTTCACTGTAGTTTCAATAATTTTGGTATGAGGGACGAATGTGGACAAATATTATCATGAGAGACAAACAAAGACTTTTTAATGGAGAGGGCCGAACATTAGGGACGAATATGGCATAAATCCTCAAGTTGCTATTAGCGTTTGTAATCGACTGTACTAAACTGTGGTTAATAAATAAAATAAACTATTTTTGAAACGTTTTACATGCAAGTCCTAGAAAAACGGACAAGAAACTCATCTCGGTCTTAGAGGCTTTATGTATGTTCCTTTTTTTTGTTGTGATTTTTAACCTTACGTCAGAATTATTCCCGTCTCCGCTTTATTGCGGCCATTATTCAACGGTCACTAGATCTTCGAGAATCAAGTTTACCCAACTTACTTCGAGTTATTACTAAGTAACGCAGGTCGTACTCGTAACATGAAGAGGTTGCTATCCTTGTCCCTATTTTGTTTATTAATGAGAAGGTTCGGAAGACAGCCGAGATTTAGTACCGCGTTACGCTCATAAATAATGACTGGCAATTGAAATAGTATTAAAACAGCGTAACACAGAGTTGCTAACGAGTTTAGTGATTAAAAGGTACTTCAGTGAGGACATTGGCGTTTCAATGAGAAGTATTTCATTAATTTCAACGTTCACTGAAGTTACTTGAGTATGTGTCAAAGGGATTAAGTTCATAAAATATAGTTTCCTCTCATTTACCAAAATAACAGCAACCTTTGTCATTTACACAGCAACACTTGCAAGCGCAGCGATAAGCCCGCCCGACAAGCATTGTGTTTCATGATTCATATTAAAGTGCACACAGCGGTCGCAGAGCACGCAGAACACAGTAATAACAAACCATAATTCCCATTAATTAATAAGCACAAAGGTATGAGCAATCTCGTATACATATGAAAATCACAAGCTAACCAGTGAAGAGACAATAAGGGACACATTTGTTTTTGTCCATGAAACTAAACTTCCTTACCACAACGTCAATTGGCTCTAATTTTCTTTAGCAGCTTATACATTTTAAAGTTCAACCCTCATAAAAATTGGGAACGTCGTTACCGATACGTTGGTACGCAACTTGCAAATATGTGATGCTTTTATTTTGAAATGGCGCGCGACGGAAATCCAATAATTCTCGGCCACCGAACAAACTCGGCGAATGCAACATTGAACTATGTCTTTTTGTGTTTGTACATAGTATAGTAACTTAGATACTCCTTCGTCAGGATTAGCCACAATCTCATACAAATTGTTTCTCTACTGCATTATACTATCCTGTGAGACAGCAGTACAGTGCACAGTATAAATCAAGACTCGGGATTGTACATCGCACGTAAACTTAATCTCACCTCACCTGCAGTGTTACTCCTGCTAATACATCTTGATATATTGTGTCATTTATTAGCCCTGCGAGGCTTCTATTAATTTCGTATGATTTATTCACGTACGTATTGTATTATCATGACGACATAGTAATTGGTGCTTGACTGTAATTCATTTATAATGA
The DNA here is from genome assembly GCA_963675405.1 of Cosmorhoe ocellata. Taxonomy (NCBI): domain Eukaryota; kingdom Metazoa; phylum Arthropoda; class Insecta; order Lepidoptera; family Geometridae; genus Cosmorhoe; species Cosmorhoe ocellata. Next base: position 7,627,247 of record OY776250.1, on the reverse strand, counting down.
GCCAGATGAGCGATTAATGGATAAATATTCATAAATTACAATTTAAACGTTACAAAATATGGTAATAAATCCGGTAAACGTTCACCATTTTCTGAAAAAGCACACACACATGCATGGTAGCTGATGCAGTGCTAATTTCCTATGGCACTTCGTTCCAGTTTTCATTATCATCATCATCATTGTATCTTATCTGGCTTCTACTGAGCATTCCAGTTATTTATAGTTTAGGCCTAACCTTGATATTTCTGCCTGCCGGGAACGTAAAGGTGTTGCATATGGTGATTATTATATGACGATAATATTATCATCATCATCATCATCAGCCTATAGCAGTCCACTGCTGGACATAGGCCCCATATCCCCTAATATTATAGTTATTATATATAATAATATTATACATAATATTATAATTACTATTGTGCTATAAGTGATATTAATGAATAAACAAGGATGGGTATTATCTCGGCTAATGATGTGCTACAGTGTAATCCGATGTACCATCATTGCAACATAGAGCAACATAAAGTCTAGACCCATGACCCAAGAAATAAATACAAACTCACTCACTAAGGCTCGTGGATGTCTGTGATTTGATTTGCTTTATCATACAGGTATTTATAAAAATTAAGTAAAAAATAATATTAGGTTCAACATTTTCGAGAAATATTTTTGGCTTTTTCAACTTATCAAAGTTTTCTTAAAAAATAACTACTAAGTTAATTTTTCTGTGGAAAAATACAAATAAGGTGGGAAAATTTCTTTAAAAATGTTTAGTTCAGTCACGGTTACGGCATCTGAGATGGGGCACAAGTTTTTGTACAGGACATTTTTTTAAATTTATTTCTCTTCTTTTTTGGAACACTATAACGACTATAATTTGTGTTAATTTTGGAGTTTTTCCAATATTAATATGTAAGTTTTTGGTGTGTACGTATGTACATACTTTTAAAAAAAAAAACGTCCAAGTGTGAGTTGAACTAGCACACGAAGGGTTCCGTACCATTATCCATAAAAACGGCAAAAAAATCATGTCTATTGTATGGAAGCCCTCTTAAATATTTATTTTATTCCATTTTGTGTTATAGCGGCAACAGAAATAACTATGACGGTTCATGAGATACAACCTGGCGACAGACGGACGGACGGACAGCGGAGTCTTAATAATAGGCTCCCGTTTTACCCTTTGGACATGGAAACCTAAAAACCTTCGAATAAAATATAATTAAATATATTATTTGCAGTATAGTGTGACCATGGCTTTGCCTCTTATAAAAGCGAGCGTATATGATAACTCTGTGCTCCGTAATCTCGACGCTTTGGATTAGTACCAGCTGTGGTGTCTCACGATATTTATATTTTTAATTTCACACTGCTGTGAACACAGTTTTAATACAAATTTATTTTAGCTATCTCTTGCAGATGGTAAAAAGTGATTTTGAGGTTTGCGCGTCTCACGCTTTTATACTACTGCCATAATTACTTTAATGCGTTTTACAGTTTTCCTTTGAATAAGTTTTTATGCTTTAAATAAGCCTTTGCATTTTATCTAGAGGTTTATGCAGAGAAAATTAGGACTTTTTACTTACTTATATAGGACCCATCTCTCAGCTTTGACGACCCGGCTGTATCCACAGAAAATATATGGTCAATCCGTGCGAGTCTGACTAAGCCTCGAAAAATCCATTTATACAGGACTAGGTTCAATCTAAGGGGTGCTATCCCTACATACGTTATAAGTGCTTTATCAAACATTTATATAGGTAAAATCATTCGATACAATAAATATTAGGTAAGTACTTGTTTTTTCACTGCAGATAATAAACATCCTTGCACGTTGTGCCACTTATAAATTGTACGACTTATTCGTCAACTGGCGAGCGTGAATCTCGCGAGTGCGCGCGAGTTTCGATTTTACCTACTTTTTCTGTCGTCAACTCGCGCGCACTTATAAAGTACAGTCATGTCAAAAACGGATTGAAACAGGCTAAGTACCTACCGACGAAAGAAAGAAGATGAAAATATGTTTATCTCTCATTCTCTCACTATTAACTCGGTCTTTACCTACCTAGCGAGCTTTTTTCTTTTTTTTATAAACTTTAGTTATTGCTACTGAACAATCGGGGCTATTGCATGCAGTTAGCACTCGTATATTCAAACCATTTATGTAATCGACTACACAAAGAAGCTCACCGCTATAATATGTACTACTAGGTACTATCTAACAGTTCAAACCTTTCAGTACCTACATGATATCCACTCATGTCATTATTCTTGAAGCGATCAAATTCATAAATTATATCATAAAATTATTAAAACAATAAAGTCTCAAACAGCAGGTTTGTTTATGAAGGCACCCAATTCATTACTTTATTTGTTTAATAAAGCTTGAACCAGCACCGTCTGTAAACACTGGGATATAAATTACCTTTAATTTAGGTGAACGATCCAGAAAATATGATGATGTAAAGTTTTCATCACGGCTTAATAAAACAAGCTCGGGAATATAAACTACGGAACGAGTTGCACCTACTTGCGTAACTGGCTTTTTGTGAAAGGAGGTTCACAATTAATTTTATGAGGAGGTAATTACATGTTTTTTACAACTTTTTCATCTTTAGTGTCTCGGACAAGGGCTTTTTTGGTTCAGTGAGGTTTCGGTCGATAGGTGATGGATTTCATGTGGCCGATTCCATTCCATAAAGATAACTAGAAACATATTTTCAACAACTTAAGTTAGTAGCTTAGCACGACGTCGTAGACACTACTACAAATTTAATTCTCTTATACATACAAGTTTAATGGAATTCCATTAACTCTGTATTTAATTTAAAATTATGCAGCTGTATATTTCTGGATTGAAATTACTTTTCCGAGAATGGGAACCACTGCGCTATTGAAAGCTACGCTGAATGGGTAACTTATGAGTGCCTAGTGGGTACACTTTTAATACGGAGATTGTATATTTTTTCGGTTTCATATTGTAGTTATTTTCAGAATCGTTCAGACCAACATTCAAGTTGTTTCTATAAAGCATCCAGTTTATCAATTTTGGTACTCAAAACATAAAAAAACGTGTCAGTCATGCCACAGCATTTTGAGCTTCTATAATTTTTGGTTACAGAGCAATGACATATTTTTAGAACGATAAAAGTGTCTCAAGCAATATAAATTTCAGCACATTTGCAATGCGACTTTTGCAGATTTAATGCGACAAATCAGAACCTAACTTTATTTAAAGCCATACTGTTAAATAACGTGGAGGTCACAGTATAACATAATGATTCAAATGTGTCTCTGTCGCAAAACTGTACCTCCGGGAGTCGGGGATAATAAAAATTCCAGCGCGTTACAAGCGTGCTTCGCGAAAGTAATCTGCGAAGAAATACAACCACCTACCGCTTCCACATTTGTAACAAGAAAATCTCCATTTCTCTTTGACTAGCAGTCGTTTCAGAAGCCCCGGGTCCCCGGTGTGCCGTGCAGAGGCGACACTCATAAAAATTCACCGCGACGAAGTTTCGTGTCATGAAGTCACGCCGCGTTCGAATGTGCTAAAGCGGATTTCGCTGTATTATAATTTTATAAGCTCACTTAACAATGTGTACGCAATTTCGTTTGAATGTGAACCATTAACCCCTTTGTACTCGCTCTTTGACGTCACGTTGTTCGTTCACGGGAATTTCAGAGTTGAAATTTTTTGAAGCAACTGACACGTGCTTGCCTTAGTTACCGCTCATTATTGCAATCGTAGCCACAGTCAAAGTCATAGTTTTTCTATCAAAGTTATGACTTTATTTTTAAATTAAACACAGCATTTTGTTTAACCCCTAAGACAGAAGGAAATGAAAACAACACTGTGCATTACAATTTTGAAACTGACTTACAATTTGAATGACTCTACTGTGAAGTCCACTGCTATTCCGCAAATAAATAAATAAATAATGCTGGACACTATCACACAACATCATGTAGCCCCAAACTAAGCAGAGCTTGTATTATGGGAACCACATGACTGATAAACTACATAGATACATTTTTTTTTTGTAAATACATACATATTATACATAGAAAACACCCAGACCTGAGACAAATATTTTGCAAATAATGCAAACATTTGTCCCGCGGCGGGAATCGAACCCGCAACCTTCTGCGTCTCAGGCGGATCTTCACAAATAAAATCACAAATCCATTTTCTATATTAGCTGTTTCCCGTGACTTTGTTCGTATTTAATTCATTCGTTTCAATAGTTATTCTGCAATTCTACAAACTCAAAATGCAGCAGAGACCTCACTTTTCCAAGAAACGGTAGTCATCATCATGTCGGCCGTGATAAAAACGGAAGTATATGTAGTGAATCCAAAAAAGTGAGAAGAAAATCAGTGATATGAAAAATGTGTACATAAGTAAATGTATTAATCTACCATATCGAGAAAGGTATGCCACAATGGTTTGAGCATGGACGTAAGAATATTGAAGATTAAATGCATTAAGTGACTCTTTTACTATATATTTTTCCAACACGAAAAGAAATTCAGATTCCTATCAGTAAAAGTAACATTCTTTAGCAGAGCTGTTTATTCCTCTATTGTACAGTGCTATTTATTTATTTTCCGGCATGAATAGCGGCGTTAAGTGATCGAACTCTGCAGGGAAACACTACAATGGCACGGCAAAATCGAGTTTCGTGGAGAGATCAGATACCTGGAAAAATACGAGCCTTACAAAAAAACTTGCACACGGGCGACATTATTTGAGCAATACCCGGCAACAGCAATTTAAATCATTTATTATAAGTAGGTATAGTAGAACTTTATTTGTAAAAATCACAAGGGTCATTTTGGAATACTTAGTATTTTTCAAAACGCCGTTGTCACTGTTCCTAAATATGTAAAGCTGTTACAGTCCAAAGTAGCAATTAATATATACTATTCCGATCTTTCCTAAAAATTGCTCGAAATAGTAATTGCGGTCCAATCGGCCTGCCAACAAAAATAATCGCTTTTATAATATTGACCGTATGAAACTTAAGTTCGATAAATACTCGCTGTGCTATCTCTACCATTCAGAATATTTTATTTTTAGCAAGTTTCGGTATCTCTGTAAGTTTTAATATTGCCCCGAGTTTCCGGGAGATTCACAATAACTTCGAGAAAGTTCGCATCGTTGTTAAGATTTCAGCGGTAAATTACCTACGTGGGTTTTTGTACTGTTTTCAAGGAAAAGCGGTTTGAATAGCTTCCAATGTAAATTTAAACTTGGTTAAAAATCTTAAATAAGGTTTAATAATTCAACAAATTAAAAGTCCCTTTGAGTATATTTTTTCACTTTGAATTTTAACGTTTTCCTTGTCTTCCTTATAAAAGGCAGGTATGATCAAACCCTGTGCTAAAATTTTAATTTACATAAATATTGTTTTATTAAATTTGTTACAAAATACAGTAAAACCACATTTAGTTGACCCACCCTAGCTTCGCACGGATAAACAATTTCAAGTTGCGAACCTGTCTAGGTGGTTATTTTGCCGACTCCTCGAACAAAAACCTTGACAGGTTGGCTAATTAAACGTCACATATAAATTCGGTCGGAGAAATATAAGACTGTCCTTTACAAAGCAGCTAAGGCAGCTAAGTTCCGAGGGCAGATAAATCCGCGAGGCGCAGCTAGTCCATGCTAATGTTATAAAGAAGAAAGTTTTGTATTTTTATATTTTTGTTTGTAATGAATAAACTCAAAAACTACAGGACCGATTTCAAAAATTCTTTCAGCATAAGAATGCTACATTATCCCTGAGTAACTTAAGCTATCTTTTATATAAAAAAAAAGATATACTTTAGCTACCCGTGTCAAGCCGGGGCGTGTTGCTAGTAAATTATAAAACAAATAGTTACTCTTTAATCAACCTCGCACCCATTTATTAAGGGCTGTAGCGTTAACAAATTTATGTTTATACAACAAACGGTCGGAATGGCAAGATGAGAAACAAGAGCAGTGTCTGTAATTAACATAGTAATTATAGGCGTCTAATTGCTTCAGTGTTCATGCCTTGAGTATCAACCGGGCGTGACAGGACTAAAGAGTGGCTCCGGTAGGTACTTCTTCAGGCTTATATCACTTAATTTGATACACAAAATGTTGATAATATCAGAATCACATTGTTCAATAAACCAAAATTATTCGTATGCGTCAAGCATCAAGTCATCATTGTCACCAGGTAAGAGTTAAAGTGTTTGTCTTCGCAAGTGTCCAAAAATATGGTGTTTGTGTTTCAAGGGTAGGTACAGTAGCGAGCAAAATTTTTGGATCTAAAACAGAGATGGGCTCTCACTAAGTTCTTACTGTTATACAACTTCAGTAAATAATTATGTTTTAAAAATTAAAAAGAAAACTGACTTCAAAGTAGCACTATGTTTTATCTTTTATATGGTTTTCTCATGGATGCCATTTTTTAGACTTGGACCAAATTGAAATGGAAAGAACCAGCTTTCAAATAAAAAAAAATCATCAAAATCGGTTCACCCAGAAGTTCTTATGTAACAAACATTAAAAAAAACAATCGAATTGAGAACCTACTCTTTTTTTGAAGTTGGTTAAAAAGACAATAGTTGTGATCGTATACTTTTGATAGGTTTCTTTAAGATGCTAAAAGTTCAACAGTACAACATCTAAACCCTGAACAAGATTTTAACAAATTGCAAAGCATGCCAACATTTACTCATACTATATTTTTCTGTTAAAGTGAAACTTCTTGTGATACTTTCACTTTCTGTGTCTTAACTTCATAAAATAATATGACGTTAATTAAATAGACCCGTCAATGCGTCAGCGAAAGGCTTTGCAAAATAAATTAAGTTTAAATAGTTACGAGTATAATAGCGGTAATTAAACAAGAGAGATAATTGAGTATAAATAGTTTTAGTTATTATAAGCTCTTAAATAAACTTTGAATATTCACAATATAAAGTGTTTAGAACGTCGACGATAGGAATATATAAATATTTATTTATAAGAGCGCTGGTGGTGTAGTAGTAGCACCCCTGCCTCACGATCTGAAGGTCGTGGGTTCAAACATGGTCGTTCACCAATGAGTTTTTCCATTCAAAAAAAGTATGCGCGCAATGCCAGTGCTCTTTAACGATGAAGGAAAAAATCGTGAAGAAACCGGCATGCCCGAGATCCGAAAAATCGAAGGTGTGTGTCATAAGTTAGTATTCTTATAAGTGGCGACGGGCTTGCAACCTGTCACGTACGGAATACTAACTACTGTGCGAAATGTGGGCATGTACCAAATGTCATGTTTGGACGTGCCTCTGACTACACTCTTACATATCGTCTAGATCTAAGTAAAGATCTAAAAAGATCTAGTAACTAAAGATCTGAGGAAGATATCTACCGAGCCAGAGGGTAACAGTCGTGATCATATTTATTTATTTATTTATTTTATTTAACTACAGTTGTTTTTTAACTGGGACAGTTAGACAAATACGAAACCATAATTACACAGGCAAATTGTCTTCAGAACCATTTAGGCGTTCTTAACATTTAATAATAATAATAATAATAATAATGCTGGACAATCCTCACAGCATCATCTAGCCCCAAAGTAAGCTACTCAAAGCTTGTGTTATGGGTACTAGATAACTGATATATTTAATACATTATACTTATACATAGATAGATATTTTTTATTATACATAGAAAACACCCAGACCAACGGAACAAATTTCTGCAGAGCGTACACAAATTTGTTCCGCAGCGGGAATCGAACCCGCAACCTCTTGCGTCGCAGGCGGACTCTCGCCCGCTGCGCCACTGAGGTTGTCATTTGGGTGATATTATTACTAGTCCTTGCTAAAATAAATGCGTATATAAAACTAAGATGATAAATGTGTCAAAGGGATACCCCGAACACGGAAATCTAATGGAAATGACCGGCCGGCCATGTCTATAGGTCTGAATTGATATAAAAGCATTTTCATGTTCGATATATTTTGTGGACGGCCGTATTTCTATAACATATTATCACTTTATATACGAGCAACTAAAGCTAGTACTTATATTTAGATGTTCTATTTTTCCGCAAAAGTTTCAGAAGAAGAAGAAACTAAGTTTATTTTTTTACTTGCGCTGTTTAATGCTACAATATGGCTACGTGGTTCACGATCCAATTTATATTGCAATTTGGTCGTCTGTCGCACAAAAAAGTTATTACCAAGTTTCGGACATCGTCTTCAAATATTCTCATGGCCAAGGGCGGATCCAGGGGGGGGGTCATGGGGGTCATGACCCCCCCTGGGCTGGGTCCAGGACCACTAATTAAAATTATATATAATACTAGCTTCCGTTCGCGGCTTTACTCGCGAGGTACCTACATAAATATAGCCTATGTTACTCAAGGATAACGTAGCATTCTAACGGTGAAAGAATTTTTGAAATCGGACCAATAGTTTTTGAGTTTATTCGTTACTAACAAAAATACAAAAATACAAAACTTTCCTCTTTATAATAATATTAGTACTTATAGATAGATATAGAAGAATTATAACTTTTTGTGACTTGACCACAACTATGTGACCCCCCCCTGGCACCAATGCTGGATCCGCCCTTGCTCATGGCGCCCACTCTGCAAAACTACATTGAAATAGAAAAAAAAAATAAAAAATTACATTGATATAATCGGAAGAAAATTCAAATTAAGTATCGTATGGTCCTTATGTCGTGTTATACTCGTAGTAGGTTTACGAAATCGATTGTCAAAAGTAATGTATGTCATTCCATCGTTCAAAAGACAGTCGATATGCAGTTTATAGTGGATTTTGTACGATTATTACGCCATTATATCGTTGATCGGTTTTGCAGAGTAGACACCCATGTCATAAGTAGTATAGAACGACATCAAGATGAATAGCTTTTCATATTAAATCGAATGCCGCGGTTCATTGATTTTCAATTTGCATGGAGCGCGTCGTTCGGCAACCGCCCAACGTTAGCCTACCCAAAATCCATTTCGGCCTATCTTCCTCTATGCTTTTGTTCTAACTTAAAAATCAATACATACATAGGTATCAAGGATAGTAACTATAATAAATCAATGTATAAAGGTCTCAAAATAATTTAGCTGTATGCTTTTTAAAAAGCACAAAATCTCCTTTTGGTGGCACCAATACAAAAACTGATCGCTTCTATAAAATATACATAAAAAATACGGGCCAAATAAATAATATATCAAAAGGACAATTTAGCATAATGCCCTTGTGGGAGATGAACGGCATAAAAATTACATTTAGTAAGAATTAATAAAAAAATAACATCATCAAGTTTTTCTGCAAACGAGTATTCGTAGCGGGGTGTTAGTGATACCACTTTGGTATTGCTTGCAGTGTAAACTAAGATTTGCCGCATTCATTTAAGATTTAAAATGTCTTGATTCCGTGCAATTTCAAATACAGGTAGCTCGCAGTAAATAAAAGGCAGATGAACAACCAAGGGGCCTTACCACGAAGTCTACCAGAACGATTCCGTAACGATTTCGTAACGATTCCGTTTTAATGCAGCACTATTTCCATACAATTTGCATAGGTCATGGTACGAAATAACAATGTAATACTAATTCGGTAATGTATTATGAATTCGTGGTGAGCCCCAGGTCTAGTAAAGAAACTTGTAAACCATCTTTAAGTAGTACTATTTAAGTGGTCTGTGACATCATTTAACATACTGGATTTAAATAATGGTTACCAGCAAACCTAGTGCACTGGTGGTCTAGTGGTAGTGGTTTCACCTTTCGATCTTAGATCATGAGTTTGAACCCGCTCGTGCACCAATGGGCTTTTCTGTTCGAAAATATCGATGTGTGATAAAAAAGTGATTATCGGTCGTAGTGAACTATACGCCAACACTATATTTTCATCTATGTGCACAATGCATTGTCACCGAATGCACGTACAGAGTCGCCATGCGCTCGCCCGCTGCCAGATGTATTGGAAACCTAACAGGATGTCTCGCAAATAGAATGCGCGCTGCATACTCATAGGGACGCCACTGAGCTGTGGCACAATGTACTGGGAGCCAAACTCCAAATACTTTTTTAACTAAGACTTAGTAAAATGTACCCACCCTAATCAAAGTTACCGAGTTTTCTCAGGTTGTTTAATTACTTTGCTGACCTTTACAACCAAATAAACTTGTTTTTTTTTTAATAAACAGACTGTATCTAAGTTTTCGTAGTTGGCGCAGATGAATCGCCGAGACAAAGCAGGCAGTCGATGCCTGCAACTTGTCAGTCTGTCATAATTACTTGCACTTTTTGGATTTCCATACACATCATTTTCATCTCCTTGGGGTTTTTACCGCAATATATAGCCAATGTGTTTATTCAGGGTATAATCTACATTCATATCAAATTCATTTAAATCCGTTCAGCGGGTACAGGGACACAGGAAACAATATACAACAAAGACACACATAATCACCACACACAAACTTTCGCATTTATAAATTTAGTACGATTATTTTGATGTAGAGGCTGACTGACGACAAACTAAACTTGCTCGTATAAAAATAAAAATAACATAGTCCGAGATATTCTTTTTCAACCTGTTTCATACCACTTTCGCGTTGTGTTCACCGCTTTGTGGTGGTCGACACTACTTAGAAAAGCAAAGGAGTAGTAAGCTTAGCCTCTGCACAGTAATCCGTGCCAGTGAACGGACAGGGTGACTACCATCTACGTGTTAATTTGCAGTGGTCGTGAATACGTGAGTTTGAAACGAGACACTTTCATCAACGGGTATTCAGACGTTGAAGGGTCTTTGGCACCAGTTTCTAGAATTATTTGGGGAATTTCGAAAAATATCTGAGTACTCGGATCGCTAGCCGATTAGACACAAATTAAAAACTATGATGTATATTTGCACATTGTTATTTTTAAGAGATCTTTGAGGATATCTAAAGGGGGTAGTCAGAGGAAAGTCCAAATATGACATTTGGTACATGCCCACATTTTGCACAGTAGTTAGTATTCCGTACGTGACAGGTTGCAAGCCCATCGCCGCTTATAAGAATACTAACCTATGACACATACCTTCGAATTTTTGGTTCTAAGGTATGCCGGTTTCCTCACGATGTTTTCCTTCACCGTTTAAGAGCACTGGCATTGCGCACATAAATTTTTCGAATGGAAAAACTCATTGGTGCACGACCAGGTTTGAACCCACGACCTTCGGATCGTGCGGCAGGGGTGCTACCACTACACCACCAGCGCTCTTAATTTGTGGTTGAGTTTTAGGAATTCCTTTTTAGTGTACTTTTAAACCTTCGAAGAACTTAAGTTTAAAACCTTTGAGCTCTCTAAAGCTAATACTTTGGACTTTGCGTTGGTATGTCACCAAAAGGTTACCAACGTAAAATTTGTATATACTCATAGTATGTGTTTGCTTGAGGTTTAATAACGCTAAAATAATAGAACGGATTTGGATACAACACTAGGATTGAGTCTGGTTTTTTTTAATCCGAGAGTCACCGCAGGCTTGTTGACCAAGTTTCGTTGAACACTCGATTCCATTTTATTTGAATTCAAAAATATTTTGAATAGTGAATTGCTTTTTACCGGGAATATTTTACAGCCGTCAACGGCCTTTTATTAAAGTCAATACTGATGTACTGATTTTTTATTTACAATAATCAAATTAGCATACAAAAATTCGAAAAGAAAATAAATCATCTAGTAGTACCTATAAAACCTTAATTGAATTCTTTTTTCTATTTACCTGAAAAGAAGTAAAAAATCGTGATGTGACGTCAATAGCTCGTGCTAACAGCTCCTGAGAGCCATCACATCGTTACTCGGACTCAGTTTACGCTCTATTTGTAAAAGTATAAAGTAAGTCATTATTTTTTAAACGTATCATTTATTTTCTGTATTTGCAAGAGAGCTAGATTCAACGTCCACAACATTGGCAAGCACTGCATTTCTGAAAAAGAAAAAAAAATAATTAAATATGATCACGACTGTAATCCCCGGTCTCGGTAGATACCTTCTCAGGTCCTAAGTTACTTAGATCTTTGAGGATAGCTAAAGAGGGTAGTCAGAGGCACGTCCAAACATGACATTTGGTACATGCCCACATTTTGCACAGTAGTTAGTATTCCGTAGGTGACAGGTTGCAAGCCCATCGCCGCTCATAAGAATACTAACCTATGACACATACCTTCGAATTTTTGGTCCTAGGGTATGCCGGTTTCCTCACGATGTTTTCATTCACCGTTTAAGAGCACTGGCATTGCGCACATAAATTTTTCGAATGGAAAACTCATTGGTGCACGACCAGGTTTGAACCCACGACCTTCGGATCGTGAGGCAGGGGTGCTACCACTACACCACCAGCGCTCTTCAGCGCATTTCTGAACTTACAAAAATAACTAGCCACGCGTGACAAACCTGTCGCGTCGCGGTAGTGGGCGATGATTTCGAAGGTTAACTATCCTAGAACATACTTAATTGCACATCAGATAGTAAACAATAGAATTAAAAACATAAACAATATAAACTGCGGTGGCAAAATGAGCACAATAGTAAAAGAGATTTCTTAAAGACAACCTTAGAACTGACAGGATTTTCTGTAGTGAAAGAACGATGCTATAAATGATGACAATCATAAAGCAGTTGCTTTTGCTAACTTTAAATTTGCGTGGCAGTTTTTGAAATTCATGCATTTGTTAAAGCGACTTATTCTAAAACGAGTTCCTTGATTTCATCGACAAACGCCGCTGAATTGAGTTACGAAGCGGTGTCAGAAGAACGTTAAGTAACGATATCCTAAGAAACGGCCACCGTACGGCATCGTTATAGCCGAACCTAATATAAGTTAAGTAACGCTTAGTAACTTTTATTTTTTCTTATTAAATGATTTTTGAATGACGGGAGATAGACAAAGGCGGTAACGAAGTGGTGGCCGAGGAATGTTTAACGGCCAAGAGGCAGACCACCCGCCCGATGGTCTAACGATACTGTCAGCGTAGTCGGCAACCACTGGACGAGACTTGCTGGGGATCGGAAAGATTGGCGTAAGCAAGAGGAGGCCTAATACTCAACAGTGGGTGCAAACGGGCCGAGTGATGATGATGATGAAATGATTTTTACAATCAACTGTAGTATTATTTAGGAATCCTTAATCTTAGGCATTGTGCTTTTTAGACATGACATTATTCATTTTACTTCTTAGGTAACTTAAAAATTAGACTTTCTGTTCAAGAAGCCTTTTTTTAATCTCTCTCTATTATTTTTAAACTTATTTAATTATGAAAAATTATGACACGAGCAATCATTTGATCTAGACTTCAATTGTGTCAAAATGGGACAAGCAAGTTAATTATGCCGGCCTTTCACTGCGAGCGGAGCGGACTCCGTACGGACTTGTAATTTATTATAAATCCTGCGAAAACAAAATAGCCGACTCTCAAGTCGACACGTATATTTTGAGATACACAATACCGCCGGCGCTTTTGTGACGGTAACAACATATTAGGAACCCTAACTTTTAGAACGTTTGCGTCTGTTGGGTCTCTTTGTGCTTTGCTAGATATGCCATAAATTAGAGGCTCTGCCAACCGAAGTTTAGACTTTCACATGACTATTTAAGCCTTTTAAACTTTCATATCGCATTATAAGTGGCTTTTCACAAGCGGCAAGCTTTATTAATAAATATTTGTAGAGATCAACGTTCCTTTATTCTCTGTCCTGCTTTTATTTATATTCTTCTCAAAGAATTTGTTTATTTTTTTCAATGCTACAACTGATGGCGTTAGGAATATTACGTTTATAATTATTATAAACCACTTCTGAATTGAGAAACCAGTAAGTTATTCTTATATTTTTCTAATGCTATTTGATCTTCATGGTTTCGGTCATTCATTTTACAAATTTAGCAGATGCACTATATATTTTGAGTCAAGATGAATCCTGTAATGCAATTTACACTTGACTTGCTAAAACGTCGAGTGCCAAGCAAATTATAAGAATAAATATGGCCCAAAATCTCTACGGTAAGAAAAGTGTATCCAAACACTATTTAAGTGTCTGAAATTTTACGGTCACTGATGAAATAGATTTACGGATATGGGTTAAAATAATAAGGCCAGTAATAACATGTACAAAATTTCACTTGTAAATTATCTACATAATGAGATCAGAAAAATACAATTTACCTCAGCACGTAAGTGATTAAAGCGGAGAAAACACTGTTGGGTATATACAACGTCATCTAAATGCTAATATAATGAAAACAACGAGTAGTGCATATATAAATTTAATTAAACCGTGAGGTGAGATAATACCTACCTTGCGCAGATAATCTGCGTCTAAATCCGCAACATAAACAAACAACTTTGTAAGATAAATGAACAGCCAAAATTATTGCACCACTAGTAGAATGCCGTAACTTCGTTTGCAAACTTTAGACCCCCCCCCCCGCGCACCCCCATGGATTACATTTTCAAAATTAAACCTAAAGACGACGAAAATGTATTCCATAGACTCTTTACTAGAAAGAGTTCAGTAATTTCCATCGAATAATCGCAAATAGAAAATAACGAAACACCTGCTTCAGAACCCAGGATATTGAAAAGAGAATTTGAAACAAGTGGTATAGAAACGTAGGTACACAAGATAAGAGTTAAAATTGAAAATGTTTGTATCGTATGGGGCTCAAATTATTAACAGCTTTTAAAATACACTAATGTTATAGAGTAATAGATTAATTAAAATCATGTTCATTTTAGATAGGTACGAGTAGATTTATAAAAAATGTTTGGTACTACAGACACACATACAATTAACATAGATCATACAATTTTAAACAAAAACACAGTGAGCAAACACTTCAAAAAGTAAGAAATCACTTAGTATAGGTAAATTTGTGTGTGCTACAACATATGGCATGGCTCAGTAAAATCTCTTTGCTTATATGCAAAAACACTGATTTTCAGCCAAAACCTGACCGATTCTTACGCTTTATTATTTATGAAATTTTGTTCTGTAAATCTCGTTTAGTTGAAAATGAATCAACTTTTATATGTAAACCGTGCGTTGTTTGTATCCGTAATAAAATTCATAACATACAAATAACACTGACAAACCATAAAAATGTAACAACAGCGGATAAACGAGGCTTACGTACGATAAGCAAAATCATTTAGCGAAAGAGGAGATAAAACGTTTTTGTATATTCCATTTGTTTCACCCATCTCTACCTTAAAGCAAACATTTTTTTCATTTGAATAATATGAGCCGGCGCTTTTGCGTTTGCTTTATGAATACTGAAATTTCAGGTCGACCTAAGCAAGTATTTATGTTGGATATAAAAGTTGAGAGCCGCGGCGTGTCGGGTGCCTCCCAAGGCGGTCATTCCGCCCCAGCATCTGAAATTGTCACCTCACCGCCGTCTTCATTTGCAACAAATACAGGGCCCGGCAATAAATTGTTCAATTTACTCTCTCCTTTCCTCAGACGTACTATTTTTCAAGCTCTTTGTTACGGTACGAAGGGACATTTAGCATCAGGTCGCTCTGAAGAATCGACTTAAAGGACATTGCGACGAGATACTCCGTTGTGCCACCGGGAGTTTAAGTTAAGTTATTGGTCAATATGTACTACTTACTCTTTCTTATATATATATCACTTTTAAAGTGTGTAATTACCTTACTGATAAACCATCTATATCATTATATAAAGGTTTTGGAAGAGCACAGTTACCATGTATATTTATGTTCCTTCTGACAGTGATCTGGATTAGTGGAGCTATCTGTAGATCGTTTGTAACGGTTTTTTTTAATGTGATTGTATTGTCTACATTTCCTGTAAATGATGTGAATTTTTATTCTAGAAAAACCACCAGTCAGTTAGCCAGCCCAGTTTTGTTAGTCAGGAACGTAACGATTTTAAATAAATAGGTAATTTAACCCACATAATTGCATAAGACACCTCATTTGCCAAAATTAATTACTTACATACAACACTTATGGTAAACGAGCCGCTTACACACAAGTAGGTGCTCAAATAATAGGAGGGTTTGGGAGGACTTTTACGAAACCAAGGGTCGCAGTAAATCGAAGTGTCACAGGCAGCGCCCTTGTACTTGACAATAAAGGGAAATATACAGTCTCTTTGTATTGTTTTCCCAGGTTTACAGCTCATAAAAATAGGCGGGAAAGTACTTAGTTTTGATTAAGTTTTCAACAGTTTGTACATCAGTTATTTCAAGCAGTGGGGGTTAGAATGATTACATCGCCATTGTGAAGTCACCTATAGAATATCTGACATTACTGGACATTTGTGTCAAAATATGGTCTGCTTTAGTAATAGCTAATCATCTTCTTCTTATCGTGTCACTAGATTTTTACCAGTGTGGTGAAAGGATTAAAGTGCACCTCAGAGGCTCCTTTCGTGCACAAGTTCACAGTTCCAGCCAAGGCGTGTCTTCAACAAAAATGTTGCCTTTACAACCAACAGTTCCCAAGGAATCTAAGCAGTAAAGAAAATAACTCTATTTTATGGATTTTCCAACGTTATTTAAATTAGACGTAGGTAATTTAGGTATCATAACACAGAGGGCAATAAATCTTACCAATAAATTCGTTGAAAGCAACGCCTCTGAAACGAAGAATATTTCGGAGCATATTGTTGTAGGAGCGGAAACCGAAAAACTGTAATAGTCCTACATAATTTCAGTGTCGAGTTGGCATCGCTCCAATTGTTAAACTGCCTATAATTATGTATGTTAATACGCGCTAGGTGGTTCAGATAACGTCTAACGACTTCCTACGATAAAAATAAAGTTGCGTTGAAATTTCAGTTCCGTTGCAAGTTTATTGTCGAATTGCGTGCGAAGGCTTGCAATCAAGAGTTGCCATCGCCCTTTATACAGACATTGATTTAATTTGCATGCTGATGTGATGAGAACGATAGTAGTATCGAGACGTTTCAATTTACAAGTTATTGGTAAGTAGATACGCGGTAATACCTCAAAGGGTTTGAATGAACAAATTGAGTTCAAAGTTAGTTCTTGTTACATTGTCTTTAGCCTTCATCTTATTTATAAAAATACTAGTTTTACATCCGCGCGCAGCTCCACTCTACCCGGATAAAAAGTAATATGTATTATTCCAGGTCATAAACTACGCGTATTATAAGTTTCAGTCAGATCATTTCTGCCTTTTCAGCGTGATTGATTAACAAACATCGATACATAAATCAACCAAAAGTATGGTTTCATCATCGTATTTGTCTGTCTGACTGTAGATTATAGATGACGCAAAGGTTTATGTACGAGTACCTACAACCTCGGGATACGTTTTTTTTTTTATTATACAGTTTAGACTTGCGTTCATTGTTCACTCTAACAAAAATAATCGGTGTGATAACTAACTGAATCTTTTGTAAATACATCTAAATTTCTCTTTCATTCTATATTATATTGACTAACTCTCTTGATCCTTCTCCCGTTCCTACATAATCCCGTGTTTTTTTTTAATATTAATGGTTTTCCTAATTTTTTTGTAAATGGCAAAATGCGACGCCAAAAAAAAAGTAACTGAACCCGGTTGGTGTCAAATTATATCGTGCAGCAGGATATAATGGAAAGAGAGCATACAAGAGCTTGACCCTATACATCAAAACGTCCAACGATAGCGATATCATGCCATGCACTGTGAAACTTACACGAGCAAAACCAGCTGTTAAAGCGAGATAAACGTATCCCAAGGTTGTGGGTACATTAACATATTTGGCCTTAACATAACGTAACGCAAATACTTTATGAACGAGTCCGAGACAATCTTACTAATATTATAAACGCGAAAGTTTGTAAGAATGTATGGATGTTTGTTTTTTACTCTTTCACGCTGAAATGGCTGAACGGATGTGGATGAAATTTGGGACAGAGATAGATTATAGTCTGGAATAGCACATAGGCTACTTTTGATCCCGGAAAAATTTACGGTTCCCGCGGGATAGATTGTTTTTGTTTTACAAGGTACACGCGGGCGAAGCCGTGGGCGGAAGCTACAGTTATATTATACTATGTAATGTTTATAAATAGTTCCATAGTTTGCTCTATTGTATTAGGATAATCCTGTAAAGATAGATGTTAGCGAGAATAATTTACATTTCCCGTAAAACTTCAAAACGTTATTTTGTTTTGGAATTATTGTTAAAACATTCTTATACAAAAATTATAAAGTACTTAGGTATATATCTTTCCAGTTCCACGGTACAACCACCATGCTCAACTGTTTGTGCCGCATATATAGAGTGTTACCAGACTACTTGCGAAAACTTCAGAGGGTTAAAGTACCCATCAATATAAACACCTTTATATACATACTAGCAACACAAAAACTAGCCCCGGCTTCACACGGGTAGCAAAAGTATCTCTATTTTTTGTATAAAATATATCCTTAGTTACTCAAGTATAATGTAGCACTCTAATGGTGAAAGAATTTTTGAAATCGGTCCAGTAGTTTTTGAGTTTATTCGTTACCAACAAAAATACAAAAATATAAAAATTCAAAACTTTCCTCTTTATAATATTAGTATAGAGTATAGATAATAGATACACATTGCGCAACATAAGGTTTGGACGCTAGCTACGAAGGGTAAGAAATCTCAAACTGTAATTTTGATGTAGGTAATAGCAAGATGTACGAGTAGGTATCCTTTGAAAGTTCGTTTCAACATTCCGAGACAGAAATGTCTGAAGCGTATTAGATTATTATTAAATTTTGAAAGTCACCTTGTATTGATAAATAGTTACAGCATTTGTGGAGATCTGGTGAAGTTTGTTAATAATATGGAGGTCAGAATAACCTTCAACTATATTTAACTGAACAAAAAGAGGGCATGTGCCATCTATATCTATATAAGAGCTTAACCTGCTGACTGACTGACTGATTTATCATCGCCCAGCCGAAACCGCTGAAGCTAGAAAGCTGAAATTTGGAAGGTGGTTTCCTTTTATAACAAAACCACCCACTAAGGCGGGATTTTTGGAAATTCCACCTCTAAGGGGGTGAAAAAGGGTGAAAACGTTTGTATGAAACTTTTTAACGCGTGGAGCGATTTTCATGAAACTTTGTTTGTGCACTGTAAATAAAAAATGAACGAACACGTGTTTCAGGATTTTTCAATATAACCTTCAAAAAGGGGTCAAATGTGGGGTCAATGTTTGTATGAGAACTTTTTAACGGGTGGTGCGATTTGTTTGAAATTCGGTTTATATACATACTTTAAGTGAACAAAGTCGCGAGCGGGACAGCTAGTATATGTATATAAAGATTCAGCGTGCCCCTGCCTACCCTTATGAAACTTCAGGATTAACCTTTTATGTAGGTAGGTACCTTCGGACAAAACCGTAAGGGGAATCTAGTAATGTATATTATACTTAGGTACCTTTTAGTAGTACCATCGTACTAATATTACGTGAAAATTTGTATTTCCATATGTTTTCTACACGATTACGAAAAAACGGCTGTGAATGAAATTTGGGGTACAGATAGTTTAAAACCTGTATTAACCGAGACTGGCATGCAAACAAGACACGTGTGACGTACCTGCATCGTCTGGCTCGCACTGACATGTGCCTGCTATACACGAACTATGTTATCTGCAACTCAGCATACGCTCGGCTTATCTGCCAGTGTAGTATTTACAAAAATACTTTTTCGCTGATCAATATAAATGATGGGCAATTTATTCGCAGTCCGTTTGTATATTGTCGCCAGTTGAGCTTGACAGATGAGAGTGCCGTGTCGTTGCCTGCACAGCAACAAACAAATATGGCCGCGTCACGCTCTCGTAAACGAGCTCAAATATTATCCTTTAACAAATTACCGCATTGTCTGCGTGTAAAAGTGTAAATATTAAATGAAACAATGTTTTGTAGGAGAGGAATCTTCGTTAATGATCCTCCCGGGACCCTAAGTACCTCTCAGGTTCACCTTTACGCATTAATCGCGTCCGCAGAGGAAGGGCCTACTTCCGATCAAAACATTCCAAAATTAATACAATCTTTTCAGTCATTATTACAAAGCCTTTGTTGGAAGATGGTTCTGATTTTATATTCAATTTTGTTTAGAAATTGCTGCGGTGTAGATTTTAATAACGAATTTTCTTTTACGAACGTTCAACTTTCATCATAACTTTCTTGACTCTATAATTTTATTATAAAAGTCAAAATACTCTATAAATAGAACTAAACAAAAATTGACCTATGGGAGTTATTAATGAAAACTTTATTTCAAAAATAATAAGTAGAAAATTATTGAAGCCATTATTGAAATAGTTAACATTATAATAACAAAAGAGACCAATGAATTCGTTTACATATAGCCTCGAGCTAAGTGTTTTGTGAGCGGTTCAAACATTTTAAAAATGCCACGACTTCTTTGTAATAAAATGGAATAAATGTACCAATTTCAGACTGATTAATTTTGGGAGTACACTACAAAAAACACTTAATGTAGTCTAAAGACTTTCTTGTTTCTTCAGAAAGAAAAAATAAAGCAGATTAATCGCGGGACCCCTTATTAACAAAGCAATTGTTACTGGGGCTTAATTTTGAAAACCAACAATGGAAAATAAAAAACTGAGTGGAGTGCGCTGCGTCCTCTAATGAATGAGGAGTAATTTCAGTTAAATAAAAGTGGGAACAATAAAATGCCCATTTTCGAAAACAGTGAGATGAGCAAATTGTCACCGCATCCAATTTATAGACAATGAGAGTGGACTGTTAATATTGGTGTTGCCATTGGGAATAAGTGCTGCGATAACAAAACAATGCTGTTTTTTAAAACGTATCGATACGAGTGTACCTAACTCAATAATTACAATAGTGGCACGCCGGAGTACTGACTGATTACTGCTCTTTCGATTTCCTGAATTAAAAACTGCTTCATTTTCTGAGACTAGATGTTTGTGATTGACTTTTTATTCACATAATGTGGATTAAACCAGATTCTGGTATAATTATTCTCAGGATAATATTATTTCAAATGCAAGTATAATGTAAGTTTACTTACTCTTCGATAATTATTTTTACTATTTATTCTGAGAATGTGCTGAAACTACTTTAGGCGAATCCGCCTTTAATGAAATGAAAAGTGTTATACTTACCTATAATAGGTTCACTTCTATCGTTTGACTCGTTCTTTCAAACCACTGTGTTGAATGGATTGAAGTACGCGTTAGAGACTCCTTCCGTTTCCTAAGTAAGTATGATGTCAGCAATCAGAACACAGAGGATTATTTTATTTTTGTCAAACACTACTTGATATGCATGGGAGGAGTCTATTTCATTTTCCTCGTTGAAAAAGCAATAAATACTTATCAGCTTTATATTGTGCCATCCGTATAGAACATATTGAATAAGAAAACGAGATTTTTTCATTAAGTCCCTCGATTGGTACGAAATATTTCATTTCGATCGAATGATTGGCTCGGGCCCAACAGGCGCGCGGATGCCGACAGGCCGCGTCGTTCCCTATCAGATGTTCGAGGTATATGCTATTTTTCTCCACAAGAATACAAATGTCTTGGCAGATTGTCTACCACGAACTAGTCCAATTTAGATAGCAATTTCGCAACCAATTCGTTTCGTAAGCGGATCAAGAGGGCAACCTTAAATATAGCCATTAAATCGTTTGCGCCGAACCCACATTCGTCTTTTTAATGCTAACTCCTAACATTAACAAATAAGAAACTCTTACCGCTGCTAACTTATCTTCGTAGCGTTCATTATTTATTTATAACAACAACAATCGTTGTAAGAAATGGGGAATTAGCACTGAAACGAGGAAAACGTTCACGACCTCTTAATAAACGGTAATTGTTTTTCTAAACTTGCTAAATAGTAAGGTCGTGTGAGTCAATGGCGGCCGGAGGAATTTGACCTCCGTCATAACCTACAACTTTGAAAGTTGAAACGGACATCTTAACGAACCTGAAGCACGGAAGCCTTCAGGGAAATACTACTACGGTCATATATCTAAATACCGACCTCACAAAATGTTTCTTAACTTCGTTAATCGGTTAGAAGCAGCTAACGCCCAAATACAAACGCCAATTAGCCATTTGAGATCATCTCAACTATTTGAGACCACCCATCTCTTTTTCATCTTTCAAAATCTAATTCAGTTCACGTACTTAATTAAAATTTTTATTTTCAACGTCATAATAAGGTATTCAGGAGTAAACTAGCTATCCCATAAGCGCTTCTGAACCTGGATTCGATAGAATACTGAATAAAAGTTCTGTATTTCATTTCACAGCAGAAAATGAATCACAAAATGATCTAATTTTATACAGCATGCATACCCAAGCCCCGAGTAATTATGAAAAATCTGATAAGCATGTTTTGTGGGTACGGCGTCGCGTCGACCCAAAATAAATGTGTATTCATCAAAAGCTGCCTGCCACCGTGGTGACGCAATGATAAGGAACTTTCTGTGCATAAATGAAAGGCCCCTCTGTATATGAAATGTTTTGAATGAGAATTTCGTTGACATGTGTGAGGTCTAACGAGCGAAGTTGTGACGCGATTGAAACTGGGGACCGATAGCCATCTTACCCTTTCATCGAATGACCTCTTCGCCCACATATACTCGATGTTGTTATAAAATACCTTAATTAAATTATAGTTGGGTCCGAGCGATGGGACGGCTAGTCATGCTTGTGTCGTGGAAGCTGATAAGACCTTAATTACGTTGAATGTGTCCTGAAATTCATGTTAGACTTCGTGTCAATTTGATAGTTTTCGCTTAATTAATTTGTAGCATCTATGTAAGTAGATTGATTTTAGTACTGATTGAAGAAGAAAAAGAAGTACTGTTGGGTATTTCTAGTAAAATTAATTTATACATCGACCGCCTTTTCCAAACTTTTTGAGAACCTAATAACAAAGTTTTTAATGTACCTGTACTTACCAACTTAATTTTATTTTGGCTTTTGTTGTTATTTAAAAAGTTCTTATAATTCAAACAGTCACAACAGAGGATGTGAAAGCATTTTTAGAATTGTTTGAAGATTTTATTGACATTGCACATTTGCTCAAACATCGAAGACAAGCGTATGCTTGATATTCCCGCTCAAACTAAGATTCGATATCCGATCGAGCAGTAAGCTAGCTACCGTCGGCAAAGCAAACTCGTGCTACGTGATGTACATAAACCCGCGATCAACCGAACTTAGCCGGACAGAACAAACTTAGCACATAGAAGTGACACTGAAATCATCGGTGAATCATATGCGAGTGACATCTTAAATGGGATATTATAAATTAAAACAGCAAGAAGCAGCTCGTAAGTGTTATTGCGCCACGTTTAACTTTATCTTCGAAATGTTATAATTTTCGCAACGTTGCAGCGTTGGAAGAATGTAATGATGACGAAAATGATTCATCTGCACACAGAAATTGAAATAGTACATACACATATTTCATAATACTACTCAGAAAACACACTTTTAAAGGAAAACCCAATAAAATAATATAAGCTAGCATACGTGTCTATGTTCATTTAATTTTTTTTTTTTTGTAAATGACATAAAATAATGTGTGCGGAGTTCTAGATATTATTATAATATTATTTTCCCTTAACAGGTTGCCAAACAGCTTTATATGCAACCAGCAACTTATCTGCCCAATTTATACGGCGAATAATTATACGGTAATAATTAAACGGCCCGCATCAAAACTGTTGGGTGCCTAGGGAGTTCCACTTCTAAGCGCAAATATCATTATTTCTTTCCCAAACCACCCAGGACATATTGGTCACGTTTCCACCTACTGCTTTTATTATCTCTATGTCGTCGCTTTTAATTTTGCGCCGAAGTTAATCACCGGTAAGCCGACGGACTGTCGTATTATTCGTTATTGCTTTCTCTCCTGCTGATGACCGAAGCGTTGATTGCAAACTACGAGTTGATTAAAATACGAGGGGATTTATTTGAGTACTTTTATTTAATGGCGTTATCTGACCACTCATACTGAGAACTGATATTTATAATATAAAGGGCTGTCCCAAGGTTATGCAGTTTTCGGGATAAAAAGCCTATTTGTACAGAGTATATCTAAGTTATTAACAAATATAATTTACGTACTATATGGGTCCGAAATAACTAGTGACACAATAAATAGATAACTATATTTCATCCAGAGTTAATAACGGACAAACTTTTGCATTTATAATATTAGTGAAGAATATTATATAATAAATTGTAGTAACTGTAATGTCTGTTTTATCATAAATCTAACTAAACTGTTTTCCCAAAACCATAGCCATTTCTATATACTCGTATTTAGAGAAAATATGGGAAAGAATAATAGCAAAATGTCAGTCAAAAGAACTCTCACGCCCGTTTTCCTGAAGGAGCTACAAGCCAATGTCCATTAGTTTATTCCTCCAAATGACGCTACTTCTAGCTATTTATTGTAACGGTATCTCTTACAAGGCTTTTACTATACACTCATCACGCTGGCTACTTTACCATTGGTTACTGGTTAACTGTCCTCTAAAGAGTTATAAGAGTTATAAGAGTCATAGCCCGCAATGTGACAAAGAAAAAACCGGAGTGCCTCCCGTGGTAGTAATAAATGGCAGAGGCATCATAAGTGGTCATAGAAATAGGTATATTGTCAATACAAAATGATCAAAACAAATTTATGACTAGTCATTCACAAGTATAGTAGATAATTTGTATCAAAAATCTATGTGGATGTAAACGAGAGGTTGAAGTACAATAGTCTAGGCTGACTACATACCCCCCCCCCCCCCCAGGGTTGCCCGCCTTGTCGTGGCGGGGGGGCTTAGTAACCGTGGACTGGTCACCCACGGTGAAGCTAAGAGGCAACCAACCAGGGCCGGCCTGTTTGGGTCGCCGGCTGGCCCGAGAGGGGGGCGCTCCCAGCGGGCTGAGCAGGTCCGCTGCGGACGCGCGTGGAGAGGGGACCGCAGAAGAAGAGGAGTGCTGGTATTGCGGTGCGCCGTTCTCCCTATCTTCTGCGACCGTGGAGTGCTGGGGCCGCAGAGGAAGAGACATGTCGGTATATCGGTGCGCCGCTTGTCCTATCCTCTGCGGCCGAGGTGTGGTAGATGGCAGAGCCACGGACCTGATCTGCCACCGGGTACCAGTTATCTGGTATCCGTGGCCTCCTTGTAGCAGACTCAGGGGGAGTCTGCTACAGTACTGGTGGAGGCCGGGGAGGGAGGCGCGCCTTACCATCTGGTGCGCCCATCGTGGAGGGCCTTCGGGCTTCCGGGATGGAGCCGCTTGTAGGCGGCTACCGCCGGCGGGACGCGGATGTATGCGAGAGCGTTCCCGTGGCTCCGTCACTAGGCGGCGAGGCGGAAGATGGGGGGTTTTTAGTGGGTATACCGTGGGTCTCATTAGCCTATACGGGGAGTCCCACATAACTAGTCGGGTGCCCCCTGCGGCCGGGTGGTATGCGTAATGCATTTCTCCCCCGGAAAAAAAAAAAAAGGAAAAAAAAGGGGAAAAAAAAAAAAAAAAAAAAAAAAGGCAGACTACATAAACTTAGGTACTTTACGTTATTAGTATAGTATTATTGAATTTTTTACCTTTTTTTATTTTTCTGGTCATTTAAACTTGTATTCACTAAGCAAGGTATTTTATTTTCATTTTGTTGTCTATTCTAAAGCATTTCAGCCCCTACTGCTCCGAGAGTTAATAAATGTTTATTAGCACGTTGAACGCTGTACGTCACGACCAGTGCAGTATAAGGCCGGCTTTAAACGGAAGGTTTTCATCAAATAGAATCACGCAACGAGCAATTATGCAGTTTTTAAAGCAGTACTGCTGAGTCGATGGAGTCGTTGGAGTCGATCTTTTGGCTGTGAAATGAAGGAAAAGAGTATTATAATCTTAAAACTTGTTGGTGCACGACCAGGTTTGAACCCGTACCTTTGGATGGTAAGGCAGAGGTGCTACAACACCACGCTCTTTTTTTAGAATTTGCTAATATAGAATTATCATTACAGCGTATATTTTTACCCACGTACTCAGGAAGCTAGAGTGCCTGGATATGTTTAGGCTTGCCCAGTAGGTACTGGGATACTGAGTTAGCTCTGCAAGTATTGACCATGTTTTGCCTGTGGGAACGATGGACTAAGCTGAGTGGGACGATGTGAGTACGTACTTTATACACGACTATTTTGAAAATGAGAAGCTAACGGCTAATTTTTAATCGTCGAAACATGTACTTGCCTATCTGTTACCTTTTGTTACATAATTATTAGTTTTTTTTGTGGGTAGATACCAAAAATCACCTAAGTCGAAGGAAATGTTAGTACTAGTGTCTACTTATTTTAAAAATATCTTTAAAACCTTACCTACCTCTAAAAGTACCATTGTAAAAGTAAAAGGCTTTACAAAAATACATTCAGTCCCGAAAAAAATATTTGGCTGGCTCTACCTGGAACGAATAAAAAATACATTATGCAAAAATACACATTGTTTTTTGGTACAAAAATTACAATTCTGTATAAAACATTTATGTTTAAAACGTTATATAACTACTCGTACTCGTATATTATGATAAAAAACCTGCGTTACTTAATCTTCTCAAATAATATAACAGATTGTTTCAGTGTGCAGGTACATTTAGCACATGTTCAAACAAGACACGGTGGAATGACCATCGTAACATGTTTCAGAGCTGTAAAATTAAGCTATAAAATAAATTTAATATAAATCCAAGGGAAGCGACACATAAAATTGAAGTAAATCACCGAAAGTCACCCGTTGGAGACGTTTACAGCCTTCAAGGAGGCTTCGAGGCCTGTTAGCTTGGACATAGAATAAATAATAGTAGGTTGGTTACAGAGACGAACCAATCTCTGGACCACACATTTTGCGTCACAACTAGCATCAGTCAAATATTTACTTGTACAAAAAGATTGCTACACGAACACAGCTCATGCTTAATTATTACTAAGCTCTGTTCGTTTTATTCCGACTATAACGATAGAAATTCACTATGCTGTAACATTTGGTATTGTTTTAGGCTTTGCATGATATTATCATTTCCAGCCAAATGTGGTCCATGAATTGTTATGCTTTAGTGGGTTGCGGATGCGACGGTGCCACTCCAAACGAAATATAACGACCTATTTACAAACGCGTGCAGTTAACACACCTACAAATGCTTACACCCACATAAAAAAGATTTATGAGAGCATTATACAAGTGCTAGAGCCTAGACCCTTGGAAAATAAGCATAAATATTTTTTTATATATAAGGCAAATAGAAATTTAAATGTACCTACAAAATGAAAGGCTGGTTGGTTGACTATTGTTAAACATAATCCCATCTGAATTTACGATGCGTATGATTAAAATCACTAGTCAGCATGTAATGACAGGAGGCAAGCTCAAAGTCACTGATAGAAAACATGATAAGATTTTTTTAATTATACAAATACCATATTCTGTGTCTGTTTAAATCAACTTGTTAAATGTCATTTTTTACATTTGAATAAAACTCTATGCAATTTAATATTGCTAGAAGAACTTTATTATTTTTCCAACTTCAATATAATCATAGCAAAGTATTCGCGTGATTCAACAAAGGTTAAAATACTTTGTTCTATGTTCCTTTTCTTAACAAATCGTATACAATATAAATTCATCAAAGACGAGTTACGAATACCTAAAAAGTATAATATACTACTTACCTCAGTATACCTGTATAGCTCGTACCTATCTAGTACATAGGTATACCTAATGTATTCATTCTTCTACAAACTTATTTGCATACTTTGGTCGACTTGAAAAGTTTTTCGCTCGATGGAATTTCGTAAGTAAAATTATGAAGTTATAGTCAATAATGAGCTAATAACATTTGAATTTCTTCAACAGACTTCAATTTTACCAAGAAGGCTCGTACGAATAATACCGAATCTAGTACCAAGTAAAATAACGAGTGTAAATACAAAAATAATAATAAAATAGTCGGGGTACTAACGTAGACTTTGAAGCCAATGAAGCTTACATTGTTTTTTACTTCTTATTTTGCACAGCTTTTATTTACCTCAAGCAACTCAGCACTTTAACGCTTCAGGCCAGACTAAGCTGTCAAGTCTAGGTAAAACAGAGGCTAAGCTTTTAAGTGACCTTAAAACTTTCTCGCTTGGCCACTAATTCAACGAACTCACGCTCTATGTAATAACCAGTACGGCATTAATTTACTTCGCGAATCGAGCAGAAAATAGGCAGTTAATTTCTGCGGGCTGACGTCATCGCAATTCGGACCAGAACAAAATATATTGTCACGTTATTATTTTGGGTGTTTGCAGCACTAAGCCAGACATATGGGCCATTCGCCGACAGAATCGGGTGAAATGGTACATGTTATTCATGAGTTGCACATTAATAAACGCTACATTGCGCAGTTATGTCCAAAATTAACGTTACATAAATTTATCTAAAAAGAACAGGCTGATTGGTTAGCACGTGCAATCTCGGACTGGGGTTTACCTGGAGTTAGCACATAAAATTCACCTAGCATGTAAGATGTTTCAAAGTGATCCTTGCGATTTTATTGAATAAATATATTTTGACTTTGATTTTGACTTCAATATATTAGGTACAGCAATCACTCGGAATTCTTTGGCGAGTCGCTCGAGAGAACTGCTACATTGTGAACCTGATTATTTTTTGGAATGAGGATCGGTCGATCCAGACCTATCAGACGCGAACATTCAACAATTCCTGAGATTGGAGCGGAAATTCATTCACCGTCCGATTTATTTAAGAGGGTTCCATAAAGATTAAGAATTTGCTGCGACAGCGAAACGTGAAAATGAGAAAGCTACGAGTAGGAGTTTATTCAAAGTTATTTTATATTCATGTCCACATTGAACCTGGGTTGTTCATTTCTACACAAAAGTCCCGCTGGTGGGCATGACGTCATTCATTCCCAGGCTTGCATCATAAATTTGTGTCCCATTGTTTTTTTCAGCGACCAACAGGTTCAGTAACCTATTGTTGGGACGAACAATGGACTGAGATATGCGATTTTTAAGTGCAACGGCTGGATTTTCTTGTAAGTAGACCGACGCTGAAAAAATATTGCATCTTTAAAGGCAGTCTGTGGAATTTCCATCCAAGGATTAGTACGGGCTGAATACTGTTTAGTAAATTTCTCTCAAAGCTTTGCGGCACAACTAGCGTTCGTTTTACTTAAGAAAGGATTAGTCAGACTTAACAAAAATATTTGGATGAAAATATTTTTTCTTATTTAAAGTTATCTTAAACGCAGTCTGATTTATTTGTAAAACTAGGTACGAAATTGTACTTTTATGGCAAAAATTCTGGGTGAACCCCTGAACCCAGAATCACTTGTCATAAAACTACAATTTTACAGTGCCATAAAAAACGAAACATCACTATAGTTCGTTTAATCTGTATTACATTTGTAGTCAATAAAACAAAAACATAAAAATAATACCTACAAGCAACTGTAACTCAGTCACGTAATTGTTTTCATAAATCTCCCACTAATACGTATTCTGTGTGTTTACTGCCCTAAACCATAACAAAATGACCTATATCGCAGAGCCTTATTCTCGAGATAATTGCGTTTTATGAAGCAATTTACCCTTGCGATGTCGTAAAAATGTTTATTTTATCACACCTATTCCATTTTAGCGTAATCTGTGGAAAAGTTTGATGCAAGGTGAGAGTGAGGTAAATAAGAGTAACCTAAGTAACTTCACAGAATAAAGATTCGATTACACGTGAGACGTGTGTGGCTAAAGCCTTTCAGTGAAGCGAATGCGACTGCAACCCGAAACTACTCGCAGCTCGCAGTACACTTGTGCACTTGCGGTCTGGTACGGTTATACGAACTAGGGTGCGTTTCCATTGGTGCGGAGCGGACAGGAGAATCGTTTCTGAATGGCAGATCGTTTCGTTGCAATTTTGTCACGTACGTGATATAAAAATAATTTTCCTGCAAAACTTAAAAAATATTGTTTTATAATATCCCCTATTATTGCCAAGCGCTACAATCCTCGAACCAAAAAGGCATTTTAATGGAAACTAGCGGATTTTCCCGCAACTTTGTGCGCGAAATATGCATCGTGCCAACCCTGGATTTTTTAGTTTTTCAATTCGATATCTTCAGGTTTTCAGCATTTGAACGATAACTACATGGATTTTTCCATTTTAACACAATTTTTACTACTTCATTATGAAAATGCATTTAAATGGTAGAACCAATCAAGCATGGTACAGTAGACTTAATCAACGGGTCTGACCAGGCTTTTGTTCAAAAATCAGCAATGTAAGATACCTATTATACACCTAACCACATCATAAATATAATTAGATACTATTGCTCCTATAGCTTCGTGTGGGAACCCAGTGAGACCCTCACATTAATATATTTTATTGCGTCGGGTGAATGTTATTAGTTTTTATGTTTACGGTCAGAAATGGCTATACCACTTTACACGACTGATGTATTAAAAAAGCATCATGAATTCAATATCTTCGCATAATAATATTTTCAGCATGGTTGTTTGGCCCTGTGGCACCGCATCACTAGTCTCAACATTATCGCTAACGTATGAAAAATAACATAATGTATTACGAGTATATCTGTTTATTTTGTTAGCTATATATACTACTTTTATTCCACAATTTTTGAAATATGGGTATAAGTGGTCCTATATGAAATGTCCACTATTCTTCTTCCTGCCCTTTTCTCAAGCTATGCTTGGTCGGCAAAACACGTTTTCTTCCTCCATTTCCCTCGATCATCCGTCATCTCAGTACTAACACCTTTCTTATTCATATCATCTTTCACCAGTCCATCCATCTTTTCTATGGTCTACCTCTACCCCTATATCCATCCACATTCAAACCTAATACCTTTCTCGTCAATGTTATTCATCTCTTCTCATAACATGCCCATACCACGCTAACCTATTACTCCTCATCTTTTCCGTCACCTGTGCCACTTATATTTGAAAAAGCATCGCAAGGAACATTTTAGTCTAATCTTATTTACAAGTTCCAAAGTAAGGTAAGTAAGGGTAAATACACCTATATAGGCAATTTGGAGGTCATCAAGTCGCCGCAGGGCCTAGGCACTTCGAAGGCCCCGGGGCTAATGCCAGTTGGGAAACTACGTATAATAGAACTAGACTCTAAATTAAGTTTAGACAGGACCTTTATCAACACTCGACCTGTGTTTGTTCACTACGGTAATTTAATGGGTCAAATAAATATTCTTCGCGAATAACATTATGTATGATATGTAACTAGAAGGAATCCCCGTGACTTCGCCCGCGTTACTTTTTTAATATACATTTCAACTTCCCGCTGCATCTCGTAAAGAATGTATTTAATAAAAAAATCTCTTCTACGAACCAAGACTGACATACCTACTGTGAGTGTGAGTCTGGACTTTGATTCTTATAATCATAGGATGTATATGCTATATGAATATCACCAATGGTTTTCCATTCAAGCAAATTATTGAATCAAATGCTTGTAAGAAAATTGTAGGAAATTCGCTGCTTGGTCAACTCCACACGTATTGACCTTGTCTTTCCTGTGGATAAGGCCACACAAGCTTATATGATGTATACTAAGCTTAGATGAAGATACGGTATAGCATTATACAGTATAGATACTGAGCGAGCTTACTCTATCTAAAATCCATGTCCCTGACACTACAACGTCTTACTTTGAACTTTTTACATACATACAGCAACTTGTTACTGCATAAATGGTATCTAAGATAAATGCCAAAGTCTATTTACTTTTTTGTGATGTAGAACTCCATTTCACAAAATGCGTTTCATTTTTGGAGAGCTTACAATTTAAATTGAAGTTGGTGGTTGATGGTTTTATTTTACAGTCTTATAAAATACGTGAATAATTGCGTTCTGTATCATGTCAATGACATGAATGTCACCCTAGGGTTTTTCTTTCATTGAACAGATTTTATCCTCGTAAATTAGTTTTGAAACTATGTCGAAATTCACTTAATTTATAGTGAACAAACTAAATTTTCTCAATATTAATACTTACGTTTTAAATGGCTACGATTGATGACATGAAATACAACGGTATTTTATCGCAAACCACTTAATTAAAAAAAACTATTAGTTATAATAACAGCAGTGTATAGAATAACAAATTGCAAAACAGTGGTTAAAATTACACACTCCGCTTCCACGCCATGCCGCTGTGTAGGTAATAACTGGTTGCAACTGAACAAAGCACACTGTAGTCATCTCCACATTATATTCCCTGGTATCAAACTGAGATAATGATAGTCTGATGTTCAGCTCACCCTAAAATGAAAGCGCTAGTCTCCAGCGGGCTAAACCACAACGTTACATTTTACCAACAATATACAACGCGAGAGCGGTCCAAAACTTAGTTACGTCACCACATGGCCACAGCAGTAGTTAGGCACAGATGGATCTAAAGGTTTGGACGGCATATGAACACTTGTTGAAAAACAATTAATTATTTTTCCACACTATAAATTAGAGTTCAATAATATCATCATCATCATCGCCATCATCTTCCTGCCCTTTTATGTAGGGTTGACACAACATGTGATCTGCCATTTCCCTCTATCATTCGTCACCTCAGTACTTACTCTTTTCCTACCCATGTCATCTTTCACACAGTGGACTGTGTGAAAGATGTTCCTTCTTTTCTTTGGTCTATCCAAACTAAATAAAACAATATGTCCTTTTTTTAACCTATTTCTTCCCATTGCTGGGAAAAGATCTCCAAGGTCTTAGTACACTAAAATGAAAGTACCGTGACAGTCAAACTAAGGGAGTTTTAGAAAATGTAAGACAAAATCCACGAGATATCAGGTACTACTCTCTCTGTATGATACTTACTCGTGTGCAACTCACAGTTGCCGCTCGCAGATTTAATAGCAGTTTGAACAATTCACGCGTGACCGTTCTGACCATAAAGTTTGCTGTGCGAACATTACACGGGTCAAAGTGGGGATTACAAGATTATTGCACAAAAAGTTGTGCAAAGACTTTATCTGATCCCCAAATTAGAAAACTAGAGTCAAAACGGAAAATGGAGAGGGTTATCGCTTTATTCGCATACAAAGAAAGCCTTCTATCAGCGTTCGTATGAACCTTCAGGATCCTATTGATAATAATGAATTGTACCGCACACTCGATGACTCGAGCACATAATTAAGTGATCCCTTTGCACCATTTTTACGATTTAGCACTCTGTTACAACATGATTATGCTTCAGAATTCTATGTTTCTTCAATTAACACACTAAAAACCCTAAAATAATAAAAATATGTCCTACATACACGAGTGTTCTAGATGCATTATCGGAAAAATTATTACACACATCATTCGATAAAAAGCACCGGTAACTGAACACTTTTTTGCTCGTTTTGCAACTTGTCAGTTCCTATATGAAGCGCAAAAGTTACTCGTTTTGTTTCCATCAACTCGTTACTTCTCCTAAGAGTCGGCATTTAGTACCCACAGCACCAATTTCCGACGTTATCAAATTACTAAAAACATTATTATGAGAGCTCTGCTTCCTAGATCGTGCAACTATGAACTTTTCTATGTCAAAATATTTTTGTACTCTATACCAGTACTCTCAAATGATAAAATAAAACATAGTGACGAAACCGGTATAATTTAGAACCTATAAAAAGAAGAAGAAGAAGAACCTAAAAGTTTGAAGACATTTCAGTTAAGTACTCGAAACATCTTAATCCTTTCACCAACTGGTTCGAATGAAATTATTCTTATTGTAGTGTCCCACTGTAAGGAAAAGGCCTCCCTTCCTTCTCGCCAATCATCACGGATTCGGGCTACCATAGACCATAGTGAAAGAAATAGGAAAAAAATAAATTAGCAGAAGTATTAGGTACTAAAAAAGACCATAGTAAACACTTATAAACCTTCAAAGTTTCGAGTGATTTAATAAGAAAAATCAAGGCTTCAAATCTTCTAAACTTACAAACCCTCGTATAGAGGTAGTAAACTGCAGTATAATTAAAGTTTATGTAGGCTAGCTAGCTGCAGCAAGTTACGACAAGACAGTTCGCCGTATAACATGTCGTATGACAACAGGCAATCTGCTCTACAGGGTGGAACATAGTCTTCAGGCTATCCGAAGATGGCATTCATAGAATAGAAGATGATGCTAGTCTACGAGTATATACAAATATTATTATTTATTAAATTATATATTATACTAGTTGTCCCGGCAAACTTCGTACCGCCTTTTACATTGCTTAGACAACAGTGAGTGATTATAATTTAATATGAACTTTATTGAATAGTAATAAAGTTTAAATTGACTCTACATTTTATTTAGAAAACGTTTGTATGGGAAATAGAAAAGGGCTATTTTTAGGGTTTTCCCGGCAGTTATTCGAATTTTTCATACCTTTTAAACCTTTCTTAAACCTCCACGAACATTTCAAGACCAAGATAAGATAAATCCGTTTAGCCGTTCTCGAGTTTTAGCGAGACTAACGAACAGCAATTCATTTATATATATATAGATAGATATTTATTAAATTAAAATAAAAAAATACTGCCTCTAAAATTAAGAAAATAGGGAATAACTTATTGTTTGTCCAAAATATTGAGGTAATATTCGAAGTCGGTTTTGAAGTTAAGTCTGTTATGATGCCAAAGGGTTACATTATATTATCGAAAATCGCTTCACTGTGAAATTGAACACACTCCGCTAAATCGTGTGCCATCCTGTAGCTCTAGACATTCTAGATAAATCCATTTTATAGATATCTTATAAAAGACCGTACCTTGCCGGAACAAATTTTTAAGGAGGTAACATTAACTTCCAGGAAAGTAGGATTTCTCTAAGTAATCCTTCTGAGAAATGTTTACTATTATATTTTTGATATTCATGATCTATATAAAGAGGCACTAAATTTCTGAAAGGGATCACTTTCAGGATAAAAACAGTTTTATTTCGAGTTTTTCCTCATTAAATGTATGTATAAAAGTCGTCAGTCAGAGCGCTGGTGGTGTAGTGGTAGCACCCCTGCCTCACGATCCGAAGGTCGTGGGTTCAAACCTGGTCGTGCACCTATGAGTTTTTCCACTCGAAAAATTTATGTGCGCAATGCCAGTGCTCTTAAACGGTGAAGGAAAACATCGTGAGGAAACCGGCATACCCTAGAACCAAAAATTCGAAGGTATGTGTCATAGGTTAGTATTCTTATAAGCGGCGATGGGCTTGCAACCTGTCACGTACGGAATACTAACTACTGTGCAAAATGTGGGCATGTACCAAATGTCATGTTTGGACTTGCCTATGACTACCCTCTTTAGATATCCTCAAAGATCTAAGTAACTAAAGATCTGAGGAGATATCTACCGATCCTGGGGATTACAGTCGTGATCATATATTATATATTATTATTATTATAAAAGTCATCATTTAATTAATTTAAGATTTTACTTCTATTATAATGAAAATAACTCAAAAGTAGATTCAGTCTTGCCCATAGATTTAGCCATTCTACATAAACAAAGTTTATAATATCCGTATTCGCGCTGTCCTTTATGTAGCGAGTCTGGCGAGCAGAGCGAGGGCCGGCAATGCAATTGTACCGTTTATGGTCGTCCCCCTCCATATAACACGAAACTATGGAACTATCCTATATACAATACGCCATTGTCCCCGCTACGTCCGAAATTTATCATTTCACCACTTTAGTGTCGCCTTTAGGATAAAGTAACGCCTCTTTTGGTACAGAATTGGCGACTTGGATTGCATCTCGTGGGATTTACTACTTGGCTCGGCTCGCGAGACCTAATATCTACATGCATATTGGTTTCTGTTTGTGTAATAATGTTGTTTTCGTTCTGCTGCGATTGGGTTTTGCTATTTCGGAAAACTCAATCTTAAGGAAAAACTGTTTTTAGATAAAAAAAAACACGCGCACGCCGCACGGCTTACAACTATAGCAAAAAGTGTCGTTACAACTTTTCGTGAAATTTTTTTCCGTCTAGCCCTCTTTCACAACGCGCGATAAAGAACTTCGTTCCAAAAATAAATATATGAAAATAATATCTCAAAACATGATGGAATTATTGTAAAGGATAAGAGAATTTGGAAAACCACTTTCTCTTTGATAATCTTTATGCATTTTTAAGGTTCTAATGTGGGCGGGAACGAATTTGAGAACCGCGGTTAGTAAAATTGCTACGGCGTAGAAGTTGTAAGCTACGCCGTAGCACAGAAAATTATTCAATTTTAGACTCTATTTGAGCATTCATAAATATGACATTCGAACTATCAGCAACAACTTATATCCTGTAATGTATCGTTAAAGAGAAAATACTCAGATTTAACCATGATACATTCATGCACTTCTGACTATTATCTTATCACTTGCTTAGGACACAGGAAAGGGATAAGCAACTTTATATTGACATGATCACAACTGTAACCCCCAGGCTCGGTATATATCTCCTCAAATCTCTTGTGACTTAGATCTTTGAGTACTTATATCAAAAGAGGGTAATCAGAGGCACGTCCGGACATGACATTTGGCACATGCCCACATTTTGCATAGTAGTTAGTATTCCGTACGTGACAGGTTGCAAGCCCATCACCGCTTATATGAATACTAACATATGACACACACCTTCGATTTTTTGGTTCTAGGTTATGGCGGTTTCCTCACGATGTTTTCCGTCACCGATTAAGAGCACTGTCATTGCGCACTTAATTTTCTCTCATTGGTGCACTCTCAAGTTTGAACCCACAACCTTCGGATCGTGAGGCAGGGGTGCTACCACTACACCACCAGTGTATCTCTACCAATTTAATTTACCAATACCAACTTACTCAAAGGGAACACTAATAGTAATCCGATGATCGTATTCAAGATTCCCAAATAGACATCATTAGTAATCCACTTACAATAATTAAGGCTAAGCGACAACCAAACCAATCGCGTCGAGAAATCCAAAACAATTCCATTTGAGTTCTTCAATTTTATTTAATCCCGGCAAGTCGCGATCTGCGGGACTCGAGTAATTTCCTGGCGGGTCGGGAGGGGGGGAGTGACGGAGGCGACTGAAAAACGAGAATTACACCATTCGCTAATTGCTGCAATCAGTTTAATGTAGTCGACGAGAGCTGAGTGGGATTCCGATTCCCATAAACAACTCCACTTAATGAAATAGTGATTTCTTACTATTATTATTATTTTAGTATTTGACTTTAGTGACCTGTCAATAGTCCGATACTTTGATTGAGTGGAAATGACGTGAAATAGAATTTACGTTTCCATATTTAATATTTAATATCTTTCAATGAGCAATTCTTGTTCAAATATATAATCTGAATCTCGGAAACGGCTCTAACGATTTTCATGAAATTTAGTATGGCGGCGGCGATAAATCGATCTACCTAGATTTCATTTTCCAAAAAACACGATTTACCAAAAAAAAATGAGCAAAGCTCGGTCATCCAGGTACTGAGGTATAATTCAAAATTCATGTTTTTTTTATCTGCTAGACCGGCTGTTTGATTGTTGCACTGTGACATTTGAATTCGGTCAATCTAAATTAGAATAGAATATAAATTATTGTAAACACACAACAATTACAAAATAATGAATAATTGGGGTCTTAATGCTAAAAATAATCTCACCCAGGCAACCGATTTTCCAAAATTCGCATCAATTAGATGTCCTCAGTTGAAAATAGGAGCAAAATTTAAAAAATGGGTCGAACCGTGTTTGAAAAATTGTGGGTTGAAACAAAAAGCATTGATAATTTTTCAGTTTGGTATCGCTGAGCTATTTGCCAACTGAAATATTTTGATCGTCACAAATCTGTAGAGATAATAGCTGAGGTCAGTGGTTTTAGTGGCGCCTTTTTCTTTTCATAAAATACGAAACAATTACTAAACGTTCTGACTGTTGTAACAATAAAACATTTCTTATAAAACCTTCTATCGGTAAAGGGATTTTAAATTGATTATGTCTCGCTGGTCCATTTGTGCCGGAAGTCCTTTGATGGCGTATACCAGCCAGTACACTCCAATTTCCGCCTTAAGTTTCTTTGAAGCTGTACAGGAAGCAAGATCGATCACACATCGTTATGTTGCCAGGATTTGACCAAACTATAATAAACTATTTTATATAAATTTTAACAAAGTCCTCTATGGAATACTTTGTGGCATTGTCATTATTGCAAATATCAATTATTATTTACTATCTTTATCGTCATCATCATCATCATCATCATTTTCAGCCTGTGTCTTCCCACTGCTGGGTATAGGGTTCCTCCATTTTGTGCCATATAGATCTTGATACGGCGGATCGCATCCAGGACTTTCCCCCTATCTTTTCAACGTCATCGACCCATCTGACAGATGGTCTGCCGGCGTTTCGGAGATATCTATATGTATCTCTATAGAGAAAATAAATTAAGGTTACACCAACTACAGACCTACACTACAGAACAACAGAATTCAAGTCACAGATCGCAGGAAATGTATGCAAAAAGCTGGCAACGTTACCTCGTTGGATAGCTATACTGACTGAAGTAAGCAACAGACCTTTGATCATTGGTCTCCGTCTACCAGTCTTTCGGATAACCATAAGTATCCATCATTTATATTAAACATTATTTATTATATTTGCTAATAACCAATGTGTTGTGCGTCACAGATGAATAGTTGAATATTATGATACTCATTAGAGACTCATTAATCCATTTGTCTATGTGACTGTATTGCGAAGATATACATATTTATTATGAAATACAATCCGTAACACGAATAAATAGTATAGTATTTATCAGCTGAATAACAAATAGCGCGTGTCA
Source organism: Cosmorhoe ocellata (assembly GCA_963675405.1). Lineage (NCBI taxonomy): Eukaryota > Metazoa > Arthropoda > Insecta > Lepidoptera > Geometridae > Cosmorhoe > Cosmorhoe ocellata. Next base: position 7,588,333 of record OY776250.1, on the reverse strand, counting down.
TTGTGTGGGCTGTGGCCAAATGCTATGGCGATTAATTTGGATGCTCAATGGTGGGCGTAGGAAGTTATGATGAAATTCCAGGTTGAAACTCTCAAGGTTGTTAATTATTGTAACATATGATAAAATAGTTCACCACAAATATAAACTCGATCGATTGTTAAAACACAGCTTAATTATATTTAAAACTCGATCGATTGTTAAAACACAGCTTAATTATATTTAATGCTTCTCGTTTTAACCCACATTTTTTCAACCCAGTCATTATTTTTCTCGATTTCATTCATTTTTTTCCGACTATTGAGAAAGTCAACGAGAAATATTGGGTTTATCCACCACGCACACCAAATTTGAGTTTTGAAATAGCTGGGATACCACAAGCTCTAAACAACAAGCCTGAAACTTTGACGTTTTTGAAACATAATGGTTTGTAAGAGCTAGTAGTAAGGCCCCAGTTTTTGGTTTCTGCACAATGTTTTTCTTTACCTCTAAGAACCGGATCAACGTTCATTAAGTCTGCCAAAGTGCCGAATGACTCAAAATTACAAAAATAATACTTTTCAAATCGAGTAAATTTCAAACACGAATGCCCTATGTAGAAGTCCAATAGAGTATGTTTATTGCCTAACTAGGTCGGGATGAGAATTGGTTCCAAATGGGTATGCCTAGGGGAGCTAATTGGCCAATAGGGTATTTCTAGCACGAGTTAGAACATTCTTGAGTTCTTGATCGTACTCGAGTCAGTCTCAAAAGTAAAATATTGCCCAATAATTTGAATACTTTTGTCATCATTTTCATGATTTGAATGTAAAATTTGATTCAAGCTTAAGTATGGTTTTGGAATAAGCGTCAAAATATTCAATTTAGAACAGAAATTGTAGAAGAAATTCAACATTTTAAGGTGACTGGCCATACTGACGTCAGGATGGCCGGTCACTGCGTCGTAGACCATGTTCGGTGTGGAATTGCTGATAGCTTTATATGCCAATAATTGCTTCCTAATTGCTTCTCAGGTGTATAATGAGCTGTATCTAACATTTCATTGTGTTTACAGTAAACAAAGAATATGAGTATTGTTCGTATGTAATATATAACATTAGGTACACCAGCTCACTGAAATAACAAGGAAGTCTTGCACGGATGGCTCATTGCGCGCAGTTCAAGTAGCACCGAGCGGCGGAACAATAAAACGTGGATTTTTAAGGCTGTTGAGAACAAATTGCGACGGAGCATTCGCAGTCAGATGCGCCCCTACCACGGGAAATCAAAACTTCCATTGTTAGCGCGCCTATTGTTGGTACACGAATATGAGATACCACTTCGCTTTACAATTGCAATACAAATTGTGACTCTTTGTTTGCTGTATCTGCTGTGTATAACTGCACTATGAAGGGTAATGTCACAGGCAGCGCATTCAGCGATTCACGTGAGTTGACGAGTTGTTGGTGCGAGTTGCGTACGATCCTGTTCATTATTTCGCCAATTTTAATTTACTGACTATGGTTGACAAACAACGGATTCAAACGATCTCACATTTGATCTCACTTAAATGCGTTAGTAATCTAAAGAGTACTGACGCTAAATACTACCAATGTGATAGTGCTGAAACTGATATGATCTACCCTATTGCTTTCGTGCTTCGATTATCCAAAATTCAAATTTCCAAGGCTTATCTTATTTTTAGTCCTACAAAGTTCTCTTTGTGAAATTCCAAGTAAAATAAAAACAGTTCATTTAATTTTCCATGAGGGAAACCAACCAACAAAAGTTTAAAAAGTACAAACTGAAACTTCATTGCAGTGTTACTATCGTACTAAAAGGAGCGCAAAAAAATCTTAGAGCGGTAAAAAGAACTCTAGTAGAGGCTACGGTTCATCCCTCGCGAAGATTTGTTGGTGAGATTTAATTTGAGATACGGTCACGACCGCGCTCCTCCGTCGCCAACTTTTTTACGTTACTACCCCGAATTAGCCGCTATTGTACGCGACGTCTCACAGTTCATTTTGAGTCCAAACGAGCCGCCGAAATAGCTTATTGATTGAAGCAGAAAATTAGATGTGAGTTTTGTATGATAGGAAGTTCGACTGTAATCACTACAAAGAAAATGAGAGTCAACTTATTTTAGAGGATCAAATCGGTACATAATTTTAGATAAATCTTTGAGAGTGGATAGATAACAAAAGACAAACAAACATGAGCACGACTGTAATCCCCAGGCTTGTTAGATATCTTCTCAGATTTGATCTTTGAGGATATCAAAAGTGAGCAGTTAGAGGCACGTGCGAACATGATATTTTGTAAATGCCCACATTTTGCATAGTAGTTAGTATTCCGTTAGGATAGAGAACATTTATAAACAATTTGAAAAATCATAAAAACATTTGAAATAACTTGCATCAGAGAAATGCAAAACTGAACTAGAAAGCAAAGTGATGTTACTATGCATCATTCATGAAGCTCCCGACTTACATCGTAATATTTCACACCCGATTTAGCGAGTAGCTCTTGCATTTTTTTATCTTTTGTAATATAAACACGATCTGATACCGCATGCATGGTGACTAAGCAGAACTGGCTCGGCTCGCCGGAACGCAAAGCAACACCGACTACAACGAGACCACCAGCATGTATCATTCATAAGGAGCTGCCGGCTTACTCCGCGAATATTTCACACTCGGTTTATCGAAAGGCAGAGGCGCGTTTAAAGCCTCATAGAGTACGGGCACAGGTGGCTCGAATATCCTCACCAATAGTATGGAGACGTGATCGGAAAACCAAATCGCAATTGGCAACTCGCGACTTCCTCTTCAAATAATGAAATTTGAAATTTATTGTACCGATCGAACTCTTCCCTGTTCCATTCTTCCAATAAATTAGGACGTAGGTAACTTGGAACGCGGTGAGAATTAACGCAAACTTGGAGGGAATCTGTTTCAGAGCGAGGCTTAACTTGAGAAATGTTTAATATCTATTAGAAGACTTTAAATTCTCTGCTACCTCTTGTTTGGAGGAAGGTTTAAAGGTCTTCTTATATATTAAGACTTCTTATTCTGCTATTTTATCATTCATCGTTTTTTTAATGTACGTTACAATAACTGGGATGCGTCATTTTGTGAACTTATTTTCTTTCGAGAAACTCCTGCAATCGCTGAGCTGAGTCATTGAATAGAACTGCAAGCATGCCAGGGTCGGACTATTTGTCGTGAAAATTATTATAAATTCAGTGAATAATTATTTATTGAATTATACAAAAGTTACAGATTGAAATGCGATCACTGATATTTTATATTTCTTTACAAAAATTTGTCAAAAACACTCATGGTCAAATGGTTTCCTTCATTAGCGTAATTCCATAATTTATGTAGATTTTACCTAGGTTATTTATATAGGTTACCGTCAGAGTATGAGACACCTGTCGTATTTAACGTTGAAATGCTATCCAAAAATTGCTTCTATTTGCTTCCATCAATAAGAGATTTGCTTCCTCTATATTTTATAAGAAAATATATTTGTTTTTTTAATTTTATAATTACACTTTAAATTTTGCCAGTTTCATATTGTGTATTATAAACGATTTTATTAAACTTTTTTTAAATGTGAGCTTTAATCAATTGCACTTATTTTTATAAGTCATTCCATCAAACCTACGAGTGTTAACTGTCTGATCATTAACTCGTTATGGATTCGGCACGACTCAAATTTAATAAAACAATTACATACGTAGCGGGTTCATTCAATATTTTTGGAGGGAATTCAATATTGTCGTTCACATTTGACCTAGAGTTACCTTTCACATCTCTTTTACTCAATTTCCGAATTTCCCGATAAAAATTCTGTTTCGTTCGAACCCATTTATCAAAATACATAATCTTTTAAGAGGAAACATTAAACACTTTTAGGTGCTTGGAAATTGACAATATTTTATGACTCTCCGATACACCATTCGGGTGTTAAAAGCTTTTTAGGGCTATAAAAAGTTTTTGCAGGCAGTTTATTTGAAATTATGAGACAATTTTCTGTAAGCTTCTAATTTCTTATATTAAACATATTAACTTATTTGTATACGTTACAAGATCTATGCTTTAAATATGGTTTATCAGCAACATTTTTTCACTTGCTATACCTACGTAGTACCTAGTTAATTATTTTTAATTCGATAAAAAACAAGAGCAAATATACGTTTTGACAATATCTAATTGACAATGTGTAATTACGTATGTTACAATTTTACAAAATAATATCTAAAATTAAAATTGATATGGACTTGGCATAAAATTATTCAACTTCCAAATAAAAGAACCTCAGTCAGAATGAAAGAGATTCCATTAAAATAATAAATAAATAAATAAATAAATAATGCTGGACAATCCACACAGCATCATCTAGCCCCAAAGTAAGCTACTCAAAGCTTGTGTTATGGGTACTAGATAACTGATATATTTAATACATTATATACATAGATAGATATTTTTTATTATACATAGAAAACACCCAGACCAACGGAACAAATTTCTGCAGATCATACACAAATTTGTTCCGAGGCGGGAATCGAACCCGCAACCTCTTGCGTCGCAGGTGGACTCTCGCCACAGAGGTCGTCAAATAATTGTATACAGTAGAAAAATAAAATGTCTTTGCCTTGATTCGCATAATGTGCATTTATTATAACAAAGTAGTCCTATTTTCTGCACGATATTGAAATCAGATTATTTTATTAAACCTAAGCCTCTTTTGAATCTCACAAAGGTTGAGTTTGAGAAAACTTTAGTTGTGCATCTTTGGCCCGCAAAAGAGTCAAGAGTAGAAAAATAATTTGTAGGTACAAGTTTAATCAAGTCTCATACCAACAAGCACATCTAATAAAGTAGGTAATTCTACAAAAAAATTGGCTCAGTTGTAATTTTTAGACTTGTTTTGTAGCTTGGGAGCACGAAAATGCGTTTCCATTAACAAATTGTACCGTTCTGTAACAGTGCAGGTATGTTTTGCTCCTATGTTATCACAAAGCTTTCACAAAAACTCCACTGCGCTATTCAAATGTAAATAAAAAGAAATTCAAAACCAGAAAGTAGACTTTGTATAATAAAAGGCGTTTAATAAATTTAATGAACTGTATTTTAATGAGTTTAGGAATAATTATTTACAAATGCACGTCTCATCGGAAGGGAATTTTAAACAGGAAGCCCGGAAGTAGTTTTTTTTATACAAAGCTGTCAAATTAAGAATAAACATTGCCATAGCAAAATAATCATTTTATGTTTAGAAGTTTTCTGAACATAGTTGGGCCGGGGCCGGTGAACAATTCAAATAAGAGCAATCATAGCAAAATTAGATACAAATTTTATATAAATTAAAGATTATTATTATCAGGTTAAATTATATGACAATTACACATTTTTTTTTTATATTAATCAATTTAGTTTTTATCCTTTACATTATAACAAAATCAAATATATTATTTTAAAGACAACATTATTAAATAAATTTTAATCAAGTGGGAGCGGACATAACCTTCTTAGAGATCTTGTGTACATTTTATTGTTAGGCATTTTTATATGGGCTACTCTGACATGTCCATCTGGTCCAGGAACTATCTTTTCAATTCTAGCCATTGGCCAAGTTAATGGTGCAGTGTTGTCACTGCGCACAATCACAAGGTCACCTTCTTTAAGATCAGGATGTACTTGTTTCCATTTCGGTCTACTTTGTAATTGGGTGAGATAGTCTCTAGACCAGACAGCCCAAAAGTCTTGCTTTATTTTGGACAATATTTTCCAAAATTTAAGTCTATTCATAGGAACATTTTGATAATTTATATCAGGAAAAGCAGTCATAGGTGTACCTATCATAAAATGCCCAGGTGTAAGATATTCAAAGTTAGACACATCAGAACTCAGTGGCAACAGAGGCCTAGAGTTCAAAACAGCTTCTACCTCTACAATGACAGTGTAAAGAGCCTCAAATGTTAAAGCAATATTACCAACAATTCTTTTAAAATGATATTTCAAACTCTTTACACCTGCCTCCCATAGGCCGCCAAACTCTGGAGAGTAGCTGGGTATGAATTTAAATTTAATATAGTTAGGTACACAATAGCTTTGAATTTCGTCTACATGTTTTTTAGAGTTAAACAAATCATATAATTTATTTAGTTCATTTTCAGCACCTTTAAAGGTCTTAGCATTGTCACAGAATATTGTGACAGGCATTCCACGTCTGGCAATAAATCGCTTGAGGCATGCCAAAAATGCCTCTGTGGTGAGGTCACTAACCAGTTCAGCGTGCATGGCTTTTGTTGCAAAGCAGACAAACAGAGCAATGTAACCTTTTGTTATAATGGGTCTCCTAAGCCGCGACACCTTTATATTGAATGGCCCACAAAAGTCCACCCCTGCAATGTGAAATGGCCTCACAGCAGTTAGTCTCTCCTCAGGTAGGGAACCCATTAGCTGCACAGCAGCTGCAGCCTTCAAACGTGCGCATTTAATGCAGCGGTTCACAACCTTCTTAACCTCACAATGGCACTTATGATCCAAAACCTCTGAGAAAGAGAACCTAGGACCAACTTTGCTCCAGCATGCAACAAACGTAGGTGCTCTTTATGAATAATAATATTAGTGACATGAGAGCCTTTTGGCAAAATGACAGGGTGTTTTTTATCATATGGAATGTCTGTAGCATTTTGAAGACGACCACCCACACGAAGCAAACCAACTTTATCAATGAATGGATGCAAACTGGACAAGCCTGACTTTATATTGGAACTGTTACCCTTTAGCAAATTAATCTCATTTGAAAAATAAAATTGTTGAGTACAGCGTATGATGACCAAAAGTGCATCATGAATTTCCTTTGGAGATAGAGTACCAGTTAATGTAACATTGTTTTTGTTTGAGTTATTGCGAAAACGCAGAATATAAGCTACTACTCTTTGAAGCCTATTTATATCAGAGAATCTTTCAAAAAAGTTGTTGCAAAATGTGTCTTTATGACTGGAGGATGTATGACCTAAATTACAGCTGTTTGCAACAGGATCAACCTCATCAATTTCAGCATCAAGGGGAATGGGTAATTTTGGCTCTGATATAGAGTGGTTATAGTCCACATTTAAAAGTTCTTTCGGACCATGCCACCAGAGTTTATTAGACTGTAGCTTTTTTGGATTGCAACCCCTAGACAACAGATCAGCAGGGTTGTCAGCTGTGCAGACATAATGCCAACTGACACCTTTAGTTAGTTCTCTGATTTGATTGACACGCCTAGAAACATAAGGATTTGACCTAAGATTAGTGGATTTTATCCAGGCTAAAACTATTTGTGAATCACTATACAAAAATGATTTCAATGGAATTCTTTCTTTTAAGACTTTAGTTACTCTACCTGCAAGCTCTGAAAGAAGTAGAGCACTATTTAATTCAAGTTTTGGGATAGTTATAGATTTGTTCAATGGAGCAACCCTTGATTTGGAACACAAAAGGTTTACCATAACCGTTCCATCTGCATTAAATACTCTTAAATACAAGCAACAACCTAATGCTTTGAAGGAAGCATCAGCATATCCTACCAGTTCTGCATGTACTTTAGTAGTTGAAGTTACACTTCTAGGGATGTTAATAGTGCCCATTTTCATTAAACTATCTAAGAAACCTTTCCATGAGCAGAGCTCTTCATCAGGCATTATAGAGTCCCAATCAATTTTTATTGCCCACAGTTTTTGCATAAAAAGCTTTGCAGTGACTATGATTGGACCAATCAATCCGAGGGGATCAAACATCTTTCCTATGAAACTTAACACCTTTCTTTTGGTGTTAATATCATCTTTTTCAATGAGTGGGGCTGTAAAACTAAGCTGATCTAACAAAATGTCACATTTCAGACCTAGTGTTTTTATAATATGATTTTTATTAATATCAAGTTTTTCAAAATATTTGACTTCCTTTGGAAGATCATCAAGAAGTTGGGGACTGTTTGAACACCATTTGTGCAGAATGAAGCTACCTTTTCCTAATAGTTCAATCAACTGACCTTTAAGCTGGTGAAGCTGCTCCAGATTGTCGGAACCACAAATTATATCATCAATATAGGTACTTGAGCGCAATGCTTCAGCTGCAAGGGGGTATGACTCACCATACCTGTTGACCAATTCAATTAGGCACCGTGTTGCTAAGAAGGTAGAGGCTTTTAAACCATACGTAACAGTCTGCAGCTGCATGCAGACAATGGGTCCCTGAGAATTATGGCGCCAAAGTATGTTTTGTAGTTTAGTTTGGGAAGAGTCTACATTTATTGAGCGGAACATCTTCTGAATGTCACATATGAGGGTGAAGATAAAAGTCCTCCACAAAATGAGTATATCTAAGAGTTCACTTTGGACTACTGGACCATTCAACATAACATCATTCAGTGAAACCCCTGACCTTGACCTCATGCTACCATCAAAAACCACTCGCAATTTGGTAGTTAAACTTTCCTCATTAAATACTGCATGATGAGCCAAAAAGTAAGTAGACCCATCTAGAATATTGTAGTCACTAATGTCAACAATCTTGGCATGCCCCAACTCTATATATTCATCAATGAATTTTTTATATTTTTCTAAATACATAGTATTCTTTTTAAATTTTCTCTCCAGTGTTAAAAGTCTTTGGTGGGCTACTGAGAATGAATCCCCAAGCTGCAAGTCTGTTTCCTTGGCTGTTAATGGCATTTTAACAGTAAACTTGTTGTCTTGTAGCTGTACGGACCCTTGAAAGCAGCTTTCAGCCTTTTTGAATTCTTGGGAATGTTTAGTTGCAGCCTGAGGTATACTCTCAGATAGCCAAAACTGTTCCATAACATCCTCTAATTTATTGCTATTGCAAATGGCAAAATTCACAACTCTACTTTTATATTGACCTTCTGCAGGTATACTGCCAGCAACAGTATACCCGAACAAAGTGTTTTGCAATACAGGACCATTTTTAATTTTGACCTGCCCATCCAGCAATATGTTGAAATATATTTCAGCACTTAATAGTATTGATATGACATCACTAATGTTGAATTTATCATCAGCCAAACAAATATTGTTTGGAATTTTCAGCTTTGATATATCAAATGATTGCTGAGGCAGGCAGGATGTAATGGTATCCACCACATTACATTTGACTTTTATTTTTACATCATTTACTGGAGAGTGTATAGTTAAATCTACACATTTATTTATTTTTTGATTTTTATTTCCAATTCCAACAATATTGCTGTTTTGGTATTTAGTTGTCAAGCCTAACCTTTCTACAAGCTCTGTTGTCACAAAAGAAACTTGGCTTGCAGAATCAAGAAGCCCTCTGACAAATATTTCAGACCCGTGTCTGTCTATTAATTTAACCTTTATAGAAGGTAATAGAACATTTACTGAAGCATCATGTGAATGCATGCTAACTGATTGTTCAGTAGCTGGAATGCTGTCCTTATGCAGGAGAGTATTGTGACCTGCTTTACAGACTTTGCATGTAAAATTAAATCTACACTTACCGGTGTGACTTTTTAAACAAATTGTGCACAACTTTTTGTCCTCAACAAATTTATTACGATCTTCTATAGGAGCCGTTTTAAAGCGAGCGCAAACATGCATAGCATGGTCTGTCCCATTACAGTAGAGACATTTAGTAGTGCTTTTATTTTTAGTGGCAACATTGGTCACTTTATTTTTCTTAGTTTCAGGACAAGTGTCTTCAAGAGCTATAGCGCGCTTTTCTAAGAATGATATGAATTCCTCCATCGTTGGAAGAACTTCTGAGTCCCTATCAAGTTGATAGGCACGACATGTATACTGATCTAACTTCTTAGTTAAAATAGTAATTAATAGCATGTCCCATTTATCGATGGGCTGTTCTAAGTTTTTTAATGCATGCAACTGTTGTTGCAATTGTGATATAAATGCCCTTATAGCAGTGGCAGTACCCTTTTGTATGGACGGCAATTCCAATATGACATTTATGTGAGTTGAAATTAACCTTGCTTTATTGTCAAAGCGCTTCTTTAAGAGTAGCAGAGCTTCCTTGTATGACTGGTTGATCAGAGGTAAGTTCACAATAACTGATAGGGCATCCTCAGTTACAAATTTCCGCAGATAAAAAAGTTTTTGAACATCAGACAATGCACTATTATTGTCAATTACTGCAGTGAACAAGTCCATAAATGAGGTGTATTTTGTGTAGTCCTTACCAGTGAATATTGGAATATCCAAGGCAGGCAATTTTGAAGTTGAAACATTGCTACTTTCTCGCACCTCATTTTTGTTCAAGTTCTTTAAAGCAGCATTTAATTTAGAAATTACTGCAAAATATTTATCCTCTAACTTAGCTATATCCTCAGAATCATTAGGATCAAGTGACAAAATGTCTAGTTGGACAGCCTCATACTCTTTGAATGTCGCAATTAACTTTTCTTTTCTAGCTTCTAGCATCTCAGTACTAGAAGACGCAAGGTTTATGGGATCACTAATAAAATTTTCAATGCGAGTTACAGTACCTTTTAGCTGCCCGCGCGAGAGCCGAAGCTTCTTTATGTCTTCAGACATATTTGTTTACGCACTGCACTACTTATTCTAGGCCGTAAACACTTCACTGCACTATTCACTTTATACTGCTGCTATGACGTTTGGAACGGATGAGCCATCACGTATGGAGCTGAAGGAGTTATGTCGAACCCGTAGAAGTTACTCCGATCCCGTAGATAGTACGCCAAACCCGCGGAAAGTTGTAGAATTCGTTCCGGTGAAAACGTAAACAAACCCTGTTTGTTTTGATGAGTGACAGATACGAAAATTGACGTAATTGAAGTTGACAGTAGTCTGACGTCGTAGAAGCAATGGTACCAACACCTCAGGCAAAATTCAAATGCCAACTCGCGCGCTTCCCGCTGAATGATTGATGATCGATTTTCCAATATGGCTTCCTTGCCCTTTGATGAAAAAATGCCGGTGTAACAAAAATGGAATGATGCAACTATAGCTTGCAATCCACTATGGACACCAAATATTGATAAAATGAAGTGTATAAGCAGGTTTCTTTGCGTCTTCTTGGCGTTTTTTGTAGCGAGAAGTCGTAAATTTCTCGTACAAAGTTCGCCCAGCGGCCACGAACGATAGCTTCGTAAACACAATTTTCGCACAAAGTAATGTTCCCGCACAACATACACTGACTTCGAAGGACCACGCTCGCCTATGTATAATAAAAGGCGTTTAATAAATTTAATGAACTGTATTTTAATGAGTTTAGGAATAATTATTTACAAATGCACGTCTCATCGGAAGGGAATTTTAAACAGGAAGCCCGGAAGTAGTTTTTTTTATACAAAGCTGTCAAATTAAGAATAAACATTGCCATAGCAAAATAATCATTTTATGTTTAGAAGTTTTCTGAACAGACTTGAATATTTTGACTAGCTTAGATATTTGATAAAATCTAAACTTACTGCCTAAAAGTTTTAAAACTTCAAATTATTGTGATGCCGATCGTGAATACAGTTAAAATGAATAAAATAAACAAGTTTTTCAATTGCATTAATTCTACGTGAAAGAAAAGTAAGGTTTGGATCACCGATCGTAGACGGTTAGTTCAAAATGCTGGCAAACAAAAATACTTCGTTTTCTATCCGCTACCACAGGCAACGTGATGAACTAAATCAGCGAAGCAGTGAGTATTTAGAATTAATAACAGTGCGATTTCAGTTCCCAGTTTCTGAACCGCAACCCTCCAGCCGGCAATAAACGTTGCGAGAAATATTTTCACATCGTTGGCGGAGTTAAAATGAAAGTAACTACACCCAGCAGAGCAATGCTACGCCAGCTGATAATGTTGAATATTTCGGACAAGTTGCGTAATTTTATTCATAAGTTGAACAATTTGAACTGCCTACTGCGCTTTTGAATTGTTCGTTGTTCACATGAACGTATAGTCGCTAGTATTGTTCGCTTTACAATAGCGCCCAGTGGTATATAGTGGGAGCCACCGTGATGTCATGACCGTTTGCTTGAATACCTATTTTGACAAGCCAACCTAGCACCTGTAGTGCGATTACGGAACTCTGATACAATCAACATTTGTCAAAACTGGCTCAAATTGATTGAATAAACACTCTTAGTCTTATGTCATACCAAATCACTTGATTACAATGAAAACGTATTGATATTGATTGTAAGCAAAAATCCATAATCGCCCCACTGGTCATTGTGAAAGTACCAGTATGTCATTTTTAGGTTTTTATGTTTTAACAGTTTTATAATAAAACAATATAGTGTGCGTAAAAATACTGTGCGTATATTTATAATATATACTTGTATACGCACAGTATTTTTTTATTTTGAAAATGTTTGCGATTATTTTTCTCAATCTAAATAATAAAACATTTTTTCAACCAATTACTGTCGTGTATAATCGTTTCCAAAGTACGATAAAATTTACCATTTATATGTAAGTAAATTTGATCAATAGGTATAATGTAACGTTTTTTTTTTTCAAAAAATTAGGTAAAAGAACTAATGGTAGGTCTGGTTTAAATAAACTTTTTTGAAACATTCAAAGATTTTTTTACATTCTAGGTTTTATTCGTTATGTATTATAATTTGGAATTAACTATGTTATCATGGATAAAAATTGAACAAAGAGCGACAGAAAAATAAAAAAATAACCAATAAGTAAAAAAGACCTTCAATTTATAATAAAATCCCGTAACAGTTTTTCAAAATACCATTTCGAGTGGAAATGTTACTGAAATCGAAGAAAAGAATAATAAATTTTGATTACTTTTTCACGTCCGCAACCGTGATTCGATTTCACAATTTTTCATCGCATCCCTTGGGAAAATTATGATTAAAATGGAAGGCGTTATTATTTTCAATCATGGTATTTCTTCCGTTACGACATCCAATATTTGCTTAAATAAGGGGTACTTATCGATCACTTAACTTAAATATTTGCTTAAGAATATCTTGAATAAATTGAAATGAATTCTCTCATAACTGATTGTTTTTTATATAAAGTTAGCCACCTCGGGTACAAAACAAATAAAAGTATTACATAAAATGATAAAAATTTCTTAAGTATTTCATTTACAGTAGTATTCTCAAAACCTTTTCAACCGGTTCTTATTGCAGTTCTAAACTAACCACAGAACTCTACGGCTACTTTGAGCAATTCCACCGAAAGCAAATTTCTGAATTTCCAGCTAAATGAAATCATTATTTTAAGACCCAAAGTACCAACACACAAAACAGTATATGTATGTATCTACATACCTTTCTTATACCCATACTGTTCAATCACGGTAGCTAATATATACACACAGGTTACACTGTGATATATTTTGAATGTGTTTGCAAAATCTAGCTTTCAAATTACTTACGTCAAACCAACTTATTGCGCAAATAAAATTTCGCCGACACGTTCTTCACTTCCATTTAGTGTCTCTTCTTTCGCTTCAACGCAGATGAAATCACAAGAAAGGTAGGTATTTTTTCGTGATAGCATCTACGAGACTAAATTTGTGACTGACAATCTTATAAAATGTACCTTCAATTTTATTTCACTCACAGGGAGAAAATGCAAAAATCTTTTTTGTTTTCCTTTTTATTTGGAAAAATAATGGAACCATAAAGCTACTTACCCGTGTGATAGGTAGGTAGGCTTAAGTTCTATTTCCCCGCGCTAATCTAACTCCGAACTGAACAAACTCACTCCAACAGAAAGCAAATAGTAATTTCATAAAGGAAATAAGGCTTTATTTTCCTAAAAATACGGTTTTCTGGTCAGAAACAAAAGGCTATTCCCAATGCCATTTGGAAGTCCAATCTTGTACGTTCAACTCGTGTACAGGGAACAAATTTTCTCAGGGCGTTGTTTACTAGTTACCAAGTAATAAAAAAGTTTGTTTGATAGCAGATTAGAAACTACGCGAGTAAGAGAGTTCGGACTGCGGCTTACGTGACTAAATAAATCACCCTCTTGACTGCTGTCCGGGATATATTACTACTTACTTGTCGATAGAAAACAAAGCGCTTGTAAATAACTTGGGTAGGTATAGCTAATTGTAACTTATGTTTGACTTTGTATATAATATTCTATCTATAAGTATAATAAGTTCTCGGGAAACTTTTTCTCAGTGTATTGTTTGTTTGGGAAGTAGTGTGGGTGTTATACAAATATAGGTTTGAACGGCCTATACCCAGCAGTGGGTGAAGTCAGGCTGCGGATGATGATGATGATGATGATGATGAGGTTTGAACGGTGACCCCAATCAGACAGCTTCTGATGGACTGATGAGGTCTGTATCCCGCAGTGTCCTTTCGGGCTAATCTCCTAAAGTCTCACTGCTAGAACTGGAACACTGGAGTGTTAGCAGTAGACTGGCATAAGACCTTCATTGACAGAAAAACTATCGAGCGTATGTGTGGTGGACACTTAAATGCCTTTCAAATTTCAATCTTAAACTATTTCAGGTAGAATCATAATATGAAAGTTTATGTTCTTGTTACAAAGTCGATAGCAAGTTGATTCAAAGTTTTCGAAGACCTTACCTACATCACAACTCTTGATAGTTAATCTGACGAAACGAAGTACCTACCGCAAAAAGTTTTCGCATTTATTGAATTTACGAGGCTTGACGAAAAATTCTCGTAAAATTATTGTCGATTTCTACTCTAACTAACGGCTCGTACTGACGGCCTACGAGCACATGACAGGGCTGGCTTAGATGCGAAAGGTGTGTTTTAATTCCTGCACCGAGTTAAACGCTTTGTTTGATCTGATTTTTTTTGATGCTAATGTAGCAGGTTTTTGATACTCACGACACAGAAAATCATTATCTTTCTTTGCATACTTATACGTTCACTGGCATACCTAGTATTATTTAAGACCTGCTGCAGCCTTTTTAGAGTTGAATTTTGAAAATTTTGTTCCACCGATGCAGTGATACTCTGCGGAGCTATATCAACTTAGGTACAAAATATTAAGCTAGAAGTTACTGTAACATTCCAACATCCAGATTATTTGAATAGAGACTAATGGGCTACGTCTATGAAGTTCGCGCTTGTAAGAACTAATTACCTCTTTTAGACCTCAATTTCCTTTCAACTTTTAATTAACTTCACGTCGAAATAGATATGTATAAGCGAGCCTTTTCAAACTGAACCGAACAAACGGATTGGAATACTTTATGAGTTTTACAAAAGGTAAACGAAATCGGAATATTCATACTGAAACTTCTTTCATTATCTGAGTACGTGTCGTATTTTTTTATTTCGACTGTTAGAACATCACTGGAATTGTTAAGTCAAGTTTTATAATTATATTTTTACTAAAATGGATGTAAATTAAAAAAGAGCCCAAAATTTTCTATAATTTAAAAATACCTATAAGTACATTAGGTATATTTCAATGCGGCATATTGTTGCGTTCGCATCTTGCCCCAGCACCTTACACATTAGATAATCTAATAGTAATTGGCATTTCCAATAATGTGGGTGGGGCCACGTATGTACACTGGGCATTGTGGCTTTAACTAAGCAGTCAATAGAATTAGTTATTACACTCGACACGAAAGAAGAAGAAGAAGAAGAAGAATGGAGGCACAACGAGGACGCCCTATGCAGCGCTAGTGTGATTTGATGAGGTTTCTACCTCATCAGGTGTTAAACTAATTTTATTTCAAAAAGATGACTGACCTAAGCGTTAAATAATTCCTCCACGTCGATTTAATAATTTTAAGTAGATTGCGGAGAATAGTGTCAAAGTATACAGTACATCGAAACGCGAAAATTGAGACGAAATTTTTTGTAGAAACTGCTCTTTTCGCCATCCGTTAGATTAGATTCAAGAGGATAAATCTCTCCTTCCCCCTACTTGTGTCACCCGTTTTGTGTGAAGGCTTTATACTGGATTATTTATACAGAACATTTCGTTTGCCATACTGAATACCGCCTTTGATCTTCTAGTGAGAATAGTGCGATTACCTAAAGAGGCCGACCCTAGAAAAAAACAAATATTACTCTTTTAAGAGCGCATCTACGGAGTTTGCAGTGAAAGTTGCACTGATTATATTGTGGTATTGTGTTTAATAGCACCATTCATCATCACTGATATAATGTTAGGTACGCTTAGATAGATACCGCAACAGTAACTGTTCATTTAAATTCAGTTCAAATTTTGTAAAAAACATGGTCACTACTGTAATCCCTTGGCTCGGTAGATATCTCCTCAGACCTCTCAGTTACTTAAATCTTTGAGGATATCCAAAGAGGGCAATCAGAGGCTTGTCCGAACCTGATATTTGGGTACATGCCTACATTTTTCACAGTAGTTAGTATTCCGTACGAGACAGGTTGCAAGCCCTTATAAAATCAAGATTAGAATTGCTTTGGGGAATGTTCAATTTCATAATAATAATAGACTATTTGGATTTATAAGCACGTTTGTCGATTACGGAAGCATTACAAACTACATTTAGAACTGCAAGTCGCTAAGAAGGAAGGTATTGCTGATGCACCATGAAGTTAGATTGGAAAACTTTACGCAACGTACATTGCTCTGTAAGTGTTCTATTTCAATATTCGCATTATCAAATGATTCTAAAGTTACTTTTAAACAACTTGCTAATATTTAAGGTGGTCTAGTGATAGTGGCCCCGCCTATCTATTTTAAGGTCGTGGGATCGATTTTTCTTGTCAAAAATGTACAACTACGGTGAAAAACATAGCGAGGAAACCAGCATGTCGTAGAACATGAAAAAATACATAAAAAATAAGTATTGCTCTATAAAATAGGTTTTCTCCACGTAATAGGTATCATTTTGTGGAGGATAATTGATTATTAAATGCGGGTGCATTACAAACACTCCTATCTTATCTGTTCCGTTTTTACAGTCCTACCAATTTTTTGGCTAAAAATAGTTTCTAATTAATTCTTTCACCACACTAGTTAGTAAAAGAACTAGCAACACTATAAGAAGAATGTTATAATGTTATAAGAAATAATGGGGGTGTCCAGCTCTTCTCGGGAAGTCGCATTTCGATGTGATATTGAAACTTGTATTGTTTATTCTGAGCCACAACTGTATACTGTGCATCGCAGTTCCAGAATAACTGATTCTTTTAGTTAATTAGTAAAATTTATATTTTAGTAGGTATTTTGTTTTTAACTCGCTGTTTCACACAAATGTTTCGACACTAAATAAACAAGCTTCGGCTGTAATTTTGACCAAAAAGTTGATTAATGGTTAAATAATGACCTACACGCCTTCGGCCACCCTTTCACAGCTCACTGCCCACTCTTTGGAATGGGCCCTGCGATTTACGATTAGATGTGTTTTTGCGTTTTCTTTTTGCTACATAAAATACCTACACTTATTTCTGCCAAATCACCAAAGTTTTAGGCTCCAAAACACCTAACGATAACACCTAATGTAAGGCGTGTCTTTGGTTAATATTTCTATAACCTAATGACAATCTGTCACAGGATACAAAACAAAACATGGGACCCTCATCTCAAGAGATATTTTATATACATATAGATATAGCTAGAATATCTTATAAGATATCCTAGCTAGAGTATCTGGAGTAGGAACTCGTAACTTAGATCTGAGGGGACGTCAACCATATCTGAGGATTACAGTCGTGAGTCTGTTTATTTATCTTCTCTAGGCACGGATTATAGACCTATCTTGATAATCCACCAAAAATAGGTACCGAAGCTTATTGTAACAGTACCTACATACCTAGAATATCAGATGTAGAAAATATTATCAAGTTGTTCAAATTTTTTCCGTAGGTAATATCGCTTCTCTACGTTTGTCGTAAACAGGGGCTTTGTTGCTGCAATTTCCACGATACCACATTTCTGCGAGATTAAATTCACAAGGGCTGTATTACACATGCACACGTGTTCCAGCACTATCCGTGATAAAAATAGTTATGTGAATAGAACGCCTTTCTTACACTAATACAGTAGATATAGTATTATACCACTATGAGTTTCTTAAGAAAACAATGACATTCTTTTATATTAGTTAAAAGATAATATCCTAAATGTGGGTGTGTATATTACATATTTGTAGTTGATTTGAATTAAATGTAGCTTATAATCTGGATTAATATAGACACCTGGAGAAAAAACACAAGGATGAAAAAAGGGTTAAAGCAGTGAAAATTTTCTTATATTTTTTTTCTTATATTTCTTATATTTTTTAGCGAGCTACTGAGGAGCTCGCTAATAATAAAAAAAGTAAGGCTAAACACCGATTATTCAGTAATTTAATTGTAGTTGATGACAGCCGCGAAGTGCCAAAGCTTGCCTACATAATATATAGCCCAACCCTAATTCGGATTCCGTTTGGCTCGGTTCGTATTCACTGCGCCTACTATAGGTATTTGCGTAAGCTTCGTCAGGGATCGAGTCACCCAGACCAATGCCTTTTCGCATGTGAGCGAGTTCAATTTTCCTGAAAGCATTAGATGCTCGACTATTTTTCAATTGCGTTTTTGGTATAGCTTAAAATGTTCGGAACTCTAGTTCCAGTTCAGTATGCACAGTGTAGGTACCTACTGTTTTCAAAGCTTTGTAGTCTGAGGTGCATTTTAATCTATTTACCTTTCTGGTTCGAAAAAAACTAGAGACACGATGAGAAGTAAACATATAATGCTCTAGTGAGTTTATTCTATTTTGACAACTATTTTTAAGTACAATTCAATAAACCTACTCTAACCTAATCTAAAGGGTCCGCTCAGTGAAACGAAATCCTATGTGAAAGTAATTATGTCGTGTCTATTAAATTACCTACATTAACCAAGCTAAAAGCCTAGTTAAAATAATCAAATGGTTTTTACCGGTTTGTTATTTCTAGTCAACGGTTTGAAATCACCATTTATTTCCATTTCCACAGAAAAAATAATTCTCACGTTTTATTAATTGATATTAATAGTAACGTAGTAGGGGTTTAAGGGAAAATGGGATCTTTTTCAGAATGGCTTATTTGTCAATGTCAGGCCAACAGTGACGCCTGCGTCTGTTTCTGATAGGCTCGTTCGCCTTGTTGTTTCGTTTTATCGGTTAGGCGAGCTTTCTATCACGACATACACATGTTAGATAATATTAATAATGATATCTTAGATCAAAGGAGTTCTTTTTCTATTCACAGGAGCGGAATAGTCTTTTCTTATTTGAGTTCTCGTATTTTTGTTATTATTTTTTGTAAGCTCAAAAGAATTGTGTTTCTACATATTTTGTTTCTGTCGTACTTTTTAGTTCTGAAAAATAAAAAACAACTTCCAGCATGGACTACGTTATATTTTCTCCCCTCGCCTAGTTACCTATTAGAATTCCACAGGTAGTGTATGCCCTCTATGCTATTGTGGTCCGATATTGAGATGGTGGCCTCTCCGGTACTATAAAGTAAGTGCTCTTCAAATGAAAATTTCATCGTAGAGAACCTTCCTCCCGTTTGGAGTATCGGTTTTAGACGGGCAATATTGAAAGACCATGTGCCTATATGCCTCTACAAAAGCAATATCTACTGTAAATTCAATTCGACTTTAATAACATTTGTGCTGAGCTTCTAGTGGACCTTAGTAATACCTACTTAAGTTTGTTTAGTATTGTTAGTCTGTTCAAAGGTTTCGTCATGATAAGCGGGTATCCAAATAATATCCGCACTTATAGTTCGACTCTCACATTTGAAGTGATGCCCATTAGGTTTTTGTTGTTTCCGGATGTTATACGATAAGTATGTATTAATCAGTAATCTGGTTCCCTTAATATTACAAACTTACAATAAATTAATTTTTGATGGCGCTGTGAGAAAATATCCCTCAATATTTATTTATATTATATATCTAATCTATCTATAAACAAGCCTGTAATGAAATCGCAAATCTGTCATAGCGGTCAAAACTGTATTTTCGTTACACAAGAACCCATAAACATTCATAAAAATATGCCACGATTTTTTTTTTTCATTTATATCGTCCCCTATAATTCCGGGCGTATACATTCCAGCCGTATGTCCGCTCGCGCCCGTCAGCTATTTGTCATTTTATTAGTCGCGCGCCCGCAATATTCCACAAAATAACTCTGTAGTCGGTGAGATTGCTTCCCGGTTTACTGCCGAGACCGGGAGCGGAGAAAAAGTTGTAAATTTGCCACCAAATCGCGCTTTTATACAACCCGACTGACCTCATGCGCCTTTGCCGACCGTCTAATCCGACCCGCTGGAATTGAACACCTGGTTATGGCCCCGCAGACAGTTTTAATAAAGTTCTGACTACCTGATGCGCCTCTCAAGCACGTAACTATGTGCTGGGGTGAAATAAAATGCTGAAGGTATCAAACGCGCTTCAAACCAGCTGTTAATGTGTTAACTTATTGAAAATATACTTGGTAAATGTTCCTAATAATTGCCATAAAATTGCGTATCGAAGAAAGCGATAATTCAACTCTCATTTATATTTTTCTGGAGTAATAAAAGTAGCAACAAATTATTATCCCAGCCGCCCCATTAGCAAATTGTGTAATTTTCCTTTTTCAACTTTCAGTTCGCCCCGGACAAAATTGCTTCGCCCTCGCAACCCGCCATTTAGGGAGGACTGATGAAAATAGACTTTGATAATTACACGAATCAAATTATTCATGGCTCTAGTACGTAGAATTGAGGTTTAAAAAAATTGCTGTCTTTGTAGCATTACTTTATCTCACTTTGACTTAAACCTTTGTCATATCTCCCTTTCTTTAACTAAATTTTTATTATTATTAATCTAATATTTTAAACAGCCATCTTTTGTTTAAAATTGACTTGACTACTTGACTATGACTCTGTGACGTTGACAATACTTATAAATAAATACACTTGACACTGGCAAAATTGTTCTCTAAGAGACAGATGCCATAATTGAAGAAGAAGAAGAAGATTTAGGTACTTATGCATTTTTAAAACAAAACAACTGTTGACATTTAACATAGTGCAATAGTGAAGGCACAGATAAAATAATACTATGTATTAACTATTATTCCTAGGTGTGTTTTATACAACCAATGTATCGGAAGAAAATTTTATAAATCTACAATCTAGGTCTACCCACTGGTACATGTAGGTATTTAGATTACGTAATTCAGCTTCACAAGGTTTTATTACTTATCCATGCAAGCCTACGATATTTTTTAATACCAATTTAATATTTTTAATAACAAGAATCGTGTAAATAATACGATTTTTTATCGAAGGAATTTGTGCTAATGCAATTTGGCATCTTTTGGTAAAATGACAAGTTTTGAGTTTTTCACATTTGCATTTGATGAAAGTACTTGGCTCTCTACGAGTAGGGACTAGGACTAGTCGCGACCAGCCTCATTATAGCAACATTTTTGTTGGTCTCGTGCCAATCTCATCAGGCTTTCTGCACAGTATCGTGAGTCTGATGCCCGCTCGTTTATTTCGAAGATTTGTAAAAAAAATATCAAAATTTAAATTATTGTAATGGTCTATTTCTCATTATATAGATCATATTTACGGCGTATCTTGCGTATTTTCCGAGTGTAAGTTACGTTTATAAATAGGTAGATTTTCAATCACATTCAGACCGTCCTTAGCTTTGCGCACCCATATTTTAATTGTAGCAAAAATACCTACTGGCAGCAGGCGCTGTAATTGCCGGGCCAGTGGTGGCTGCATTATAAATTTGTACTCTTTTGTCCGCAGTTTTTAATTCTACCGGTAAAATGTATTGTTCATGGAACAAAAGTCTCTAGTGTCATTGTTGTTGGCCAAAGTTCATTTAAATTCCGTACCCGTGAGGGAACAGTAGCAAATATGAATTCCTTAACGTCTATTGTCAAACTGCTTTTGGTCGTTTTGGTGTAATACTTCTGAAAGCCACATTGTTATAACGATGGCTCGGTAAATATTTTCAAGAGCAGAGAGGATATTTTTGGACTGTATTATAGTAGAATCTGTTTGTTTTGCCATTGTACTTCGTAACAATAGAGTACCTATATTGAAAGTCCACAATGAATACGAGTATTAGTTTCAACTGAAAGAAAGCTACAATTTATAAATATGTAAGTAATAGCAATATTTGTAAGTCTACCTTCTCATTTACGGATCTCAAATGCTTATATAAAAATCTTTTCGAAGACGCTCCTTAAATATTGTCATACAGGGTCTTTTCTTTGACGACCTCAGTGGCGCAGCGGGCAAGAGTCCGCCTGCGACGCAAGAGGTTGCGGGTTCGATTCCCGCCTCGGAACAAATTTGTGTACGATCTGCAGAAATTTGTTCCGTTGGTCTGGGTGTGTATGTATAATAAAAAATATCTATCTATGTACCTACATCATGTATTAAATATATCAGTTATCTAGTACCCATAACACAAGCTTTGAGTAGCTTACTTTGGGGCTAGATGATGCTGTGTGGATTGTCCAGCATTATTTATTTATATTATATTTATTTATTTATGTCAATTTCAACCGAATTCCAAATGTCTGGATGTTAAGGATAAGGTGGTCCGCAAAGCAAAAGCCTTCGTTAATAAAACGTCTATAACGTCATAGGAAAATAACGTCAATAAGGCAGTAGTTAGGCCAAGAAGCAGAACGCTCGCAAATCGAAATGCCCTCATTGAGCTGAAATTAGCAAATTTCAAGTTCCGATGTCAATAATATACATAAGCTCGTTTTCAGACATAAACAACACCGGTCTTTGATCATTACATTTTCTTCCTGCTATCCTGTCAATGACTCACATGTGTCTAGCTCATAGAACAAACTTTTTGAAGAAAAATCCACGTATTACCGTGGTGCAGTTTCAATGGCTGGCAGAAGAAAAGTGACCGCCTCGCTCTGGCGCCGTTCCAAGTCTGTCCGTTTTCATCACGTTCTATACGCGTCGCAACAAGTTATGGACCACTTTTTGGAACCGTTTATATGATAGGTAGTTCAAAAAGGATATGGTACTTTTACAAACCAAATACAGAACTGGTAAATATATGATAAATCTATCTACTAATAAATAATGGTTTGAGTCAGAATCATTACTACACACTCTCACCATTGTCACTACAGTAGACACTTCAAAGAAAAATTTTAAAGTAATTCGTACCTAGAACATTCGTACATATATTCGATTTTACAACCAGCTGGTAAACTAAGTTAGGTGACCAAAAAAAACCAGTAGACAATTTTATTGACTTACATACATACATAAAATTACGCCTGTTTCCCGACGGGGTAGGCAGTAGGGCATGCAAACCGATAATCGATAATCGATAAATTATCGGTAATCGGCTCATTTTCGTCAGCGATAATTATCGAAGAAATCGATAATAAATATCGATAAACGATAAATTCATAAATTATTAATTATTCAAATAATTCCCATCGCTACAAGTCATTCGCGGTACGGGTGTTTAAAATTACCCGCGCAAATGCAGCAAACAGAAGGGCAATCGCGCTAATGTTTAACGTATTTACCAAAACCAAAACGCTGCCGTAAACGTTCCGTTGAGCATATTTCGTATCGCGCTAATGTTTGACAGCGTCTGTAACCGAAACAGATACGTTCGGAAATCTTCAAACGCTGTCAAACGAACGATTGTGAAATAGTTGGTCTCGAGGAACTTTTTCTGAGACGCTGACCACACGTTTCTACACAAAATGGTTGTTGTTAAGGCTAAATTTATAATGTAAAATTAGGAAATCTTCATAACTTAAATCTTCTTGTTGAGTGCAGCAGATTGGACAAATAGAGCAGTTAAATTAGAAACCGAAACATAAAGATATTTACTTTCGCCAAAACCGATAATTCTCGATATTTATCGAAAAATAAAGCGATAAATATCAGATTATCGATTATCAAAAAGTTTCGATAATTGCATGCCCTAGTAGGCAGAGACCACGGACTTACATGCCTGGTAATTGGAGCTATCAAGAGACTTCAGTGTTATACGATTATATCGAATTACTAGCCTTTTAAAACCGTTTAATGAAAGAGAAGGTGTAAGATCCAAATACACTGCCTTTGCTCATCACACCAGGTTTCAAATGTATGTAGGTCAGTATACAAAATGTATACGATTTTGTTGTTTACGGCACTCAACTAAATTGTGGCGAACATGTAACTGTCCAAAAGTCCATTTATAATTCTCAAGGAGAAACATTTAATAGGCTTCCACGACGTTGCGCAATAAAAACAAGATGGAACAGCTAGGAATGTCCGCAAAACGATTGGTTGCGCAGACAGACGAGCCGACGACAGCCTCTTATCAGATGGAACATGTTATTTGTCTCGTGAAATACGAAAGTCAGCCAAATGCCTTGGCTCGGACAGCTCGAAGAATTGTTTAGGAATAAGAGATGCCTCCTTTCGATCTGGGCCCCGAGACAAGCTTAATATATCCAAGCGGAAAAGCGTCAAAATCTTGTCAAAATCCAAGTTAAAGTTAATCGCAATCCATCGAGGGTTAGCTTACCGTTTTTTTACGCGGTCCTAGTTAATCGGTGATACTCGTAGAGTAGTAGGTACAATAAAAATACCCAAATGTGAGTCTTATGTGAGGTAGTACCAACTGGAACCAATAACATGTTTTTTTTTCAAGTAGGCAGGTATAAAACCTCATAATGTTAGTAACATTTACTAAATATAATATTTGGACATGCCTCTGACTACCCCTCTTTAGATACCCTCAAATATCTAAGAAACTAAATACCTGAGGAGGTGTTTAGCAAGCCTGCGGATTAGAGTTGTGATCGTGTTTGTTTTGTGTTGATAGTAAAAATGTTTGTTGCTAATAATACGCTTGGCAAGACGCTTGTGTAAGGCTCTAAACATAAATGCAAGCCAAAAGCCACTTAGCGTAAACATAGCTGGAATAGAGATGGACCCGCTTTATGTGCGTTTGTAGAATGGCCAAATGTAAAATGGGATTTCAAGAGGCAATTGTCCATACATGAATCTTGTTTATTGTAGGTATCTTCTATAATACTGGGGTAGGTACAGTTTTATTAAGGTTCGTAGAACTAATACCAAAAGAGAACAGCGTGTTATTTTTATTTTCTTCTTTACTTACGATCATTAAAAAACAACCGTCGTGTTTGTTGCTTTATTCACACAAGTGAAGCCACAGGATGTAGACCACCTAATTATACTGGGCTAATTACGATGGAAACCGTTTCAATTAACACAAGATTTTTGTTTCATAAGTTGTTTTAAGTTGCCGTCTGTGGGTCTGTTTTTACGCCGAGTAATAGAGCTCAGCGAGCGAGACGCGAGTTCCTTTGAAGTCGCTCTCTTGACATCTCCAGCCCCGTATTCACTTAAAACTTGTTCTGTTTATGCCCCGATGCTCACGCCGTTTACTCTCGAGGATCTGTTTTAAAATATCAAAATAAACAATGAACTTTTTAAGATTTGTCTTTTTCTCGAATTGTACTGCTGGCTATGTAGACGCATTTATAACTGACTAGGTGGTTGCCCGTGACTTCGTCCACGTTTCATTCATCTTAAATGATTTTGTTTAATAAAAATACATCAAATGAAAAACCATGAAAATTGGTCCAGCCGTTCTGGAGTTATAAGTGTTCGAACAAACCGACTTTTTGTATGTATTTCGTATGTAGTGTATTTAAACCAATAGTTAAGTGTCCATTTACAAACTAATTTCTATTTATTTTGCCTTCTAAGTAAGTACTAAAGCCGAGTTCTCGTTAAAAAAAACTTTAACGCATCAAAAAACTCTTCTTGGAGGGTTATTTTGAAAAATCCGGAAATATGTGTCCATTTATTTTGCCTATTAAGTATTTAAACCGAGTTTCAAACAAATCACACCACTCGTCGAAAAAACTTTGACACCCCATTTAACCCTTTTAGGAGGGTTATTTTGAAAAATCTAGATACACGTTTTACATTATTTTGCATTTAAAGTATCCCAACCAAGATTCAGACCGATCGTACCACCCGTTAAAAAGTTCCCCTATAAA
This sequence comes from Cosmorhoe ocellata, assembly GCA_963675405.1. Taxonomy (NCBI): domain Eukaryota; kingdom Metazoa; phylum Arthropoda; class Insecta; order Lepidoptera; family Geometridae; genus Cosmorhoe; species Cosmorhoe ocellata. The sequence continues at coordinate 7,562,339 of OY776250.1, read as the reverse complement.
CATTGAGCCCCCATTTTAGCCCTTTTTAAAGTTCGTATTGAAAAATCTTGAAACACGTGAACATTTGTTTTGTATTTACATTACACAAACAAAGTTTAATGAAAATCGTACAACGCGTTAAAAAGTTTCATACAAACGTTTTTAGCCCGTTTCACCCCCTTAAAAGTGGAATTTCCAAAAATCCCGTCTTAGTGGGCGCCTGCATACCAAGACAAACAGTATTTCAAATAAATCACACCACTCGTCGAAAAAACTTTGACACCCCATTTAACCCTTTTGGGAGGGTTATTTTGTAAAATCGAAATATACGTTTTACATCATTTTACATCTAACGTATCCAAACCAAGATTCAGACCGATCGTACCACCCCTTTAAATGTTCCCATATAAACATTGAGCCCCCATTTTACCCCTTTTTAAAGGTTATATTGAAAAATCTTGAAACAAGTGTACATTTTTTTTGTATTTACATTGCACACACAAAGTTTCATGAAAATCGTACAGCGCGTTAAAAAGTTTCATACAACCGTTTTTAGCCCTTTTCACCCCCTTAAAAGTGGAATTTCCAAAAATCCCGTCTTATTGCTCGCCTACATACCAAGACGAACATACCCTCCAAATCTCAAGTCTGTACGACCGGCGGTTTGGGCTGTGCGTTGTATCTATTCAAATCAGTCAGGACTTATCCTTTTATATAGTAGATGATTTTGTCTAATAATATACTCGTAGTTATAGTGAAAATAAGACAAAATACAGAATTTAAATGTGAAGCTTACTCTTATGTGCATGGCGTTTTCGAGATGGAGCGTATGTATGTACCGTACATACATATGTAGGTACATGTGTAGTTATTATCTGTGTTTTCCGAGTTGTATTACTTCACAGAGTAGACTCTTATCTCAAAGGCTACGGGTTGTTTATCGTCCAACTCCCATTTATGACTTCATTATTTCCCTATTCTGACGACATAAAAACGTCGTCTATAAGAATAACTCCTAGCTTTTATCTTTGTTAGTACATTGATAAGGGAAAAATAATGAGAATAGTTATGTGGATCGATGTCGATTGGGTTGTTGTTGTGGTCAAAGTAAGTCACTCAGGATGAGCCCCTGATTTTCTGATTGGATTATTGTCCTTATCAGTCGCCAATTTATTCGTCGTATGTCATGCGTCATAAAATCTGCCTTTCTCTGTTTCCAATGTTTCCATTTACATATTTCTGGAGCATTCATAACCCAGTTTATAGTCAACAGATGAAATCCTCGATAATTTTCACATGAAATATTTCCTACGGCTATATAATTACAAAACTGGACTCACAGACATTGTTGCTGAACAATGGCATAGCTACCCCAGTTCGAAATGAAACAGATTAGATGCTGTAAAATGTCTAATTAAAAGTCACTCGAGCAAAATATTAAACGTTTTATTGTGTCTTGTTATATTTAATAGAGCGAAAATAGTTTTTCAGAGGGTTTCTTTCTCGCCTTGCAAGCTTGACCTGTTTTCGCCATGGGCAGAGCCAGCAGTCTTATTATATTTTATGTAGCTTGCTGGCATGCCTCAGGTCCCCGTAATGTTCAACACTCGGTGAAAATGTTCCGGATCTTATTACCACCTTCCTACATAAATGGTTCATGTTGATATTTACGTAAGCACGCTGCTAACATGGGTTACCTCTTGCCTTACAAATACGTGGTAAGTATGAGTACCTAGGTATTATGTAAAACAAATATTGTCATGCAGTAAGATTGATGACCTACAAGATATATTCTGACCGACATTAATTTAATACCGAAAATACGCTGTTAATTATAACTAAGACTCGCTATTTTAGAGTGATAAGATCATCATCACTATACTCCTTAAAAATGAGCTAGAGTATATTCTAATTCCGCTTGATAGATACTTATACAAGGTGCAAGAGAGATTTGAAGCTAAATCTTTATTAAAAAGTCATGAAGTGTTACGAGCTCTACATATTTCAAATTCAATTCGGCTCAAACAAATTCCACCTATTTTCACACGATATTACCATATAAAGTCTATATAAAACGCGCACAAGTTACATACCTAATATTTAGAATCGTTTCTATTCTAGTCTGCACGCACCTTGAGCTGTATAACTTTAATAATATTGATTCTTGATATCGGAATGGGGTGAAAGCAATTCAGAATATGTGTGTAACAAAAACTCTCAGTAATAGCAGCTAATGCTTGTGAATATGGAGAAAGTTTCCAGGGAGCCGCTCTTGGCGCAATCTCAAATTAAATCTCTGCCGGCGAGTCTCATGCGCGGCAGCCAGGCTTGCTTATAAAATATGTACACAATAGTCTTTTTTCGGGACTTTTATTGGGTAACAGCCACGAGGTACCTTTTAGGGTTTCGGTGCCTAAAAGGTGAAAACAAAAACCAACAGGCCTGGCTTAAGTGCGTATTTCGTCTATGTAAACCAGCCTTGTTTGGCCATTTTGTTTGGTATTTTTATTTATAAAGTTTCAGTAGGTAATATATTCCAAACGAGCTAGAAGGGTATCACACACAAAATTATGTATCCATTTAACTATAGTTTTAAAACCTCAGTAAGTGCGTTTGATTCTCGCTTGACTGAATTTATTTAAACAAACTCCAGTATTTTAATGGGAAGTTTAAATTGTTAAACACTCCACACTCGGTGCGAAATAGCCGTTGAACTCTTAATAAGGTTTCTGCACCGTGATAGGATTGCGGAGACTAATTTCCCTTTATTTGGTGCAAAAAGTTGAGTTTGTATGAGTTAGTAGCAAACCCTGGAACAGCCGGAACCGAGATTGCGGAAGTGCTTTTGAAAACGCCTCTAGCTACGAGTACGAATATTGTTGGTTCTGATTCGTTGATCTTGAGGACGAGCAAGCAAACTACGCGGCGAACGCTTCGTCGACGCTATGCCACGAATGCAACGTACGTAGGTAACCTAGTTGCTGCTTCTAGAATACCTATCTGCTATGACTGACTTTTGCTTTCCACTAGCTAGTGCTAACTGAAACACGCAGCGACATTTTAAGTTAATCTGGGCACTAAAATTAATTGTAGACCCCTAAGTACGGGTTTTGTATATAGCCGTTCATAAGTACGTAGGTAGTCGCGATTACCTACGCTTTAGATTACTTTTAATATTCTGTGACTGGGGCTGTACAGATAGATAAGGTTTTTAATCAAATATATTAAATTCTTATCTCTTTTATTTGTCAACCGATTTCAATGAAACAAATCCTAAGTTTTAATAAAAGCTCAATACATTAGTGAAAATTGCATTCGATTTGCTTCAGCCCTTGCGGAGATTAGCGTGCACAAACGCAAAGATAAATATTTTTATTATATGTATCGATATAGATTGATATAGATAACTGACGATCGAATATACAAAGAACGTCCAGTATCGCTACAAGCGTTTATTAATGGTGTGGATGAGCTAATAATAGCGTATACTAATTAATTGTTTGACGAACAAGCAATAAGTAGAATTCCGAACACTGTGAATTTAGTTAATATGTTTAAATGCATGCCAATGCTAACTCGGTGTCTTATAATAGATTGAAGTGCTCATTTTGGCTTCTACTACAATTACCGGTTCATGATCAGTGCTTCTATGATACTTGTGGCTACGTAGCATTTAGACAAAATTCAATGGATTCCAAAATTACGTCTACAACTTAACCTATATTTATAAGTATCTAAGCAGCCATGACTTACTCAGTTTACCTACTATATTACGAGTCGTAACTAATGTTGTAGGTACATCAACGATTTATGCCATATTCGTCCCTAGAAAGTTCGGCCCACATGAAAAAATCTTCGTTTGTCCCACATTGTATGCCTTATTCGGCCCATAATATATTTTATATCATAAAATCTTATTTCGTCCCACTTTTCTGCTCCACATTCGGCCCACGTTTTTTGTATAGGCAAATTATCATTGATTTAGTACAGTTGAAGCAATAAGTCTTTACTTGACTTTTATATTGTAAGTATGATATGAACAATGCTCAGAAAGGTAAACTCTATGGGTAAACTCAATTTAAAGCGCACGTTTTGGGGTAGTCGATGCAAAAGAAAGCTGCGGCTAAGATTAAATTAATATTTTTTAGAAATTATGACTTTGGCTGATTAGTGTTTACGGATTCATACTGAATAGGTATATAATTAAACGTTAAATTTTTAACCTACATATTTAATCATCACCTCGGAAGTTCTTTTTTCTATAATACTTTATTAAACGAAATGTAAACGGATGAATATTAATAAAAGTGTTTTACCTATAATATGTATTAAGGCCCAGCATTTTGAAAATTGGAAGTATTGCAACCCTAATCATTCTATTACCGCTTAATAGATTACATTGAAATTGAACTACACGATACTCAAGGATATAAGTGATAAATTAACCGGAGCCAAAACACGAATTAGTTAGAAAACCTAGGTTAAAAATCATGTCAAAAACACCTCTGAAAATTCAGAAATTCCCTAATTTATCCAGAACAGTAAGGTATTTTGAATTTCTATTTCACATAAATATAAATCAGTTAATTTGAAACAAATCAACCCAGCCCTTTTTTTGAAATAAGCTATTTACTTGAACATATTTATGTTTTTCTTCACCTACCGGTGGGTGTAGGGATAATTCCTGTTTACCCGTGTACCCACTACGATATGGTTGGAATTAATTATCGATGAAAAAAATACAATAATAATACGATAAGTTAATTTGTTGAAAAAAATGCATTAACTTCAGGAAACATGTAGAAGTCCAAGTACCAGGAATGCATAAACCATGAAGAGGTTTTCGCTACCCGTGATCTTTTGGCTCTTTGTGATTCTACAGTGAAATACCTCTCTATCGTTTCTGCTATCCTGGTATCTGGTATGTATTAGTTCATTAGTTCGGTATATGGTTGGAATTAATTATCGATTAAAAAAATAAAATAATAATAATACGATAAGTCAATTTGTTTATTAAAACTACGAAACTAAAGGAGACTGGATTACATTTAACATTTAACATTAAGTATACTAAAATAGCAGTAAGGAATAGTGGAAATTTTCTGTGCGCCTATCCCTACCGGTAGAAATAGATCTACACAAAGGTGCACTTATCCCTACCAGTAGGGATAGCTTGGTAGGGATAAGTGTACCAGCCGTTTTGGTCGTGGTGATTACACTTATGACGTTCACTGTAGTTTCAATAATTTTGGTATGAGAGACGAATGTGGACAAATATTATCATGAGGGACAAACAAAGACTTTTTAATGGAGAGGGCCGAACATTAGGGACGAATATGGCATAAATCACATCAACAGTGCGTCCATTATTAGTTGTTCTCACTTCTCTATTTTCCTGAAACCCTCCGCTTTTTCTTATTCAATGCTTACCTGCAAAGTTTTGCTCAGAAAACAATTATGTAGTAACTCACAACACAAAATCACCTTGTTTGTCTGTATTTAAACAAGTACACTTACGCTTCCATCTGGCAGTGATCTGGATCAGATGAGCTATCTATAGATCGTATGTAACGGCTTTAGATACCTCAATTGTTTCACGTGCATTTATATTATTATAAAAAAAAAATGATCGCTGGTGGTGTAGTGGTAGCACCCCTGCCTCACGATCCAAAGGTCGTGGGTTCAAACCTGGTCGTGCACCAATGAGTTTTTCCATTCGAAAAATTTATGTGCGCAATGCCAGTGCTCTTAAACGGTGAAGGAAAACATCGTGAGGAAACCGGCATACCCTAGAACCAAGAATTCAAAGGTATGTGTCATAGGTTAGTATTCTTATAAGCGGCGATGGGCTTGCAACCTGTCACGTACGGAATACTAACTATTGTGCAAAATGTGGGCATGTACCAAAATGTCATGTTTGGACTTGCCTCTGACTACCCTCTTTAGATATCCTCAAAGATCTAAGTAACTAAAGATCTGAGGAGATATCTACCGAACCTGGGGATTACAGTCGTGATCATATTATAGTGTATATATTAAGATGGATCTGTATATTTCTGTAAATAAAGATTATTACACATACTATATCTTATTTTTAGGGTAAAAGCTTAAAGGGTTTTCCATGTTTTAAAGTAAAATAAAAGGATAAAATAAAAACAAATTTATTCGTTAACAAAGTCAGTTATAAAGCACCAAGTTCGTTTACGAGCATTTTTGTATCAAAACGGAATTCACATTATAGCAATTCAGAAGTAGGTACCTACTCGTATTTTATTTTCTAACAAATGAAAAATATGTCTACGAAAAAATGGTTTTGTTTGTTTCAAAAATAGTTTCAGCATTTTTACAAAATAATAATTGCAACTTAAATAGACTTGTTTATAATATTTTTGCTATTTATTTGATTTTGATCAAAGTATAGTGTTTTACTGCCTAAGTATTTGGGTTAAAGTTTTTTCTCCTGTCCTTACATAACTATATTCAACTTCAGCTATCTTAAATTAAAGTTAAACGGCGACGACTAGTCACTCTTACATACTAACATTAAAAACATATTTATACACAAAAACACACAAATTATTGTTATTCAGATTTATCTACTGACTGTAAAGAATTATTCTGTTTCTCTCTGTATTTATAAAGAACTGCCTAGCCAGGATTAGAACTGGCTGCCGCTTTATTAGCGATGGCACTGGTAAAGATCTTTTACTTATTTATCAGTCTTTATTTTGTCAAGTTGAAGTGTATGTGATGCATTCCGGCGAGAGTATAGAACAGTTTTAGAACGACTATCTATTTTCTGAGGTTGTCGGGTATATAGTTGTCTGCACCAGGAACTCCTGTACCACCTGAATCGCCCAGCCATGGGTACCTGTTGCAATTTTAATGGTCAGCATTTACAATTGTAAAAAATGTGTCCTTACAAAACCCTATGATTACAAATTATTTTTTTCAGTCTCAATACGATAAGTTCTGATATGAGCAACATTTTTTTGATTACATATTTCCAAGTTAGGCAAATCGTGGTATTTTGTAAAATTAAACATAAAAGTTTCAAAATAAGCAATATTATAAATCCATACCAATAATTATCAATGCGAAAGTAACTCTGTCTGTCTGTTAAGCTGTCACGCTTAAACCGTGAACCGTTTTTAGAAAGATAAATTAGAGCTTGAAAAAGGACATAGGTTACCTTTTAACGCGAAAAAATGCTTGAAAGGGTTGAAATAAAAGTGCAAAATAGGAATCCTAAAAAAATTCAAATACTGCAGTAACTATTCCACCAAAAGCTTGTATAGCTATTATTTTTTCTTATCCTAACTTCAACCACTAGTAAAATAACATACTTTTTTATTTAGACAGATTATTTTTAAATGAACTAGTCTTGCCAAAACCTATACCATCCCCTCAACTTGGCGGCCATATCGACACGAAAGACAAAGATAACCTTTAATAGATGTATGATGGGAGCCTCAGGCGCATTTAAATCCTTTCACCACACTGATTCGAAAGAATTAGTAACACGAGAAGAAGAAGAATGGATGTACGGTTTCAACTTACTGTTTAGGGCACTCGCTGCATGTTTCCATATATCTTGTGTCGGTAAAGTTGTTTTCTGAAGTTTTGAAAGGAAGCGCACACTTATTGGACAAGTTGCAAGGCGCGGCCGGGAACTCTTTCTTATCACACCTCCATGCTTCATAGTTGTTGAGGGACTTGGCTGGTTTTGGGTCGGTCATCCAGGTTAGAGCTTGGGTTATAGTTACGAACCATACGTCTTTTCTGAAATTGGAGTAACGTTAGACACAGTAATTTTATAAACATTGCTAAACAATGTAGAGATTTAAAGTGCTGTTGGTGTAGTTGTAGCAGCCCTGCCTCACGATCCGAATGTCGTGGGTTCATTGGGCTTGCAACCTGTCACGTACGGAATACTAACTGCTGTGCAAAATGTGGGCATGTGCCAAATTGTATATTCGAACGTGCCTCTGACTACCCTCTTTAGATATCCTCAAAGATCTAAGACAGTAGAGGTCTGAGATACAGATGTCTGGGGAAAACAGTCGTGATCATGTTTTTTTTTTTTTTGTGGTTCAAAGGTGTTCATTCCAACCATGTTTTGTAATGAGAACCGATATGAACGCTGTCTCGCTGTCTGCAAAGCTACTTTTATTCCATCAATGCTTTGTAAAGGGCCATTGATAAAAAAAAAATGCTTGATATATACCTCTGATGAGATTCTCAAAGACCTAAGTAAGTACAGATCTCGGGTCAGTCTAATTACGTATCCACCAGTTTTAGCTAATCAATGGTTTTACTTACTCTTCTGCGGCCCACTTGAGGAACTTATGCAAGCCACGCTCTAACTCCTTGATCTGGAACCAGTTCGTATGGAACGGCATCATGTATGGCGCGCGGTTCTGCTCGTAATACCGGCTGAAGTCTTCTTGCAGCCATTCAAATACCTGATAGATAATTTGTATGAGTTAGCGGACCACTCAACTGGTTGGATATAAAATTAATAAAGCGGCTTTATTTTGCAAGAACTGATTGATCGTGTTTTAGAATTGGAAATCATCATGATACTGATAAAGAACGATATAGATACAACAATATACCTAGTTTCCGTGATATCTACGGAACTAAAAAGGATTCTTTGAGAATACTGTTCAACTGTAAATTGAACAATGTAAATAGAACATGTTTATTGATGTTTAACGTTTAATACATTATACCAGCTTCAAAGAAAAAATACTATTATGTGTGTAAACTATAAAATATTATCCGAATTCGGCATGATAATAATTATATTCAGACAAAATGTACATACCTACATTACTAATGAACGCAATTATTCCACTGCCATCAAGGCAATTACTTCCATAAGCCATCACTGGTATTTATTTATAAAAAAAAGGCAGGACTCTTTTGTATTCATCCACTGTGCTTTTTATTATTAAAATGTTCCATCGGAAATTGAGTATTTAATTTCTGATCAAAAATAATGTATTCAGACTTCATTCCGATCATAGTAAATGTCGAAAAAACATTTACATTCAGTTATAAATAAAGCATGACGCAATTGGCAAATTATGGTAAATTTTTGCAAACAATATACGAGTGTCAGAGTGCATGCTTCTCGATTCAACCCAAAATCTTTGAACCAGTGAATATAATTTCTAATTTCAAACTATTTTTGAAATATATCAACAAATGTCAAAAAGTGGCTTTTCAAAAACGAATTCCAAAGTTCCGACCACACCGACAGTAAAACTGTTCAATGGACCACCCCGAGCGTAGTTTTAATATTCTACCCGCGATAATATGGATATCGAACGAGATAAAATTAAATGTGGATGTAAAATAATATGCTTCCAATGTTCGCCATGTGCGGATATGAAATTATTTTCCGAGTAGCCTCGCTTCCCGGCCGCCCTACTTGGAAACTGTGCAGTTTTCTATTTAATAAAATCGGATTAGCAGTACAATGGAAATGTGTAGGTTTTATAAAAGTATTGAAGTTATTTCTTTTATCTCACGTCATCATCTTCCTGCCCTTTTCCCACATTATGTGGGGTCGGGACAACATGTGATCTCCTTCCATTTCCCTCTATCATTCGTCATCTCAGTACTCACTCCTTTCTTACCCATGTCATCTTTCACACACAGTCCATCCAAAATTCATTCAGTCAATCCCAGTGAATTGTAATAGTTACTAAAGGTCAATCCATTCTTACGTAAACGCAAAATAACTAAGCGTTCAAACCTAAAAAACCTTTTTCTGTTCAAAAATTTTCTTAAAACTACAGAAAATTAAAAAATGTTGACTGAGAGATTTTGTTTCAAGAGTTGGCCTTTCAAAACAACATTTTGTCTGGTTATGAAAATACACACTCTTTAAAGAAAATACTGCCAAGAGCTACACCAAGCTGAAACCAAACAAGTCTTACCTCATCTGAATCGTGATTGTGCAACACACATTGGTCCAAATATGGACAGTGTCCGCCTTCGTAAGTCTCTATGTAGTGCGCGTTGAATGGCACCTCCCATAGACCTGTTAAAAGTAAATTCGTATGTTCGTTAAATGTTTACTTCCAACTTACTGAGTTTTTCTGTCAGTAGTTTTTAGTTTAAACATAAAGTACCTGGATGACCGAGCTTTGCTCGGTTTTTTTTATAAACGACGTTTTTTTTTAATGAAACCTAGCTAGATCGATTTATAAATTTTATAAATTTCAATTTTTGGAAACTATATGTACGAGTACCTATACATAAAATATAGATGAGAAAAATGTTCAAAACACAATAATTGTGTTAGTAGCTGTGAGTAGTGGATGTCACTAGCCGTGGTTATTCTAAATAAGTTTGCAGAGTTTTTTACGATATACATTTTTTACTATTATTAAGCTTGAATTTTGCACTCATCATCATTGCTTGTAAGAAAATCAAAGCTTTTGATCGAAGTTTAAATATCTAGTCCATAGTTCCATAGGTCGACTTACGTAGATAACTAAAAACTAAAAGCGAGCATAATGCTAGGACTTTTATAGGATTCCTAACTTGGAGCCAAACTTTTAAGTAGAGATTTCGATTCTAAAGTTGAAGATTGCTGTACCGCCGATTAGTCGCTCGGCGTCTTGCAGTTTAATTGTCATCCTCCGCATTTCGGAAAGAGCTAGCAGAAAGTTCGAAAATAATTACTAAATTAATTATTTTGAGCAGTACGGTATTTTATTTATAGTTTCAAATGAGTTTTTAACTTAGTTTAAACCTTTTTAATGCCAGTGCTCTTGAACGAAAATGATCAAAAAATAAGATCTACCTACATACATATATGTAGACATCTGAGATAATCTATCGAACCTGGGGATTACAGTAGTGATAATGTTTTTAATACTTCATTTTAAACTTATTTACATCTAATTGGTAAAGTAATCTAGTATATAGGTAGTACAGTACGTAACTTGGTGTATGTATTATAGATGTATACGAGTATAGGTTATTTTTTGATAAGCGCAGCTGTTGGTAAAAGCTAGTCAAAGTATATTGTTAAACTTGCAATGTAAAATGCGTTTTTTTACTCTTCTTTAGTCACCCCTTTCTTTGTTGTTATTACTTTTCTTCAATGTAAAGACTGTAATTTCACTGTTTTTATAGTATACCTATGTAAGTATAGTAATACTACTACCTACTTATGTGAGGTATAGGTATGTAAGGCTACTAAATTTCCTTTAATGTGTCTTCATTACCATGTAATAGCAAACTTTGTCGCCGTTCCGCGGCATAACTTGGCTCATTACGAGCAAATGGTCAATGCTTGTTGTTCAGCTAATGCTAAAATTGATTGATGCGTAAACACGAGATGCATAATCATGATTGTGCTAATAAAGCTTATTACAACGCGATAAGATCGATTTTCTACAATCAAAGTGTGATGATACTCGTAGTGTAGAGCACACAAGATATATTGGACAGGTATTATGCAATTTGAAACTCGAATACAAAGGCTCATTCAAAATTAGTTTACCCTAAACTAACTCAAAGTTGCTTTGGATTGTTATAGAATTGAGTAATATCAGGTACTGCTAGGTTATAACCTCTTATGTAGGTATTTTGTGTAGTTTGGACTACACACGCTACGTTACAAAAGTAAATAAAAAGAAAACCGACTTCAATGTTGCACTGCGTAGAAAATTACAAGTTGAGTTTTTTTTCAATTTTTACGTAAACAGCGTCAATCTCTGAAGATTTTTCAGGGATTGCCGCTTTTTACATTTACGAGTCAACTTCTCAAAACCTACATACAAACAAAAAAAAAATCATCAAAATTATATTCGTAATTGGTGGAATAATTACACAACAAAGACATACTGTCGAAGTGAGTTCGTATAAAAACTTTTTTTTGTACCAATTACTGCCGAATCACGAATAGAGCTTACATACAAGTACTTACCAGGGAATGACTTAGTAGGACAAGTGCCAGATTTGCACTCGTGCGCAATCTTGTAGTCCAAGGTGTAGGGCCAAACTGGAATCGGGAGAGGCGGCACGCCCACCGAACTGTCGTAGATGTAGCCGAAGTCTTCCAACACCTACATATGTTTAACTATTATATACTTTCTAGAAATGTTATTTTATGTTACCAAGCTTTATTAAGCTAAGTTTATTGAGCTGATTATAATTTAGTTTAGAAGTATCATCATCATCGTCATCATTGGCAGCTCAAATAATGGCCCACTGCTGAGTATAAGCCTCCTCCCTCAAACACCACTTCAATCGACCCTGTGCTGTTCTTGTATGTGGCTTTATGGCCTTTATATCGTCCACCCATTACGACGTATCATAATAAGTGCTAATGTTTCTTTTACCATTCTGTAATAATTGGCGTATTAAGGATCTTTAGTCAATAACTATTATTATCAAATTTTATTATTATCTTTTATCGTTTTATACGTAAATAAATAAAAAAAATATAGTATAGGTATAAACAAAAGGTACCCAGATGATAACTAAAAAACTCGTTTATGAGTTGGAATACGAGTAATATTTAAAACACCAAAAACAACTTATTTGCCTTTAGCCACGTGAATGAGTAACAAACATCCTAACTAATAATAATTAATGTGGTTGTCTATTAGTTTTGGCCAGCTGACCAGTCAAGTTAGTGACACGTAAATGGCGTGATTTAAAATTGCAGGGCTCTTGTACAACCAGAAACAATCAATGCGAATATTGACAGGGTGACGAGGTAGGCGGGCAGGTGGATTGTTTACGATACACATCACAATAGAATATTTCTGCAATATTGATACGGGACGCGATCCCGCTTGAGTATCGGATGACTGGCGACTAATTTAAATTTTATATTGATGAATAAAATATAGAATAGTAAATTGACAGACCAGCATACCCTGTTTTTAGGTAGCATATTAATAAAATCTGTTTATTAATAAATACCGGATTTTGGGTTTCAGCACGACCAAGAGATTATAATTATAATAGTTTTATGTAAAATGAAAATGATAGAAATATTGATGATTTTTGTCGGAATATAATTTTGTATTTGGCAGACGTTTTGGGTGTTGTGACTAGCTTTTAGCCTTTCCTGGGGCAGTACTCGCAAAGAGCGGTCAAGTGAAGCTAAGCCCGCATCTCGAAAACTTTACAATAATATACCACTTACTTTGAACTGTATTACATGCCGGCGATGCCTTTTAGCTTAGGTATGGTATACCTCCTACCTACGTAGTGAGGTTTATGCATGGATCTTAGTAAAATGGCGACTTTTTACCAATGAAGCCAGACCTCAACTTGACCATAGAGTAGGTACTTACTTTGAACTGGGTGTTGCGTCCCGGCTTGAGGAAAGGCGCGCGGGTGCCCACTATCTCAGCGCGGGAGACGTTGGCAAACTTCTTCAGAATTTCTCGCATGCCGATCATCTCCCCGGCCCATTCTTCGTAGCCTTTGTCTTGAAGACCTTGCTGTTGCGATACCGTGCCTGTTGCTATCTGTTTGTGGCGAAGCAATAACCATATTTATAATACATTTATTGGAATAATAAATAAGAGTACCTGGGTGAACGAGTTTTGGTCGTTTTTTTTTGGTAAACGACGTTTTCTAAAAATGAAACCTAGCTATATCGATTTATCGCTCCCGAAATACTAAATTTTATGAAAATAGTTGGAGCCGTTTCCGAGATTCAGATTATATATATACATATATACAAGAACTGCTCGTTGTATTTTGCTTGCATTTAACATTACATTATTCTGAAAATAATTATACCATAAGTTGGTTAAACCCACCTTAAGAATAGAAATATGTATTTAAAAGTTATACGTAATACAATGAAACTATCTAGCAAGCGGAAAATAACTTTGGATCTACGCCGTAGAGGAGTTCGTAGCGTTTGCCTACGAGTTACGACAATCGATTCCTCTACAAAAACTTCACTAGCTACGGCGTAGGTTTTCCTGATACCTATTTAATACTACTAATATAGTATCTATCTGACGAAGTCTTTTGCGATGACATTTATCACTTTGATATAAGATTAAAAATAAGATACCGGTCTTCGTGAAATGAAATAACTGGATATGGTAATACCGTAGTACCTACAATCATCCTATATTCATATAATAGCAATCATTATATAAAATCATGAAAAAAAATTAATTAAATTTATTTTTACCCGGCCGCGAAGAAGGAGGGTGTATGTGGTGTATGTATGTATGTATCCATGCATATATGTATAATGTGTGTGTAAGGAATAAAATATAATGTATTCTTATTATAATAAAATTCAATCTGTTTTGCTAATATTGATAAGAGAATGATTTGAGTGGTAGCTAATTATATAAGGAATGCGTCACCCTAGTAATAGTGTTTCTGTCTGAAGGTGTTGCAAGTGAAATTACAGGCACGTGAGTCTTACCATCCAACTTCTCACGGCGACAAGCGTAATTCCTCCTGCTTTGTGTTTCTAGGTGATATTACAGTTACATAGAACCTACAGTTTACACATGTAGGTTGACCGTTAGTTATCACTACTCGGCGATAAAAGTTCACAATGTTATAATTTTTTTTTTTTATAATTATCTAGTTTCCAGATTTGTCCGATTTTCCAATCTATATCAAAGCCTAAGCAACTATTAAAAAGTTACTCGTATTTAGGCTTTAAAATACCATTTTCACAAAATGTATATACTTGTCGTTCTACTATTATATAAATATTGTAAGTAAACTACATTATATTAAATATTAAACAATTTTTGGACCTCCTCCTGTGTTCTTTGTAGGTAAAAATGTAATCTAAATATTTGGGATTGGATTCGGAATTCGCCGTCAGTTTATCGTCGAAAAGAATGTGAGAAATTATATAATAGTATTTTTTGCTTATAAAAATGTCACCGGACGAATGTTAAACCTGTTATTTTATAATAAATCTTGGGATTTTGAACTGCCGGAAAATTGAACACAGCGTATAAATATCCCGGAGTTAACAGTCTTACGATGATCTAGCATAAATATGAGTATCAGACCAATCAGTTTACCATCTCAAATTTACCTGGGTAAATTGTAAATCTTGTTTATGGTTATAGATTAATTTTGCTCTATGAGTTGTTCTGGCTTATGCCGGGACAAAGTACAAACATAATACGTTATGTATTCAATACTAAATACCTAGTTTATAAACTAAACAATAAACAGGTAATAAATCGGCAGTTTACAATTTTCTGGATTTATTTTAAATTAACCGTTTTTACAATCGTCCGGTGACATTAATAAAACATCAACTTACTTCGTGTCCGTCATGAGCAAGGGTCTGGACCATTACGTAATTGCTGAAAATAAACAATATATTACTAAGCGGAAAAGAGATCAGAGGAAATCGGCGTAGTCAATAAATATTTCAGTAAGACGGTATCTATTATACAGTCTAAATCAAGATCACAATAAACAGTGCGCATCTGGCCTAATAATTCCCTCATATTTCATTCAAAGGGTTCTGAAGAAATATGAGTGAGAATAGTCAATTTTGAGCCGAGGCCGACGCGCAGAGCGAAACGGCGAAAGTGTTCTAGACCGACGCTTTCAAGGGATAACCCTCACATAATTGCTTGAACGTGAGCTCCCTACAAAGAACTTTTGATATTTGTTTTTCTAATGTTTTTATGATTACGATAAAAGGGATCGTTCGTACAATCCGTTTCAGCTGAACTTTGAAATCTCCTTTGAATAATATAAATTTTACTGTGAAATAAGTACAAAAGGTAATAAAAGCGTAATATTTCGTATTTAAACTCAATGAGGAAAGGTGTGCCCTGAGGGACTCGACACTGTATGAAGCAGGTGGGATAGCACAAGTTACTTAGACTAGTATAAATAAGGACGATTTTGAATCGACATTGACAATAACAATTAGTAGTAATTACATTTTTTTCACTAGCTTTACCGAGAAATCCTTATAATCAGGGTTTTAGTTAATTTTTAGTAATCTAATGTATTTATCAAATCCGATGATTTGATCGAATGATATGTGAGATTGTACTAACTTTAAAGCGCATGGAAACGTATGAACATTTTTCGAAGAGACTGAAGTACTTTAAAATATGACTGGTTTGACATTAAAAATTCGCTAGCGTTATAAAATCGTAAAACTAATGCTAAGGCTCAGAACGCAAAACAAATACGGGCCACTCCATACAATAGAAGTTACTTACCTGTATTCGTGGGATAAGAAGAAAGTACCCCGGACGGCGCATCCGTTGGGATTCTTCAGTTTTCCATTGAATACTTTCTTGTAGAGTTCGAAGTTGTTCAAATTGACGGCACCATCGAATGTGAGCATTATCATTTGCGGCGTCTGAGGAAACCATGGAGAAATTAAATTGTTATTACCCGGTTATGTCTTTTCAGAAGCGCAAAGTTGACGTCTTCGCGCTAGCTTCGGCATCTGGCTCAGAGCTTAATAATAGCATATCATTTTAGTCCAAATTGCTTTAAATAATGGGTAGGTAATATCATGTTTTTTATTTGTTTTTTTTTTTTTAATATGAAGTGATTTTAATTTGTTTTTGGTGTAGGTACATTCTTTTATAAATAGGCTAATTAAATAAAGGTTTAAAATAAAGCATACCATCGTTTTTTTGAAACTTATTGTTTATCAAAAAGTTTAGAATTCGAATTTTAAAAAGAAAAAAGGATAATAAAAAACGGCCAGTGATATTTACTGCCAATCGCATAGATACAAAATAATAAAACTTTCCGACTCTTTCTTTTATTGTTTTACTGTGTGTCTAAAGGTGCGTTTCTATTTTTTAATACGAGTACGTGTCCGAAAGTAGGTATAAATTCTGTTGTTGTGTGTACAGTGATGTTTTATCTTATCTGTACATACCAAAAACACCTTGATTTATTTCTCCGTGCCAACAAAATACACCTGATAACTTACTTCCTCAGGATCCAAACCGCCAGGAATGAGGGTGCCATCTTTGGAGCAGAAACAATAGGGCAGCTGGCACTCTGCTGTGTCACATTTGGTAGCCAAGTCGAGAGGTGTCTCCGTTATCGGCGCAGGAGCTGTTCAAACAATTTACGCATAAGACACTTTTTATCTTAATAAAAACAAGTTCTCGTACAAACATAGTAACATAGGTAGTCATACCATACATCTTTGTGTATTTATATTTGTTAGAAACTCTTATTCATATTCGTCAGTTTATCGTCACTGCTATACTGTCAGTTTTCTTTTTCGTAAACTGACGTATGTTACATCTAATGTTGAATAATGGTTAGGTAGGTACTTTTCTAGTTGATATAAATGTAACTTCGACCATAAGACTAGGTTGACGACCCTATTATCATCACTATTTATTTACACAAATTTTGAATAAATTAATCCTACTAATATTATAAACGCGAAAGTTTGTAAGAATGTATGGATGTGTGGATGTAAGGATGTATGATTGTGACTCTTTCACGCTGAAACGGCTGAACGTGTCTGGATGAAATTTGGCACAGATATAGATTATAGTCTGGAATAGCACATAGGCTACTTTTTATCCTGGAAAATATACGGTTCGTGCGGGATAGATTTGTTTTTGTTTTTCAAGGTAAAATGCGGGCGAAGCCGTGGGCGGCAGCTAGTACTTCAATTTCTTACAGTATCAATACTTACATACACCTATTTATTTAATTCTTGTGTAAACACACACGCGTTTTTGGGTTTGTGATCTTAGAGAGGCAAACTCCTAATTCGCGGACTAAAAATACAAAGAAACGGGTACATTGGGCCGAATAATCTGTTAATGCTAACATTCCTGCATAATTATTTTTATTTCGTTTATTTTTTACGCACTACCTGGCGCTTGACTCCTGCATGGACCGACTGTGACCGAAGATAAAATAAATACCTATGCATGCGTATACTGTCAGATAATACCGACTTATTTGCAAATTTATTCGCAAACAGAGATGATTATTTAATCTGTTTGACTGTAAATAAATAATTCATGCTATAAGAGCACCCAGGAGGCTGTACAAATAGGAATCTCCGTTTCATATCCTCAGGCCAAAGCCTGGGGCCAATATTACTCAAAATATCGTTGCGTCCGAACATTTATCGCAATAAAAGCTCGTATTTCAATCAAAGTAATTAATTAAATTTGTTTCATCCTGCTTAATCAATTACACAGCTTAATATGTAAGCTTACAGTGTAATGGAATCTGAATCCATTATTCAAACAGTTAGTATTATATTGAAGAGGTCAAGCAAAAGAGGTCTTACAACTAATAAATAAAACTTTAAGTAGGTACTTACTGGTAGGGATGGGGCCGCATCTAGCCTCTACTTTGAATGTACAGTACTTGCTTATATCATCAAAGTACAGTCCTGAAGGGCACCGGTTTAAATAAGGGTATCCATCGACGCACTGAAAATGTAAGAAGGCACCTCTGTATATTTTATAACTTTTACACCCAATAGCGTACGGTCGTAACATTTTAGATCGGCGTTATTGCTTTCAGCCGAGATATTCTACGAACAGGTACTGTTTACTTATACTCGTAATAACCTGCGACTTTTAGATTACTTTAAACGTTTATCTAAGTACCTACATATATTGTCGCTTAGGTATATAGGTATCTAAGCCAGGATGTACCGGGATGGTAAAATCCATTGGTGTACGACTAGGTTTGAATGCATTACGTCAGGGTCGGGAGCCAGAAGTGTAACTACTACTCCGCCATTGCTAATCTATTTTGCTACCTATCTTATCTATCAATTGCTAAACTAATTTATTTGAAATACGACATATAAAAGTCCCACATAAAAGAACTGTACTCGTAGTAAGCCTCCAAATACCTACACCTACCACACTTACAATTGTTTAAGGTCAACAAAATAAAAACTCATAGCTTATTCAAATAAGGTAGGTACCTACTTAAGGCGCGTACTCAGATAATGGTCGTGTCGCCGTTTTTATTTTGAATCCTCCCAATTTCGCCGACATAACATAAACTGTAGGGTAATCCCAGGAGGGGTAGTCCCGCGGGGTTAGGTTATTACCTACATACAAAAAGAAAACCCACGTTTTTATGCCAGAAATGCTCTGTGTGGTTCATAAAAAATGCTTATTGTGGTTTCCTATTTGTAGAGAACTCTAAGAATTGCAGTGAACACCCAGAATAGGTAAGTAGGCGCGTTGCCACATTTGGTTCTCCGAATGTTAACGATTTGAGAATGGGTATTTCCTTGCGTAAGCAATAAGCATGCACGATTTGATAAAAACTCAGAAAAGTTTAACTCCCATGTTATTTAGCTGGAAAAATCAACTCTAATCATGTCAACGGAGAAATTTCGAATATACAGGGTGTCCCAAAAAGTAGTGTCAAGCGAAAGTCCAGAGATAGAACACCCCTTGGGGTACCCGAATCACCCCCATGTATGTTCCGCGATTTTTTATAGTTTTCGAGTTATGAATTTTTTTCCGAATTTTTGAAAATTTACGACTTGAACAACTTAAAAAGTTATTTAAAAAAAAGTAGAAAACTTTCTTGAGATTTTTTTTTTTGCTACTGAATTGTTATGAGTTGTTCTTTTATGCATAAAATAATCAGCTACGTGACTTTGATGAAAACTATGAAAATGTTGGTGTAAAGTCAAATAATTACATTCGGTGAATTATGACTAAAATTTTCAACTTCAAATTAAAAATCTTAACAAGTGATTTCATGGTTCCTAAATAAGTCTAAAGAATTCTCCAGACTCTCAGCTTTCATAATCATTAAAAAAAAGTACTACTTAATTGGCAACTTTGGCTAAAATCGGCCTTCAAAGACGGTGAGGTGGAAAATTCTTAAAATTAGCAACCTGATTAAAAAATAGATTTTGGCCATTTTATCATTCCTAAGTTTAATTTGTTTTGTTAACTAACCAAAAATGACTACAAAGAATTACTTAAGCTGAGAATCTGGAGAATTCTTTAGATTTATTTAGGAACGATGAAATCACTTGTTAAGATTTTTAATTTGAAGTTGAAAATTTTAGTCATAATTCACCGAATGTAATTATTTGACTTTACACCAACATTTTCATAGTTTTCATCAAAGTCACGTGACTGATTATTTTATGCATAAAATAACAACTCATAAAAATTCAGTAGCAAAAAAAAAATCTCAAGAAAGTTTTCTACTTTTTTTAAAGAACTTTTTAAGTTGTACAAGTCGTAAATTTTCAAAAATTCGGAAAAATATTCATAACTCGAAAACTATAAAAAATCGCGGAACATACATGGGGGTGATTCGGGTACCCCAAGGGGTGTTCTATCTCTGGACTTTCGCTTGACACTACTTTTTGGGACACCCTGTATATATATATTTTTCAGTTGTTTGTATGAAATAGTTTGATTTTTTTTATTTTTTACGACCGTTATTGATTCAACTCAATCACGTAGGCATCAAAGTGAAAATATGATGATGTAGAGGAGATAAATTTGATAAACCAATATCGTACACGAGTCTCGTGTCTTATTGCGTAGCAGGAACACTATGTATAATAACACCAAATGTATAAGATGCTTTGAAGGCGTACCAAAACACATTTCACACATTTTAGCATTCAACGAGCATCGCCACATAATAAATAAGGACATCGATGTGAATACCAAAAAAGCTGTACAAGTTAGTATGTATAAATTCACCACACGCGAATTACTATATAAGTAAGTATGTTTTTCATGTTAATAAATGATGTTGAAGTATACATCGTAATAAAAGTGACATTTCGGTTTCCACTTTATCAGGTGATAGTTATTTTTAAAAGCTCATTATAAAGTCAACCCAAATCCAGTTATACCACATCGAAACCGGTAGATCTAGATGGCAGAATGGCAAAAATTACATTTCCTTATTCTCACGAATAATGGTTAGGCATACCTACCTAAACCAGTGACCGAATCTTTTCAATGGGTCTAAACATTTTGATGAAAAAATAAAATCTTCCTCTTTTTCATATGGTGTCATTAGTTCTTTCGAACCAGTGTTGTGAAATGATTAAAGGGCTTCTCAGAGGCTCCTTTCATGCACAAAATAAAGTATTAAAAAGGCATCTATTGTTGATGATAGAATAAACCTACAGTAGGTACCTACCTGTCAGCCTATCAGCTTTTCAACAGGAAAAGCATCACATATATAAAAACCATATACATTATATACCTGAATTAAAATACCAAACCTCGGCGCGTGAGTGGATTTATTTGGTGGAAACTTAAAAAACAACCACGTATCAAAAATCAAAATGAGAAAGAAAGAACACACGTTCCGTATGCATGAATTGCATGAGGACTCAATCATGAGGATAATAGCAAATTGAAGGCTGTATTTTCTCACCAAATTGAATTTTAAAAATTCATACATTATGTTGTCGCTTATTTGAATGCTCGGAACAGTCAATAATGTAGAGCGGGAAAAACACTTAGCTATGTACATAATAATATCTACCTATGACATATTTTTTGTCAGGCTTCATAGACCAGGGACGATAGCTTTTAAAACGAAAATAAATAATAGTAGATTTACTATTGTAATATATTATTATTTTTTACACCACCGGAAAGAAGAGAATTCAACGAACAAGAAGCATACCAACTTTTTGAAAAAAAATGATATTTTGTGAAAAAAAATGATACGTGTGAATTTTCTCTTAATATTAGGAAGTTTTTTCGATATTCATTCAAAATAAGGTGAAAAAATAAATATATCAAATCAAATAAATTACAGCGTATTTGGGACATAAAAAGGTAAGTTTCCACCAAATTTCGTGAAAAAAAAAAACAATTTTTGTAAAAGATAAAGATAAAAAACCAAAAACTTGGTTTTTTGAATTTTTCACATATATTTCAAAGTTATGTGAAAAAAATGTGTAAACAAAAGTTTTAGGTCTTTTAATTACTTACAACTTTGCGATTTGACTTTTTTCTATAGGGCTTTTAGTTTTGCTGGAAATCGAGATTAACCTTTTTTACCCTTAAAAACCCACCCTCAACCCTTTAATTTTTATAGTATTCTCCTCCTTTTACAATGGGTTTCATCCTACTATTATTTTCTTTCTTTTTTTATTATTTTTAAAGGGATCTACTCTGGTCTATTAAGGCAAATTAATTTGGGCGCTCGGATGACCGAGCGAGTTTACAAACGAGAGCGAGTTTGTAAACTCTGTAAGTACCTAATTGTTTTTATGTGCACCTATGATATAAAGTTCAATCATCCATAATTGTGCTCTATTTAGAAACATTTTTTATCCTACAATTTTAGGCTCTAAATTTTTGTAGGATGGCTTTTTAGCTGAATATGGAGCTTGGACTGTAAGTAGGTATTTTAAATATTTGTTTAAAAATACAGAAAACAGTCGGCATACCTAAGTGCGCATTGATGCATGTATTACTTATAGTTACCAACTATCGTAAGTACCTAAACGAAATGTAGGAAGTTCTACCAAAAATGTATAGATAGGTATCATTCTATTGCATGAAATACAAATACAAATATATTTCAGTAAGTAAAGCTGCATTTAGACCCGAACACATAAGACTCTTTGTTGCAAATACCAAAGTAATTAGGTAACCAGATATCATTAGCGTCGCAATGATTACCTTCAAGTTAATAGCAATAGATAGCGCCTGGCAAATTAATGTGTCTCGCTTGTAGGTTAGGTACCCATATAAACAGGTTATGTGGGTAAATCACCCCACCTACCACATTCGTAGCCATATAACACTCAGATGGCGCCACGTTTTTACTTCTACCTCTAGTTAGGTTTAACATTTTGTAGAGGTATTGCTTTGCACCTCTTTGCACCTTTGCCAGCTAGTTTTTTGCAGCGTTAAGTATGTACCTATAAGACAAATATGTAGATAGAGGTATTCTAGAAAAAGCGCACTGGTGGTGTAATGGTAGCACCCGTTTTTCGGTTCTAAGGTGGTGGGTAAAATATAACCTACAAATTCAAAAGAAGATTTTACGAAAAAATTGTAAGAAATTAAAACAAAATAAATCGTACTTGGTAAAAACGTCTGCAGGTGGCCGGGTCAGCGAAGTTCCCATTGCCCGTTGTGCCTTCAGGACAGATGAAATCCTCTTTTTCTTTCTGCTGGTAACTCCCTGTAATGTGATAAAATATTCTGGTGCTTACATACCTATACTTACCATCTACTCTGAATTATAATTGAGATCGCATTAACTTATTATGGAAACTAAAAAGCATTTTCCAAAATTATCCACGATATTACCTACATTTCTGGAAATTACTTAGACGGATTAACAAAATTGGTAGTGAGTGTTCTGGAGTTCATCTTTGCGCCCGAGTTTTTAGTTGGACCGCCATGTCACATTGTTTTTTTTTAATTTCTACCCATGTGGGACTCAAAGCTAATACGAGTAAAAGGAATATTTTAACCAAAGTAATTTTTATTAGATTTTAAGTAGGTCCTAGTAAATCTACCTATGAAATTGATTGCATGCTAGCTGCTAGGTGGGTTTATTGAGACTCTAGGTCTAAATCTACCTAAGTGATCAATAATTCACTTTAGCTAAGCTTAGTTTCAATTACCAGCCGATCCTTAGTAGGTACCTATACCTATAGGTACGTACGTAGTACTTAAGTACTTACCAACACACTTTTATCACTATACCTATACCTATGGTGGGTAGGCAAGACAAGTGACCTGCCAAAGGTTTATGCCCATAATTTGCATAGGTTAGTAAAGTACCTACACAAACGATGAAAATGATTCATCCAACTCGATATTCGACAGACTCGCTTATAGGTATATCTACCTATTCAATGAATTGCCAAATTCTATGAAGCAATTATTAATCGACTAGCTGACTCACACGCGACTTCACTTCGTCTGCACGTTTTTAAGTAAGTAATATACGTTTTCTTACCTTTTGAACCTTCCTTAGACCTCCACGAACATTTCAAGACCAAGATAAGATAAATCCGTTTAGCCGTTCTCGAGTTTTAGCGAGACTAACGAACAGCAATTAATTTTTATATATATAGATAAGCATGAAATACTTATTGATGAATTGGTTACCTACAAAGTTACAATTTGCTCTTGCTAAGTAAGGTTGTGCGAGGCAGTGGGCAACTCTAATTAATTAAGCTCTATTATTAATTCATTGTAATCGCTTCGAGCTATTAATCCTAGTTAAACAGATACTTTCAATTGGCATTAATTAATATTCCTACCTACCTACCATTAATAATTGTAGGTATTAGATATTTAGGTAGGTACACATAGGTACCTACCCATTGTTATGAAGAGAAAGTCAGTTACGTAACTAAAACACTTTAATGTAGGTAGCTGATGGATTCGTCTTCTACAATTAGGTAGATACTACCTACCTAGGTGGGTAGGTACATTGTTAGACAGCAAAACCCAAGGTCATAATTAAGTTGGTATACCTACTTCTTATATAATGTAGGAATATAAATAAATACCTATGCCCAAGATCTAATATGAAAACAATACTTAGGTAATTTTATTCGTTTGTAGTAGGTAGGTAGTTTACCTACTTTCGACACCTGAAGTCATCAATAAAATACATGAATCCTATTTTGCTAATTTCTGAATCGAGGTTGGCTGCGGTTTAGCTGAAAGAACGAGTAGGTACCTACCTACCTAATTATGCGTTAAGAGATGTCTCATTCTCATTTGAAATCGAAGAATCTTTTTGCCAAGGTGTTTGCATAAAAAAACACCTCGCACGCGCCTTTTTTAATCTTGTGGGCAGTGGTTTCGAGCTAAGTATATAAGTACCTACCTATATATTTTTGTTTTATATTTTTTATAGGCTAAATCGCTAAAATTTTGCTTGACGCGCGTCGCGTTGACGCCGCGTCGGCAAAGATTGCGCGTCGGTTGTCGCCGCTCTATGTGCCCTTCGATCCAAGTGAGCTAGTTGCAAAAAAAAGCTGCCACTTCTTTTACCTGCATAATTTAATTAAACACTCACAGAATTTTCTGTCAAGCCATGCAAGCTTTCAACTTTAAAAGTTGACATTTTCAAAGCTTAATTTTATTTTTAGTTCAGTGGTCCACTGCCAATGAAGGTGAGATGTTGTTACCTTGAAGTGAAGAACGTTAGATTTGTATTATAGGTTTAATTTTTTTGGGTCTATGGAACTTAAGTTACCCACCTAAGTACCTACCTACTTAGGTTCTTAATGCACACACACGTGGTAGGTAGGTCTTTTCCTAAAACCCATAGAAAAAACCTTCAATAATTTCCAAATTTAAAAGCTGACGAACAGTTACCAACAAACATAGGCGCTTTTCTATTATTCTCACACAGAAAAATTACTAACTTGCGCAATTAGTGTAGGTACCTAACACTCATGTCAATATCCTCAGAACCGGCCTCAATGTCAAGTGAGAAAGGACTAAGTATCTATAAATAAGTACATACCTACCTACCATATTATGTACTAGAACTTAGCTAAAAACTTGTCATAGAGTGCGCGCTTTCTATGAATGCAACTGAAGTGTAATGTACTTATGTTTATGATCATCTTTAGCAACTTTTATATTGGTAGGTAGGTAGGTAGGTACCTACTACTTGTACCTAGGTACCTACTTGTAATTTGTAGAAATAATTAAATTATTTAAACAGTGTAGGTATATTAAAAAAAATAAAAAAATAAAAAAAATACCTATCTACTCACACTGTTATGTAAGTAACTTCCTACTAGAAATACACCAACCACGATTCTGATTTTTTTAAATAAATTTTTATTTCTTATCAAGTAAAATACCAAACGTAGGTATTTGGATATTTAACTTTAAAACACGAACCCAAATAGCTTTCACCGTAGGTAATATCTAGCCGTAACAGTTACGTTAACAAATCGACGATTGCTTGCATAAGATTACTAATTACGAGACCAAGATAATTCCATAAAACCAATAATAGCCTTATATAGCACTTAGATAATTTACAGAAAAATTATAACTAGTTTTGCATCAATTGCATAATTTTTAAATCAAAAATAGGACTAACCGTTGATGAATAGAGCACAAACAAGTAATATTCGCACGTAAGAGCTGACCATTGTCCGCGGACCGTTTGCTCTACAAGTCGTCATGGCGCCTTTCACCGCCGCGCGCGCACTGCAGGTTGTCTGCTGAGGCCGGCTGGGCTGACCGACCTCGGCTTTCTCTAGACCCCCAGTAGGTCTACCGTGAGTTTTCACAATCTACACACTCGCTAGCGAGTTTAATTACAAAAACGTATGAAAACTTGTACAGCGCCTCTAGCGGATAGTTGGGTACTAAAACGTCACGTAGTTAACTATCCTACGTCACAGCGTACCTACTACAGCGACGGTAGTTTGCGCTTCATTCATTTGCTTAGAATTTGGTACTACCTTGCATGATAACAATTTTGACAGATGTCATAGTAACGTACTAAATTTACTACGATAGTAACGTCAGCCGATCGAAATGTGAAAACTCACGCATGGTAGACGTCCTGACATGGCAAATAAAGGCTCGGCTACGTGATTGAGGAATTCTGATATTCTCGTGTGACATGACAACGTAATGAACATTTCGTAGGTACCTACTGACTCAACTAGAAGGATTTTCTGCGGTGTATTTGCCTGACAACTACGTCGCTCTGGTTTTTATATGTTTTCTCGTGTTATTTTGAGTTTTATTGCGTAATTTTGGTGGTTATTTTGCCAATAAAGCCCGGGTTCTTGACGCGAGTGTAAAGTATGTGAATTAGAGTGAATAGTTCTCTTCAAATTCCATCGGAGCAAATCCCGAAAATTTTCAACAAAACAGCCATCTTTTGTTTAAAATTGACTTGACAACTTGACTATGACTCTGTGACGTTGACAATACTTATAAATAAATACACTTGACACTGGCAAAATTGTTCTCTAAGAGACAGATGCCATAATTTAGAAGAAGAAGAAGAAGACTCAACTAGAAAGAAAACTCTACAAGAAAGCTGTTTCGGGAGTTTTTGAATTTGCCTTCCATAGTAAAATAAAAAGCAGTCGTCAGACGAGGCTTTGCCTTGGCTCTGGTGTTTATTTTATGAGCTATTTTATACCTATAATTATTTTTACTTACAATAAATCTGTCGTGTGAACCTATAAAAAAAGTGAAAAAAGTCAATACAGAGTAGGTACCTACTATTCCAACTGATGATGAAATAAAATAATGAATGATTTTCTGTTTTGGAAAGTTTTGAACGCACCGGCTTGTTAGCAACGTGTCATCTTATTAGAAACGTCACGAACGTCATTTTTGATTTGACACTTTGTTGAATTGAATACTTTCAGTGAAGTAGGAAGGAGTCGGATGGGGTTTTTTATTTAATGTTTTTACAAATCAGCGATTCCCTATTTCACTAAATATTGTAATAAATCTCTATTTAATGATAGAAAATATACATAATAAGATAAAATGACGACCTTACGGGAGCGCCAACTTAGTAAGTTCTTCTTATTGCATTTGCCACAAGTTCAATGTTTTCATTTTGTGTTATTACTAATTACAGATGCTTTGAAGCAAATGCTCAATTTGAATCAGCCTCTTACGAAGAGCGTGGCCAATGAACCTACGTGGAAAGTCTTGATATATGACAGAGTCGGTCAAGATATTATATCTCCACTGGTGTCAATAAAAGCACTCAGAGATATGGGTGTTACTTTACATGTGTAAGTTCTCTCAAATCTACATATAATTTAACCGATTATAGTATATCTAAATCATTAAAGTTCATACATTAATCATATCTTAATAGATGCTTTGAAAGGAGGTAAGTAACCCTATTATTACTAAAACAATATTTATATGAACAGAGCCTCTGATTTGCACCTTACTAAATGCACATCAAGAAAAACAAGACCAAAACATTGAATACAGCTATTTTAAATGCTTTACTTTTAACTTTTTATCTACAAAACATACAAAAAAGTCACATAATTATATATTTCAGTCAACTACATTCAGATCGAGATCCAATTCCTGAAGTACCCGCTGTGTACTTCTGCACACCATCTGAAGAGAATCTAGGTCGTATTTGTCAAGACCTTGATAATGGAATCTACGACCAGTACCATTTGAACTTTATTTCACCTATAACAAGACAGAAACTGGAAGACCTAGCAGCATCTGCTATTCAGTCTAATTCAGCTGTAAATATACACAAAGTATTTGACCAGTACCTCAACTTTATTTGCTTGGAAGATGATCTATTTATTATGAAGCATCAGCAGTCAGATGCCTTGTCGTACTATGGTTGGTAAACAGCACAAATCTGTGATTGTTTTAAGTAGTCTGAAATTAATTGTTTTAAACTGTGATTATTGTATTTCCAGCAATCAATAAAGGAGACACAAAGGATACCGAAATGGAAGCTATCATGGACAATATTGTAGAAAGTTTGTTTTCAGTATTTGTTACATTAGGTATGTGATTTTCCCATTATTATTTCCTATATTATTAGTTGTTAGAAAAGATTGTACAAATTATCACTTACACTTCATAAATCTTTTAATTTTAGGAAATGTTCCTATCATAAGAAACACCAAAGGGAATGCAGCAGAAATGGTTGCAAAGAAATTAGATAAAAAGTTAAGAGAGAACTTATGGGATGCAAGAAACAATCTCTTCCATGGCAACACTGGCCAGTCAGGCTCATTTAGTTTCACAAGGCCGATGCTGATATTGTTGGACAGGAATATTGATATGGCAACACCATTGCATCACACATGGACTTACCAGGCCTTAGCTCATGATGTTCTAGACTTATCATTGAACAGGTTAATTTCATTATAAACTTATACCTTCAAGAAATTTTTTAGTATGAAACCCACACCACAATACTAGTTATTAACTGCATAATAATATTTTATGTAAATATTTGGTTCACATACTATCTACAGTCACTGAAGCTTAGCTTTACATGGGCTATATTTAGTTGACACATTTCTAATCCAATTATAATTTAACTTGTCAATGACAAATATTTCATATAGGTGTAAAATATCCTACTAATATTATAAACGCGAAAGTTTGTAAGAATGTATGGATGTATATTTGTTACTCTTTTACGCTGAAACGGCTGAACGGATCTGAATGAAATTTGGCACAGATAAAGATTATAGCCTGTAATCGCACATAGGCTACTTTTTATTCCGGAAAAATTTTATGGTTTGCGGGATAGATTTGTTTTTGTTTGTCAAACACCACGCGGGCGAAGCCGTGGGCAGACCTAACTCTTAAACATTATATTTACAGAGCAGCAGTTCCTGAGAACACAGGTACAACAGTGCCAGGGCAAAAGGTCAAAACACGAGTATGTGACCTAGACTCCAGGGATCCCTTGTGGACGGAACACAAAGGCAGCCCTTTCCCCACTGTTGCTGAAGCTATACAGGAAGACTTAGACAAATATAGGTAATCAACACATTTCTTTAGTACAACCAATGGACTTACCATATTTCACGCAGATGAGATCAACATATTTATCATAAGTTGCTTAAACAAATTGAACAAATATATAAACTTTACCTTCTATAGCTAATGGCCTAAATGCATTTTGACCGGTATCATATCACAGAATAACGAAACAGTACTATGTTACCTACATACTTCATTTATTGTGAGCCAATCCTAATCAATGTCGTTCTTGCGCACTAAAGGCTCCAAACCACCGCACAATATTATGATGGGTTTCTAATTAGTTACACCCAAACGATAAATGTTCCTCACTAGTTCCACCAGTTACATGTTTGGGTGTAGCTTATTTGAAACCCACTAATTTCTTGATACATAGCTAAATAGATGCCGTACTTAACACGTAAAAACAATACAACTCTGTAACTGACATATGGACGAGTAGGTTTAGCTATAAGTTTCTATTGGTACCTACCCGTACTGAAAAACATTCCAGCTATATATCAAATCAGACTACATACTTAATTGGTCCATTTTTTGTTTATAAGGAAGGTTTAAGAAACTTTACTCGTGCCCCAATCAAGCTGTCCCAAATCAAAGCGCTTTATTTAAGCGTTATTCAAGCGCTTGTTTGCATTGACAGGAATTCAGAAGCCGAAGTAAAGAAGCTAAAAAGCTCAATGGGACTCGACGCGGAGAGCGATGTAGCTCTAAGCATGGTTAGCGACAACACACAGCGGTTGACCAGCGCCGTCAACTCCCTGCCGCAACTGATGGAGAAGAAACGGCTGATTGATATGCACACTACCATTGCAACGGGTATGTACAGTTGGCCCAACGAGTCGAGGCATTCGTGAAGTTAGCCGCAATCGCTGCGCAGTATCGTTTTTCGGGAGCAATTGGAGTTATGGAGAGGGACGATGGGACTGTACATGCGCAAACTCGCACCTGTGGCTAATTTCACGAATGCCTATCCGTAGGATGACCTATACAAATGAGTTTTTCTTTCGTAAAATATATGCGCGCAATACCAGTGCTCTTAAACGGTGAAGGAAAACATCCTGAGGAAACCGATATACCCTAGAACCAAAAATTCGAAGGTGTGTGTCGTTGATTAGTATTCTTACAAGCGGCGATGGGCTTGCAACCTGTCGCGTACGGAAGACAATTCACTATGCAAAATGTTGTCATGTGCCAAATATCATGTTTGGACGTGCCTCAGATTACCTCTTTTAGAAATCCTCAAACATTAAGTAACTAGAGATCTGAGTAAATTATCTACCGACCCTGGGGATTAAAGTCGTGATCATATTTTAGTTAAACCAAGCTTACCTCTGTTCCGCCGCTCCCAATTATGCTCTGTTCACCTGTGAAACCTACATAAAACAAGCAACCAAATAAGCAGACAGACGGAAAGGATTTCTAAAACTCGATTTGTGTCTATTACTGTTCTATTACTCTTCTTTATGATTTCTATTACTTCAACACAGTAATACTCCCTACTCAATGCTGTCCGGTGGATAGACAGGTACGGCTCAGCTTAATTTAATTGTATCACTATTATTCCAGCTATCCTCAATTCTATCAAATCAAGACGACTGGACTCTTTTTTTGAGCTAGAAGAAAAAATAATGAGCAAAAGCAGTAGTGTTGAAAGCAAAGCAGTTATGGACCTCGTTTCCGATCCCACTGCTGGGACAGAAGAAGACAAGATGCGACTGTTCATTATTTATTATCTGTGCACTGATGTATCTGAGGAGGAATATAAGAAGTTTGAAAGTGCTTTAATAGCAGCCAACTGTGATGTGAAACCTATGGCATATATGAAACGGTGGAAGTGAGTATTACTATTCTTATCAACTTACACTACAATGTCTCACGAAACATTGTGCAGTAGGTCTACCATGGGCTTTCACAATCTACACTCGCTAGCGACTTTAGTTAAAAAAATGTATGAAAACTTGTACAGCGCCTCTAGCGGATAGTTGGGTACCAAAACGTCACGTAGTTAACTATCCTACGTCACAGTGTACTATATATGAAACGGTGGAAGTGAGTATTACTATTCTTATCAACTTACACTACAATGTCTCACGAAACATTGTGCAGTAGGTCTACCATGGGCTTTCACAATCTACACTCGCTAGCGACTTTAGTTAAAAAAATGTATGAAAACTTGTACAGCGCCTCTAGCGGATAGTTGGGTACCAAAACGTCACGTAGTTAACTATCCTACGTCACAGTGTACTACAGCGACTGTTTGCGCTTCAATTTGGTACCTAGTTGAGTAACAATTTGGACAGATGTCATAGTAACGTACTATTACTACTGTAGTAACGTCAGCCGATCTAAATGTGACAACTCATGGTAGACGTACTAAAAAGAAGATCCTCAGAGGTTTCGTTTCTGCATTAACAACCTCTCATTTCACCCTATAGACAACGACATTGCGACAAACGAAAAATGTCCTCTAAACAAGGCACAGGATGCCTGTCTAGTAGTGGACATTTTGTTTAATACGCCTTAAGGTGATAATTAACACAGCACTTTATATTTCAGAGGTTTTACGAAAATGTCTAATCAGTACGAGGGGGGCGGCACCAAAACAGTATCCATGTTCTCGAAGCTAGTGTCCCAGGGATCGTCCTTCGTGATGGAAGGCGTCAAGAATTTGGTTGTAAAGAAACATGTAAGTTTTTACAAATTGCAACACCAGAGGTGTGTTATCAACCTAGTTATGCATATTAACCAATTTGCAATGTAAACGCTGTCCTTTTGTTGTATGTTATTATTATCAGGTACCTATCTCGATTAGGTACATTTGTTGTAAGGATCATACAAAAAAGCGCTAGGGCCGTGACGAGCTTCTTGCCTGTTTTTCTCGTATATGGGTTTAGGTTGGAACCTCTAGCTAGATGAACTTAAAAATCGAATGAGACCAACTATACCGTAAATAACTAATTGAAAAATAATTTATTCAATAAAATCACAAGGATCACTTTGAAACGTCTTATGATCCTTGTTTTTTTTTTTTTTTTCGGACTGGACAGAATGCTGTTAGGTTGTCTGACAACCTGTGACAGCTTTACACGGGCTATATTATGATCCTTGTGGTTTTATTTATTGACAGTATAGTTTCATTCGATTTGTAAGTTGAAGGGCCGTACCACCTAAAAAGTGTTAGTTTTTCTGATTTATTCATAAGATATATATGTATATTCATAAGATATAATATATTCATAAGATTTCGATGTTTCTTTATAAAATATATTTATCGTCTATGATGGAATTAGGCCTATTCCTCGCAGTAACAGGATTATCAGCATTTTTGCTAAAGTCTATTCTTTGTTCTAGAAATTGCCCGTAAGCCGTACAGTAGAAGCGGCACTATCCGGCAGCGCAGCAGAATCCGGTGCGGATCTAGACTGGTTAGACCCGCGCGCGGCACGCACGGACGCCGCGAGCCGCGCGCGCGCCGCACGCCACCCGCCGCCGACAGACGCGGTCGTTTTCATTGTCGGTGGTGGCAACTACATCGAGTATCATAATCTGATGGACGCAGCCAAGGTATGTTAGCTTGGAAGTTTACTTATGAGTTTGATCAATGGAGGATCAACGGCAGCAACTGACTTTCGCTCCGATTAGATTCTTTTGAAGGAGTGATAGCACTAATGATAAATAAATAAATAAATAATGCTGGACTATCTACACAGCATCAAATTACTCAAAGCTTGTGTTATGGGTACTAGATAACTGATATATTTAATACATTATATACATAGATAGATATTTTTTTATTATACATAGAAAACACCCAGACTAACGGTACAAATTTCTGCTGATCGTACACAAATTTG
Source organism: Cosmorhoe ocellata (assembly GCA_963675405.1). NCBI lineage: Eukaryota > Metazoa > Arthropoda > Insecta > Lepidoptera > Geometridae > Cosmorhoe > Cosmorhoe ocellata. The sequence continues at coordinate 7,529,020 of OY776250.1, read as the reverse complement.
TGCCGCGGCGGGAATCGAACCCACAACCTCTTGCGTCGCAGGCGGACTCTCGCCCGCTGCGCCACTGAGGTCGTCAAATGATATTTATTAATTTTAAAATTCTTTATTGTAGCAGCAAGCTGCGAACGGAACACCACGAAAGATAATCTATGGCGCCACAACTCTTCCCAACGCAATGCAGTTTCTCAAACAACTCTCTCTGCTGGGCGAGGAAATTCAGTGAACATTCCTGTTATTCACATTCTAATTTATGCATAGGTACCTACATATATTATATTTTATCGCATAATGAAATTATGTTTCGGGCTGTTGAATACACAATCAAACACACATCTCAACAAGTTGGCATTTTATTTACAATGACATTGAAAATATAGCTAACATCTAATAGTCTACTAATAATTTTGATTGTTTTAAACAAGAAGTATAAAATCTAAATCACAAGATTAGTATAATTCAACATTAGTCAGATCTTAACCCCGCATTTATAAACTCTTCCATAGAAAATGTCATAAGTTTCAGAAAATAATTCATTTCCGAAATAGCAACAGAAATAAATTATATGTCAGACTGTATAAAACAAACTTGTTGAATTTAATCCCAACCCTTAAAACTATTGTGCTTAATTAGTAAAATAGAAACTAAAATGTGTATGTTCGTTTTTAAACATATAATAGTCAATAACCCTCGAAAAATAGTATATGTTTAAGATTTCACTTAGACTAAACTTTAATGAACAAAGCAACTTTAAAATACGAGGAACTTCACCTCTCGCAGAGCGGCAGACTAAACGAAGTCTAACGAATATGAAACCTTAAGTTAACAATTATCACTGATTATGATATGGTTTTGGCACAAGTAAAACTGAATTATAATACCAACCAAGTGTCTAGAGAGCAAACTTTAAAAAAAGTGCACTTTCAAATGGCAAGATTGTCGATGTTTAAGTATATATACACACAAATTGATTTGTGCCGAACATAGTTGATAATCTCTTGGTACTTGCTAAAATTAAACATGTTAATAAATTGTGACGTAATAAAACATGTTGAAAGATAAGACTCGTCAGACCTCGAAGTATATAGGTCCAATCTTATCGAAGTAAACGCCTCGTTATCTTTTTCTTGCACACCAGGGCCAATTGGCCTAAAACTTAAAAAGCGAGACGGATCCAAATTTTCCAATAGTTTAATCACCCAGCCCCCATAACATGAGAGTCAGAGAAAAACGCCGTATTGCGTGCTTAAGCTAAGAGGGCTGGGGTGGAATACATCTCGCTCACATTGGGGCAATTGATTGTGGAGTAGTCTGGTGCAAGCCCCGTACAGACCATAACCTTTAAAATGAACATAATGCGTTAGTCTACTTAATTAACTTAGAAAATGTTGTGCGCGGTTGTAAAACTCTATAAAATTAACAACATAAAATATAAGTAACATGCTTAAAACACGTCATAAAATCATGGCACTAGATAAGTACTAGAAAGATATAAACTCAATCAAAATTAAAAACAATTGATTATGGTCATATTATAGCCAAGAATGTATGCTATTTTTAACTGACTTCTTTACTGAATAAGTACCACAACACAAGACTACAATATAATATAGACAAGACATACAGTACACATAGTTAAATTAATAAAAAAGTTTTCTTTAGTAAATTTTCTAAAAAACGATGTGATCCAAGTCTTAATACTAAACAGATAGGTACAGGAAGCTTGGAAAAAATCTATTAAATATTACAGATTGATAAGGCGCATTTAGATAATTATTGAATTAACTACTTACACCTTAAAATATTAGACATTAAAATTACAGCAGTGCATTGCTTAACAATCAAGCGATTATAATCATTATTATTATGTTTAAATACAATTCAAAAGCGACAATAACAATAACATGTCTGTAGGTTAACTTATAAGTAGATAAAGAAGCAGAACAAAACAGAAAGGTCATTTCTTATCAACTTTCTATTCAGGCTCAAAGAAACAAATAAACAAATTAGACATCAAATACATAACATAATAAATATAAAATAGGTATCTGGTGATAATATGAATTTGCTTATTCCTTTTTAAAAATGATAATTTAATTAAAACATCAATAGATGGACGGACAGTCATGTGAGTATGCACACACAAACTGTTATCTGGAACTCAATTTTATATAAATGGCCAATTTGGAATGTTACAAAAAAATGTACCACCAGTACAACAATCAGCTCTCAGCTAGGTATATAAAAAATTTCAACAAATAAATATAATCTTCATTCTAAGGAAATGCTTTCACATTATGTGTAAAAAATACTGAAATCTGGAATGTAAGAAATTCAAAAGTAGTGAAGTGAATTCACTATAATTTCAGGAAATAAATAAAACTCATCAAAAGGAATGTAATTTAGAGAATAGTAAAATTATAAACTATTTGGAGAGAATCAAAAAAGCTTATAACATAGCCTAACAAATTATATTGTATAGGTAGTACCTACTTAGAGAGAGTAGGTTTCAATGATAAGTCATGCTAAAACGAGATTCCTATAAACCTTAGGTTGTTTAGGTAACGAGAGCCTGTTATGTCACAGTTTAAATAAAAGTACAGGGTGTAAAAAGAGTTTTTCTGAAAACTAAGACGCATTATTATTCAGCTGATTGAATGACATAAAGTCTTTCCTTGAAAGAAATGTAGGTAAGCAAGTATTAGGTATTATAAGTTTAAATATTGTATGAAATACTGTTATACAGAAGGGTAGAAGCCCAAGGGTCCTGTGAAAACTTCAAAAATTTTATAAATTAAAATTGGTAAGTATAAATTATAATAGCAAAAAAATATTAAATTTTAAATTTACTACCTTTCGATTTTTATGGATGCCATTTATGGGTAAGTTTTCAAGAGAAGTCTTTTTACACCTTGTAATGTAAAATAACAAAACTTATCTTGTCAGGACAACTTAATTCTACTAATCATGTTTTCTAGAATCAAGTAACACAAGAAAAGGAATGAATGTTCATTGAACTCATTCAAACTCGTTCATTGAATTCGTTCAAAATCTGTTGAGACAGTAACACAAACACATTAGAAAACAATCTAGCAAGTCCATAAATAACATTTTCATTAATTATGTAGCAATAAGTTATGTTTTCCTAAGTAGGTAATCATATTACAGAGTATTTGAAAGACAATAGTTAAATATAACAGATAGAGTACAACAACATTCTACATTAGGTTAGTTAGTAGATTATTAAGAGTGCGTAGATAGGTAGGTTTAATTTTTTAAATCACGATCTTAATCTAAGAATAACATGGGACTGAACAAATTGAAAACCACTACTTTCAATCAGACGACTACTTTAAAAAGGGATTAAATATTAATATTGTTTATAATCACAAAGACACGCAACCGCAATAGCGAAACCTTTTTATTCTACTATCAAGTCATAATTTTATATAACACCGTCTCCGCGTCAGTGTATTTTACATACTTCAACAATTCTTTAATATTATACCAAACTGCAACGGACAATTTTTATATTTTTAACAAACTTTGGATCTTACTTAGAGTGATCCATAGCTTACTTTATAACTAGTCAGAGAACATTTTAAACCTAGCTATTTTTTTAAGTCATCTTTTCACTTGATCTTCAATTTTTACGTTTTGGATGTTTTAAATTTTTTCTAGTAATTCATTTTATTCATAACTTTAAATGGACAGATCGTAAGCATGAGATTCCAGTATTATAAGAGAGAGATATATGTTGCCAAACTTTAAATACTTATCATACATTGCTCATTAAATGGTACAGTCTACGTAGCATAGGTAGACATTTATATCGCAAGTTAAGGCCGCAAGGCTTACCGCTATGGTAAGAGCCAACATTTACGAACCTTAAGTAACTATTTGTCCCACCTCAGTCAAGGAAGGCGGGCATTTCAACAATCACAATGTTAAGGCCAAAGTAAGCGCGCCTTTTTAGCAAACAACATATTTAATTTATATTTCCTGTATGCAAGCAGATAATTAAAATGACTAGACTTATGTCTTTAAAGTTCGTTGATTCAACAATTTCATATAATAAGCAATAATCAAGCACTGGCTTGTATTATGCATATAAATTTCGAAGCATTGATACAATAATATAAGTTAAAATGCTGTTACAAACAGCTATGACACAAATCTTGCACTCCTAGCAACTGACTACAATGAACTTCAATTAGTATGAGACATCAATCAATTTACCAAGTGTCTCACAAACCAATGCTTTGTTAAATGATATTATGAGCAAGCTACTCATACATAGTGTAACTTTTGACCCCCAACCAAGCTATGACCTGTATATAATGAATTGAAGCCATAATAAGTCTCATAAAGGTGTTGACTGATTTCAATCCATTTCGAAGCTGTTGCAATGTTAGCTATTGCTTTATAACCAAAAATGAAGTTGGGGGATCCCAGCTTTGCAAAAAAATTACTACTAAGATATTAAGTACCTTGTTAAATCATGTGTGATGGCAATTGGATTGATGCGCTTGACTATTGCTTGGGCTGATTGACATGACGGCTGGAGCTGCTGCTGTTGAGCGCCATTTTCTGCATTTGTCTGATGACAGTTGTTGCGTGGTATGCCTGTTTCCAGCGAGACTTCGCAAAGTTCTTCTTGAGCTGCTCGGACACTGTGCCATGAATGTTCTTGTTGCTAGCTTCGTTGCCTGAAATCCATGGGTGTGCCAATGCTTGCCTGTGAAGACAAAATTTTAACCTTAATTTAAACTCATTACAAACAACTACAGATACTAATTGTATTGGGTAGAATTATGTAGGTTTGAAGGCAATAGAAATTACAATAACTCTAAATGAACAATACACTAACAAGAAATTTAACTGTTACTAAATATATTATTAACGGCATGATAAAGAATTGTTTTTGTAATGCAACAAAAGAAAATCTTTTGTTTAGATTCTATTATTCTGGTCACCCATTGTTGTTTTTGTTCCATTTATCTGATGAAACTGCCAGTAGATAAGTAGGTGCATAATAAAAATAATAGAATGATGTAATTGATAATTCTATAACAAAACACAGAACTTATTATCAAGTTTATTTTGATAGTTTGTGATGGTAAAAAATAAAAACATAAAACTAAAAAGTCTATGTAATAATATTATAAATGCAAAAAATGTTTGGATGTTTATCTGCGGCACAATCATAGCTAATGAATAATAACAGCTGGATGAATTTAGTAGATTAAATTTGGAATATATACTTGTAACAGCATAAAGGATACTTTTTATGGACCTGCATAGGTACTATGTCTGCAAAGCTACGGGCAGAAGATAGTAGTAGTATTATAAATGTATGAAATTGGAGTTACTTACTTGCAGGTATATCTTTTATCGACATCAACACACATAAGATGCCGAATAAAGTCTTTAGCAGATTCGCTGATGTCATCCCAATAAGGAGAGTCAAATTCAAAGTCTCCCTTCAAGATCTGAGCAAAGAGGTTAGCATCATTCTCATCGTAAAAAGGAGGATAACCACACAGTAAGATGTATGATATAACTCCTATACTCCAAACATCAACAGCCTTGCCATATGGCTTCTGTGCTAACACTTCAGGTGCAACATAACCAGGTGTACCACAAGCGGTTGCCATTATGCCAGAATCTTCAATCTTGGATAAACCAAAGTCACTGATCATAATTTTACTGTCTTCATCTGCACTGTAGTATAGGAGATTTTCAGGCTTCAAGTCTCTATGGACCACTCCTTGGCAGTGCATGTAGTCTACGGCCTCCAGAACTTGCCTCATTAAGACTGAAGCATCTTTTTCGGTGTAAGAACCTTTCTCAACAATTCTATCAAAGAGTTCACCGCCAGTGACGAGTTCCATGACGAGGTAGACTTTGCTTTTGTCTTCGAAGGTGTCTAGAAGCTGGACGATATTGGGGTGAGAAAACATTTTCTTCTCGGCACCTTCTGCTTTAGCTTCGCTAAAACGCTTCAGTACTCTTATCTCGTTTTCTAGAGAATCTTCTTTTCCTTTTAGGGCTTTCTTATCAATAATCTTGCAAGCAAACATCTGCCCGTTCTCTTTGCTTTCTATCAAACGCACTTCGGAAAAAGCACCCGTTCCAAGAAGATCTTTGATGTTGAACTTATCCTCAATGGATGGTGGTTTCTCCGCTTCTTTAGCATCTTTTTTAGACTTTCTCCCAAAATCTTTTTTACCAAATAGAGGCATCTTTGCGCACCTCTTTCACTGATTGACTACTACTCTAACTACCTAGTGAACTAAATAAAAAATATCTACGTATGCACACGCAGTAGATTCACAAAGTCTGGCTGGTAGGGTAGACGACAGCAGACAGACATGGACAATTGAATTGGATGAAAATTTCGCTCGCTCGCTCGCTTCTCGCTCCGCTCGACGCGGCTCCTTGCTTGCTGGACGAAAACGTTGCGCACAGGGCGAGCAAGCAAGGTCATGCAGTTTGTCAAAAATTCGCTTTGCGATTAGTTACACTCAGATGAATGAAACGCAAAGGTACAAAATACGACGAACGTCATTATTTAATAAACTCTATAAATTACACCATCTAGGTATGCTACAGCCCTTAATAAAATAAACATTTGAACTTGAACATCGTCGTATTCATTGTAAAATGCTTTATTGTACCCACATCATATTCTTAATTATGTAAAACGGAACGTTTTTTTTTGCAATCACAAAAGATAGGGTAAAGTCACACTAACATAATTTAACGTAGGTAATTTTGATGCGTTTTATAGGGCTTTTACATGTTGGCGATGATTGGTCAGTGTGACAAGGACAAAAAATTTAGACAAGGATGGCGATAACACCGGGCGAGGCCCGGCGTACCATTCACACGTTGGCCCTCGCCTCAGTGCGCTCCGATCAGGCAGGCAAGGTGCACGTCGATTTCGACTCGGCGCGCCGGCGAATTACGATCGATATTTTAAAAAAAAAAAATGAGGTCATGGATGGAATGAAATATGCAGCCTATATACCTATTCCTGAATGCATTACATAGAATAAAATAAGTCTAGGTACTTATTTTATTACCATAATATCACATACTTACAGTAGGTACTTACATACCTAGTAGGTAGATAGGTATAAATGACTACCTACTTTTTCTACCTATTCCTGAATGCATTATTTATGTATAAAATAAGTCTAAGTACTTATTTTATTACCATCTTATATCACACATTTACAGGTACACTTAGGTAGGTACATACCTAACAGTAGGTAAAGTAGGTAGATTGGTTAAAATGACTACCACCTACATTATGCGATACATAAAATAAAATAAGTCTAGGTACTTATTTTATTACCATAATATCACATACTTACAGTAGGTACCCATTCCTACAATACTACCTTATAGTTACTTTTTTGTTATTTTGTAAAGGCATTAAATGCCACAATTATTTTTATATTACTAAGAGGAAACTGTTTATGTTAAAATTCTATATTCTATTGTCTAAGTTTTTCTGTGAATATTGTCTCTATTATTTTATTTTAGTTGCCGTGCCCCACCCGGGCCCATGTTAGATGAATACAATACATGTGTATTGTATATGGCTCATGAATGCAATAAATACTTTGAATTTGAATTTGAATTTGTACTTACATACCTAGTAGGTAATGTAGGTAGATTAGGTAAAAATGGCTACCTACCTTTTCTACCTATTCCTGAATGCATTATTTATGTATAAAATAAGTCTAAGTACTTATTTTATACTTATTATATTTTATGACTACCACCTACATTATGCGATGTTATGGAAACCAGCGCTGTACCTATGAAACCTACCTAGTTACATACATTTATTGATCATACCTAAATAAATAAATAAAAAAGTAGCTCAATAAACATCAAATACGTTCATTGGACCTGTCGCTCATTTTGCGACACGTATCTTAGTGCATTCGGCGAGTAGACACGCACGTCCGTCCCGTGCGCTAGCTTGCAAGAGACTGAATAGCAAGCCAACGTGTAAACGGCAGGCGGGCCGCGCGGCCAACTCTCTTTGATCTTGGCCCAAAAACCGACACTCGACGGGATCGGCGGCCAGCCTGTACAGGCCTGTACAGGCCTGTACAGGCGTCGGCGACCCTACGCCAACCACCTCATTACACGCTGGGCGTTGGCCATGATTGGGCCTCGCCCGGCAGGCCAGGGCCAACGTGTGTTCCCTCCATTACCAGAGCACTATTTTAGTAGGTAATCTACCTAAAAAAACGAAAAAAAATAATTTATGTTGATTAACAAAACAGATTACTAGATAGATTAAACATTTCATAATCTAAGGAAAATTAAAATATTTCATTACTTAGGTATGTACCTAAAGTAAATTAAGTTAGTATGATTTACATACTAACTTGAAATATAACAAGTAACAAACTGATTTTTACTAATAAAATAACTAACCTATTTACCTACGTACAATGAATGACTTGGTTGGTAGGTATTACTGGTTGTGGACAGCTACATTCAAATTAAAATCAACATTGATCCGGGAACTGGCATCCCTGGCATTTTTTAACCCCAACCCTCACAATTTCCTTGTCTATGCTACCAGCCTGCCACCCCCTGACGTCACCGTGAAAATCGACCAATCCCATAAGACGCAGTGTTCGATGGCCCTCATAAGCGGCATCACTACCGCGCATCCGATCTTACCATACCACTTCTAAATGTTTTCGTTGTGCAACAAATACTTGTGTGCCCTTCCAAAATGTTCTTACTGGTGATTAAAATTGTGTAAAATGATCATGATCTTACCGAGATTACTGTGAGATATTGTTTTCCTTATATTTTTGTCTATATATTGTATTTAGCTATCTAAAATTACGTTTGGGGGTGGTGCCGTGATGCCAGTTCGTAAGCAAGGTATATTTTCATGATCACTTTTATTAAAATAAGCAAGCAAAATGAAACAATAACCTTTGTGCTGCGAAGCCACGATATTGTCGTCGGCGTATTATTTAATTTGCGCTAGGGGTTGATGTATAAGTACCTACGTACCTATCTACGTGCGCCCATAATAGCACCCTTTTAGTATTACTTATTCTTATCGACGTTTTATGGTTGCCCGGCACTCTTAAGTAAGTTAACTAATTTCACGTTAAGTTGCATTTTTTGTAAATTAAGTTAGTACCTACCTACTGAAACAATGAAGATTATAAATTGATCAATAAATTTCAGTAGGTACGAACTTATTTTGAACTAGTAATACGCCGCCAACTTTCTTATCAAATATCATGTGGTAAGGGTACGATTTATCAATACGCTGTTGACAGTGAAGTTGTTTTGTTCCGCTATGCGACAATCCCACTTCTGAACAATTTTTTTTTAGTGCTTGAAAGTATAGTCACATAATTACCTACATAATATACCAAGACCATTAATATAATACATCAACCTATAGGTTGCTACTGTCATCTGTTAACCTACCTACTGATTATTACACGAAACATGAAGTTCGGTAGTTATGAGAGTTTTTAATCAAGGGAAGATACGTATTAGGATTTGAGCACAATGAAGCACAATACTTAAAACTTGAAACATTTTTTCAAATAGATTAGTTCAAGTTCAATCTCAATACCTACCTACATCACTTAAGTCCTACGCTTTCAACTGACGCACTCCCCATTGCATGCGCTCGATTTGCAAATCTTCATTCGTACATCTTAGATTTAGTCTCAACAAGTCTGGCTGAAGCATATTATTTTCAATTTTCCAATTTGACCACTGGCCATCATGCAAGCTCGAACCAAATAAAAATAATAATTTCTAAATGAATGTTTCTTTGACAGAGGCCCATCGTGCATTAGAACTGCTGGAAGACTATCACAGCAAGCTAACTAGGCCACAAGACCGACAACTTCGACTTGCGATAGAAAGAGTCATCAGAATTTTCAAGTCACGGCTATTCCAAGCTCTTCTTGGTAAGACCCTAACTACATTATAGGTATTATTATTTCCGGAAAAAAAATATAATACTCACTCATTTTTCTTGCAATAGTTCTATGGATGAAAGTAGGTACCTACCTACCTACCATTTTCAGTACCTACTATAATTTATTACCTTATGCCCTTAGGCCCTTATTAACTAATGCCCTTAGGCATTCGATTTTTTTAAATTTTATTGTCGTGACGATTAAAAAAACGAAAAAAAAAATTTAGAATCGTAGCTTATTCAAATCAAATCAAAATCAAATCAAAATATGTTTATTTTCAATAGAATCACAGGGATCACTTTGAAACGTCTTACATACTAGGTGAGTCTAAGTGCCAGTTCCAGTCCTATCCCCAGTGCGAGAAGAACTGGCAAGAAACTCGCTGGGCCCTAGCGCTTTTTTTGTATGATCCTTGTTAATTTTGTAAGGAATACCTAGCAGAGTTGGAGCTGATTCATCCCAAGCTTTTTTATCATCTAAATACTCTGATATTTTATAATAAGTTTTTCTAGACAGTTTCTGTTTAATTACATTTTTGAATTTTCCAATTGATAAATCAAGCATGTCACTTGGGATCTTGTTATAGAAGCGTACACATTGCCCTTTAAAGGATTTACTTACTTTAGTGAGCCTAACCGTGGGAACAGCGAGTTTATTTTTAAGTCTAGTATTAACATTATGATTATCACTATTTTTCCTAAATAAATTAATGTTTTTGTGAACATACATCAAGTTTTCATATATATACTGACATGGCATTGTCATGACGTTTATTTCTTTAAACTTATCTCTAAGAGATTCTCTAGGACCCATGTTATAAATTGCACGAACAGCCCTCTTCTGCAATTATTATTAATTAATAATTATTAAAAATTAATTAATATATATTCTGCAATTTACTTATTAACTAGCTAATCACGGTGTTACCCTGCCTCCTACCAAACTATTTCCATGTAACAAACTACACAATACTTTGTACCTAATTATAGAAAAGTTAGAAGGTATTTTACCAAATTACCGAAATTAGGTACCTACGCAACAACGTTGGTACATAATATAATCAATTGAAGGGATAGGTGCTGTGATTAGTTGCTCCGCTTCTATAAATATACGAAACACGCGCGTGACCGCACTGTACCTACTCTACGTCACCGACGCTCTTGAGTATTCCTTGACCACGACACTGCTATTGTGATCCGCATTATATTTAGCCAGTTGCAACTCACATCGTACATTATGTGTTATTCAAGGAAGTCCGATTTACAGAATAACTTTATCAACAATAGGCACATTATAGTGGATAAATTCTAAGCGTATAAAGAACCATTATTGAATTATTATCTTGATTTAGAATTCAATTAAGCTGGCGTCCTTGAACCAAATTAAATAGAACCAATGCCAAGACCACTATATTAATCCTCATCTTCGAAAGATTACAAAAAAGACAGTCTTTGTTTCTTCTTTAGGTAAACAGATGTATTTATAGCGATTGGTAGTAGGTACCTACGTAGTGGTTTCACGAGGAAAATAAGTTTTCCTGGACGTTTTCTGGGTTGCCACCCTGGGTCCATTATTATAATAGTGTGTAGTATGCAACATCTTCTGTGTTGGGATGTCCCCAACATATTACCTAAATAGGTACATAAATGGACTAAAAACTTCGGAAGGTTGATGCGTTTGCAAACTTCATGTCACGATACTGTGCGATGATTCGTATGACCCAGATAGTTCGTTGATACGGGTCAGCGAGTGAATAGGTACCTATAATACCAAAGCCGCTGACACAGATTTACTTTACAACTTGCTATAATTAAAGTCTGGCACTAGGTGTATTGTCTTGTGTAGGTAATAAGGTAGTAGGTACTACATAAAATATAGTGATAGATAAGAAAATATTAGTGACTAAGTATATTCTGCGACTTTCCTTTTTTGCTATGTTCTTTTCTTTTGTTTACCTACGTTATTACTTATTAGGTATTCCTGATCCTGGTAAGCATAGTACCTACATAATTTTGTTCATATTTTTGGCATAGGCACCTAGGAATAACTGCTTAATAAGCAAAAACATACCTGACTATCGAACTACGCATATTATGCGTATAAAATATGTTTTTTGTTCATAAATATTACACTTAGGCGTTGTACTTATACCTACTACGAGTATAACTACGCGTAAAGCAACAGTAACGAATAGTACCTAAGGTAACCTAAGTAGGTACTAAAATAACAATCTTAGCGTGAAGATAAATCTTTTATCAGTGTTTTGATTTCCCAGTTTACTTGTAGGAAATACTTACTTAGGTACCAACTAAGTTTGCTATTTTATTATAAATTCTAAACTAGGAAAATTCAATTCAGTTACTAGGTAGGTACCTCGGTGCCTAGCTCGTAGGGAAATTTCATTGAGGCTGTAGAGATTAATGAGTTAATGACAGATAGAATTAATTGTGTAGGTAGAGTTATGAGTTGGTAACTATTTTTAGAAAGTGGTTCTCATAATGTAACACCTAAGTAGGTAATATACCAAAAGAAATATAGGTACCTAACCTGATGAAACTACTTATTTAATGCTAATTAATACCTATTAATTAGCATTAAATAAGTAGTTTCATCTACTCTACGAGGCAATGGGGTCACCGTCCGCCGCCGTCGTCGTTGACTCGGTCGATACCTATCGATCCCCAACACGACTCACGCGATATTTCTACCCGCCTACAGCACAAATTGTTACAGATAGCTGTTCCAGATAAAAAGTTTCATATTATACATTTTCTATCAAAACAATACCGTGCGCGCTATATTTAACAATAGTAAAAAAGCCTATGAAGAATCAAGTTGATTATTCTGCAACTCAAAGATGCAGGTACTTAAAGGTGGTTCAATGTTAATTTTTATTTCTTTTAGATATTCAAGAATTTTATGAGCTTACTCTCCTAGATGATACAAAATCGTTGCAACAAAAGACTGCAGAAACAATACGTATTGCAAATAAATGGGAAACGGATGGAACACGGCGTGATGTAAGTTTTTTATTGAGTTATCTAAAACAGCTGTTAACCAGACTCTTCCTACTGACTTATTTTATACAATGACTAGATGAAAAAGCAAAAAAACTATACTTACTTACTTTTAGTACCTACCTATAGATGAATAATACAGTTTGGATTACCTACCAGTCGTAATCATTATTTTGTGTTTATTTAAAAAAATATTTTGCAATTTTTGGTATCGATAAATTAATCAAACAACTCTGAAGTTACGGTTCGGAAACAATAAACATAAATATGCTGAAATCCTCAGTGTTTCCCACTGGTTTCCCAGTTCAGCATGTAAATACTTTTCGCTTCGTCGGCAATTCGCAATTTTAACGAACTTTGTGAGATTTTTGATCAATCAAGCATTTGGAGCGAACAATTAACATTTTTTGTTAAACTCAATATTATGCAGATAACACGGTATTGCTTGATTTCACATTATACAATTTAAACAACACTTTACAATGTTCTTTACATTAAATAATTAATTAATTACCTAACTATTTATGTACTACGATTTACTTAAAAACATACTTCGATAATTTAGATCAAGTAACTATTTACGCTTCTGTGTGACCTGGCCCTAATTTTTTTTGATATCAATCGCGAACTTCGAACACTTTTATGAAAAGTGCTTTTACCTGAATAATAGGTAGATAATCCAAAATTATCGCTTTTTATAAAAAAAATAATGTTAATGAAAACAATTAAAATAAATTATTTTCAGATACAGGCTGAGGAGATTGACTTCAGATCTGTTTCAAATGCATTTTTCCAGGAGAGCAATAGAAAGACGGAGTCGCGCAATGAAACACCCGACTCTAATAAGGTCGGTCAGTTTTTAATAATTTATTGTATAAGTACTTTCATACCTACCTACTATCAAAACTATCTACAAAAAATATGCCTATTTTTTCAAGTTTACAATGAAAAACATGTTTTTTTTAACAGATACGATCAATTGTATCATCGCCACCTGCACCCGGAAATGCAGAAGAAAAGAAGGTAAGTAGGTATCTTTACGATAATTTGAGTTTAGTTTTAGTTTTTTGGGTTTATTACTGTACGTACAGGGTACAGGGGTACATAAAATAAATGCTAACAATAAAAAAAACTTTAAGTAATTAAATAGGTGATTAAAATTTAGGTAGGTAGGTTTTTCTACCCAACTAACTAAGGTATATTAAATACACTTGACAACATTCCTAGTCCTACACCTTGAATTGGCTTGTGGAATTTTATTATTCTACTTGGCCCACTTGCACACTTTAATCACAGCTTTATTATTGAGGTCATGTCTCTATTATTTACCACGCCATCTTTTGAAAAAACTCGGTCAACATTTAGTTAGGCCAACTTGTGCGAGCCCTATTATTACTTAAAAAATAAAAATCCTACAATAAAATTAAATTAGGTAGGTGCCTACCTACTCGTCAAGTTGTGATTTGTTTTCTGTTTTATTTATAATCTGTATTTTATGTAGCTAGGGTAGGTAGGTACCCTAGTTAACTACATTAGGTAGGCAAGGTACCTACCTACTTAGATAAGTGCATCCTTACATAAACATGTGTTAGCAACTTACTTATTTTTAATAAGAATAATAATAATAAGAAGAATAATAAGTTGTTCTAAGAAGTTCTAACTATTATAGGTACCTATTATCTTTTATGTTTTTTTTATAATTTTCTTTTTTGAAATCGATGATTATTAATTAAAAATAAAAATTCTGAATGTAAACTTGCCAATACCGTGTGTAGGGTGTAGGCTATGTATTCTACGCTACCTATGTAGGTATACGAAGGTTGTGCGATTTTAGCGATGCTACTATTACATCTACGTTCCGTTCTACTCCATGCTTAGCTGTGAAGTGATGACGTGACAGCTGCGCAAAGGCAGCTAAACGGAACGTAGAATGAATACAAGTTGGTCGGTAATGGCGGATTGGTTGGTGTTTCGCGTCTCCGTCCGTCCGTAGTACTATTTATAACCTAAATAAAACTACAGGTTTTCGGCGATATGTGCGCTTACGTTTCTTCGTTCTGTGGATTGGTGCCGCTAAATTTCACAATTGTGCCAATGACGTCCGAACGCTACATCGACTGAAAGTATACTGTTTGTTCCTGATAAAATCAGTGAAATGATATTGTACACAAAATTTTGACTTTCACAGACACTGCTGATATTCGTATTCGTTTCAAGTAAGGCCAATAAACACTAATCTATTTTTAAACGTTTAGTAATATCTTTACGCTGGGAACGTTTTCGATACTTGGTGAGATTTATGCGATACTGAGTTTTGCTTCATACCATTCGCTGTTACTCACTGATGTTTGTACTCATTATTCGATACTGATTAATCGGCTATCGTCAAGTGCTCATGAATTGCACACTAATAACGTAACACGGACATTCTAATTAAAGTTCATCGCTTTGACATTCATACCATCCCATCCTATCATCGTACACAAGTCGCCACCGCCAGTCGGTTAACACTCCTAATATTTACCTGGCATACCTACATATCTAATAAATTGCTATCAGAAAAGGGCTCGGTTAGATTAGGACATTCATCAGATAAGGTCTGGAGCAGTTCCAAAGCCAGCTAACATGTTATTGAGATAACTGTCTTACAAAGATTCAATAACCAAAAGAAGATTGTTCCTACTCTCTTGAAGAGGTCAAACTTAAAATGTTTTGGTGTATGTTAGTTGTGGGTTCTAGGTAGACAATGGTGCATGCAGAACATCATCCAAGGTGCTGAAACCGGACACGAGTGTGTAACTAACAATGCATGCTGTGTACATAGTATAGTGTGAGAACTGTTTGAGACACCCAACCAAGGGCTATGCACACTTGGTCAGCAACATGACAGAAAGACGGAAGAAAAAATCACATAATGGATTCCTACGGAAAGTGTCTTCTTTATTTAATCTTGACACGGTGAGTAGGTGACCAATTGGCTCTCAATAAAACACTATTATTACAATAGTTGTGCTGTCTCTACAATTTTGAAAACGCCTAAATTACTATTCTAACAATACTAAAATCATGGGTTTTAATATAATATGAAAATTAATAATTTATTGTTACATTTATGTATGTACCTCTTACTATGTATATTACTTATGTTAACTATTTTGGCAATTTCACCTGTCATTTGTTTCATTATGTATTTAATTTTGACTGTTGAAATTTCCAACAAAAAGTTTGTATATTATGTTACTGTCATAATACTTTAAGATTTCTATGATGCTGTGTAAACCTTGTGGTGGTCAATGCTTTCCTCTAAGTAGGTATTTATCTCTCTGAAATCTATGTTCATATTCTTCTAAAATATACCTAACTCAATATAAAAACTATTCATATTATCATAATCACTCCTTGTGGCTGATAAAAGCTATAATATATTTTGTTTCATTTTTGCAAAACGTATTGGAGTAGTACAGTTAACATCAACAGACAAGGAAATTAGATCCCTGAATGTAATTGCTTACTTAAACACACATTATTTGTAAACACAGAGAATATAACAATAATTTAATATTATGTACTAATTTTGTAATCAACCAATTTATTAACCTATGTATAAGAGCTGATAGAATAAATTTATTTCTGGCATTTCAGGCTCACGTCACATCACCAGAAATGAAGCAGGTAATTTTAAATCCTTAAGTAATTGCTAGGTAGGTACTTACTCCTTATTTTAAACCATAAATTACTATTGTATATTGATACCGGAAGTATCAATTAACGTAAGGGACATTCTATCGAAAATGAGTTGAATATGCAGTTCTATCTAAAATTTTCTGCTCTATCCACTGGCATAATTAAAATTTCGATATATTTTCTTCATTTATTGTTAGAACACCACAGAACCCTTATATTCAAATAATTATTATCAAAGAAAAAGAAGATTAGATAAAATATAATTTATAGGTTTTTCGTAGTACTATTACTACGAAAAACCTATAAATTATATTATTTTGTATCTATATTATGTTTATACTTATATTATTTTATGGATCTAAATTTGACCTCTATGAAAAAGTTACTGTATCAATGGCTAGTTTTGAAATACCTATAACTGTAATGAAACTCTGAAAGTTACAGGTGAACGGGATAGAAGGTGGTGGCACAGGTATTCAAAATGAAGAGGGTTACATCTACCTCACAGTGGTTTTGTCCCGGGCTGGAGGTGCTGGC